>CM065923.1:49682483-50359983 GCA_033439105.1 Magallana nippona | reverse complement strand
CTACTGGTTTATGAGTATCAAGGACTACTTATACTGGCCGATAATTTATGTTATATATTTTGTTTTGAAACATTTCAAAAATGGCAACATGAAGAGAGAGAGAGAGAGAGAGAGAGAGAGAGAGAGAGAGAGAGAGAGAGAGAGAGAGAAGTGTTCAATTATAGTACCGCTATTCTAAGTTTAGACCACTCATTACAATATTAGATCAACCCTCCATTCATATATAGGAGTCTTATCTTCAATCAAGGGCAGATAAGTCTAAATTTAAGATATTTGCAGAGCAGTAATGGTTAGAAAACAACGAATTATTTTATTGCATCGCAGTTTAAAACCCTTATGACGATAACGTTATATTGGAAAATTACCAAACTATAAAACAAATGACTTGATTTAAAATTAAGCTAGGAATAAACGTAACAATAGTGATCGAAAAAGGAGCCAAAGTACCGCGTTAAGTGCAGTCATCCTTTATAATTTTTTTATGGTCATTCATAACCACTTTGCATTTATTTGAGACCAATATTCAGAAAGGTTGATCTTACATAGTAAATTCATCATTCATTTTTCCAAATTAGAAATGTTGACTAATTCTTTACTAAATGTAAAAGCTATGCATCAAAATACTTACGAGGTGCATAGTTAAGATGAACGTAGTACCAGTAAAAATTAATGCTTATTTTCTTTTTCTGCTTTAGAGTTATTTATGAACACATTGTAATTGTTTTATTTGGGTGTCAACAGTCATATTGTTGCTAACCAATAAATATTAAAATATGGGTAACACATTTTACTTGACAACTGACATTCATAGTTCATTCAAGCATTAAATATCACATTTTTGCCCCTCTAGAAATAAAAATATGTATCTACAACTAGATTTGAACTGCTTTAGCTTAAATCATGAAAATGTCCGATTAATCTATTCTTTTTCTTTACTTTTGAAGATCAAACTTTCAGGTCGAATAACAAAAACGTAAGTACTGAGTATGGCTTATTTTTTATTATACTGTTCACAAGGTGTATTATTATACTTCTGTGCAATTTTTTAAATATCGGAATATTTAAAAAGGAAGAAGAACTAGAGATCACGTATTTAGAAAATGACAAACGTCAATGACATGTGGTGATAACGAACAGTTTTCAAATTCAAAAGTCCAAAGGAAAATTACAAAACAGGAGCAGAGCAAACACGGACCTCTTAAAAGATAGAGGAAGAATCAGGTGCCATGGAGGAGTGAGTATCCTCTGCTGACCGGTCACACCCGCCGTGTGCTCTTTGTTAATTTGGAAAAACAGAAAAGTCCGTAGACAATTAGGTGATTAATTATGGTCTAACAATTGGTATGAAAAACGTCAGTCAGCATGCGACCCAGTGGAAGATTGTATTTGCTGACAAGGTCGTTGTATCGACCATAGAACATACGAAAAGATGACTTCTAACGAGACTGTTGATAGTCCTGTTTTATTAACTTGTTTGTCAGTAGCTTGCCTCGCCTTAGAAACTGTTCATACGAGGAGCATGCGCTTGCGTATCGAATTAACTGAGAGACAAAATCACCATATGCAGGTGATGAAGGTATACTGCTACTTAAGGAATGAGTCTTCTCATTATTAGACATACTTCTTATATTAAGAAATTTATGAAATATTTACACAGTCAAACAGATCATATAACCAAATAATTGTATCAGTTTCATCAAATTGACCACCTTGTTTTCGCATGAAGGTTAGGTCAAGGTCACTACCTTTTTTCTCAACTTAAAGTATAATAAAAATAAGTGTAATTATTGCAGTTTTGTAGACATCTGTTTAAGATATGAAGTTTGTATTCTTCAATGAAATGATAGAATATCAGAATATCTATCAGCTTATAGTACTTAATCTAAATAAATATTCAAACTAAAATTGATATTGTTTAGCGCGCATTTCCTCTCATTTTCTTAAATTTTGAAGATATTTGGATTATTTTTCTATGCTTCCAATCATAAAATATTTCTGATTTTTACATATGATGAAGACTTTGCATAAAGATAAAAATTGACAGAAAAATTAATATATTTACCATTTGATAAGAGAGAAAATCCAATTTTAGTGATTTTTTCACACAAACTTATTTATAGAATGAGCGCTTAAAAAGCTTATAAAAACGTAATTTGATAGGCAAATCATTTTTTAGAAACATATTCCAAACTATAGTAGCTTATTATTATTCAAATTAGTGTAAACAATCCATCATTAATGTTATTTTTTTAAAAAAAGGCTAAATAACCTCATGAATCTACAGCAATTCTGAATTGCAAAAACGTGATATTTTCCGACGCCAATTTTCCACCAAAAATATAGTCCTTGTTAGAATCTAAACTTTGATAACTATTTCTATGCCAAGTTGTATAATAGAAAAAAGATAGAAAAATATGATATTTTTATTTCCTTTCATTTTGATATAAGGAACAATTAATCAAATTTACTTTTGACAGCTCGAAAACCAGAAAAGACTCCTTCATTAAGTAAGGAAAGTTGACCATAGAAAAATTGAAGTCATCACATTTATCATACAGTTTTGTTGTTAGGTTATCATCAATATTTCCAGTAAAATATCCAAATATGAAAAAGATGACGCAGACTCTATGGTATCTTTTATTTCAAGTTCACTGGGATATATCGAGTCGACGTAAGTATGGAAGTAACTTGTTAATTGATAATACGTCGTCGATATACCTGAATGTTGAGTTGAAGGCCACAGCGAGTGATTTTTTTCATAGAATTTATAATGAAAAATGCAATATTGAAAAGGCAATACATTTGTTTCACCATTATAGTACTGTCTAATGATTTAAATACATACAATCATATTCCAAATGATATTAAATCCATTATAAGTTATAGTTAATATCACTATATAATTATGCATTGAACACCAAATATGTACTATATCTCGACTTTTTCAGTTATTTTTGAAAAATTATGAAATACTTTGGCGATTACATTTTTAGTGATTATCAATTTTTAATATCAATGAATCTTCCTCAGAATTAGGTAGATCAATATCAATCAATCTAAACAAACATGGTGTTTTAACTAGAACTAATGTATCGCATATCAGTAAAAGAAGAATAGAATCATTCATTATTACGAATATGGGATAGTGAGATTCCACCGAGGGTACAAGATTCACGGTCTAGGGCGAGGCTCTGCACCGAGGTGGAATTCAGAATACCACATGTGTAAATAATGGGACTTTATTGATAAAAAAAAATTGTTAGGTTTTAACTCAGTTTTACAAACTTTTCAATAATTTCCAAAACCGGTTTTTAACTAGTTTTAAAACAAAACCAGTGTTTTTATTTACCGGCTCTGAACTGAAACTATTATCCGGAAAACCTAAAACAACATCTGTGTGCGGTTTTGGGGGTTCTAAATCTACTGAAGATGGCGGAAAGAGTTTATACTCCAGCCTGACTGTATATCTTGTGCATTCACATAAGAGGAGGGTTATCACTAGTGAGCATTGCACATACATTTTGTTTTAATCATAAATGATTTCCATTTGAATTGTACATTTTCAACTCATTGATGTTTGATGCAATTTTTCCGCAATAAAAACTGAAAATTAATTACAATGTATGATTTAAAAAGTGTGGAAATGACCCATGTCATTAATTTTGAACACTGTTCGTTATCACCACATTTCATTCAAAGAAGATGGTGGGATAAGCTTGTAAATTGCTTACACTAGGACTGATAAGATACTGTAAAATAAAAATATTAACAAATATCATAATTCATTTTAAAAATAGTTAAGAACAATGTATATTTACTTTTTTTATTTTACTTGAAATGTTGTTAATTAAACTGGTGTGTTCGTATCAAAACATCAAAATTGTGTAATTTTTTATAACTTCAAAGCGTTATTTTATCGAATTGGTCTGTGCTCCATTTTATTTATGTTATAGTATATCAGTTTACTGGAAAACGTACTAATCAACAAAAAGATGTTGATCCACTTTACATTAAAAGTATAATTTTGTATCCTAGCAATTGGACGTTTTAGAAAAATACAAGTCCGAAAATTCGCAATCAAAGTCGCATATACAGGAAATGGCACAGTGGTTAGAGCACCAAACAATATAGGTAATCTTATAGAACAAGGCTTTTTAAATTTTGGATTCAATCAAAACTCAGGTTAATATACAAGGAGCGGACCGCGGTTGCGGCCGATCGGCAGAGGATGCTCACTCCTCCTAGGCACCTGATCCTACCTCTATCTTTTTGGAGGTCCGTGTTGCTCTGCTTTGAATTTGAATTTCGTTTGATGGATTTTTGAGGTGGTTGATGGTTTGTTATTGTCATATTTTCATTCATTAAAATTCAAAACTGAATAAAGTTTAAAATTCTGCTTTTGCAAATTTGAATTTTATATTATCAAATAGATTTAAATGGGAAAATATGAATTTAATTGAATTATACGATTTAATCCATGGGCGTTTGCGCTAACTTATTCCTCTATTTACTTTCAGAATTTCTAAATTCAGTGCTAGAATCATTTAAGTTCATACACATCGTTCAATTTTCAGAACAATGTGTGTAATGTATTGGCGAATCCTTTACATATTTTTTTAATATAATATGCAATATAACAGGATTTTCACGTATCATTTTTATTTTTTTCTGCTTTGATATTGCATATATTCGAAGAAAACATAAAGATATGTTTTAAATGTACGTTTTATCTACTATATATCTTTTTCTACTATATATATATATATATATATATATATATTATGATATATTATCTACTACTACTTTATATATTTTATATATCTGTGTTTGCTCTGCCCCTGTTTTGTAATTTTCCTTTGAACTTTTGAATTTGAACACTGTTCGTTATAACCACATGTTATTTTTTACCACCGAACATGTATCTCTGCTGGTGGACAGTCTGTCCCCCGAGGATACTTGTCGTTCGGTACTAATTCATTCATGAGTGGTAAAAAGTATAACGAAACATTACTGGCAGACGCGTCGCCCAGTATAAAAAGGCGTCACTCTTTAGATTCTATAAGGGACACAAATTCCAAGAGTTCAGATGGTGTCCCTCGGATTATCCTTCAGGATATTAAACATATCTCATATGTACAGTCATCAGATTCCCAGTTTTGGTATAAAAATAGCACTTCATTCAGAAAATTGAAGGAATCACAGACATATTTGACGATTCCTGTTAAAAACTGTAAAACCTGTGATATATTAATCAAAACACGTGAAAATCTTAACTGCAAGTCTTCTAATGTTTTTTTTTCGGAATAGAATGTACCCTTTGTGGGCTTATTTATGTTGGTGAAACCAAAGGTTCTCTTAATAAACGAATATCAGGACATCGATTTCAAATAAACAATGGTGGCCAGCAGCTTCTGTACAAGCACTTCAATTCACCCGATCATTCAATCTTGTCAATGAAAGTTAGAATTCTAGAGAAAATTTATCATCATACTAATAGTCCATTACTAAGTACACCTTTCCGTAGACAAAGAGAAGAATTCTGGATCAGAAAACTCCACAGTGTA
Organism: Magallana nippona; assembly: GCA_033439105.1. NCBI lineage: Eukaryota > Metazoa > Mollusca > Bivalvia > Ostreida > Ostreidae > Magallana > Magallana nippona. The sequence goes on along the minus strand of CM065923.1, from coordinate 50,354,419 downwards.
ACAATGTAAATGTGATGAGACTTTTTAACAATACACAGAGACATAAGCGTAGCCATGGACATCGGTCTTACAATAAACCCAATATACACGATGTCTCTTTTGATTCACTTCTACCTTATGTAAATAAACAGTTGGGTCTTCATTACATCCGAACCAAACTTTACTCTGTCCCTTTGAAACTTTTAAATAATATGCTTGAAAAAGTAAAGAAAATGCCAATTTTTGATTCTTCAACACCCGAATACAGACTCAGTTCGGTGGTTATGGATATTGCTAACCATAGGCTTTATAAACCGCCACGTGAAGAAGAAACTACTGAACAACCACGTTTTTTCTTTAAACTTCAATATGCCAACAAAGGAATTGACGCTGTAAATATTAGCAATATCCTTAATCACAAAAAGGTCCAGTCTTGTATTTCACCAGATTTTAAGTTGAAGACGACTCCTTGTATTTCCTACAATTATACATGGAACATTGCTTCAAAACATTTTAATTACAAAAACACTCTAGAATTCCTCGACATCGAGCATCTGAAAAGGAGTCCTCTAATATGTTCTGTTCTTTTTCACCTTTTAACTATAGTCTTGCTGGACATGTCATTACTGGTGACGTAAATATAGTAAACAATGATGACCTTAAATCACTTATTCTTAAAGGTCCAAAATTTAAGGAACCCCGATCTTTCAACTGGTATTCTAATTTCATACATATTATGAATTCTGTAGAGGAATACGCCAGACGATGGGCCAAACATAATAGAGGAGACCTTGACACGTTGTCAGAATGGACTAAATCTGTTCGATGTATGTTAAAATCTCATATGAAACGATTAAAGCGAAGTATGAAAACCATCTATCCTTCTATATTTGATAATTTAGAAGTGAAAAAAAGAACTAGATAGATTACACGATCAGTTTGTACTGGTTCCTGCTAACTAAGCAGGAAACAACATTGTCTTTGTTTGTAAGGCTCATTATATAAATTGTATATTAGAAGAACTTGGATTCAATTCCGCAAGTGGAAATCAAACTTATACTCATACCTCTCTTTCCAAGGAAATAATTCTTCAAAATCATATGTCGGTTTTGAATATTTTCAATAATCCCAACAACCAAAATCAATTTGAATTACCTTATCTTTATTGGATACCTAAACTTCATAATGATCCTTACAAACAAAGATATATAGGGGGTTTCAGTAAATGTTCTACCAAGCCTCTTTCTTTACTCCTTACCAAAATATTAACAGCAGTCAAGGAGAAACTTCAATAGTACTGTGCAACAGTATATTTAAGAAGCGGTGTAAATCAGATGTGGATACTTAAGAATTCCAAGGAACTTTTAGAAAACCTGAAATCCCAAAATTTTACCAAAATCAATAGCATCAAAACTTACGACTTTTCTACACTTTTACAACCATCCCCCACGATAAATTAAAGTTCTGTCTTTTTGACATCATTGATAATTGCTTTTTTTAAAACAAATGGATCACGTAAATTTTCTTATATTGTCATCGGTCTTTTGCAAAACTATTTTGTTAAAAGCCATTCGGATTGTGCACACAAGTACTCTGAAGTTGACATTAAAAAGATGCTTGAGTTTCTGATAGACAACATCTATGTAGTTTTTAGAAATCAGGTCTTCCAACAATCTGTTGGAATTCCCATGGGTACCAATTGTGCCCCATTGTTAGTAGACCTATTTTTGTATTCATGTGAAGCAGAATTTATTCAAAAACTTGTACGTGAACAAAATAAATCACTCGCTGTGGCCTTCAACTCAACATTTAGGTGTATCGACGACGTATTATCAATTAACAATTGTTACTTCTATACTTACGTAGATTCGATATATCCCAGTGAACTTGAAATAAAAGATACCACAGAGTCTGTGTCATCTGTTTCATATTTGGATATTTTATTGGAAATGGACATTGATGGTAACCTAATAACAAAACTTGATGATAAACGCGATGACTTCAATTTTTCTATAGTCAACTTTCCTTACTTATGTAGCAATATACCTTCATCACCTGCATATGGTGTTTTTGTCTCTCAGTTAATTCGATACGCAAGCGCATGCTCTTCGTATGAACAGTTTCTAAGGCGAGGCAAGCTACTGACAAACAAGTTAATAAAACATGACTATCAACAGTCTCGTTAGAATTCATCTGTTCGTAAGTTTTATGGTCGATACAACGACCTAGTCAGCAAATATAATATTCCACTGGGTCCCATGCTGACTGACGTTTTTCATCCTAATTTTTATACCATAATTAATTACCTAATTGTCTACGGACTTTTCCGGGTTTTTTTTTCCCCGATTACGACAAAGAGCACACGGCGGGTGTGACCGGTCAGCAGAGGATACTCACTACTCCATGACACCTGATCTTACCTCTATTTATTTTTTAAGAGGTCCGTGTTTGCTCTGCTACTGTTTTGTAATTTTCCTTTGGACACTGTTCGTTATCAACACATGTCATTATTCATAATATGGTATACATGTCTTTACAGGAAGCATCATCATTCTTATCCTTAATTCATTGACATGTTTGACGCTCATAGATGTTTCTAATATGATGTTGATGGTGAACAAAAAGAAAATTTACTTCTGTTACGAAACCTTTGAATCAAAGTCGAAATCTTTATTTGAACAAGTTTTATTAATTGAAATTTATCAATAAAATTTTTTTTTCTAAAAAAACATAGTTCAAAAAAGTTTCAAACATATAACTGAATTTGAATTCATCCTGTTGTGCGTGATGCTTTGCTTTTATTTTTTTATTTTTTTTTGTTTTATAAGCCGTATTTCATAGAACCGACACCTTCCAGTGGATCAATTATTACGTGTGATTTCTACGAAAAGAATTGTGAATTTCCAGTATATTTATTTTCAAAGTAAGTTTTCCTAAATGAAAAATGTCTTTGAGAGATCTATTGCTGCTGCAAGATAAAAAGCATACGTTATTGTTATCATGTACACTCCTATATTTGGTCAAAGTGAGTGCAAATATTTTTCTGGGGTTTACTTGAGGTGGTTCACTTAATTGAAAATTAAGTTTTAGATGATACGAAAATGGTACAAGATTTTTTCATCCATAAAGCTTTTCATTTTTTTAAATAGTAGCACTCCTCCGAAGTTGTCTTTCTTCAATGGAACGAGCTTTTTTGATCGAAATATAAGTTTTTCGCCATTGAAAAAAAATTTTGATGGTGTTTATTCATCAATAACGTCACTTTCCAAAATCTTACCAATCCAAGATCCAAAGCCTCATGAATTTGATCTCTGTCTGAACGTAGCAGAAACCACATCGTGAGTATATATTCTGTTGTGCAAAAAATAATGCAAACTCAATATCTCGGAGTAGTTTAGTGCAAAACAATTTCCTTATAGTGAATTTACGGTTCATTTCAAAATCAACACTTATACTTTTTAAGACACAACGTCACAAGATGGCTATTTAAATGTTTTGCCATCACCAATTATTTAGGAAAGGGCGTTCTAAGAAATGTTCTAAGAAATTCACACTAGCAAATAAAATATGTTCAATCAAATCACTAGATCTTTGGTTAAGCACCATAAATACAATATACATATTTCAATGGAAAACTAAAATTTAAATATTTTAGTCTAATGTTTGGCCATATCAAAGGTTAAATTAAGAAAGGGTCAGATTCTGAATGCAAATCAAGTTTACTTATTTCATACGAATTTACATTTCATGTTATTCGTCCATATACACACAAAAACTATGATTTTATCAAAGTTTTTGTCGTTTTATCTTTCTTAATTATTACAGACCTCAACATATAACAGATAAACGATGTTTCCACGTTGTAGATACAGGAGTTCCATCTGGTAAGAAAGATATATATTTATACTTATATAAATCTTATTGTGGTATGAGGCACTTATGGAGGTGTCCCATACCACTCTAAAAAGCAATTCCAAGCAAACATTTTGAAATGACAATGCATATATGATAATAGCATCTCACTTATATTACTTAGTGGACGTTAAATCACATCATTAAATCAATGAATTCAAATTTGCATCTTTTAGTCGATTAATTGCAATACACTGCTTTCTTCATAATAGCACACCTTAATTGGACATACGTTATAATGTCAAAATTTGTGATATTGCTTTTCAATTATTCTGATTTGATCTTTTGTAAATCGTAATAACTCGATCCGTAATATGTACCAGAGATCATATTAGTAAATTCAACACAAGAATAATAAGACAACATAATATAATAAGTATTTTGAGTACAACTCGAATTACTTTGCAAACATCATAATATTGGTTTTTTTGTATTATCAAAACCATGCCGTAAACAGCAATTAACTTTTTTAAAAGTATATCTTTACCTTTAATTGACATTTTTCAGTCCAGGGATCTGTAAGTATTTTCTTTTATGTTATATATACTTTTGATTTTGATTTTGAACAGTGTTAGTTATTACCACATTTCATGTACTTTACTGACTTGTAATTAACATGCAAATATAAAAATTTAAGATAAATTATATAGTGATCAATCGCAGGCGTCAAGTTTGTGAACATTTTTCGTGTGTTATGAAAGAATTAGCCAATCGAAAAACGGGACATAAATTTTGTTGTAAAATTTACAATGATAGTATCCTTAGGGTTGGATAGAATATATTATAACCCATCCAAGATATAGCTTTATCATACGGTATGTGAATAAGCTTTAAATTTGAAAAATAGCTACAAACCCCCACTCCTGAACTCCATATCGGAAACATTTTAACATAAGTATGATAACAGGTATTATCGTCAAATGGCAATAGATATTGCCATTATATTTCATTTATGTTAAAGAAATAGTGTTTGGCAATTTGAATACACAGATAGTTTTGTGTTACATGTATGGTTACGGCTTTTGTTTCATTCTTCTGTTAACAATTAAATGTATATTTGTTAAACCGTGAAACTCTATAGTGTCCTTTCATGATTTATGGGATATATCCATATTCTTCAAAAAATAATAAGCTATATTTTAAAAAATCTTGCAATATATTTTAGGAAAGCGTCTGATTTATACCGGTTTGAAATCAACCTTATTTAAAATTTGAAAACTAAAATAAGTGTATTTCAGACAAATAGATGAATGCAAAAATTGTTATGTACACTTTCTGCAACCATCGTTACCATCATACCCATATGAACAAAGTTCGTAAACCATACATGGCATAATGTGTCTTTATGCAAAAAGGTAATACAGTTGATCTGTAACCAAGCGGCCCAAAGAGAGAGCAGACGTATTCTACATATCTTCTTCATGAACAATTTTGTTGTGATTATATATATTATATATATATATATTATCACTATGAGAAGGGAATAGTGGAGAGGAAGGAGATGTCAACATGAGAGCACAAATAGATGCTGCAATGTTTTTTTTCTGAAATGATCAAACAAATTAAATTTCAGACATTAAATACCACCCAGTTTACATAAAAGAAATTTATTCGATATGAATGAAATATATAACATATATAAGTTGTCTATGAATAAAATATATGTATGTAACAATTTAATCAAATCTGTGCATAGATATTCCCCAGTTAGTCAACTAGATCTAAATGTTTTAATTATGATCCATTAAAATGATACAATGGAGGTAAATTCAAAACACAAGGTATATATGTGCATGTAAGTGGGCAAATATCTCAATATATTTCGAATGACAAAAGCGGCTTTAGTTTAATGAGAAAAAAACTTGATAAAATGAAGTCTAGACAATGACACGCTATACCTGGTCAAGGATTATGTATGTTCTTCATTTGGGTTGTCTGCATTTATCATAGATATTACATCTAAGTCCCAATTGCATTTTTGCCAAACCAACGCTTCCAAGAGAGTCAACTGTTGGATGCAGAAGAGGACAGTCTTGCCATTTTTATCTGTATTCTAAAGAAACGAATGGACAATGGTACTTTACTTTTAAAATGCTTATCATTGATACTACAAGTATTTTTAGCACACCTGAGCTGAAAGCTCAAGTGGGCTTTTCTGATCACATTTTGTCCGTCGTTGTCTGTCCGTCTATCCGTCCGACCGTCTGTAAACTATTCAAATTTTCAATTTCTTTTCTAAAACCACTTGTCTCATTTCAACCAAATTTGCCACAAAGCATCCCGATGAAAAGGTGAATATAAAATGAAGAAATGAAAGGTCAGGTGTCATCCAAAGTGGAGAAAACTTCGAAACTGTTAAAAAAAAAGAGGGTGCATTTTTAAAAATCTTTTTCTCAAGAACTACTGAGTCATATTCAACGTAATTTAGCATAAATAATCCTTTGGAAAGAAAAATATTAATTGAAAATATTAAGGGCAATTTCGGTTCTAAATATGAGTTAATTATGAAGATAATAATAAAGAAGTGGGCAATCCGTTTATAACTTCTGGTTCGGTATTCCATATATCGAAAACGAAGTTCTTTGTTTGAAGCAGCCATATTAAACACATGATAAACGGGTCAATCTGACAAGGATGAATTTGTTGGTTGGGCAACAGTTCGCTTGCGATGAGAATTTTGAAACATGCAAGATATATTAGTGCCAATTTTGTGAAGCAAATTGAGGTTAAATATTTCAATGCGTTGACATTTTCACTTCTGACGGTGGTTTTAGCTTGTTTTGATTTTCATGTCATTTTCATTAATTATGTTTTTCAACTTTGTATTTTGGAGCTTTTCAAATCAAACTTAGACTTCGGTAAATCAGACAGCTGATTGTTTACCTGAGCAAAATGAGCAAAATTGAAAATCTGATGCAATAACAACATATTAAAATTCGGTATCACCATTATAAGATAATAATGATCTCTGCGTATTGGTTGATTAATGCAATGTGTTTTGTTAAGATTCTCAGCATTTTCAGTTTAAACAGAGATTATTTGTGATGGAAATATGTAGGTATATAAGTTATTCATTTTGAAAAATAAATTGTGCTCTTTATTTTTAGTGCATTTTTTATCTGATTTATTTGTTTACAATTTTCTAGTAACTAACCGTATTTGAGTGTCAAGTTTCGAGTTATAAGCAAGATGCAGAGCTTTGCGCACAATTAAGTTTGTACACAGAGCTGAGACCCTTCTTTCGTTTGTTTACATTTTAAATGCTGAATAGGAAATACCAACTGAAGTTTAAAAATCTGAAGTTGAATGTAATAGACTCATGTGAACAAAAACATTACTCAAATCTTGCTTATAAGTTTACGATTGATGCTGAAATTTTGGTTGATCATCATAAATGTCTCGCGAAACATTAAATTCTTGTACAGAAAAATTAAAAGGATGATATGCTTTAACTACATGTACTTTCTGGGGCCCATTCTTATACGATGAATTATATGAAATCTACATCATTTTTTTCAAACATGAGTAAACAAAAAGGACATCTTTTAAACAGTTTCTATAGTTCTGACACATTATTATTATGAGGATAAATGCATTATAATTTTTAAGAAAATATTGCAGCGGAAAATCATCTTTGTAGCTATTTGTTTTGTGGGTTTTTTTTTTATCAAAGATGAAAACAATGGGTGGGCCTTAGAACTATAATAGGAATGGAAGAAATGAGCATATAAATACATATAGCTGGACCGGGAATCGAATCCTGGACCCCTGCAACTCCAGTCATAAGCTCTACCACTGAGCCATCCAGGCCGATATCAACGGTTCATGATATAGCCCCAACTACTACATTCCTCCCTCCTTAAATGATCTTTGCCCTCGAAGACCACCCGTGGTTCTTTCCTTTGACAGGCGTTTACCTATTATTTTTTGTATTATTGGTTTTGCATCAATGTAATAGGAAAAGAGGAATGAGCATATAAATACATTGAAAACATATGGCTGGACCGGAAATCAAACACGGGACCCCTGCAACTCAAGTCAGGAGCTCTACCACTGAGCCATCAACTCATCCAGGCAGATATCTACGGTCCATTTAACCCCAACTACTACAGTACATTAGAGTGATATGCCTGTCAATACATTGATTAGAATAGCTCTGTAACATATCACGTGACAACATTTTCAGTCGTGTGTATTCATCGATCAATTGAGATTTAAAACGTCACACAAGTTACGTCAGGTAAACAGCAATCGTTTATAAAGGGGAAGACCAATTAAATTTTTTGAATGTTTTTAATTTGAGGAATTAAGCGCATTTAGTATTTTCTTCTGTCACATATAGGAATTTTTTTAATAAAATAATAATAACTACTAGTAAGTAGTTGATGGAGAAAATTTACCTTTATACTCTCATATATTTTGATCGCTTTATAAAGTGTGGGGGGCTAAATAAAGGGAATTGGAAGTTAACAGTGAACCCCTACCCAAAATTTAGTGATATAATTTACAAAGGATATTCTTATTTTCGGTAAAAGTTGTATTCCATAAAGGTATATATGTCAAAGATTAACTATATGGCCACATGGCACAATATCCTTTGAACGCCCATATAAAGCCATTGTTGCTCAGGTGAGCGATGGGCCCATGGGCCTCTTGTAGATGTAAAGATAACGATATCATTATTTTCAGACATTTTTGTAATATGCAATTCTTTGTTCCACTATATCGTCCACAATTTAAAACCTGTATTTTTACATTTTCCTCTGGATTGATTTTAGTCTAGTTGAATCTTCATGGATTGAAACTCCGTAAATGATTTTATAACATTAAACGGAGAATTTATCTCGTGTCAAAATTACAATTAAATGACAGTCCTTTAAAATCACGAGGGATCAAAAGTATGTATGAATTCTATAGGGAGAAATGGTTTTAATTATTATTTGTATTTTGTATAATAGTCCGGTCATTTAATAAATTACATGAAAAATAACAGAATTACAAAATCCTCCAAATCGAAAAACATTGATTTACAGGTTTTTAAAACGTGATTTTGACTTCTTTTCAGTTCAACTTTGACCACAAATGACCCGTCTACCGGTATAGTTGATCCAAAAATCTCTTCGGGACTGTGTAGATATGAAGTAGTGTACACCAATACGTCAGCGGTTGGATTTAATAAAATATGTTTCCTGGTTTGGTAAGACTTTATCTACAATCATATTTCTGTTACATTGCACGTGTACTCTTGTGTAGAGTGAAACATTTACATTGCTTATTGTTACTTTTATAAGTTCCAGAGGAGAATCCAGATGTTTCCAAATGCACACCAACGACATAATTGATCGTACGTATCGACATATCGACGAATAATCACATTTTAATACTTTCATTTGAAGTGATTTCTAACTGATTATTTTTTGTGTTTGGATAAGAATGCGCGGCAAACCCGTGCTTGAATGGCGCCTACTGTCAGACTGAGTCGACGGGGAACTTCCAGTGTCATTGTCGAGAAGGATTCTGGGGAAAGCACTGTGAAAACGGTATTATGTTCTGAATAGTTGGCTACAAAATTAGCCATTAATTATGCCAAAATATTAGAGACTCGTGTGGTATAATGGAATTACAACATACACGTTAAGAACATAAATCATGTCTTTTCAAATGTTTTCTTAGGATTTTGTAATGATCAATCATATTGCCAAAACGACGCTGTTTGTTTCACAAGTAACGGAAATCGAGGTTGTTTCTGTCGTCTGGGACTGGAAGGATCTAATTGTGCTTTGTGTAAGTTATAATTTTTGGATTAATAAAATCAATCCATCTTTTGGAAAAATATGTTTAGCTATAAATGTCCAAAGGAACAATCCACAGGCAATCATTTTATTTGTCATTATACAATTAACGTCATCTTCTAATGAACATTTGTTTAATCTTTTAAAATATTCTTATATCTATTTAGATGAAGAGCAGTTCTATTGACGATTTGCTTTGTTTTAAAACTCAATAGAAAGTGAGATGGCTGCCAACCTATGCTTTTATGAAAATGTTAAAAATTTAATTACTCTCCTTTTTAAAATATCTATGGAAGTGTTTTGTTGATTATGATAATTTCGAAATCTGGCATAATATTTCATATGTTAGATAGTTATACTTTTCGACTGTTTATTTGTGATACTCAAGGTGTTTTATGATTTTTTTTAAGTAAATTAAAAGTCAATTTTTATTATGTTAGTTAATATCTATTACAGATGTAAATCGAAATCTAACAGACACATATGAAAACGGGGTAAGCTTATTCATTAAATCATATCGATTTGGGTTATAGCTTTGATGATTATTCATGATATTTTTAAAATCAGATTGTATTCAATTATTTCAGGGACATTTCACACATGCGAGTCTCATCGAGAGCATAACATGTTACATCAATAAACCATGTACTATGCCGATCAGCATCACTAAAAATATACATGTCAGGTACCTACTTTTGATAATGCAATTTTGAAATGAATAAAATTGTTCGAAGTTATAATATCGTTTTTACCTAGGCCTGCGTTAGAAGTTGGATTCTCCGATAAAACGCTTAAGGTTCAGTTAATAGATTTAGACTCATCAGCACACGCAGGAGGTATTGTTCATGGAACTATGACTGTAGTTGGCAACGAACTTGGGCTGAAACGTATATGTCTGGATTCTGTTGCCAATCCGAGGTATAATTTGTAGTAGTTCTTAATTTCTAATCGTTCTCATTATGTGAAATTTAATTAACATTCAATTTAATTTTTTATGTTTGCTATTATAGAACTGCTCGACTTGAAGACGAGATCTGCTTCCAAATTAATGTTACCAACGGTAATGAATCAAATATATTATAGTAGTCTGGTCCGATGTTGTCGAAAATGAAAACTTTTAACGGCAAATTATTATTTTTTGGTCCAGCAGAGTTCTTTTTTATAATAATTTAAGTTTGCTTAGTCCGAAAAAATATGCTGGTTTTCATGAAAATGGCGTTAAGAAGGTCAAAATGGCGAAGTTTTTAATTAGGGAAAACGCATGAGAGAACAATAATAACTCAGTCAAGCAATGTTTTTTTTTTTTGCATAATAAGGACTTGGTAATTCTGAAAAAATATACCGGCTATGAAGAAAATGGCGTTTATTAGATCAAAATGGCGGTCGACGGCCAAATTTTAAAATTCTCTTTTAAAGTCTTATAACTTGAGGAACCGATCATAAATTGGTCTAGCATAGAATTTCATCATAACAAATGTGTGCTGAGTCCGACAAAATATGCTGATCTTAACAAAACGCCGGTAAATAGGTAAGATTGCGGACAGTCAGATTTCATCATTCCCTCTAACAGTCTCTCCAGTGAACAAAAATGAGGATACAAAATCATTAATTTTTCTAGCAACAATTTTTATCATAATAGAATTGAGCCAAGTCTGAAGAAATTTATTAGTCATGATGTTGATTACTTTTGTCAAAATGGCAATTCAAATTCGCGGAGAGCCAAATTTCAATAATTTCTCAATGGCTCATGAAGGGGCATGGTCATCATATTTGATCCATTTTTGTTTTTTATTTTTTGTTTTATGATTTAGTAATGCATTTCTAATGTTCAATCACAATTTAGAGTCAGTTATAGAATTATAAGCATGATACCGAGCTCAGAATTCTTTGTCATGTAAGTAAGGCTCATGTCACTCATATTTTGGTTGACTATAAAAATGACATACTGTGCTTAGTAAACATTAAGCACGGGAACATAACTTTTTACCAAAATCGTTCGGTTTGTCCCATGCTGAACATCCATCAGCAAACTTAGTTATGAAAGTGTGTTGCAAATCTACACTGGCATGGTAAAGCAAAAAAAAAGCCTCAATTCTTCCTCTGAATAAGGACACGCATTGCTTTTGACGCACTTCTTTACTTTCCTCAGCACATTTGGACCAAACACATGTTCACAATTTTGCAAGAGGTTGTTTTATCTTTAGCGAAGAAATAGACAGCTTGACTCCTTATAAAAGGTGTAAATTGTCCCTAATAATGTTGAAAAGAGTAAAATTCCTAGGGTTGCCCAAAACATATTGCGTATACTTATTTTATATAAAGCTGGACGATATGTTTAACTTGGTTTGGGACAAATTTTGAATCATGAGCTTTTTCATTGCACATGATCATGATTTAGTTAGATTTATTTGCTATAATGGTGTTAAAGGAAGAGACAGACAGACATTAGAACAGTTACTTATATCGTACACTGTTACCAAGTATCCGATTGTAACTTTGTTATCATATAGGCTGCCGATACCGATATCTTTAAAGCCTTACAACACCCTTTTCCACACTGTAGTGCTGAAACTCCCCCTCTCTATAATTTTGTACGCATGTTGGCGTATTAGAAGAAACTGATCAGAAACCACGTTTGTTCTTTAAATTTCAATATGCCAACAAAGGAATTGACGCTGTAAATATTAGTAATATTCTCAGTCCCAAAAAGGTCCAGTCTTGTAGTCCACCATATTTTAAGTTGTAGTCTACTCCTTGTATTTCTTTAAAGTATACATTAACCATTGTTCTAAACTTTTTAATTATAAAAACTCTCCAATGTCTCGACATCGAGCAATTGAAAGGTAATCCTCCAACATGTTCTTGTTCATCCTTCAACTAAAGTCCTGTTGGACACGTCATTACTGGTGACGTAATAAGTAAATAGTACCAAAATATTAACAATAGTAAAGGAGAAACTTTAAGAGTCCTTTGCAACAGTATACACTGCATTCTGCAAGTGGCAATCCAACTCATAGCTCGTTTTCTGAGGAGGAAATACTTCAAAATCATATCGTCTTGAATACAGTGTATACTGTTGCACAATACTCTTAAAGTTTCTCCTTTACTGTTGTTAATATTTTGGTAAGGAGTAACGAAAGACGCTTGGTAGAACATTTACTGGAACACGCTATATATCTTTGGCCTTAAATCAACATTCAGGTATATCGACGACGTACTATCAATTAACAATTGTTATTTTCACATACGTCGACTCGATATATCCCAGTAAACTTGAAATAAAGATACCACAGAGGCTGCGTCATCTGTTCCATATTTGGATATTTTACTGGAAATGGACATTGATGGTAACCTAACAACAAAACTTGATGATAAACGCGATGACTTCAATTTTTCTATAGTCAACTTTCCTTACTTATGAAGCAATATACCTTCATCACCTGCATATGGTGTTTTTGTCTCTCAGTTAATTCGATACGCAAGGACATGCTCTTCATATGAACAGTTTCTAAGGCGAGGCAAGCTACTGACAAACAAATTGATAAAACAGGACTAACAGGCTCGTGTGAAGTGATCTTTTCGTTAAGTTCTATGGTCGATACAACGACCTTGTAGGCAAATACAATCATCCACTGGGTCGCATGCTGACTTTTCCGTTTTTCCCCCGATTACGACCAAGAGCACAAGGCGGGTGTGACCGGTCAGCAGAGGATGCTCACTCCTCCTAGGCACCTGATCCTACCTCTATCATTTTGGAGGTCCGTGTTGCTCTGCTTTGAATTTGTATTTCGTTTTATGGATTTTTGAGATGGTTGACGGTTTGTTATTGTCATTTTTTCATATAATGAGCCTTACAAACAAAGACAATGTTGTTTCCTGCTTTGTCAGCAGGGACCAGTACAAACTGATCGTGTAATCTATCTAGTTCTTTTTTCACTTCTAAATTATCAAATATAGAAGGATAGATAGTTTTCAAACTGCGCTTTAATCGCTTAATACGAGATTTTAACATGCATCGAACACTTTTAGTCCATTCTGACAACGTGTCAAGGTCTTCTCTTTCATGGTTGGCTCATCGTCTGGTGTATTCCTCTACAGAATCCATAATGTGTATGAAATAAGAAGGCCAGTTGTAAGATCGGGGTTCCCTAAATTTTGGACCTTCAAGAATAAGTGATTTAAGGTCATCATTGTTTACTATATTTACGTTACCAGTAATGGCATGGCCAGCAGGACTGTAGTTGAAAGGTGAAGAAGAACAAGAACATGTTGGAGGACTATCTTTCAGATGCTCGATGTCGAGGCATTCTAGAGGTTTTTTTAAGCAATGGTCCATGTATAATTGTAAGAAATGCAAAGAGTCGTCTTCAAAATAAAATATGGTGGAAGATAAGACTGGACCTTTTTGTGATTGAGGATATTACTAATATTTACAACGTCAATGCCTTTGTTGGCATATTGAAGTTTAAAGAACAAACGAGGTTGTTGAGCAGTTTCTTCTTCGCGTGGCTGTTTAAAAAGCAAGCCTATGGTTAGCAATATCTATAACCACCGAACTGAATCTGTATTCGGGTGTTGGAGAATCAAAAATTGGTATTTCCTTTACTTTTTCAAGCATATCATTTAAATGTTTCAAAGGAACATAGTAAAGTTTGGTTCGGTTGTGATGGAGACCCAACTGTTTATTTTCATAAGGTAGAAGAGAATCAAGAGACATCGTGTATATTGGGTTTATTGTAAGACCGATGTCCATGGCTACGCTTATGTCTCTGTGTATTGTTAAAAAGTCTCATCACATTTACATTGTTTCACTGTGGACTTAAAAGATTCCCTACACTGTCGACATTGACGTTGCAACCGTAAGGAAATGCTGTGCCTAGTTTTCTGATCCAGAATTCTTCTCTTTGTCGACGGAAAGGTGTACTTAGTGATGTACTAGTATTAGTATGATGATAAATTTTCTCTCGAATTCTAACTTTCATTGACAAGATTGAATGATCGGGTGAATTGAAGTGCTTGTACAGAAGCTGTTGGCCACCGTTGTTTACTTGAAATCGATGTCCCGATATTCGTTTATTAAGAGAACCTTTTCTTTCACCAACATAAATGAGCCCACAAAGGGTACATTCTATACCGTACACAACATTAGAAGACTTGCAGTTAAGATTTTCACAAGTTTTGGTATAGAAGGTCTGTACAGTAAGATTGCTGGTAAAGAAAGTCCTTGTAATTAAAATATCACAGGTTTTACAGTTTTTAACAGAACATTTGGAAATAGAACACATGGGATCGCAAAAGGAATCGTCATTTTTGTCTCTAATAGAAACTTTACATTCCTTCAACTTTCTGAATGAAGTGCCATTTTTATATCAAAGCTGATAACTAATACCTGTATTTTAGAGATTGGCTCTCTGCCATTTTGAATCGCCTACTTCAAGCCGTTTTCATGAAGGCCAGCATATGTTTTAGACTCAGCATATTTTGATTATGCTAAAAAAAAAAACACTTCGGACAAAATTAAAGTTGTTTGCCGTTAAAACATATTTCTATAGCTTTTTTTTTTAGAAATCAGAACCAGACTATAGTGTCAAGTACATCATTTAGGTATATACATTTAAATTTGTGGTACATTCGTTGATTTGGTTTTAAAATCATATCCGTTTTGTGTTACAGGAAATATTTTGGAACCAGACGAGGTAAATTTCACTTAAAATACATAATAGAATGTAAAATTATTATACCAACACTTCAACAAAAGTATGCAAGTATATCTTTCAGCAAGTGTACAACCCTTGTATAGCAGTTTTTCCTTCATAGTACCCCCCCCCCCCTCCCACACACTCCGGAAATTGTAATTATGTAGAAATAGCAGCGTTTTCCCAAATAGATTTCCATGAAGTAGGATTTCGGCTAAGATTTCAGAAATATGGTTATGGAAAGCCAGTGCTTTGACTTAATTTAGGTCCATCTATTTTTAATGTAACAAGTACATAAATCATATGAAAAGTGATTTTTTAATAATGAATAGGATTGATAAAGTTTAAGATGTTGTCCCATTGATTTATACCTCTGATAATAAATTGAATTATTTGAAGTACTTAAATACGTCACACAAAAGTTGCCATGACCTGATGGTTGTTTGTAACTTTAATCCCTCACTATAAAGGCTAGATTTTGTCGAGATTTTTTTATGTATATTTTTTACTCCGAGAGGATGTAAAATACGATGCTTATATTTTAGTTCTAATGAGTAAATCAAACTAGTATTTACCGAAATATGTGGTAATTCGAAAGTGATTTAGTGATTTTCGAAATAATTAATTTGCCAAATGTAATTTTTCCTGACAATAAAGTTTGTAGATACACAAGAAAAATAATCGAAACATCTTTCTGTGCGAGCGGAAATGACACCAAAATTGTTATATTCCATTCTTACTGCAGTGTTTGCTGGGTTTCTTATATATTATGAAAGTTTTCGATATTGTTGTTTCGAAGAAATTTCGTTTCTCGTTAATAAATATTAGTCCAGATTTAACCATTTCAAGTAACATATTGACTATGCATTGCTACAGCATGTCTACTGAGTGTGTGTATTTTTCATTTTTAAAACTTTAGGTATATTCTAAACTGATACATTTCTAATTCAGATTATATACAGCTTGAAAGTCTTAACGTCCATAAGATATAAAAGGCTTTCAATAAAAAAACCCATGCGCAAGTACATCAAAGTTGTTAACTGAACTCTTAATATTTATTGTAAAAAATACTAAAAACAAATACTAAATTCGGCTTTATGAACAAGCAACGTATTGTTTTTTTTCGGCAAGAAAATACCATACATAATACACCTCACTTTTCACATTTTTTGTAGACGAATCCCTTTTTTGTAAATCCAACACTACCAACTTCAACAGTATTACAGTGTGTGGCAAATCAACAATGTTACTTAAATTTGTGGGCAAGAAACCGTGTGGGAGTGGAGAAATGGTGAGCAGAAATCAATTATATATAAAAATAAATCTATTTATTTTTGAGGCGGTTGACAGTTTGTTACTGTCATTTTTCATATTCAGATCCATTCTTTAATAACTATTAACTTATTCTCCGATACCCGATCTTTACAGTCCACAACTGGAGGTCGACAAAACTATTGAAGACGGAGTTTATATCTTTCCGCTTCGTAATACAACAAATCAACCATGCGTGTTTGAAAGCGTTATATTGATCAACAACATCACAGATCTCCAGCTATGTTTCTCTCTACCGTTTGATGCATCTCCAGAAAATAAAGCAAAGTGAGTGATACATTAACAACATTATAATGCTTAATCATTTTTGAATATATAGTTAATTTTGATAGACAAAATATAATTTTTGATTAAGGACTTGATTTGGTAATGTTTTTTTCTTTCAGTGTTCAAAAGGATACCAGATGTTATATTATTCGTGTGCTTCCTAAGATTACAGGTTTGTGCTCAACGCAAAATTTGAAAGAATTTTATAAACAATGCAATAAGCATCATTTTGTTTTACTTATAATTTGATTTATTACATATTAGTTAAAGGCTCTTGCGCTGGAATATCCTGTTACAATGATGGATTCTGTGACGGAAGTTCGCCATCTTTCCAATGTTTTTGTCCATCTGGTTTCTCTGACTTTACATGTTCTAAAGGTTTGTTTTATTTCATTATAGCATAAGTCTTATCATATGCTCGGTTCCAGTACTGTTTTAAATTGGCTTAAAGAGTTGGTACAAAACATATGACATCTAGTTTTTTGATAAATATGTGAACATTTAAGCATCAAATGTTATAAAGGTTGATTTACTATACATTATTTATACATGTGTCACACTTCTAATAGTGAATTCTTTGCGGTAATTTTGAGAGACGCTCATTTCAGAAATATTCTTCTATTAAAATTGCCCGTTTTAAAGTTGATAAACCAAATATCATTGTACTCAAAAAAAATTACTATTATACATGTATACTTGTCAAAGACAAATGTTTTAAGAACCATCTGTTTGTTTCTTTGAATGTTTATAACTATTGGCCAGGACAAATATAAAAAGGTTTAAAGTCAAATAGAAAAAAATAAAGATTCACACATGTAATAAACTTTCCACTGATTTCGAATCTGTGAGGGAAACATTTCAACCTTTATTCATTTTGTTTAAAGATCAAATCGATTACCTTCTTCTGAAATTGCCCAGCCAAATACAGAAGAAAAAAACATTTTAGTGGCCTTCGATGGCTGCATTCGATTTTTTCAGATCAGTGACCACTGGCTTCAGAGTAAGTATTATCATAATTTCTTTTGAAGAGTTAGCATTTATTTTTATATTTTTATTATTTGTATTGGAATTGCAGATTTCGGAATTGCTCAAGGAATCAACAGTAATACAAGTTCACAGGTATTGTTTAGAATACTTTTAATAATTTATGAATAAATAATTCATGTATAAAAACAATAGATAATACAAATATCTGCCAAATATTCATTAAGAGTGTTACAATTATAAAATCAAGGATATTTTGAAAATCATTTCCGACGTATTTTATGCATAATAGGCAAAATTTGGAGATGTTGCTCTGCCCACACTCATAAGATGTCCTCTATTGAAAAACTGCGATATACCTTTTTCAGTGACAGACACAAGCAAGTATGTAACAAGAAATGGTAAAATGTGTTTTTCTTAGTTTTTCCCTCTGTCTCATCTATTGCGCAACAAATTATAATTCGGTGTTTAATAGCATTCTATTCGATAAGTTGATTGTTATTTTAAAAACTTAAAGAATAAAAATCACATATTTACCTGTTTTTCAGTTCAAACTTCTTTAATGTCACATGGAATGGAACCAACTTCAACTCCGTAAATATTTCTCTCACTCAAATGTCTGGATCTCGGGACTTTGCTGGAAATGCAGTAGTGGAACATAATGTGTTAGGAAAGGATGAATTCTGCCTGACTTTGGTCATAAGGTTATTACCACAGTAACAAATGGTCTATATCAGTACATTTACACTGTGGGTTCATCTATATTTGTTGAACATAAATTTTCAGTCCATCAACCATTAAATTACGATATCTTTTGATACATTATACCAATAGGACCATTGTCCATGCCTTTATGCAACCATGCAACTATGCATTTAACTAAATCCGCTTAATCTAAAGCACATTTTTCAAATGTTTATGAATAAATTATTGTTAATAATCAAACACTCTAATACTGAAAGCCAAGCTTTTATATTGTATTCTATGACAGTTTTTTGGTAATTATATCAAGTAGTAATAAGATATTGCTAAAATGACGTCATGTACATAAAACACGGTATTCCAATTCAAAATAAAATGAACCTTTGAAGTCTAAATTTATTGCAGGGAAAGCATAGTCCTAAACAATTATACACATCAGAAGTCTCAAATGATAAATATATATATATATATATATATATATATATATATATATATATATATATATATATAAATTATATTTCTTTAGGGATTACGTATACGACAGTGTTTGCTGTTGCATTCTAACAGAACCGGGTAAGCTTTGAAAAAACCAATCTTGAACATAAAACGAAACAAAAGCGCATCTTTTTTCAATTACAATGCAAGTTAAAACTTTCTTTTGCTTAATTGAAACCTTTTTTTTGTTTCAGCTATTGTTCCTCAACTTCCTGATTACGGACAAGTATGTTTATTGCACATCCACGCTAAACCAAACTCAAGTGTTATGTCGACATATTCAAAATAAGTTCAGGAATGATATAAAGGTCCCTGGTTGTCAATCGTTATGAGAATTTCCTATATATCTTATATTTGTTCTAAAATGTATTGATATATGTAATGGGAAAACGTCTCGCATGTTTTCCATTACACCGTATGTGCTTATTTGGAAATGTAAAATATTTTTTAATCTTGAAATTTGATTTTCTACATTTTTGCATATAAAGTGCTGGTATTGTTGAGATGTCAATGCAATTAACTCTTTTATATATGTCGTAAAAAAACGTAAAATTAGATGCTTTGATTTATAGAGCCTTTTCATTTCACCTTCACCGAGCAACAACTCAGAATTCAGTTGCACTCCAGGGCAACCGTGTCATGTGACATTTAGAACAAGCAAGGGAGACGATCAGAAATGGTAGGTATTGTCTCCGTATGCTCATACAGTTTATTTGTTTAATTACTCATATCTTTAAAAAAAAAAAAAAGCAACCCTGCATTTGATTGACAATCACAAGTAGTTTCCACTTTTCAGTCCTGAGTTGCGGGACAGATCGACAATGCCCGTTCATATTTTCACCGCATTGTCTCCCAACGAGTGTCAAAGGGACGTGTTGATTGAATCTAAAAATATTTCCCAGGGAACAGAGGAGTACTGCTTCCAGACAACGTCTTCAGGGTAACAAAACTGCTTCCTATTGGTTGTTTACATAATGTTTCATTTGGTTCCGGTTTGTTTTACGGTTGAAAAGATTAATTCGTAAAAGAAAATTTTCTTATATATGACATGTGGTGATAACGAACAGTGTTCAAATTCAAAAGTCCAAAGGAAAATTACAAAACAGGAGCAGAGCAAACAAGGACCTCTAAAATAGAGGTAGGATCATGTGCCATGGAGGACTAAGCATCCTCTGCCGACCTGTCACACCCGCCGTGCGCTCAATGTCATATCGGTAAAAATGTCATCATCGGGGAAATTGTCATAATTTGGGAAATATATCATGATCGGAAAAAACGGAGAAAAATCCGTGTACAATTCGGTATTCAATCAATAGTTCAAAGCAGAGCAATCAAGAACCTCTGGAAAACCTTAGAGGCAGGATCAGGTGTCATTGAGGAGTGAGCATCCTCTGCTGACCGGTCACACCCGCCGTGTCTATTTTTTTTTCATTTGCGATTCACTTGTATGATTAATTGTATAATTAATGAATTCGTGTTTAAAGGGGCCCACAAAAATCAATCAAATTTGTGTCACCACAAATTCTGATGATTCAATAGCAACAATCTGCATTATGATGAACGTCAACTTCACACGTGTGATCGCGATAAAATTAAAGATTGTTTTTCTTTACATGTAAAACCTCCAGGCATTATTTTATGTAGCGAATTTAACGTTTTACGAGCGTAATTAACTTATAATATAATATAATTCCTCATTCCTTTTTATGACTTAGAAGAAAACACGATGTACAGTTTACAATTTAAATATGGTGATAATTCCCAACATCATACATGTATTTACAAACAATATTTACAAAAGTCTCATTTGAATCAAAACTTGTTAGAATCGATCCCTGTCTGGCGACTACAATTACACAGATCTAACTTCACTACTCTCACTGCCCCAAAATGAAATCACCCTATATATATATATATATATATATATATATATATATATATATATATATATATATACACTCCCAAAATTATATCCCCTTTGACGAAATAACTAAACTCCTCTTGATAAAATAACTCCTCCATATGTTATGTAATGTTAACTAAATTTAGATAAGCATGAGGAGTTAACATCTCTATGAACTTAAAACAGCCCATCTTATATATTTAATAAAGAAAATTAACCAGATATAATTAAACGTTATTGTTGATAAAATAAATCTGCTACACTTCATTAAAAACAATCTATTTAAATATTTTGTAGCATTATTGGCGACGTGAGGTGCATAGCCATCCATTTTGAAAACCATGGTACGACATAACACTCATTTATTGTTTTCAAGTAAACAAATGCAACAATTAAATATGCAATAGATCGAATTAATACTTGTAAAATGTAAAAAAAAAAAAAGAAATATATATTTGTTTTATTCTTACAAGTTTATTTATAATGACAGCTATTTTATTAAACTTCCTTTTACTTCTGTCAAGTGCACATACTTTATTTTACAAATACACGTGTATAGAAAAACGTATATTGCTAGTAATTAAAAGAGGAAGAAAATTCAACAAAAGACACACAAGACAACTATCCATCAAAATAAGAAATAAAAGTGTTGACTATCTGGCTTTATCATAGAAGAGCTGTATTATACTTATGGATATGCTATGTTTTCCTTTAATAGTCTTACCACCGCCACCTCCCAGTACCACCACCACAACAACAGCCACAACAGAGTCATTGATGACTGTTATACCAAGTACAACAACAACAACAGAATCACCGACGACTGTGATACCCAGTACAACAACCACACCATCAGCCACGTCGGACAATGATCATACAACAATTTCCAATACAATGCCTGCGTCATTACCAGGAAATGGTCCAGAACCAACAACCACAGATAAGAAAACATCTACAACACAAACAGTGCAGCTTGCATCAAAGGAGACAATACCAATACTAGGATCGGGGCAGATAACAACAACACTTAGCACAGCACAGACAACACAAACTCCTGGTACAGAACAGACAATAATAGCACTAGGTACTGGACAACAGACAGCAACACTTGTAAAAGGAGAAACAACAACAATGCTTGCTTCAAGACAGACAACATCAAATCTTGGGTCAGGACTGACATCAACTCTTGGGTCAGGACTGACATCACCAACTCTTGCTGCAGGACAGACAACAACAAAGCTTGCTTCAGGACAAACAACACAAACGCTTGCTTCAGGACAGACAACACCAATGCTTGCTTCAGGACAGACAACACCAACTCTTGCTTCAGGACAGACTACACCAATGCTTGCTTCAGGACAGACTACACCAATGCTTGCTTCAGGACAGACAACACCAGCACTTGCTTCAGGACAGACTACACCAATGCTTGCTTCAGGACAGACTACACCAACTCTTGCTTCAGGACAGACAACACCAACTCTTGCTTCAGGACAGACAACACCAACTCTTGCTTCAGGACAGACTACACCAATGCTTGCTTCAGGACAGACTACACCAATGCTTGCTTCAGGACAGACAACACCAGCACTTGCTGCAGGACAGACAACACCAATGCTTGCTTCAGGACAGACAACACCAATGCTTGCTTCAGGACAGACAACACCAATGCTTGCTGCAGGACAGACAACACCAATGCTTGCTGCAGGACAGACAACACCAATGCTTGCTTCAGGACAGACTACACCAACTCTTGCTTCAGGACAGACAACACCAACTCTTGCTTCAGGACAGACAACACCAATGCTTGCTTCAGGACAGACAACACCAACTCTTGGAACAGGACATACAACTATAACAATGCAACATAAAAGTGAAACATGCGATGTTGTAGATGGTAAAATTTGATTATGATAGAGAGTTTTTGTTATGATGTATCATTGATATTGATGTATTTCTTCATTTTCAGATATATTTCATTTGCGCTATTCATCTCATTTCAGTTCAGGAAAGGGCGGTAAGTATGGCTTGTTTCCTTTATTTCATTCCTAGTTCAAATTAGATAATTAAGTTAGTGTTTTCACTGACACGAATACATAGTGCTTGAACTTACAGCTCTAATAAGAAGTAGAATGTAAGTAAGTGGAAAGATTGTTAAAGTTTACAATATTCGTTTTATTTTCTTGTTTGTTTTCCCGAAAAATGTCTACTTCTTTACATTTATCTAAAATTTAATTAGATCCTAGGCGCAACGCTCGGTAATAAAAGTCATAAAAAATTATTTAAAATTTCAACGACTTACAATGTTTTGTTGTATTTTTAAGTTATTGACTTTTTAGATCTTCATATCCTTAATTGTTATGTAATTGTCTATACAGAAAAAGGGGCGTGTTGAGTGTGAGTGTTTCCATCCTGCAAAGGGGACCACCACAACGGTCATCGCCAGGAACCCGCACGTCTCCGGGAAATCCCTGGTGGTGGCTGCGGGGATAGGATCCGGAGCCATGGTCACCATGCTGGGTACGGGCGTGCTGCTGTATGCTGTCACACAGAAATACTGCGGACCCAGAAAATCCGGACGGAACAGTGACACAAGCCAGCAAAAGAAAAAACTAAGCGTCGCCAGTTGTCCAGACAAAAAACAGTTGCAATGAATAACAACAAAACCTGTCTTCTTTCCTGGTGATGACTTTTATAACTTTGTTATTTGGACAATGAATTTTAATTTCAGCTTTATCATCTTTATGTAATAAATAGTTGTTTGCATTATGATTTGATTTATCACATTCGACAGGGTATGATACTAGTAACCACACTTAATGTGTACGGATGTCTGTCTAAGGTTAAGTTAAAATTTAAAATACAGAATCATCATTTTCTTACAAATAACGAAGCGTTGGGGCTTTAAAGATATCTGTCTACACGTCTGGAATGCACTATTCCATTATCGGAATGCACTATTCTATTATTCTTTGATCGAAGATCCATCACTGAAGATTGTCTTCATAAATAAAAGCTTAATAAACATCGGATCTCTTGCAAGTGATAGAGCAAATGGCAAAATTGAAAACAGATCTAACGGTCAGAAAAACAAAATTTATCCTGTTGGTAAAGGGGTCGTTAATACAATTTAATGGTCATTGAATTCTTAAATGTAGGTGTAAATTATATGTAAGCACATAGCAGGGTTTTTTTTTTTACAGCAATGGATGGATAATCGTAAAGTTTTCCTTTCATGAAAAAAGGGCGTATCCAATACTACCCCGTGCATGTCCAATCCTAACCCCCCCCCCCCCCCCCCCCCCCCCCCAGCGTATCCAATACTACCCCCGCGCATAGTGGGCCTGACATTTTTTGCAAATATATATAATGAATAGAGGAATATAAGGGACGTCCTTGCGGAACATGATTTAATTCTACCAGTATTTGATTAGAGAGTTTCGATAATGGCATAGACGGCAGGGTTCGTTATTACTGATATGATACTCAGCTGGATTTTCTCGATCATTAAAGCATTTTTCCTAAAAACAAGTGTATGCACTGGAAAGAGATTAAGGGAATGTATCAAAAACAATTATATTATAACATTAAAACAATGTTATGATGTTTAAAACAATCTTTGAACACATTACCTGTCATATTTTTATATTGACAAAACAGCTAACAAAATAGATAAATCGTTTCGGTAATTAAATTAATGATTTAATTTTTTATATAAATTGTCATTTATGGAGTATCATTAAAACAAAATTAAGTCACTGGGTTGTTGGCGTGTTGTTCGGCAGGGTTTTTTTTTGTAATTTCTACAGTAGATAAGAAATAAAATAATGTAATTTGCTGTATTTTTTATAATTTATTTAAACAATAAAATGCTTTCTTTGGTGACTCATGTGATTATGAAGATAGCTAGCTAACAGAAAAATTACATTACCCGCGTTATCATCAAAGATAGCATTTTATCGTTTATATGTACATCTTTATTTTAATAAATCATTGAATTAATCTTTAAAAATAGGTAAAAGTAACTAAATTATTGTAAATGTACATTTGATAAAAGAAATAGCCAAATATTCTTGTAGGGGAATTTGAGTCTGGCATCATCATAATTATTTCGTACAGTCTGTGATATTTATTTTTTTTTGGGAGGGGGGGGGGCGGGTTAAGGGGGGGGGGGGGGTTCAATCGATCGATAAATGGTTAGAACTGGATCGTGAAGATTTCAACCCTCTTTATAGCGCTATGAATCACAATCTGTTTGCTTAAGAAATAGAGAAAATAGTCAGTGGATGTAAATATATGATAAACAACCAAAAGTATAAACAACCAAAAGCTGTTTACTTTCCTATTGACGATCTTATCATTTGTAAATTGTAGAGGTTTTACATGTCGACAAAACTTTAAATCGTATGGGTAGATAAAACGGCTTTGTTAAATCCCCCAAGTTCGCGAACAACCGTTGTTCCATTGATATCTTCTGAAGGCGAGGCAAGAACAGGTTAACTACGGCAGTTCTCAGTTGTCCCAGATCTGAAGAGAATCTGAGATTTAAAATCATCAAATAAATAAACCATTCAATCGACCAACTAATTCTATATATCGATAATTCTGATCAAAATAACCGTAATAATACTAGATCAATGCAGTCTTTGACAGATTTGACAATTTTTCAATATTCCGACCCTTTGGTTTTGGATCACTCGTCCCGTTCTCTGCCTCTGGGGTTTTCTTACAAGGAGAACACGGTTGTGTATTGCCAGAGAGGTGCTATGGAGTTGTGATTGTCTATTTTCTATTCAAACGGGAGTTAAATCGCTTTTCATTCACCAATAAAACAATTGTAAACGATACACCATAAACAATACCCGACGAAATATTTATGTCATGTTGGACCGGGACAGGTGTGATAATCCACAGGATAGTTCCGTCCCCGCGGATCCCCTAACCCAGATCAGATTTCATAATTTGGTGTTCTGGAGTTACAATAGGTAACTACAACGTATCAGATGGGTGTCTTCTATGGGCCTTAGTCAGCGAAACTCCTAACCAAGTAAGTATAGTGTTCGGTTCCACAGGTCTACTTACTATCGATTTTAAGCCGTGGTAATATGCAACCTGTTAATTTTTTCATGAGGATGACAATTCTGGGTATTTGTTTTTTGCATGCGCTGTCAGTTTTGCGATAGAATCGGACAAGATGTATCACATCTAGACGGTTTGGGTGAACAATCTCTCTATATTGTGGGAATTTTTGTGCTGTATCAAAGAATAGCTTCAATGCCTTGGAACTGGGGGAAAATCAGCGACCTTGACCTGGAGATAGAGGTCAAGCGGTGTCACCGTTCCTTGCTGGAGGCCCAGGAAACCAGCGACAACTGCTTACGGACCCACGATGATGTTGAGAAAGCAATGGAGGGAAGGACCACGCCAAGCAAAGGCTCCACCGACAGATGTCGCTTTATGAACCCTAGTAAGTCAGCTCCTCTGATATTTCAGAGTAAATGTAAGAAACAATCGCACACATCGTATGTTTATTAAAAATTCTTTATTAATTCTATCTGAACAGAGAACAGTTTTCCACACAAAATAAATGACGAAGAACACTTCAGTGCCTTCCGATCTCCATTCACCAGCCTCGTATCTGCCAAACAGAACAGCGTGCGTCCTACAGGATCGTCCTCCTACGACAAAGCGGTCCCTAATGGAGACGTGGACACGTCCTACAGCCTACCTCCTGTAAGACTTCAGGACGATAAATCCTTCTTCATTAACCTGTCCACAACAACCCTGGACACGTCCCTCACGTGTGAACTTCTAACGCCCGGGGGTGGAGATAACTCAGAGGGTGCTAGTGACAGCGCAGGTCTCCTACTAGCAATCAAACACGACCAGATCTCCGCGGTACAACGGCTTCTCAAACATGGCGCCTTGGTGAACGCTGTAGACAACTCCGGGAAGTCTCCGTTAATTCACGCCGTGGAAAACGGATTTACTGCCATTGCCAAAGAATTACTCGACCATGGTGCCTATGTCAATCAGCGGGACCGGAACAAAAGGACGCCTTTGAGAATCGCAACAGAAAGTGGGAAGAAATACTTAGTAAGCGTTCTTCTGAAGAACCGCGCATCAGTATACATTTTGGATGAGGATATGAAGGCCCCACTTCATTACGCAGTGGAGAAGAATTTCCCCGATATCGTAGAACTGTTACTGGATCACGGAGCACCGGTTAACCAGAGTGACGGGAAACAGAGAAAGTCCCTGCATTACGCCGCAGAGTGGGGGCACCTGTCGATCGTCGAGCTTCTCCTGTCTAAGGGAGCGTTCATTGACTGCATGGATGGAGACATGAGGACACCGCTGATCCTGGCTGTCGAGAAAGGCCTTGAAGTCATGTCGCACACCCTGATCTCAAAGGGCGCCAGCGTCAGCGCCGCCAACCGCCGCCGCCAGACACCGCTGCATTTTGCCGCCGGAGGTGGATTCATCAATATTGCTGTAGAACTGATTGCAAACCGCGGTGGAGTGAACAACAGAGATGATGCTGGAAAAACGCCGGCGTTCTACGCCATCAGGAACAACAACGTCAGCATGTTGAATGTGCTGATTCAGCACGGTGCCCAGATGGAGACAAGCGATATAGCAGGAAAAACGCTGCTAAGGTACGCTGTAGAAACCAAGTCCGAGGCCATTATCTTTTTGGTGGCTAAAGCTGAGCTGGATCAGTGCGGTGTTAAGAGACACGTGTACCATCGTCAGCTACAGACAGCGATCCAGGAAAACTGCGACTTCCTGGGAAAGACCGTGTGGAACCACGTTATGAACCAGTGCTCACGCATGCCCGCAGACGCCGTAGAACACCAGCTGATGGCTGCTACAGTCCACCTTCTCCTTGACGCTACGTGCGCAGCCCTCTCGCGCACCATTAACCACGTGCTGATCAAGATGGAGACACAGCTCAGAAACAACAGACTGGAAAGTCCGTATATCCTGGCCCACGTGATCGTGCTCCCTCCTAGCAGACGACTGACATACATGGGATTGCCCGTGGTGTACGAGGTCTCGGACTTCAAGTCGGTCTCCTCCCTCTCATTTCAACACAGGCTTTAGATACTAAGAACTGAAAGCTTTATTTGATTATTTGTATTATTTATGCAATTTTATTTTGTATGGAAATACATGTATCCATTTCTATTTGTTTTTGTTTTTATCAAGATATCGGGGGATGATTACTATGCTAATTGCTGTGAATCAGTTTAATCAGCCTAATTTATTTTTACTGGTACTTGGTATATAAAATCCTATCAAGACTTTTCTAGATTCTCATACCATAGCGCAAAATAATATAAGAAACTCTTCAAAAAGCGTTCCTATTTTTATTTGATCCAGCAATACATATGAGTAACTGAATTTTATACCCAGAACATACTATTGCAAAATAAAAAGAAGAAAAAGAAAAAACAACTTGGAGATATGCACATACATGAAGAAAATGATCTGAACAAAGAGCAATGCTATACATGAGCTGAGACAAGTATACACCGGTCGTAATTATGCCTTGTATTACAGGGAGATCACTCTGTACGTTACAAGTATTCTACAGTAAAGAGAGTAATACATAAATCTCACAGAAAGCAGACTACATAGCTTACAAAGAGCACGGTGAACTACACCTAATGCACACACATTCTCAAAGACAGCACAGTGAACTACCTAATGCAGACACACTCTCAAAGACGAGCTCAGAAACAACTCCCGCATTCTCTTTATGTACATGTTTCTGATTGCTAATGCATGGCTCAATAGCCTGATCGTGAAAAAAGGACTTTTCTGTCTGCAGTTGTCAATTACTGAATATATTTAAAGATAACATGGCACAAAAGAAATCTGTTTGGCAGAACTTTGAACATTCAGTAATTGCCAATTACATCTCCAAAAACGACTTCACAAATCACTTGATTTTCTTTAATAAATTTTGAAGAAATCCGTGTTTGTAAAAATAATCAATATCAACTAAGTTTTAAATAACTTGCAATTCATTTTAAGACTCACCAAAGTCCTACTAAGCATGCACTATATTGGCTATAACAACATATAAACTGAGTGATATTTTCTCCAAATCCTTGGCTTACTCCAATTTTCAAAACTAAACTGTGTTTGGAACACAAAACCTCAACAAGTAAACACTATATATTAAATAATTAGCTAAAATATAGTAAAGACGACAGGTTGGTTAAATTCTTGAACAGTTAAACATTAAAATTTACACAGATAAAATACACATTAAACATATGATACTAAGACATAAGAACAATGATGAACAATAGAACTTAAATATAAAAATAAGTTATCATGACTTAAAAAAGTAGATTTTGACATCCTTTTCATTATAAAATAAAATGAATATAGTGTATATAATGATAAAATAAAAGTTCACTTCATTACATATTACACAAAAAGTCTCTGCAAGCTTTTAGAAATAGCCAGTGAACATAATCAAGTGTGAAGATGGACAGTCAAATCTCTCATGAAAAAAAAGTGACACTGGATTGTCACTGTATGAAGACACTAAAAATGACCAACTGACATCGCAGAGAGCTAGAAGTAAAAGAATTGAACAAAACAACGTAACACACAAATAGAAATATCACGTAACAGTCACCACAAGAGAACCACTAATATCACAAAACCAAGATCAGTTATAGTTCATGACACATTTCAAAATTGCATTGATCACTGCACCCTAGTCATTCACGCGTGAAATTCCTCTTCTTGGTCATTCAAGCGTGAAATTCCTGTGTGCTTGGTCCTGTTGCAAGGATGGATTATGATAGGAGCTCTTTCATTTCAGTCATAGACTCAACAATGGCATCTGCCATTTTGGCAGATGAAGTCGAGTCGTTGGATCGGTAAGATGTGATGTGGAATTTTACTGAAACAGCAATTATTCAAAGATAAGTAGTTTAATTATTACTTCTTATCCAAATAAAGGAATAACTGAATGTAAAAAGATTCCAATAGATGTAAATAAATGTAAACAAACAGATAAGAGCTGCCTACTGAAAAGAACTTTGATAACGAATATATGTATCTAATATCCCGACCATAGCAAATCATCTATACAATCTTTAAAATGCACAGGACTATTTTGTTAAACTGCTGAATAAAATAAAATATTTTATGTGATAAACATAATTTCTGTCCGTAGTTAAGGTGTTCACTTACTGTGATCCTCTCCATAGATCATATAGGAGACTCCATAGCCCTCGGGAAAAGCAGCCTGAAATCCTCCCCCCATACAACAGTTCTCTAGAGTCCAGCCATCCGCGTACCGGGTTGGGGTCTGTGATGTACTCAGGGTATCGTGCATCCAAAAGCTCTGCACAAAGAAAACATCTAATGTTTACAATATCAATTTATGAAAAGGGATTTTCTAAAATTAAATATCTTTTCCAAGGAAGAAAACTTAAATTTTATATAAGATCAACATATTTCTAATAGTCATTTAATATTAATTTACATGTCTATAAAATGATAGTTCTTTTGAATATCAAGTAATAATCATTGTTGCCACAGACCTCTATTCATTAGGACAGAATAAACAACATTTGTGTTGGATTCCAAGTAATCAATACCATCTCTCCTACCTTATCCATAAACAGAGCTGGAGTCGGCCTGTTCATCTCCCTTGCGGCCACGAACATTCCAAACAGGTGTCTATCCCAGCCCATGCCCAGACTGGCGTCGACCTTGACCTGGGTCTGATTCTGGACTGCTCGTTTCAGCAGCATGATGCGCTGCTCTCGAGTAGCGCGCTCATGGAACATGCTCTTCACCCACTGAACAGAAAATTCTGACACCGGTCGAATCGTCTCTGTCCTCCCAGCACAGAACATCCTGCACAGAGATTAAATACACCTCAACAAGGGGAATGAATTTACTGGGGGTGTGAGACTCTCAGATAAATCATGTCCCTGTACCTACCTTGTAGATGCTGACTCGTATGTCTTGGCAATTTTGTTGTGAAGTTTGTAGTATGCCAACTGCAGGGCCATCTATCAAGAATTGGACAAATTATCAATTAAGTCATTACTATTGATGTTGTTCTGGTTTTGATCTGCAGACATAATTACTTTAAAGCACTTGGAAAACATTCACAATGCATACACATTGGTGATTTTAAAAAAAATCTCAATTGAAATTTTCTTCAATTTTTGGGTGTGTATTGTACATAGGAACAAGTTTTTTCAGCATTTTACACCAAACTTTGGTGGTGCGTCTTATACACAGGCACATGTTACACACAAGACTTTACTGTATGTACCTCTCTATTTACATGTATGTAATTGTGTATTATTACCTGTATGTAATTATGTATTATTACCTGTATGTAATTGTGTATTATTACCTGTATGTATCCATCAGGACTCATTCTTTTCTTCTTGATAAAACCTTTACCATAATCAGGGGAGGTCACTATTAACTCAAAATTTCCTGCCTGGAACACAAAAATCAAGCAAACAATGCATCAAAACAAGTCTGGTTAACCCGACTCCAATTACAGTGGAAATCTTACTTACTGTGTGGTCAATAAACTTACTCTGATCCTCACATAATAGTTTACTGATCTACATGCATTTTGATTAGATAACAGTCTGCATTTTAAACTTTAATTAATTTCTTTTATCTTTGTTTTTCAAAAACAAATAAACCGCAAGAAAAATAATTAAGAATCCAAATACATGCCATTATTCTTTTAATCAGTTTAACCATATACATGTATATAAATAAAGAAAATTGAATTATTTGTAAATTACAATTGACCATCTGTCATAATATGAGTCAGCAAAATCATTGTCACCTCATAAGTGATATCTTAAACTGTCTACATCCAACAAAATAGAGCCATTTTAACAAGATCTTGGACTTTCGGTTGGATGTAACTATCTAGTTTGCACATCAAAACAAGCTGTCAAATGTTGACCTCCTTTCTTCTAAATCATCAAGAGAAGCTCATAAATATAAACAGTCTGTCAAAATTGGAAAGTAATTTACCAAGAATTGTGCTGTTGTGTGAAATTGACGCTGTTTCAAATGAAATATACATCCTGGATGAAGTCGGACAAGTGTCATTGCATTCATTGTATTCCTATCTATTAGCCAAAGACTGGACAGTTAATCAAGAGTACACTCCGCCTTCATCTAATCCTAGTTGTTTACATACTGCCCAAAGTCCAAGCTTTTGTTAAAATGACTCTTATGTCAAACTTGTGTAATCAGTTTGAAATTCTTACCAGTTCTCTAAAATGGTTGAGGGCTTTGTCCAAGTCTTCTTCAAAGTCCTTGAGATCCCACTCCAATCTAAAACAAACAAACACATACTGTAAACATCTAACCGTATATATATATTTAATAAAAAAATATTCTTTACATGTTTCTGACTTTCTCCTCAAAACTTTCTGGTTATTTACATAAACATTAACATGGCAACCATTGATTTTCCCACCTTTCAGGTTTTGATAGTGTTCGCTTGGATTTCTCGGGGATAATGCCTCCATTTTCTGCATACTTCTCACTCTTCAGGAAGTACTCCCACAGTCGCCCTGGTAACTGGTTAACAAATCAGAGACCACCATCAACATCTCTACATAGTTTTCCCTCTTTTGAAAAGCATTTCATTTTTTAAAATACCGATATGATTAATGTACATGCATTATATATTTGAATAATTGAATATTTTTATAAATTCTTAAACTGAACACAGCACAAATTACTCTTGTATTAGTCTTAGATTAACTTTGTAATTTAACTGTATAAATAAAAGCAGGACAGATTCAAAAATAAAACCTTAAACATTTCTTTTTCTTTGCAAATCAATAATCTAGTTGGATTGTGTCATATTGTTAATTAATACAGGTATCAGCTTCACATACAAGCAAATAAAATCTGCATACTAGTATTGTATACTAACATAGTACCATACAAGCTTGTTGAATTCTTACCGGATAAGAACAATGAAAAAAGATTATTCAGAGGAAAAAGAGCATTTGCCTTGACCCACAAGGTGTGTCACACGATAGGATTTTTCATCTAATTTTCAATTGACTTGCTCAGGTCAGTTGAATGTAGTTGATTGTTGATGTGGTCACATGATACAATTAAACAATCGTTTTTTCAATCAATTCAAAATAATTATTGTACAGGAAAAAGTTATTGCGACATCACGATTCTCACCACAAAGTCAATTGAAAATCGGACATTATCAGATTTTCAATCGACTTTCAGCCTTTGCTTTTGACCTTCGACTGCGGTGGTCAGATGAGAAAATTAAATGAAAAATTGCACCTTTAGAGATGTAAAAATCATATATACTTCAATGTGCCTGTACCCAAAGAAAAATTTAAGTTGATGACAAAAAGATAGCATCTTAGTAATACAATGCATGCAAAGCAAAACTGACCAAGGTATTAAAAAGAAACAAAAATATATAAATAAAAAATTGAATAAATAAATAGAAAATTAAATGAATAAATAAAAAATTTAAGAAATAAATAGAAAATTAAATCCTTTCCAATGCTTGCCTGTACCAAGCAGATAAAACCCCTGACTTAGCTTCTGCTTGTTATTACCAAGGATACACAAAACTCATGTTCTGTTACCAAGAATACACAAAAACCCTGTGTTCTGTTACCAAGGATACACAAAAACAGTGTTTTGTTACCAAGAATACACAAAACTCACGTTCTGTTACCAAGGATACACAAAAACCCTGCATTCTGTTACCAAGGATACACAAAACCCATGTTCTGTTACCAAGGATACACAAAACCCATGTTCTGTTACCAAGGATACACAAAAACCCTGTGTACTGTTACTAAGATTACACAAAAACCCTAGGTTCTTTTACCAAAGAACAGTGGAGACCATGCAAGCTGGTGGCCATTGCATTGTTAAGTATGCCAAGCATAAAAGTCACTGACCAAATAAATATGGAACGTTCAATTTCACGTTACACAGCAGTTTTATTTTAATGGTAACCCTGTAACATTGTACAACATGCTACCTAACAAATTCCTCCACACATCCCCCATGCCTTGGGTCCCTCTACTCACTGTGGCATCAATAGAAGAATGCTCCCCACACACACCACAGTATCCGTTCGCATACGTAATAAACTGAACAGACTTATCAAACCACCTAGAACAGACAGAAAGGGTTCATGCTTTACTGACACACAGACAATGACTTGACCTGAACATTGCCCTTGCTATCCACAAGTTGATGGACTTGATTCAATTATCAGCGTCAACATGAAGGACCATGGCAGAGAACTTAATAAAACATAGGTACTTGATACACAAGAACAAACTTTCGCATGCATGCATAAACTTAAGAAAACACCAAACTATCAATAAAAAATAATCAGTAAACTCATAATGAGATTTCTCAGACCACATGTACATGTATATCAAAACTGAAACACTGGAAGCCAAAAATATGAGAACTTCATAACATTTACATATCATATTAGTCACTCTTTTTAAAAACTTCACACACTGCTGAAATCTAAGTAGAAATGCAGAGGTCAATGAAGTGAGTACTATGGAATCAATTCTAGGGATCATTGCTTGTAGGTTGTCCAAATCAACAAGATTGTGGGCACATAATTGACAATCTGTATAGATGATTTTTTTTTCTATCATGCAATAACTTGGTTTAAATATTATTTTGCACAAATCTATGAGTTCTGTTTCCTCCTGGAATCCCTAATTCCACAGCATACATGGCTCTAACTTGCAGTCTGCCCAGGCCTCACAAGGATCTATATGTCTACTTAATATGCTTACATAATTAGTCTACTAGTATTATATGCCTACTTTCAGTTTCAAAACATGTTTAAAATGAATACAAATGTACAATATATAGGTCAAAGTATTGGTTGAGTAAATAAAGATAAAAAATTAAATATAGTACAATGCAATTTACAAAATATTCATGGCTCTTTAGATATGAATGGAATCCTTTTGAAAAATAGACCAATCCACACTTTTGTTATGTTATGTACCTTGGCTGCCATCTTTGGGGAAAAGATCCATAAATTTCTCACAGTAGCCTTTGTAGTTTAGAGGTTTGTACTCTGTCATTTGACATTAAAAGTCTATTTAGATTGTGTATTTTCATTGCCCCAGGATGGGGCAACCCCAACATCAAAGGAGTAAATTAAAATCAAAGAGATTTCGTCACAGGACGCCCAAATATTTGGTAGCATAAAGAATGAGAAAGCTTTTTTTCCCTTTTGACCTTTAGATTGACCCCCACAAAGGGAAACAACTTTTGCAAAGTGTGGATTAGACTATGCAGGCTAATTACTCTCGTGCAAATCACTGACATTATCTTCAAGGTCTGAGCTCAGGTTTCTATTCATTGTAAGGAAATAAAAATATCAAAATAGCAAGTCCTTGGATTTGTGCAACAGACTACAAGCAGAACTATAGCTCACTGCATTTGTGCATCAGCCTTCAACAAAAGTGATGCGAAAAATTAAACTATTAATAATAGGTGTCAGAATCAGAAATAGCAAGCTTTTGAAGACATGGGATAATGCTGCTCTAGATGGGTTACAAAAGATTAGGCTAGTCTAGGATTCTAGGTTAAGGTTCTACAATGATCTATTTTGACATGACACAGGCACTCAGTCACTCACGGTGGCATCCATGCTGCTATGCTCCACATTTGTTCCAACTTTGCCATTAGTGAACACGCTGAACTGGATGGATTTGTCGAACCACCTAGTGGTGACCCAGAACATTAGGTCAAAGGTCAAGACATGATACAAGCACATAAAAATCTTATGTTACATCTAAATTAATTCTTTTAAATTTTGTCAATATTTTCTGCGACTAGAATCCTGTACTGCATACATGCAGTATCTATCATTGGTTTGTTATCTTTTACCTGTTATATCCACTTCCTGTCATTGTAAAGGAACCATTCTCCTCAATGCTCTGAAATATAAATGTATATTAAATCATCTTATGTAGAGGGATCAGTTATATCAGAAAACAATTGAAACACATGGAGTTCTTCAAGATCCAAGTACTATGTGATGTTAAATCTAACCTTGGGAGCAACATCGTCGAGGGATACAAAGAAGATGGCGGACTCCACGGCCTCCAGACTAGGTCGGTTACTGGTTGTCAGCAGCCTCTGTCTCACCTACAAACAAAACAAACACTGCACTCACAATGTGCTATATGTATATACTTCTAATGTAAGGAGAAAGAAATAAATGAAAGTCAATATGCAATAGTTCATTATCAAAACAGTGTCATATTCATCTTGTTTTCTGGTTGGATTGAAAAACTATGGATAAACAAAAATAATCATTCAACAACCCTTTTAAAACTCTTTTAAGTAAATCAGAACAACAGAAGAAAGGTTACAAATACATTATTTCACAAATATTTGTATATATCTTAAAGTTTAACCATTGCAGGACCTATCTGAATCTGTTCACCTTCCTCTAGAGGTTGGTGTTCTATTTTAACTGTCTCTAAATGTGTTCTATTTTACCTGTCTTTAGAGGTAGGTGTTCTATTTCACCTGTCTCTAAAGGTAGGTGTTCTATTTTACCTGTCTCTAAAGGTAGGTGTTCTATTTTAACTGTCTCTAAAGGTAGGTGTTCTATTTCACATGTCTCTAAAGTTAGTTCTATTTCACCTGTCTCTAAATGTTTTCTATTCCACCTGTCTCTAGAGGTCAATGTTCTATTATACCTCTCTCTGTGTTTTTTTTTCACCTGTCTCTAAAGGTAGGTGTTCTATTTCACCTGTCTTTAGAGGTAGGTGTTCTATTTCACCTGTTTCTAAAGGTAGGTGTTCCATTTCAACTGTCTCTAAATGTTTTCTTTTTCACATGAGATCTGTTTCACCTTAGATCTGTATTGTTTTTTTAGTCCTATAGATTTTATTTAATGGTAGTATAGATCTTCTACCTTTCTCTACTTACTTTAGCCCAGGTGTCTCTTCTCTCGGATGTGAACACAGCAATACGAGAAACTTCATCAACCTCTAAAAATATCAAATCTTCATGAATATTCATGAGACTGCTAAAAAAATATTTTCTATGTTCTGTCCTCACATCACAAATATAACAAGAGCACTGCCAAGCAGAGCAACAGAAAATGTTTCTTGTGTTGGAGATCAAGTTAACATATTTGTATATTTTGCTCAATTGTTAACTCTTACATAGGACTTGAGTTGTATATACTTGATAATATTAAAAATCTTACGAATTAATTCATCAATAAATTTGGAAAGGAATAGCCACAATCCGCTAAAGAGAATAAAACATTAGAAGTAAACTTTAAAC
Source organism: Magallana nippona (assembly GCA_033439105.1). Taxonomy (NCBI): domain Eukaryota; kingdom Metazoa; phylum Mollusca; class Bivalvia; order Ostreida; family Ostreidae; genus Magallana; species Magallana nippona. The sequence continues at coordinate 50,316,989 of CM065923.1, read as the reverse complement.
ATACAAAACAAAAAATAATCCATCTGGTTCCTACTGTATAACAGTATTGTGTACAGACTTGTTATAAATGGACAGATTTAACTAACTTCACAATTCCTTGAGAGATAAGGCTTGGACAGACAATGGTCGGGCTATAGACATGAATGATTTACACAGAAGTAGCATACCCTCTGTCCACTGGAAGATTTGTCGCAGTACGTCGTGTAGCTCAGCCACTGTCAAAAGCTTCTTCTTGCCATCACTGTCTGGTGCAAACACGTCAACTTTGTAATACGCTCCATTCCTGTCAAAAGCAACCATCAACCAAACTTTAATTTGGGGGCATATATCACAAATGACATTCTATACTAATAACTAATCTACAGTAGGATTTGTTGAAACCCTCGAACTAATTTAAATTTTTGGATAAATATATTGTATTTATCTGAAAATCCTCTTTCTGGTACATTGTAATACATTGTAATGCATTGTAATACATTGTAATACATTGTAATGCATTTCTTGCCAAGATCAGTCTGCTCCATCAGATTCAAGACAATAACGCACTCCAGAGAAACACTAATACAGGGAGGCCACCTACACCTATTAGATCTAGATTTTTTCCCTTGTTTATATATGCAAGAGCAGCTCACTACTCTTTATTGATTTCTCCTTCCCACACCTATATAAACAGTAAATATACCTAATTATACAGTAAATATACATATACATACATATCTTCCTTACCTGTAGACAATGATATGCTTGGATTCTCCATAGGTAACAAGTTGATCTACTGTTTCATATGGTATCCGAGTTGTTGAGAACAGACGCCTACAAATACCATAAACCATAGATAATTCCCATGATCCTTCACAGCAACTGTTAGCATGTGACTATATCAGAGGAGCTTTAGGAATCTGTTCTTTCATTTACACAGATCCAGCTCTGTTAGAGACCACTCAATCTTACCAGAATCATACCCTATAGGATTATCACTTGATCTAACAAAATTACTTACAGTCAACCTAAACGCACCTGAAACTGTCCGTAACATAAAGACTCAACAGGTTAGGGGTATCAACTATTTCAATGAATAAGATTATTTACCTGTAAATTTCCTTTCACAAAGGAACAGTTCTCTGTTAGGAGTATTAACTATTTACCTGTAACCCTCCAAACACATTGGAGTCATTACCCGTAAGAATTATGGACTTAATTTGTGGGTAAGATTACTTAAGAAATAAAAAGCAATTTAAAAAGTTCACTGGGATATGAACTTGGAGAGTCAAATGATCAAATCCTGTGAAGCCCAAAGGGCTTCTTATAAGATTTGATCACGTACCAACCAAGTTTTTATCCCTGTGAACTTTTTAAAATTGCTGTTTATTATTTATATATGTTTAGAAAGAGCAACTCGTTCCGAATCAACACAACAGTGTTTTTCATGTTTACAATACTTCAACCGTCAAACGATAAGTGTGTGCGGTAATCATGGTAATCATTGTGACATCATTAAAAATTTCACAAAGAATTGAAAGTTTACACTATTCTATAAGTTCATATAAGGAAACATATTTTCAAATGCAAATATACTTACACGGATCATTACCCAATAGCATTATGGACTTATCTTGTAGGTAACATTAATTACCTGTATCCCTCCATACACATTGAGATCATTATCCATTAGTATTATGGACTTATTCTGTAGTAACATTACCTACTTACCTGTATCCCTCCATACACATTGAGATAATTACCCATTAGTATTATGGACTTATTCTGTAGGTAACATTACTAACCTGTATCCATCCATACACATTGGGATCATTACCCATTAGTATTATGGACTTGTTCTGTGGGTAACATTACTAACCTCCATACACATTGAGATCATTACCCATTAGTATTATGGACTTGTTCTGTAGGTAACATTACTAACCTGTATTAAGCTCCATACACATTGGGATCATTACCCATTAGTATTATGGACTTATCCTGTAGGTAACATTACTAACCTGTATCCCTCCATACACATTGAGATCATTACCCATTAGTATTATGGACTTATTCTGTAGATAACATTACTAACCTGTATCCCTCCATACACATTGGGATCATTACCCATTAGTAATATGGACTTATCCTGTAGGTAACATTACTAACCTGTATCCCTCCATACACATTGAGATCATTACCCATTAGTATTATGGACTTATTCTGTAGTAACATTACCTACTTACCTGTATCCCTCCATACACATTGAGATCATTACCCATTAGTATTATGGACTTATCCTGCAGGTAACATTACTAACCTGTATCGCTCCATACACATTGGGATCATTACCCATTAGTATTATGGACTTATTCTGTAGTAACATTACCTACTTACCTGTATCCCTCCATACACATTGAGATCATTACCCATTAGTATTATGGACTTATCCTGTAGGTAACATTACTAACCTGTATCCCTCCATACACATTGAGATCATTACCCATTAGTATTATGGACTTATCCTGCAGGTAACATTACTAACCTGTATCGCTCCATACACATTGGGATCATTACCCATTAGTATTATGGACTTATTCTGTAGTAACATTACCTACTTACCTGTATCCCTCCATACACATTGAGATCATTACCCATTAGTATTATGGACTTATCCTGTAGGTAACATTACTAACCTGTATCCCTCCATACACATTGAGATCATTACCCATTAGTATTATGGACTTATTCTGTAGTAACATTACCTACTAACCTGTATCCCTCCATACACATTGAGATCATTACCCATTAGTATTATGGACTTGTTCTGTAGGTAACATTACTAACCTGTATCCCTCCATACACATTGGGATCATTACCCATTAGTAATATGGACTTATTCTGTAGGTAACATTACTAACCTGTATTAAGCTCCATACACATTGGGATCATTACCCATTAGTATTATGGATTTATCCTGTAGGTAACATTACTAACCTGTATCCCTCCATACACATTGAGATCATTACCCATTAGTATTAAGGACTTATTCTGTAGTTACATTAACTACTAACCTGTATCCCTCCATACACATTGAGATCATTACCCATTAGTATTATGGACTTGTTCTGTAGGTAACATTACTAACCTGTATCCCTCCATACACATTGGGATCATTATCCATTAGTATTATGGACTTGTTCTGTAGGTAACATTACTAACCTGTATCCCTCCATACACATTGGGATCATATCTTGAAGATATTGAGGTGTAAGGGTTTCACCTTGGAGTTGTTCATGGAATCTACAATAATCAAAGACATGTTGTATTCAGCATGTCTTCTTGGCTAATATTTAATTTGCATTCATAATTAGACAAATGTTTATCTTTCTATAAGCCCTGGATTACACATTGGTTGTGGGTTATAACTAATAATTAAGCCTTCAACATGTACAATGAGTTATAGTGTGTATAATACCGGGCAATATGAGGAAATGACTGGTAGGTTGAGCTTTTGTGGGCCACAACACACTTTCGGGGTGTCTTGTGTGACCAGGAAATAACACATGGAGTCAAGTAGGCTTTCATGTCAAACATAAAAATAATAATTCAATTATTATAAAATTCTTTTTCCTCTGTAGTGTGCCTTTAAACATTGATGTTTGAGATTTTGATATGAATCACATGTTGGAGCCAGCAACAGCTAAGGAGAACAGTCTGAGGGTACAAAGTACAAGTATATATCTCAACACCTTCAATCACCTATCCACACTTCTACAGTCTATAAATATCAGCATACTATTTGTTTACAGTTTTTACTAGGTCCAAGATTCATTATGTTTGGAATTTAGAGGATTTGGAAATTTTTAAATCATGACCATTGTGTATTTGATTCAAATATGTTCAGATTTTCCTACTAAGACTTGATAAATTGACTGCAAGAAATAAGGTTCAAATTAGGAATAAATAGCTTGGATGAGAATGTTCATAGGCTCTGAAAGCAGGATACTCTGGGATTATCTTTCCCTAGACCTAATGCCTGTCTCCAGCTCTTTTCACACTATCTATACTCAGGTGTATGCAATAATGAATATGCCTGGAATGGAGCTCTAGTCAAGTGAGACACAGTCTCTACCAACAGGATGTTTAAACTTCCCACTCCACTGTCTATACCAATGACTGTGTCATCAATGGAGTGAAGAGTCAGTATGAGACAAACTAAGAGGAACAAAACAAGTGATCCTTGAGGGGTAGTAGAAGTGTCACATTCAGACGATATGTACAATGAGGAAAACATCCTTATAATGTGTCCATCTTGTAACAAACAAACTGATATTTATGTAGCAAGTAGACATTCACATCATGTGACATTCCTATTCAAACTGTGTAGGGAAACACCTTCCCAGACATTTGTTATTTGTTTCAGAAATGCATTAAAACATCTATTTAATGACATACCTATTTATACACCCTTGTAATGACATACCTGTTTTAAAACATTCGTTCAATGACATACCTATTAAGACATGTTTCATGACATACCTAATTAGACATGTTAATGACATTACTATTCGAACACTTTTTTAATGACATACCTATTTAGACATTGTTTAATGACATACCTATTCAGACAACTGTATGATGACATACCTATTTAGAAATTTTTTTATGACATTCAGACAACTGTGTAATGACACACCTAATTAGAATTTTTTTTATGACAAACCTATTCAGACAACTGTGAAATGACATACCTAAATCTATTTGTGTGATGATATTACAAATCAAACCAGTGTGTATTGTGTACCTATTCAAGAGTGTGATTTTCCATTGACTCATTTGAGTATCTTTGTGTGGTCTCACTCATACATCTACACACATTACTATTAATGTAAACAGAAGCATCACATGACCGGGGTAGTCTACACATTCAAGGGTCATCTAATGTCACCTCGTACTGAGGTGAATTTAGGTAAACCCTATCCTGACCTCAATTACAGACTTATCAAATAAGCACCAGGTGACAGTCGAGATTTCATGTAGCAGAAGTTATGCAGGTACATATATCACTGATGATCTGTGATTGATACTTTATCAAAACGCTTTCAATATGTTGACACATATGGCTGAGAGCTGTTCAACCCTATTTGTTACTGTATCAATAAGCACATGATGCATCGTCTATATACACAAAATTGTTCAGCCTGTGTGTACATATTCACATCAATGAGAGCATATCAGAAAAATGTCCCCTTCTGGATTCAACCGCCTGACTCTGCCAATATCTGAAGCTCAATCAATTACTCTATAGAGTGTACACCATGCATTTTGTCTGTAAATATTGTATAAAACATTATGCACTGCATCAACAGCACAGAATGTCCCCCAGCCAACAGTCTACTTAAAAACTCTCAACAGCCTAATTGTTCACATGTGATATTAATAAATCTAATTGATTGACTACAAAACGGAGTTAAAAGATAAACACAAAACAATTCAACCTTTGTTTCACGTGATCTCTCTTACTACGCACTTTTAATAGATAAACATGAACAGAGTGTGCACTCTCCAGATATTGCTATTCTAGACCGTTCTAGAAAATTCCACAAAGCTTAGACATGTTTCATATACCCATTAAATCACTTCAATGGCACAAAAACTCTTCAATTTCTTTGAATGAATCATACACACATGCATGAATTATAAATCTCTACTAGAGATATTGCTGATAAAGGTTTAAGTAATTTTCACCGAGTCAAGATGTTTTATCTACCCATGAGACAAATGAAGTAAAGAGCTTCAAACAGTGCAACTGTGAAATCATTGAACCACGCAGTTCCTGCTCATGTTCTGATTACTGTCATCTATTTAGGGTTAAAGTCCACTCTCCATGTAAACATGTATCTGATCTATTTATAGAACTTTATTTGGAGTAGGAATGACTGAATATGAAAATACTGGTCAGAGAGAGGAAACCTCAACTACAATATACAAGCAATAAGTGACTTGCACATCACTAATGTGTGTCCCTTTATTCAGTTCTAACATAAATGATGAGACAAAATGTCTTCTGATTTCCACAGAAAGCACCCTCACATCAACATCAAACCCTGAACAGTTTCTGACAGACAAAATGAAGACCAGAATCAAGCAACAAGAAACACTCAGGTTTCATTGACGAGATTTGTTGGTTGAACTGTGCACTGTTGGTGGCTCTCTGAGAGTGATGTAACACACCTACCCCCTGTGGCAGTAACAAGCTACACACAATTATATAGGACCCTGGTACAATAATCACCTCAGGATATAGTGGATCATGTTCGCTGCTCGCGCTAACTGGTTGTTGGATGGTTGGTCTTTTCGATCAGTTGCATAACAGTTGACTTTCACTGAAACATCACAAAATCAGAGCTGATTAGTCCAAATATTTAATGTGACATAGTATCAATTCACCATTACAGCACATAGCAGTCCTAATTACATTTTTTTCTCTTTATCTTGAATTTATTTTATTTTTTTTTGGGGGGGGGGGGGGGGGGGGGCTTAGATCACATTCACATACAGCACTTTCTTAGATTCATAAATCAAGTCTTAAATCCTCGAGCTTCTGGTACATGAGCAATAAAAAAATGTCAAAGGACAATGATGATCTAGAATCTTTAAACCATCTCCAGGTGTAACAGTTGGTGTTTTTAGTTGTGTCTAAGAATCTGATTAGTCCCCTACCTGCACAAGGGTCTCTGTTACTAAGATAGGCATACTTCAGCCAGTAGTCAATCAGCCAGTTGTTTTCTGTTGCAGCCCTAAAATACACACAAAACAAAAAAATAAAGCCTTACTTAAACTGGTGGGGGATGGGGGGGGGGGGGGGTATGTGAAGGAGAGATGACGAGTGATGATATGATTGGATTTAAAACATTTAGGGTTTTGGTTTTTTGGGGGGTTTTTTTTGGGGGGGGGGGGGGGGGGGGATGACTCTTAACTCTTCAATATATTCAGTGTATTAAGCAATTTATAATACTTTGAGGCAAAGTGTTGTGTAACTTTCTCTAAAGATGTCTGTAAATTAACACTCACCTATTACATAAAAATTTGTGTAGAACTGGTCCGTCCTTCTCTTTAAATTCTAACACCGCTGTAAGGAGGTCCATATAGTCTTCATCAGAGAGAATGGGCTTCATTGAAGTCAGGTACCTATGCAACAATCAGACTTAGTAAACAACCTTCACAACACACACTCAAAAGGTTTTCATTTTTAATCACATCTTTCAAAATTTAATTCATCAAAAAGCCAACCTGTCTAGTGTGACATTTAAATTTGGAACTGGCAGTTTTGGTAACATCGGTTGGAAGAAAAACGTTGGGTACCGACCATTTCCTCTTAGAGCGTTTAGCATTAAAGCCCACATCTGTAATGATGTTGAAAATCTTCATTCTTGAGACTATATTGATTATGAACAAACTAAAACACAAGCTATTAAAGACTTTCTGGAAAAAGTTACATTTGAAGAGGAACGGTCAGCTATTATATATAGCCTGGTCTCTGATCAATGTGCATGTATGCTAATGTGCGCCAAAGTAAACCCATGAACTGGTATTTAATATTGGTATGCATTATGCTTTCATATTCAATTATTGTTTTTATTCAAAAGACCCACAAGTATTATCTGACAAGGGGGGTATATTTACCTTGGTGGCCATGCTTTTGGGGTTGGTCATCCAGCCTTGGTAATTCAGCAGCATTTTGAATAACTGAATCCTCATCAAAAGAAATATTTTCACAAATCCGAATCCAACAATAAACCCCAGCATCGCCGTATTCATTTGATAAGGTAACCCAGACAAACTCATCCATTTTTCTCCAAAATCAACGTAGGTCTTCAACGGCTCAGAAAATACAACGAACAAAATCGCCGACAAAAATCCAACAGCTGAAGCCTCGCTAAAATTTCGGTAAGAAATGAGGCGACTTGTGTCTCCAAGAAACGGAGCTATGGCGGGTAGGCTAGGCATGGTTAGGACGAGAAATGGCAGCGCTCTGTTTTGTCCAGCCGCTCATAATATTTACGTTTCCTCGGGCTTTATCGTCTATTAAGAACCTGCTCCTAGAAGTATTCCGAAAGGTGAAAATGACGTATGGTTTGCTGTGACAACGCCCACAAAACGGTTTGTTGGGCTCACGTGGACAGTCAAAAATGCGCCACAAACCCACTATTTCAGTGATAATGATTTATTTCATCATAACGATTCTTTTTATGTTTCAGACATTTGAGTTATTGTAATTATAAATACGAAGGTTAAGTCCTGTTAGAAAACCACTCTATAGCCCTTTGCGTACGTATAGCTATATAGGTGCAATTTTTAGTTGGACGGGGGTGGGGGTCAGGTTGAGGATTTCGTCCACGTTTGGAAAAAAAGAGGTCTATGTCCCGCGGAATATCTCAATCTTATATCAGCAGATTGAATTTGTGAGAGAATGTTAATATGATATGTTTATTCACCAATCAAGGGCCCTCGGGGGGGGGGGGGGGGGGGGGGGGGCATATACATTAAAACAATAAAACAACATGATTATAAAATAATGGATGAAATATATAAATATTGTACTGTTAAGTAAGCATAGTAATGTGAAAGATAATGAAGTAATATGAAAGAACAGTCTTTTCTAATATCTGATATCTTTTTAACATTTAAAAAATTCATGCACACATCTGGAGGGGGTGTCAGGGGGTCTGGACACCTCTTGGAAAATTCAAACTTTTTAAATTCACTCAGTGAAATAACTCGAAAAAAGACTATGAGGCCTCTTACCCATCCACCATCACCCCCCCCCCCCCCCCCCCTTCGGCCTTTCCGGCGGCAAACAAAATTGACCCCTATCCAGGAAAAAAAAATCTAGGCCCACGCATCATATTGGAATGTATCAGAATTTTATAGATACATGCAGTTGCAATAATATATGCAAATGAATATCTACATACTCGATCCTAGATTAGCAATATAGATTTTATTACAACCAGTGGCGGATTCAAGGGGGGGGGGGGGGGCGCATCTGGCGCGAGCCTCCCCCCCCCCCTAAATATTTTGTCAAAATAAAGTTAAATCATACTCCTTCGGGCAAAGAAAATGTACAACTTGCGAGTCTTAATTATGAACTTTTTGGAAACTCATGGGATTTCTCTACGTAGGTGTAGTATGAAGAAAACCCGTGGGTTCAATGGTGTATTAACGTATATAGAGAGCCCATTTTAGCTACCTTCTCCTTCGATTCAAATGTGACTAGTCACCCATGCACCATTAAGTAATTATTTAAGTAAGAAGCTTGTGTTTTAGCCTCTATGTTTATTATGATTGCAAGCTGGCATGGTTATCTTTTTTTAAACTTCATTACATCATCCCATTGAACTTGGATTTTTTAAACTTTTTTAAAATTTACAGCCATTCTTAGGAAAAAATAAAAGGAAAATATTCTTATATTTCTGCAAGACAAAGGGTTTTGATGGGATTACTGCAGTTCTTAAATCTACAAACCTTGAAAAAGTATAAATAATTTTATTACTTTTTAGTATAATCGCGAGAAGAAATATCCCAAAAGTCTAATTCAAAATATGAAGACTTCATTTTACTCTACAAAATCCGTAGAATACGGGAGATTCCGGGTGCTTCGCCCCCTGGACCCCCATGAAAATAAAACGAAATATTTCTTATATTTCTGCAAGGCAGATGATTTTGATGGGATTACTACTAATCTTAAATCTACTAACCTTTAAAAATTGTAAATAATTTTATTGCTTTTAAGTATAATCACCAGAAAAAATATTACTAAAGTCTAAATAAGAAGACTTCATTTTTACCCTACAAAATCTGCAGAATCCAGGAGCTTCAGGGGGCTTTGCCCCCTGGGCCCCCACCAGGGCTTTGCTCTGGACCCACGGGGGGGGGGGGGGGTTCAAGGCGGCCCCCAGACCCCCTGTCTAAAACTGGCGCCCCTTCTAACTTCAAATCCTGGATCCGCCCCTGACGACGCCTACGAAAAAAATATAGTTTACACTCGAATTGGATGAAAATTTAATTCAATTTTTTGAACGAAACTTCAAGGAAATACGCGGAAATGAAATGAAAACAATTTCATTTTTGTAGCTGACCGAGTCTAGTGAAATGAAATATTTACAAGCCTTTAACTCGACAAATAAAGTGTGTGTACATGTGTGTGTGTGTATGTAATGGCAACATATTGTGGTTTTAAATAATGTAAATAAAATACATGCATACGTGTTTGTAATCAATAGATAAAATAGAAATTTAGTACATTGTTAGGATTTCGAAAAGAATTTTCGGGAAAAAATTCAGAATCTACCAATCGAACATAAGGAGATCGTATTTTTCTGCATAATTTAGTATTTCGTGAAGAAGTTTGTAAGCTTGTTTTGTTTGTTGTTGTTGTTTGTTTTTGGCTTTTTTTTGGGGGGGGGGGGGGTTAAGCCATGCATACACTTAGTTTGTGATAAAGAGGTTCGACCTTTTTTTTTTTTTTTTTGATTATTCAACATGCAAGACTTGGTTTTCAGTTAATTACATATAGAGCATTATTCTTAGATATAATAACTAATAAGATTTATTGAGAACTAGTTCCCTATATTCACTGAGAACATTTACTCTTTAACTTTGTCGCCAAATTGATGACACAGGTAGATTTATTGATGGTATAACTACATCTGACAAAGAAGTATAAAACACTCAATCACCGGCAGCAATCTGTCATCTCCTGGTTATGTTACATAGCGGGATAAAGAGATTCGAATCAAAACAATGGTACTAACTACATGTAGTGGGTTTAGGGGTACATAACAGGCACGTAGCATCGGGGGGGGGGGGGGGGGGGAGGGCACTTTTTCTTGCAGCAAACATTTTTCTTAAAATAACTTTTAAAAACTGAAACATTATGGAGTTCGCTCCCCAATTTTTGGGGAGCATGTAAATAATTGAAGTGAAAATCAGGAAATTAACAGTAAAATCGATGTTATAGAAGGTATTCGCACGCCCCCCCCCACCCCACCCATTTATTGCTTGTCAAGAATTTTTGGATGAGACTGGCTTGTATACACCGATACATAAGTGAAACATGAAAAATGATTAGTAATACGTAATTAGTAACTTTTCATATTGAAATTCGTTTTTTATATATAAACAAAAATCAGAATTTTAATTATTTAAGATAAAAAATTATTTAAAAAATACAATTGTTTGCATTATAAAATCGATCATTTCTGATTTCAGAAATTCGTTTTTTTACCGGAAAATTCCTTGTTTGACATCAAATGTTCGAAATAAAAAAAATGCTCATATATACTTCCCCAAATGAAAAATTGTTACTTTTTGTTAATAATTTCTGACATAATAAAATGATCCCCTGATATTAATAAAAAGTTGAATTTCTAATATTAAAAATTATTTTTGTTTTATTGTTCTATTTCTATACCATAAATAAATGTTTGATATCAATTAAAAAGTATCAAAATATTTCGATATCAAAAACTGATTTGTTTACATCAAAAAATTCTTCAAAAGTATTTATAGGGTTAACAGTTAGTTTTTTGTTTAAAGTTTTATGATTAAAAGAGAAAAATAAAAAAAAATAAAAAATTTTGAAAAAGAATATTTGATACATTATATTTTCAACTTACTTTACTTACTTACTTACTTGTTTACTTACTTACACCATTTTATTAGTGCACGTAATTAGTTTTTCCTTACGTACTTATGCATAGAAAACAGGGCGTTTGCTATACAATTGCTTATGCCCATCGAGTATCTCGTGTGTATGGTACGAATGAGTAAGGGAACGGGTTGACTTGATACCGTATAATGAATAGCGCGCGAGAGGAATGGTGTTTTTAAAAACAACAGACAACAGTTTAACAAACTCATGAACAAAGATGGTATGCATAATTTTATCTAGATTACTTAATCTTTCATTATGTACATTGTAACGTTCCATACAAAAAGTTGTATGAAGTTTTTAACTGTTGGGTCGAGCGCTGAAAATGGGGTCGTTGTTATTGTTCGTTTTTTTTCCCTCAATTTTTGAATCCTTTTTATTCTCCCAATTTCAGAAAACTACTGTTGCATAACTTTAAAAAAACAAGATAGACTAGCCTTCTTTATATTGAGTCATCTGCTTGAGTAAAAATTAAATGGAACAGGTCTTTAATGTACACGGTCAGATACAGGTGTTTTATACAGGTTAATTGGTACCATTAATCGTCCAAAGGTTGGGACCAATCGTCCAAATGGGATATAATAGCCCGTTTGGGATATATAATAGCCCAAATGGGATATAAATTTAAAGTGCAAAAACTGAAAAAATTTTATTTGGTAATTTATGATAAAAATCCGCATTGATGTATATCAAATGCAACAATTTTGGTTAGCAAGTTTTCCTATAAGCCTATATTTTGTAAGATTGATCCCCAAGAAATTTTGGATAAACCAAGGATCAATCACCATAATAGTGCTGTTACAGAAAAAGTTTTTTCCCAAAAGTTGTTACAGTTCATGCAGATTTACCATATTTTGAGCAAAATAAAAAAAATCGATTTTTTACACTTCAAATTTATATCCCATTTGGGATATTATATCCCAAACAGACTGTCATATCCCATTTGGGTGATTGGTCCCAACCTGTAATAGCCTAATCACATTGTATCTCTATTACACAGAGAACGGAAAGACAATTATTTACTACAGTCTGTCCCAGGTTATTGCTTGATTATTTTTTGATGTTTTTTAATTAAACATACCAGAATACAGACCTGTCAATGAAGTACAATTCAAATCGATAAAAGGGAAAAAAATCCAATATTTCTTCATTAATACATCGTCTGTTTATCCCTGGAGAATTTCACATGAACAAAAACTAAAACCCTACGGAGATTCAATATGGGAAATGTTTACATCTTTTCTCCATTCGGAAGTACTCGGGACACCTTGCACAATTTTTTAACGTTATCATCCGGGGTACTTGATTTTGTTTACAATGCAAAATCCCCATAGACTTTCTATTTTTGGTTGTGTATTGAAACCTGACAAGTTAGAGGGGGCATTTCAAAAGGTAAATCTTGGGATTTTTTCATACTATTTGATTAACATCGTTTGAATCCAGAGGTGTTTATAAATATAGAATAATTTGAGAAAATGTGCGAAAAAAATAACTTAGGACAGAGTATACAAGTCTTCTCAACAATTATAGATTTTCGTCAAAATAAATATTGTATAGAATATTATTATGGTATTAGTCATGACAAATAAATGTTCGTTTGCCCTTGACGTCATTCGCCCTTGTTTCCGTTCGCCCATGGTCCGTTCACCTCATTTTGATACAGGATTGATGTAGTTGTATATTTTTGTAATCAGGTCATTTTAAACATTATGAAGAGATATATGATTAAACACTATTATAGCACCTTTACATAATGATAACCAGTCGACTGACCTGATAACGATACAGTGACTTATTGTAAATTAATTATGTAATTATGGTTGACAGTAGTTTGATACAGTTTCATGCTTCATCTACAAAGTATATCTCATTTAGAGAACAATCCTTAATATATCTCATTTAGAGATCAAAGGATTGTGCTGTGCTGGGGTATATGAATTCTTCAAAGATAGAATTACTGCTCATCTGCTGATCACCTTCTAAATGGACCAGTTAGTGTCTCAGTTTCTTTAATTGTTTAAAAACATCAAGCGAATCATAAAAAAAAGAACAACAAGACATTTATTTAAAATTTACGGCATTAAAATCTAATAATAGACCAATTATGGTTTTTTTTTAAGAAATAAAATCATAAATTATAAGAAAAAGTTATTGGAAGTAAAGCAAGTAAAATACAATTTATAATTTAAAAAGGAAACAGTAAATGATATAAACATTTTTTTTTATCTTAAATTGATGTGGTGTATGATCGAGGTTTAGGTGGAGTGAACAAGGTTTTCGGCAAATGATAATTAGAGCGAACAGACTTTAGACGAACGGACTCGGGCTAACAGGTAGATAGGGCGACGAACCCTATATTAGTCATGACTGTATATGCTTCTTTCTGTATAAATTGACACAAATAAAAATACATTTCTTATGGGAATTTATACTGTAATGTACAGTATTGTATTGCATTACTCTGTACAGTATGACATTACTCTGAACAGTATGACATTACTCTGTACAGTATGGCATTACTCTGTACAGTATGGCATTACTCTGTACAGTATTGTATTACTTTGTACAGTATGGCATTACTCTGTACAGTATGACATTACTCTGTACAGTATGGCATTACCCTATACAGTATTGCATTAATCTGTACAGTATTGTATTACTCTCTACAGTATGGCATTACTCTGTACAATATTGCATTAGTCTGTATACTATGGCATTTCTCTGTACAGTATGGCATTACTCTGTACAGTATGGCATTACTTTGTACAATACTGTATTACTCTGTACAGTATTGTATTACTCTGTACAGTATGACATTACTCTAGTAGATTATATATAGAGTTTGCTGCAGTTGCAATAAGTATTAATTTTATTGTGTGTTTCTACAGGAGAGATACTACCCATCTCATCGGTCAACAGAACCCCAGTGCTTTCTCTCAGGGTCTAGATCAACAGATCCCTCATGTTTTGATCCTGCGTCTAGATCTTTCTGTTCCAGTACACCCTTATACAGACACTATGATCAACATGATCGAGCCCAATCAGTGATTCCTCAGTGTCTCACCCAACGCTATCAGAAACACAGCCTGCAGAGTCAGTCCTGTAGACCCATGCTCATACACAACAGCTTCTCGGATAACAGTTTTGAGTATCGGTCCAGTCTGGCGAATTCTGTCGGTGTTCATCGGGGATGGAGGAGCATGTTGCAGCAACCTTCAGATGTCCCTACCAAGAGCTGTAGTGTAGACCTGTGTCAGGATGGCTACTGTCATAACCCCCACACCAGGCCCAATGTAACTCGGAGAGACAGTTTCCCTCCCCCAGTCAAGGCCCCTGCCTCAGGGATGATGCATGTGATAGAAGAAAACAATGGGGACAGAGTGATGTCCACCTCCGATGAAGAGGGGGAGAGTTACGGAAACGCGTCTGATGTCTATCCTCTAACTCAAAACACAGGTAGAAAATGGTCAATATTTGTACTTAAATATGCTCTGTGTTTAGATGTAGTGTGTTAAAACATCCTTACTAGAATATCATTTAAGTCAAGTTCTCTTTACCTCATGGATGATAATTGTATCAATATAAGCTATAAGTGAATACTAAAAACATTGTTATTTATACCCCTTGTTTAATATTTTTTAGCTCACCTGAGCTGAAAGCTCAAGTGAGCTTTTCTGATCACATTTTGTCCGTCGTCCGTCCGTCCGTCTGTAAAATTTTACATTTTGAACTTCTTCTCTAAAACCACCTGGCCAATTTCAACCAAAATTGGCACAAAGCATCCTTATGGCAAGATGAATATAAATTGCAAAAATGAAAGACCGATCTTTATTCAAAGCAGAGAAAACCTCAAAATTGTAGAAAAAGGGGGTGCATTTTTAAAAATCTTTTTCTCAAGAACTACTGAGTCAAATTCAACGTAATTTTGCATAAATAATCCTTATAGAAAGGAAAATATAAATTGCAAAAATTATGGGCTAATTTTGTTTCCAATTTGAGTAATTTACGAAAATAAAAATAAAGAGCGAATGGGGGTCAATCAGTTTATAACTTCGGGTTCGGTATTTCATATATCGAAAACCATGTTATTTGTTTAAAGCAGCCATGTTGGACGTATGATAAACGGGTCAAACTGAAAAAAAATCAATTTGCTTGTTATGCAACAGTTTACATGCGAAGGGAATATTTGAAACATGCAAAATATATTTGTGCGGATTTTGTGAAGTAAATTGAGGTTAAATATTTCAATGCGTTGACATTTTTACTTTTGACGGTGGTTTTAGCTTGTTTTGATTTCCGTTTCATTTTCATTACTTATGCCTTTTAACTTGAGGGGAACTATCGCCTGAATTTTGGAATTTTTACTTATCAAATCAAACATAGACTTCGGTAAATCAGACAGCTGATTGTTTAACTATGCAAAATGAGCAAAATCTGATGCACTAACAACATATAAAATACTATTCATTCTATTGGTAATTCGGTACGATCTCTATGTAATGGTTGATTAATGCAAAATGTTTTAAGATGCTCAGCATTTTCAGTCTAAACGGAGATGATTTTCGCTGCAGCTAGAAATATATAGGTATATATATGTATATATGATGAAAAATAAATTGTGCTCTTTCTTTGATTTAGTGCATTTTTCCTTTGTTTTAATTGTTTACAATTTTCTATTTACTAACCATATTTGAGTGTCAAGCTTCAAATTATAAGCAAAATACAAGCAAGCTTTGCTCACAATTCTGTGTTTGCACACAGAGCTGAGGCCATGCTTTTGTTCATTTACATTTTTAATGCTGAATAGGAAATACCAAGTTTAAAAATCTTAGTTGAATGTAATAAACTCTTGTAAACAAAAAATGACTCAAACTTAGAAGAATTGTGAGCTCTGTATCTTACTTATAATTCTACGCTTGACGCTCAAATTTTGGTTGATCATTAGAAATGTCTCGCTAAACGTTAAATACTTGTACAGAAAAATTTAAAGGATGATATGCCGTAACTACTTTCTGGGGCCCCCTCCTTGTACGATTAATTATGTGAAATCTACACCAATTTTGATAATTTTTCAGACACGAGTAAATAAAAACGACGTCTTTAAAACAGTTTCCATAGTTCTGACATATTACTGTCACGGGATAAATGCATTATCGCTATTCTTAAGAAAATAATACAGCGGAAAATCATCTTGGTTTGTAGCCATTTGTTTTTCAATAAAGATGAAAATAATGGGTGGGCCTTAGTCAAATAGAGTGATATGCCTGTCAATACATTGATTATGATAGCTCCTTAACATATCCAGTGACAACATTTTGAATTCGACTGTATTCATTGATCAAGTGAGTAAGGTTATAAAACGTCACACCGGTTCACGCCAGGTAAACAAGAATCGTTTATAATGGGGAAGACCAATTAAATTTTTGAATGTTTTTAATTGGAGTGCATTGAAGTACAATTTTCTTCTTTCACATATAGGAATTTTTTAAATAAACTACAATAACTAGCAAGTAGTTGAAGAAAAAAATATACCTATATGCTCATATATTTTGATCGATTTATAAAGTGTGTGGCGGGGGGGGGGGGGGGGGGGGGGGGGGGGAATTGGAAGTTAACAGTGTACCCATACCAAATATTTAGTTTTATATCTTGCATAGGATCTTATTTTCGGTAAAAATGGTATTTCATAAAGGTACAATGTCAAAGATTAAGTGTATGCAAAAATAAGTGTAAAATTCGGATACTTTACGATATTTATTTTTTGTTATTCTACCTAGAGGCCATATGGCACAATATCTTTTGAACGCCCTTTTTAAGCCATTGTTGCTCAGTGAGCGATGTGGCCCCATGGGCCTCTTGTTTAGATTTAAGAGAGAAATGAAGATTGTAGAAAAATATGTTCCTTAGTATGAGACATTTGTGTTTGTATTTTTAGGCAGTTTGGCAGGACAGTTTGGGAGTGAGGTAAGACATACACACAGCCGTTAGATGTAAGATTTATTTGTATAAGGGTTATGGTAAACGTTATTGTGTATAAGGGTTATGGTAAATGTTATTATGTATAAGGGTTATGGTAAACATTATTCTGTATAAGGGTTATGGTAAACGTTATTATGTATAAGGGTTATGGTAAACGTTATTGTGTATAAGGGTTATGGTAAACATTATTGTGTATAAGGGTTATGGTAAATGTTATATATAAGGGTTACGATAAATGTTATTATGTATAAGGGTTATGGTAAATGTTATTATGTATAAGGGTTATGGTAAATGTTATTCTGTATAAGGGTTATGGTAAATGTTATTCTGTATAAGGGTTATGGTAAATGTTATTCTGTAGGAATGCTGCTTACTAGCACATCTTTTATTACACATACAACATATATATTAACAATGTTATTATCAGCTCACTGCAGTCAATATCGTTCACCATTCTCTTATATAATTCACCATGTTCACTAATGAGCAAGCTTATACTGCAGTGCTACCGCATGGCCGGACTATATATACATTCGGAGCACGCAAATCAGAATTTATTTGAACACTTAATAGAAGCCATGCCACACATAATAGATCATGTAGATGGGACAAAAATTCTCTTAGATTCCTAAAATCATAAGAATTGTGATGTATTAGACCAAGTTAATTATGGTACCTTAAGGTCTATTGCTAACCATAGTTAATTATATTGATTATTTTCGTCAGCGATTGAGTGATTGTTGAGGTAAATCACTAGATTATGTTTTTCTTTTTTAAGCAAGCTGACGTCCCTGAAGTCCAGTCCCTGTACGCCTGGATCATCAAACTACTGCCGGATAAATCCGGACCATGTGTGGAGGGAAAACTCAGGTCTGTTACATCCATACACTTATTAACATTAAATCTGGGCCATGTGTGGAGGGAAAACTCACCTCTGTTACATCCATACATTACACATTAAATCCGGGCCGTGTGTGGAGGGAAAACTCAGGTCTGTTACATCGATACACTTAATACACAGTATTTCTACAAGACACAACATGAGGCGCCCAGTGACAAGCTTAGCAGAATATGCAGCTGATATCAATCAAGTGATAACTTTCTTTTAAATCACATTTTGATCTGTAAGTGTGTATTCATAGGGATATGAATTCTGATTTGTGTGTTTGTTATAGGGAAGAGAATGACAGATTCTGATTTGTTTCTTTGTTTGCTGAAGGGAGATGGATGACACAATTTGATTTGTTTGTTGTAGGGAGGAGGATGACACAATTTGATTTGTTTGTTGTAGGGAGGAGGATGACACAATTTGATTTGTTTGTTGTAGGGAGGAGGATGACACAATTTGATTTGTTTGTTGTAGGGAGATGGATGACACAATTTGATTTGTTTGTTGTAGGGAGGAGGATGACACAATTTGATTTGTTTGTTGTAGGGAGGAGGATGACACAATTTGATTTGTTTGTTGTAGGGAGGAGGATGACACAATTTGATTTGTTTGTTGTAGGGAGGAGGATGACACAATTTGATTTGTTTGTTGTAGGGAGGAGGATGACACAATTTGATTTGTTTGTTGTAGGGAGGAGGATGACACAATTTGATTTGTTTGTTGTAGGGAGGAGGATGACACAATTTGATTTGTTTGTTGTAGGGAGGAGGATGACACAATTTGATTTGTTTGTTGTAGGGAGGAGGATGACACATTCTGGCATTCCAGTCTGATTGCTAAGAGACTGAACTCGCACCTCGTACAGACGGTCAGCGGGAAGTTGTATCAACTAATGGGGGACATGGAAGTGGAGGAAGCTCTCTTTGGAGGTCAGACACACAAAGGAATTAAATAACAGTCAGAGTTAGCGGTCAATAACAAAATACAACAACACCTAAATAACAGATTAAAATTTCAGAAACGAAACTAAATAACGCCTAAATAACAGAGAAAAAAAAAACCCCACAATAACACCCATAAAACATAAGAGGTCAATAATAACAGACAATCCCCTAAATAACAGAGAGGTCAGTTACACAACTCATTAACACCTAAATAACAATTAGATAAACAAACAACAATAACACCTAAATATCAATTGGAGTTCAATCACAACACACCGTCACCTAAATAACAGAGGTCAGTTACACAACACAATAACACATAAATAACAATTAGAGTTAAAAGTCAAAATCAGAACACAAAAATAACTAGATAACAACGTAAGTTAAAGGTAAAAAAAAAAACCACATGAACACCCAATTAACAGAGTTAGAGGTCAAAAACAGAACACAATAACACCTAAATAACAATCAATTAGAGGTCAAACACAGGAACAATAACTTAAATGATAACAAAGGTATAAAGATAAGAAACAGAATACAATAATGCCTTAAAAAACATCCAGGGTTTGAAGATAGGCCCAGAATACAATTGTGGCCTATGATGAAGTGTTTTTTGGTGTTGTAGGATTTGATGAGCAGACAGTCAGGGAGTTTGTGTATGGATTCCCTACTCATTGGAGAGATGTAGTTGACCGATTCTTTCTAAGGCAAGTTCACAGCTTTGCATGAAAAGTTGATATGAATTCAAAATCCCAAAGTAAACCTAAGGACAGGCAGTTCTCTTTTGAGTTGTTTTGATATTTGATTTTAATAGATACATGTGCACAGAGACCACAGTTAGTTAAAATTTATTATTTTGGATTTATAAATAATTATGATAAACTGACTGTCTTTCCACAGAGTTGCTGCCAAAAGTCCAGACCCGGAGCTATCTGATAATGGTACATTTCTCTCTGTAATACATATAATTATCCAGATAATCCATTGATTAAAAATATTTCTGTAACTCACTCTATCATTTCACAGATAATCCAGTAACGGTAAACATGAACTAACAACATACCCGCTAATTTCTCTCAATTTCTTTCTTCTCTTTCCTAATGATACAACAAGAGTGTCTTACTTATTCCTTATACATGTAATGTTAGATGTAGATGATGATGACATCAGCTTACTAGAAGAAACTCTAACCCCCTCAGAGGACAAGCAAACACCAGAAACAGCCAGTGTGACAGAATCTAAAGAGAAAGTAGGGAGACCTAAGAAAGTGATCGCCAAAAAACCTATGACACGAGCAAGGAAGTCAGACGAAGGCAAGAAGGCACCTCCAGCTAAGATATCCCCACCCAAGTATGTACTGAAGGAGTTCATTTACTCCCATTGTGTTTATCGTGTCATATAGCAGATAACTGCTCTAGCTTATTTTATATTCATGCTCATCAGTAGTAGTAATGTACAGGTTTTTTATACAAAATTGTATTTGGGATGGATAAGGACATTTGATCTATACAAATCAACCGAGCTTGTTCTTTACGTTGTTGTTCAACTTTTGTTGAAAATTTTATGTTTATCTAAGTACAGAATTTATGAAAAGAAATTATATATCTTTCTCACATTCTCTTGTTTTAGAAATGTAGAGAAGAAGAGGAAAAGTGTCAATGAAAGTGAGTTGGAATCAGTGGAGGGTAATATTTTCATCCCAAGGGGGCTCACATATTATGATAAACAATATCCTTATTAATCTAAGTCTTAACAGTGTCTGACAATACTACTCCACTCACACTACAGACAGTCTAGCTCGATTTTCTCCTCAATATTCCTCAAAGACTTGTATCTGTTCTAATGCTTAACTTCTGCACTGTTCTTCCATTGTTTATTTATTTGGATTGATTGTCTATAATGATGTTTATTTATTTGGATTGATTGTCTATAATGATGTTTATTTATTTGGAATGATTGTCCATAATGGTGTTTCATTGTTAGCTCACCCGAACCGAAGAATTGTGTGCATGTTATCTGAATTTTAGATGTGGTTAATGGTGATGTCAACTTAGTAGAAGAAACACTAAACCCTTCAGAAGACAAGCAAATAACAGAAGTGAAGGAATCTAAAAAGAAAGTAGGGAGACCAAAGAAAGTGGTCGCCAAATTACCTGTGACCCGAGTAAGGAAGTCAGACAAAGGCATGGAAGCGCCTCCAGCCAAGGAGAAATCCCCACCCAAGTACGTACTGAAGGAGTTGGGTTATTTCTCCGCTTAGTCTGTTAATTGTAATCATTGTGTGGACTAGGAGTTTTATTTTGGCTTTACCATCTCTCTCAGACTTTACATTCAAGATTCATTTTAAACCTGGGTCCCAGAGACAGTATCTCTGGTAGCATTCTAGATTATTTAAATATGTTAAGAGTTGAAGATAGAGTTGCTCAATTAAGACTCAACCATGTTTTTAATATATACCATGGCAATGCACCAGCATATCTTAATGATCATTTTGTATTGAATAACAATATTACAAGAAGTGCAACCAATAAGAATTTTATTATACCTAAGATAAAAGGCAAAGAGTCTTCATATTTTTTCTACAATGATATCAAAGACTGGAATGCATTGCCTTTGGAGGTCAAGGAAATTAATTCTAAACAAAACTTTAAGAAAGCCATAAAATCTTTCTTGTCTACTAATGCAAGAGATACTATATGACTGCTTGTCCAAATTCATTTTTTCTCTTATTTATTAATTGTTATTACTTTTAAGTTATAAATGAATAATTAAGGAAACATGTCATTTTTCAAAGCATTATGCTATATTCCTTTTCAGTATCCTGCCTAAATTCCATTGTGTAAATTTGTAGTGTACTTTGTTGTTATTAATCTGTTATATAAGGACCCCATTGGAAATAAGCTTTTAACAAGGCTTTTATGGGCTATCCTTAGGTAATAATTATCATTTGTATGCCATGTAATATATATAATAACGATATTGAACAAATTGATTCTTATGAACTTGCATAGTGCTGTGATAATGTCTGGTTTTTCTTTTTTATTTGTTATATTTTATATGTGTAATCATGGCACTCTGTGATATATTTACCTGAATAAAATGAAATGAAATACATCATTCGTCCCCAGTGTGTTGATTGTGATAATTCAGTGATCTATTATTACTCATATCATGTCTAGGCTGAACTACAGTCTCAGTTGTAAGGTCATTTTGTTATATCGTATAATGCTTTATACTAATCAATATTCACAAAAAGGAAATGTATTTTTTCTCCATAAATAGAAATCTTGTTATGAATTACTTGTGTTTTCAAATCATCCAATGTTTTCAGTTTAATTCTTTGTATTTGAGGTGAATATACACACATTTAATCTATGCTATAGAAGTTGTCTTTGGTTGCAAATGTTACAGGTAATTCAATAATTGTATTAGTTACCCCTTCCTTATTTTAGCAGTGTGAAGGTTTCCAAGAGGAAAAGTGCTACAACCCTGCTCAATGAAAGTGTCACAGAGAGTGAGTAAAAGATTATTGATTTATTGTCACAAAATGCATATCTATATCATAACATATCTAATATGAAAGCATTGAACATGTAGTATGATAACATAGCACATGTAAAATAATGACATAGCACATGTAGTATAATACCTTGCACATGTAGAAAATAACATTGCACATGTAGTAAGGGGGTATAATAAGATGCAATAAAATAACATTGCACTTCAGAGAAATAACATAGCACATGTAGTATAATAACATAACACATGTAGTATAATAACATAGCACATGTAGTAAAATTACATAACACAGGTAGTAAAATTACATAGAACATTTAGTAAAATTACATAGCACATGTAGTATAGTTACATAACACATGTAGTATAATAACAAAGTACCAGTAGAATAATAACATAGAACATATAGTATAATAACATAGCACAGGCAGTAAAATTACATAGCACAGGTAGTAAAATTACATAGCACATGTAGTATAATAACATAGCACAGGTAGTAAAATTACATAGCACATGTAGTATAATAACATAGCACATGTAGTATAATGACATAACAAATGTAGTATAATTACATACCACATGTAGTATAATAACATAGCACATGTAGTATAATAGCATAGCACAGGTAGTATAATAACATAGCACATGTAGCATAATAACATAGCACAGGTAGTATAATAACATAGCACATGTAGTATAATAACATAGCACAGGTAGTTTAATTACATAGCACATGTAGTATAATAACATAGTACATGTAGTATAATAACATAGGACAGGTAGTATAATGACATAACACATGTAGTATAATAACATAACACATGTAGTATAATTACATAGCACATGTAGTATAATAACATAGCACAGGTAGTATAATAACATAGCACAGGTAGTAAAATTACAAAGCACATGTAGTATAACAACTTAGCACAGGTAGTATAATAACATAGCACATGTAGTAAAATTACATAGCACATGTAGTATAATAACTTAGCACAGGTAGTATAATAACATAGCACAGGTAGTATAATAACATAGCACATGTAGTATAATTACATAACACATGTAGTATGATAACATAGCACATGTAGTAAAATTACATAGCACAGTAGTATTATAACATAGCACCTGTAGTAAAATTACATAGCACAGGTAGTATAATAACATAGCACAAGTAGTATAATAACATAGCACAGGTAGTAAAATAACATAGCACATGTAGTATAATTACATAAAACATGTAGTATAATAACAACATAGAATATGTAGTATAACAACATAGCACATGTAGTATAATAACATAGCACAGGTAGTAAAATTACATAGCACAGGTAGTATAATAACATAGCACATGTAGTATAATAGCATAGCACAGGTAGTATAATTACATAGCACAGGTAGTATAATAACATAGCACAGATAGTAAAATTACAAACCACATGTAGTATAACAACTTAGCACAGGTAGTATAATAACATAGCACATGTAGTAAAATTACATAGCACATGTAGTATAATAACATAGCACAGGTAGTATAATAACATAGCACAGGTAGTATAATAACATAGCACATGTAGTATAATTACATAACGCATGTAGTATAATAACATAGCACATGTAGTAAAATTACATAGCACAGGTAGTATTATAACATAGCACATGTAGTAAAATTACATAGCACAGGTAGTTAAATAACATTGACTACAAATTATTGACTGATTTATGTTTTTTTCTTTGAAATTGATAAAAAAAAAACCATATAAGGAATAAATCCTCAGCAATGTGTGATGGTATAGTCTCTGATTACAGTTTACTGGTTACTTTTGACATCTATCTTGTAGTGTACACACCTAATGGCAAGATGATTCATTTGGACGCAGTTCAGACCACCAGGAGTGGTCGAGCGGTGAAGCCGGTGGTCGCCTGGTACACAGGTCAGTCGGTCAGCATTAACCCCGACACAAACTCGTACGTGATCAAATACAGAACTCAGTCTGCTGAGTCTTTCCACAAGGACATGGCTGAGTTATTTAAGGTCAGTGTCAGATTTAGACAACTGTCTTTGTACCAAGTAGAGCTCACTATAGAACAGAGTGTGTTTAATTAATGTGCTATCCTTTAATTCTACATTTTTACCCATATCAGTTTAATTGTTTGTTTTTCTTTGTAAACATAAAAGTGTAAAATTTCCTCACTCAAAAAATTGTTGCTTTTAGACCAGATCACATGTGTCAAGAAAAACTCTAAATGTGAGTAAAATATCACAAAGAAATCAAAGTAGTAAGAAAAAGGAGAAAGTTGTCAAAGCTGGAAAGAAGAAAGAGGAAACTGTAAATGTAGAAAAGAAGAAAGGGAAAACTGTGAGTGGTGAAAAAAAGAGAAAGGAAGCTCTAAAAAAAGAGACATCAAAGAATAAAAAAGACGCTGTAAAAGAAGGGATGTCAGAGAAGAAAAAAGACGCTGTAAAAGGAAGAAAGAAGAAGGATGAAGGAAAGGAGAATGAAGTGACACAACGAAGTGACGTGACCTGGACAAAGGAAGAGGTCACCAGATTCAATCTGTAAGAGGCAAACCTTTGCTCATCTTATTAGGTCACCTGAGGCATTGGTCTTCATCTGTTGTCGTAATGATTTAAATTTTAACTTCTTATAAACTACAAGGCCAATTGTTACCATTTTTGATTTGGAACATCTCTTGGATAAGAGGAATCTAATGTGTGAAAGTTTATTACCTTAGCATGACTGGGGCCTCAGGGACAGGACCAAATACAAAAAAAAAGGAAAAATTTTCAAAAATCTTCACCTCTACCAGGGTTCCACACTAACTTTTTTATGCCTTAGTCCAGCCGGACTAATTCTGTTTATTTTAACTAGTCCGCAGGCAACTTTATTTGCCTTTCAAAAATAAATTAAATGCATTACCCTATTTGCCTTATATAATACGCATCTTTTAAATAGAATTTGTAAGAAAGGTGTGCGTAATATACACCATAATGTTTTTCTTACAGGTGTTGCACTTGTTTAGTTGTATTGTGCTATGCAGTACATAGCGATGAGCTGCGTATTCACCATCTCCGTGTACTTGGTGTATGCCGCCATTACAGATGTTGTAAATAGATCTGTGCAATAGATCCGGGCTATGAGCTACCTTGTTCTTTTCATTACATAAGTTCTTTAAAAATTTGTTTAAAATCATAAGAATTTATGACAAATGATTTAAACACAATATGTTTAAATTACCGGTAAACAACTCAAAGAAGATTCGTTTCATCTTTAATTTTTTTAAAACACATAAGCGTCCCTATCGAAACTGTTGTTGTGAACACAAGCGCTTAATTGTCACCTATTTTCTCGGACATCCCCTTAGGGCAAAGAAATAATCAAGTCACCCATAACATCCTGCATACCTCTGTTGTTTTCACTTGGTAACTCTATAATCACAGCAATGATCATATGCTAGATAATAAAAATATTGTCAGGGTTTTCCAGTAAAATGTCGACAATCGCACATCGTTAACTTACACATTTTAAACTTTTAATTGGTCCGACTGGACTGACTAGACAGAAATTTTGTTAGTCTGAATGAAAATCTATTAGTCTGTGACTAACAGACTAAGGTTAGTGTCGAACCCTGCCTCTACTCCCACACATGGGAAAAAAAACTAAATGCATGGTTATGATGTTCATAAAACCGTCTACCATAGTTTTTAAATCTATTGCCCCTAGATCAGGAGTTCAGGCCCTTAAACAGAGCCAATATGGCCATATAGTGAAAATGTATTAAGTCTTATAAAAAATCTGCCTCTCTAATTCCAAAGCTGGCAGAGATAAACTGAATGTAACTATATGGTTATGATGCCCACAAAGCCCTCATCCTTAATTGTGAAATTCATGACCCCTGAGTCAGGGGTTTAGGTCCTTGGGTCGGGCCAATATGGCCACATAGTGAAAATGTATACAATTTTATAATAGTTTTGTTCTGTACTTTCACAGTTGTGGGAGATAAACTAAATACATTGTTATTATGTACATGATAATATAATGTTCTCTTCTTGTATTGTGGATTTTTAACTTATTGTACACAATAGCCCACAGTAAATCCATTAAATTTCTTTGCCTTCACATTTCTTTGATGGCTGTGGAGGATTAGAAAGTGCAACATCAATTACAAAATTGCACCATGGCATCATTCTCACAACATTTCTGGTATAATCTTTCACTTTATTCAATGACAATTGACCATTATTGGCCTGCAGGTCTCTTTTATCAAAAGTTTACAATTGAGCTGGGGTATAGATAATCCAAGATTCCTCCTCCACTTGCCCACCCTTTTATGAATTAATATTTGCAAACATCAAATAATACAAGCGGGGCTAACTGTCAGAAGAGTCTCAAATTAGGGTTTAGATTCCAAACTGAAGTTTACAATGCAAACACAAGACTCCTTGACACCATATATGGGCTTTGGTACTCAGGTGACCATCAAGGTCTGTGGGTCTCTTGTTACATCCCCCTTCAGATTCATCCATAAGAGTCAAAACCCATGCTCATCTTTTAACTTCTCTTCCTTTCAGAATAGTAAGAAAGTTGAATCAGGATGACCCTGAGTTTTGGAACAAAGTTATGAACTATATAAGAACAAAAACTATGGAAGAATGCCAGGAACATTTCTACAAAGCCATGTCCAGCAGGAAGAGGCCCAGCAAACCTCAACACTCAGAGGGTTTGTATGCTGTGTGTAGGTTGATTAATTTCTGTAATATTAAGCCTTATCCATCAGTGAGGGATCTAACAAATCATCATACTTCGAAGGTCTGTCTTTGTTCTGAGTTTCATGTTGATTAATTAGTTAACCTGGCTTTGTTTATGTGTTGGAATTGACTCTAATATAACCCTGTATAATAGAATAGATATTAATGTAGATGTTTTTGATAAATTAAATGTATAATGCCATTGCCATATTTAAGCATTGAATGCTTATTTTTGGATGTCGTCGGTCCTATTACACACCAAGGCTGTGCAGAAAATTGAATTCTGCGCGGTATGATAATTTGTCTGCACAACCTTGGTGTGTTATAAGACCGACGACATCCAAAATTAAGCATTCAATGGTTTAAAGCTTATACAGTCGCACCTATTTTAAGAGGCCACGTGGGACAATGACAAACTGGCTGCTTAAGACAGGTGGCCTCTTATTCCAGGTTACAAATTAATGAAGAATAATCACCTAGTATATTAATTTTGGCTCTATTGCACAGATCTATTAATAACTGTAATGGTGGTGTACACGGAGATGGTGAATGTACAGCTTAATTAATATTAATTTTAAATGGCGTTTTAATTCAATTTATCTATCAACGGATTTAGAGCAAAGCATTTTCTGATAAATACAACCAAACAATAATTTTCAATTGTTTAAATGCGGTAAACAAACAGAAGTAGCATTTCCGTAGAAAGGCTATTTACTGAACTATGATAGCCAATGATTTATCTATTTAAAAAGTGCCAAAATTCCATTGGGGTGTATAATACGCACCCCTTTCTCACAAAGAAATTTTCTAGAAAAAAGGTTGTTTACTCAGCAAATTGCGGTACATGTTAAGCTGTTAAGCACAAGACTGGCCATTTAATAACTTAATGAATTGGGTATATAAATAGATATATAAACAACACAAAACAGGTGTTACATTCAATTATCTCATTAAATCTTAGCAGATTTCAAATTACACACTCTATTATTTGTCATTAACTCATTATCAGCTGTCGAAGTTTGGCTTCTTTCGATAAGGGTCACATGTCAGAGTCAGTCATGTGATGAAACAGACAAAATGGCTATTGAAAACAGGCATGTTGAAAGCACGGAACCTAAAAACACTGGCCGCTGGCCTCGTTAGACAGGGCCGCTTAATTGAGTTGAAATATAGTGAAAAACTAAACGGGTGGGATTGAAACTGGCCGCTCATGGCGAGTGGCCACTGATTAAAGGTGGCCGTAACAGCAGGTGCGACTGTATTTATATTCATATTGATGTTTATTTGTTTGAAGTATTTGTGTATCGACACTTTAAAGCCATTATATATGCTCTTGGTCAGGAATATGAACCATGCAAAGGGTAATTATAGTTTATTTTTGACTCACCGAGACGAAGTCGGGGGGGAGCTTATGCTATACCGTCGGCGTCCGGACCTGGTTAAAGTTTTTGTTGCAGGTCCGGTATCTAAGTTATTACTTTTCCTATTTTCACCAAACTTGCATGGTTGATGCATCTGGACCTACATGTACTTATGGACTTGAAAGACTTGGATGCTGAATCTGGGCTATGAATTTCGGATGCTGGAGGAGGTTTTTGGAGCAGGTTAAAGTTTTTGGTGCAGGTCCCCTTTGATAGCAATTTCTAAGTTACTACTGGTCCTAACTTCACCAAACTTGCATTGATACTGGTGCACCTAACAGGCTTGAATGCTGAATCTGAGCTATTGGTTTCGGATGCTGGAGGAAGTTAAGGTTTTTAGAGCTGGTTAAAGTTTTTTGAGCAGGTGCCCTCTGATGATTATATCTTAGTTATTACTGGTCATAACCTCACCAAACTTGCATGGATGGTGCATCTTATGATACTGATGCACCTGACAGGCTTTAATGCTGAATCTGACCTATAGGTTTCGGCTGCTGGATGAGGTTAAGGTTTTAAGAGCTGGTTAAAGTTTTTAGAGCAGGTGCCCTTTGATGATTATATCTTAGTTATTACTGATCATAACTTCATAAAACTTGCATGGATGATGCATCTTATGATACTGATGCACCTGACAGGCTTGAATGCTGAATCTGAGCCATAGGTTTCGGATGCTGGATGAGGTTAAGGTTTTTGGAACAGGTCGCATGTTTAATAGAAAATAGTACTATTTCAAATATGCCTAGTTGATTTAACTATAATATAAATGAATCGCAGAGGTAGCTTCAGATGCAGAGCCTGATCTCCGTTATCAAGGATGCTAAAATACAGAGGTAGCTTCAGATGCAGAGCCTGATATCCATTATCAAGGATTCTAAAAAATATATCTTAGTTATTACTGGTCCTAACTTCACCAAACTTGCATTGATGATGCGTCTTATGATACTGATGCACCTGACAGGCATGAATGCTGAGTCTGAGCCATAGGTTTCAGATGCTGGAGGACGTTAAAGTTTTAAGAGCTGGTTAAAATTTTTGGAGCAGGTGCTCTCTGATGATTATATCTTAGTTATTACTGGTCCTAACTTCACCAAACTTGCATTGATGATGCGTCTTATGATACTGATGCACCTGACAGGCATGAATGCTGAGTCTGAGCCATAGGTTTCAGATGCTGGAGGACGTTAAAGTTTTAAGAGCTGGTTAAAATTTTTGGAGCAGGTGCTCTCTGATGTTTATATCTTAGTTATTACTGGTCCTAACTTCACCAGACTTGCATGGATGATGCGTCTTATGATACTGATGCACCTGACAGGCTTCAATGCTGAATCTGAGCCATAGGTTTTGGATGCTGGATGAGATTTATTTTTTTGGAACAGGTCACATGTTTTATAGATAATAGCTTGCATAGTTGATTTAACTATAATATAAATGAATTGCAGAGGTAGCTTCAGATGCACAGCCTGATCTTCATTATCAAGGATGCTAAAAAAAATCTCCTACCTCACTCAACCCTGCTTGATAGATATGTTTGTTGTTGAATGATATAACATGATTACTATGATATAGTATTATATTATATGATACACTATTGTTTTATATGATACAATATTATATCATATATTATATTGTAAAAAGTTATATGATACGATATGATATTGTATCAATTTTCTGTACATTATGATATCATAGTGTATCATGATATTGTTATGTATAATATTGTATATTATGATACAATATTGTATAATATGATACAATATTGTATAATATGATACAATATTGTATAATATGATACAATATTGTATAATATGATATTGCATTATATACTATTTTATCACATGCCATTGTTCTATATGATATTGCAATATATAATATTGTATCATATGATATGATATTGTTTATTATGATATTGGTTTATATAATATATTATTATAATATCGTATATTTCCCAAGCATATGATTGGTCGATTGCTGTCACGTGATTGTGCTATAAATTCTGTTATAAACCTTACTTTACTAAAAATAGAAAATTTATAGACCTCAGTAAAAATAGAATAAAAAGCTACTATGATAACGTTATTGATTTAAACCACTGCTATTTGTATTCATTCAAACTACGGTAAATTTTCGAACAATTCTTCGAAGTCCCCCTATATATTTATTTTATTTTTTTTTCAAAAAAATGGGCTCTATCACCCTATAAACAGGATCGACCTAAAATCAGACTAATACAGTACACTAACTGTAAAAATTTATATTGAAATAGATATTTCATGTATTTATTTTGTTAATTTTATTGTCTTGGAGTAAATATTGACTGTACAGATAATGGTATGTTCTATTAGGATCAGTAAACAAAACTATTACCATGTTGATATATGAATGCCATCTAATTTTTAGATTTGAATTGATTCCCTCTGACTTTAATTTGACTAAGCATTGGATTTTATCCTCTCCAGACCCTAAGGAGCAAAAGGTGGCCCTGACAGCAAAGAAAGGATCACTGAAGAGGAAGCAGCAGTTACGGGACTTAGTGGACCACTCCAACAAGCGGTACCAGGAAGACCTGTTTGATGGTACACCATATCGCCACAACTCTAAAGTAAGTGTTCGATGGTACGCAGTATCACCACCACTCTTAAGTAAGTGTTTGATGTTACACCATATTGCCACCACTCTAAAGTAAGTGTTTGATAGTACACCATATCGCCATCATGCTAAAGTAAGTGTTTGTTAGTATGCTGTATTGATGGTACATCGTATCGCCACCCCTCTGAAGTAAGTGTTTGATAATAAGCCATATTGCCACCACTCTAAAGTAAGTGTTTGATGGTACGCCATATCGACATCACTCTAAAGTAAGTGTTTGATAGTACATCGTATCGCCATCATGCTAAAGTAAGTGTTTGATAGTATGCTGTATTGATGGTACATCGTATCGCCACCCCTCTGAAGTAAGTGTTTGATAATAAGCCATATTGCCACCACTCTAAAGTAAGTGTTTGATGGTATGCCATATCGCCATCACTCTAAAGTAAGTGTTTGATAGTACACCATATCGCCATCATGCTAAAGTAAGTGTTTGATAGTACGCTGTATTGATGGTACATCGTATCGCCACCCCTCTGAAGTAAGTGTTTGATAATACCCCATATTGCCACCACTCTAAAGTAAGTGTTTGATAGTACACCGTATCGCCATCATGCTAAAGAAAGTGTTGAATGGTAAACCATGTCGCATTCACTTGGGAAATGTTCACGGCTCTTATTATTACAGCTTATCGTACCACTCTAAGGTACCTTAGTTTGATGAATATATTACGCAGTACCACTCTAAGGTACCTTAGTTTGATGAATATATTACGCAGTGGTGAATATTATGCATCCACCATTTTGGGAGAAAAGTAGGGGGAAATGTATTTTGGGTTTATTTTCTGCACCAAAACTTATGTCCAAGTGGTAATCATAACTTTTAACATGATATGAAAAAAAAAATCCATGAAAAAGATGTACATGATTACCGATAATGTGACACAGGTCAGCTAAGTCATTGAGAGGAATAACAACTACCACTGGGAGTGACCATATGCATTGTGTGTGTTTATCTATCTGTACATCTATATATATCTCCTTGTAGATGCCACGCCTCTCAGGAGACCAACAAGACGACGTTTTTGCTGAGCTGAGCAAGAGGAATCCCCACATGATGAACAAAGTGTTCACACCAATGACACGCATCAATGTGGATCCTGTGTCCACCAAGAAGACCCCCTCGTCTGGCCTCAGTGTCGACCCCAAGATTAACAGGTGAGAGGTCAAACACCATTTCAAGTCATACTGCAAGATGAAAGTTTGCCTAATAGGGAAGGTACAAAGATTACTGCAATTCATGCTTCAATTTTCATTATCACCTTTTTAAAAATGATGCCTGAGGTTCAAACACCTTTTTAAAAAGTCTCTGAAGCTCATGCATGAAACATGATGCATTTAGAAAGAGAACTTCTCTGAAGAACCATGTTGCTAAGATATCATACAGTACATACTGTACATGCACCACTGCCTACAATGTAGTGTGCGGCCAACCTGGTGCCCCAACACTTGCACAATTCAGTCGAGTTAACTGCAGGGTTTGAAATTAATAGTTGTCCACTCGCCATTTGCTACTTAGTTTTCATGTGGGCGATTTGAAAATGCAATTCCAGGGGGGCGATAAAACAATTCCTGATGCCAACACATTTTTTTTCCAAATTTGTCCGAATGTTTCATATTTTTGTTTAGGTTGATCACTCAGACACTTATCTTTATCTATCTTTACTGTAAAGCATAAGCGTCTTGATGATCAAGACAACTGAAGGTCATTATCAGTCAAGTGTTTCATAGTGTATCAAGAAACATTACTTTTTAAGCATCTGATTTTGACAATTGTTATTATATTAATAGTTCTATCAGCCAGCCAAAAGAAAAAGATTTTTATTTGTAATAGGAGATGGATTAACCAATACAGATGTAAAGGAACAACAAGACATGTGGTCGTTTCAGAAGACTTGAGTTATGAATTTTAGAAAATAGAGTGTTTGAAAATTTTAATAAAAATCGAAATTCAATATGAATTTAAATATGTACAATGGCATTTAATTGAAAATAAACTCTTTTTTATCTTTTTTAAAGTAAAAGAGTGGGCAACTAAAGTTTGATGTTGGTCCCTGGAATGACGAAGCTTAGTAGCCCACATGGCTAGCAAAAAATTCAAGTTAGTTTAAAACCCTGTAACTGTTGGTCAGCAAGAGCCAGATCAGACTGGCAGAGTTTTTAGGGATATATATACTGTTGAACTTCGATACCTCGAACACTGATATCTCAAATACAATGGATATATTGAAGTGATTTGTAGGTCCCAACCACTTATTTTTTAGGGCACCGCACTGCGGGCGCCCTATAGTGATCAGTCTGTCCGTTCTTCTGTCTTTCTGTCCTTCCATCCATCTGTACGTCTGAGATCGCTTGTCTGGAGCATATCTTCTCTCCCTTTGGCCCAATCTGACTCATACTCCACCCACAGAGAGCCTTTGGTAAAGGATGTGCAGTGACCTTCAACCATGTTTCTAGGTCTAAGGTTAAGGTCATATTAGAATTATATATAAAATCCTTGTCCTGGGCATATCTTCTCTCCCCTTAGTCCAATCTGGCTCATACCTCCCTCACAGAGTGTCTTTGGTCAAAGGGTGTGCAGTGACCTTGAATGAAGTTTGTATGTCAAGGGTCAAGGTCATATTAGACTGTGCAAAAATTCTTTCTTCATAGCATATATATTTTCCACTTAACCCTATTTGGCTCATACTTAACATAAACAGAGCTTTTGATAAAGGGTGTATATTGACCATGAACCAATTTTCAATGTCAAATAAGAAGGTCATAACAGAATTATTTGAAAAATCCTTGTCCGAAGCATGTCTTCTCTCCCTTTGCACCAGTCTGGTGCATACTTCACCCACAGGGTGCCTTTGATCAAAGGATATGCAGTAATCTTGAATGATGTGTGTAGGTCAAGTGTCAAGGTCATATCAGACCATGCAAAAATCCTTTTTTAAGAGCTTATCTACTCTCCACTTAGCCCTATTTGGCTAATACTTTACTTAAACACAGCTGTTAAATTAATGGCATGCATTGACCTTGAACCAAGTCAATGTGAAGGTCATAGCAGATCCCCTTTTTATCATTTTTAGACCATAGATTATTTCCCATTTGCTTAGTCTTGCTCAGATTGAAAAAAAAATGTCTGTATGTAAGGGGTAATGAGATTGAATTAGAAGTTCTATGTCAGCTGGAAAGTTATAGGTCAAGGTCAAAGCAAAATTCTCTGAAAATCTTTTCAACCTATTGACCATTATTTAAGCGGGGCCCTTTGAGATGGTCACCATCTCAATGTTGTCTAGTTTTTAGTATTTTACCCTCGATATCTCGAATACTCGGATATCTCAAAGTTTTTAAACAGTCTCATCTAGTTTGAGATAACAAAGTTTGACTTTATAAGAACTTTTTTTAACTTTATTGGTGAAAAAATGTCATTATACAGCTGTTGTCTGAAACAGAAGAAAATAAGTTGATAGTTGACAACTTTCTGGATGATTTCTTTTTATCCATGCTTGGCTCTGCAATTAATTTTTCATTTATTGTTGCCATGTTGAAAGGGCTTTACCTTAAGAACCCAAAGCAGAAAAATAAGTTTGCAACACACATGTACTAGCAGTATATAGAACTTGCATGTATCTAGGTACAAATAGTCAGTTTTATTGTGTGCTGTAATTCCAGAAAAGATGCTGATCAGTACATTCACAAGATGAACATTCAGCAGCGCAAATTTGTCAACAAAAAGACCAAACCCTCAAAAGATAAGGTAAAACTCCTCTTTTAAGATTGTAAAAGGAAGAAAGGGAGGCCTTTGTGTAAATATTCTACCATGTTTCTAAATTAGAATAATATTATAGATGAAAATGTGTTACTATTCCTTTAACATTTATTTTTTTAATTGTTTCAGGTTAAGATTCCTGTTCCAAACAAAAAACTGTTCAGTAAAAGTGACGACCTCCAGAGCCTCCTAATGGAGCGATGTGAGTCGGACAGTAACCATGACGACTCGGATCAGGAGTCGGACTATTACTTCTCGGAGGAGGGAGATGTGTAAACTATTTGAACTTCTAGGATTTTATCTTGTCTGAGTCGGACAGTAACCATGATGACTCGGATCTGGAATCGGACTATTACTTCTCGGAGGAGGGAGATGTGTAAACTATTTGAATTTCTAGGATTTTATCTTGAATCTTTACCGGCTACAGAATCTACAACCTTTGAATAAATCTGCGACCGCTGTATTCGAGATCTTGAGTATTCCTCATTAGTTATATGTACTACGTATATTGATCACAAGTTAATGACTATGATTAGTTTTAAGTGTAGAACAGTTTTAAGAGGAGATTTTAAGTATTTGTGTTGAAGTGCGTGAGTTGTGAGGGGATGTGGCGGGATGTAGACTCTATTCTAGGAAGTTGTTCAAGTTTATGAAGGGCAAAGGCAAATTTTTTTAAGAATTTTTATAACATGGATTCCTTCCATTTTGTGGAGTACGCTTCATTTTATTAGGGTATGTATCAAGTTTTCCTTTTATAAATGTATGAAAACTCCAAAAGAGACAATTTTAGTCCAGTATACAATATGGCTGACATTTTAGGAATTTTAATTCCAACAGTTGTTTTCTTCCAAGAATTGTATATATTTGTGTACATACTTATTTAGATACTTCTGTACATAATATAGAAAACTGATGTTAATGTATAGTAAAAAACAGATAAGTTTGATACAAGACTTATCAAGTTTATTTTCCTTATATCAACTCTTTTGATGCCATTTAGCTAACCTGGTAGTAAATGTGATGAGGTGCATTATATTTATCGATTGTTGACCTACAGTGTTTGACAATTTCACCAAATCAATACTGTCATCTATTTTTGACAAACAAGCTCTTTTTATTGTTGTTTTAAATATGATTACAATTTCATTCTCTTTATTGTATGATATACCTGTACTTTAAACTTTGATTGTTCAAGAAGTATACCTGGCTATCTATTGGGTTTGTTTGGGGAGGGGCCTGGGGCTTGGCAGGTGTTTTATCTGCAGCTTTCATTATCTTGTGTTTTGTTGCATGCAAAGTGCACATTATTTTTCCAGAAGGGGGGGGGGGGGGGTCTGCAACTTTTTCTCTTAGCCTTGGGGTATCATGATGTTTGGTGGGGAGGGCATTAGTGATCTCTGGACATCTGCATCTGCCTGTTGACAATACAGCTTTGCAGTTTTTCAATGTAAGTCTATAGTGCAGTTGAACTATGTCTAACACAGCTTTAGTATACTTATGTAGATTCAGAGACCTATGTGGAATGTTTTGATGACTCTTGTTAAGCAAAATAAGCTGTATATTTTAGAATTTCATTTTGCCAAAACATGCTAGTATGATAATTCTGTGTGTAACTTAAATCTTCAGGATAAAGTAGATGAAAACAAATTGTTAAATTTACCATAAAAAAGATTCCTGTACAAGGAAAAATATAGCAAACCATTTTAAGTTGTTAAGTAGTTATTAGAATTCTATAAAATATTCCAACATGAAAATTACAGCTCTTATTGCTTTAAAAGTCCATAGCTTTCTATCAGATGTAACATAAATTATGATTACCTAGGATATACACCTAGCTTTCTATCAGATGTAACATAAATTATGATTACCTAGGATATACACCTAGCTTTCAAAATGAAAGAACGTACAGTAGTATTTGGAGCGGGACATGTTTTAGTGGAACAAAACAATGTACCGTAATACCTGACAACAGTCGTTGATGTGATATGAATAGGAGAAATATATGCTCTTTATTTAATTCAGACAGAATATAACTGTTGTTCCTTGTGTATTTAATGAAGAGCTGACTTCCTTCCTTGTTTGGGGCATGTATTCAGGAAGTCCTCTTCCTCAGTCTGTTGATGTGAAATAAATGTTGACCTTCAGCTGTGTCACACCTTGTCATTGTACCTCCATCCACGGACCTCTGTGTCCTTATAATTCCTGACACACACTGAAAGTTCCAAGGCTCTCCTTCTAGCTTTCATCTTACTGTAGTCTATGTTCTATTTACTTTATTTATAGATTAGTGTTGAAATAAAGTCTTTTAATTAGTACATAGCCATAACTCAAACTTACTGTGTTTTTAGCTCACTTAGCTGAGACCGAAGGCTCCATTCAGTACTGAACAAAGTTTTTGTTGTCTGTTGCCATGAACATTGTTGGAAATTTTTCACACTTTGATCTTCTTTAGATTTACTGGGCTGATTTCATTCAACTTGGCACATAGCACTCTTGGATTGGGGACTTTCAAAATTAGTCAAATAATGGACCAAGCTCCATTTCAGTGGGAAAGGAGGAATTAGTGAAAATTGGAGTGATGTGTTTGAAAAATCAGGAAGATGTAGCGCGTCTTGTCAACTTCCTGGTTTAGTACTGTGTGTTGTAGTGTAATCAGTAAGGA
This sequence comes from Magallana nippona, assembly GCA_033439105.1. Taxonomy (NCBI): domain Eukaryota; kingdom Metazoa; phylum Mollusca; class Bivalvia; order Ostreida; family Ostreidae; genus Magallana; species Magallana nippona. The sequence goes on along the minus strand of CM065923.1, from coordinate 50,278,728 downwards.
TGTATTGGTGGACCTTTTAACATGGTCGGGTGGGGACTGAATTGATTTATTTGATGAAAGTTGTTTATTATGTGACCGTTGTTTGTGTTTTGGGGGGTTTTATCCAAAGTATTACGGTCACTCGACACCAATTATTTGTATGACCTGCATTGTTAGAATAAGTAATATTGAAGATGTTGACAAGTGAAAACTTTGAACCTGCACGCTGAGTATATGAGCTGTATAGTTAGACCCGTGACTTTCAGTAGTCCCCCGTGACAATGCTGTGTGTATAGGGTCTGTCTGCCCGATGATTCTTGTTCCCTTGTGGGAGATGATTCAGACAGAACTCCTCATCACATCGTCTGATTAACGAGTGTGTTTAGACAACAGACTACGCTCTTGATTTAAACGCAAAACGTTATGCTCTACATTGTATCACCGTTGTGAATATGACATTTTGATTAAGTGGGAATTCTTACAAATATTACCTGTGCTTATTATCATTTTCATGAACCATTCATACTGGAATTTGAATATCAGAGGGTTTTGAAAATATTTCCCAATTTTGGATTCTGGACTTGTCAAAACCTTTATTAAGGTAAAATTAAATAAATGCCCACATCAAAGGACTATATTCAATAAGGTCCAATATCTGCCCCCCTATTCACAAATTTTAAAACACATCATATACCGATATATTTTAATAATATATAAGACTGAATATGTAAGTTAGGCTACAGAAATCTAGAAGTTTTATAGTACAGTGGAATCATTAGATTCCGTGGTGGCTCAATTTTCGTGGAATTCGTGGGTACCTCTCATCTACGAATTAACATCCTCAAAGAATTAATAAATGAGGGTTATAAAGTCATATTTCCTTTTGTAGGTTTAAGAGAATACATGAAATTACGTCCCCACGAACCTGGAAAATTTAAGCAATCCACGAAAATTGGCCTCCACAAATTTTAACAATTCCACAGTATTGTTTATGCCTCTATGACATCACGTAAATGAGCCATTTCCCAAAAACATGAAAAATCCATCAGTTTTTCTTTATATTCATCAGTAGGATGTATAACATTAAATTTAGAGCACATCTTTGCTCCAAAATCATTTTCATATATATAAATGTTCATGTTATTTTTCATATCATGGTATTGAATCAAGCATTCACTTGATATTTCCTGTTCAAAAAACTGATAGGAAGTACCCATGCAATTTTTTCGTAAATATGTACTTTTTGAGAAATTAGATCATCAATAATTCAAATCTCTATATTTACATTCAGTGTATATTTCCCTAATGTTTGCATTGGAAATCTATGATGTTCAATTTTCTATGAATACACTCTGCTAATTCATGCGCCATGAGCACAGAAATTAACGTCTTCACGTACGTGTTTTGAGTATATTTATTTTTGTAAGATTAAATGAAATGTTCAATCTTACATAACCAATTTTATACGTCTGTTTGAAAAATAATCATTAAATTATATATACTCCTTAGTAAAAAAGATTTTTCTTTACAAAGTCTCTGGCACTATATGTTTAGTCGCGGAAGCGAACTAAATAACATGTTGATATGGCTGTTCCATGTATGTTTCATATCCCTGACTGTTCCATGTATGTTTCATATCCCTGACTGTTCCATGTATGTTTCATATCCCTGACTGAGAGCATATATAAAGGCTTTACAGCGACAATACACATATATTTCATACAAATAGACATCAGTATGAAAATAAATATAAGCATTGAATGCTTATTTTTGGATGTCGTCAGTTCGTAACACACCAAACTGTGCAGACAATTTATCGTTCTGCGCTAACGCGCGGTATTCAATTTGTCTGCACCGCTTGGAGTCTTACAAGACCGACGACATCCAAAAATAAGCATTCAATGCTTAAATGACATCCATCAAACAAATTATCTTGTTAAACTTGAATTATATGTTTAATTTTTCTATATGAAAATTTCTAAAGAAAGTTCTATTCATAACTTTTAATTTGGGGAATGAAAACACTCTATTCCGCACACAGTCCTTTGTTCACCTCCTCATTTTAAATTTCTGTTAGTTGAGTTACATTAGGCCTATTACCCCTTGTACATGAACATGCATTTATTCTACACAAAGAACACATGTATTTAGAGCCCTCCTTTTATAAGTTGGCAATTATGTGTTACCAAAAACTGGTCTGATATTAGCTTAACATTATTTTCATAAGAAAAAATTTTATTTTAGTGATCAATTACCATATAATTTTTATAGTAATTAGATATAATTAATGAAATAAAGTGTACAATGCAGTATGTACTGTTTTAATGTACCATGTTGTAGTATTGATTAAATTACACCATACTATACTGTATGTATTTTCCATACATAATAATGCACAATTGTGGGTTTCAACTGTATTACAAAGTATGATAATACTTTGAGAATTTTGTGGTTTTCCTTGATATTATGAAGGAGCAAATTGGTAGCTAGTAAGAAGATAATCATGGATCAAACTGCGGTCATCCCTTATAATTTTGTACCTTTAATATACTTCGCTTCCCCAACAACTGCAAGTGTAAGAATTTATGCATTGGCCAGGGGTAATTTTAGAGTTAAACAGTTATAGATTATACTCATATTTGCCGAATGAAATTGGATGTTTTTAATATTGAACACACTTTTCTTTGTTTGAAGTACACAACTGAATAAGCAAATTTTGGAAAAATTGTTTATAAATACTAGTATCACCCAGCTTTCTGTTTATTGGATACTTGACCCTAGTTTATACATGTAACTGGTTCAGAACCAGTAGTTTTGTCAAACTACCAGGTAATGGGAAGTATATAAAAGAAAGTAGTTATAATCTCTTCTCATGCAATTTAATATATCAGAATTACCTCGGGTTTCCCAGAAAACATTCACCTATTATCATAATCTGTCCCAAGATATTTATGCAGCACATTTTGCTGATTTTGAATAAAAACACACTTACCTGTGAAAGAAGTGCAATTGAAATCGATGAAAGGGATAATCATTTTTCACTCATAAAAGTTCACAGGAATGAAAACAGATTTCTTACGGAGATTTATATTGGGGAATGTTTACATCTTTTCTCCATTCGGAAGTCACTCGGAATACATCGCACAATTTTTCAACGTTATCATACGGGTCTGCTTCAATACAAAATCCCAGTATACATTACATTTTTTAGCCGTGTATTATATAAATATGTTTCTTATCTTAATAGACAAGGGTAACTTTTTACTTGATTTCTTACATTTTGTGGAAATCATTTATTGATAAATTAATAAGGACTTATGAACATGGGTATATTATAAATATTACTGTATATAAGTGCATGGGATGTTATCAGCATGTCTTGGGCAACTGCAGTTCTTATTTGAGAGATAACTTCTGTGTACATAATGCCAATAATTCCGGTACCATGCATGTTTATATGACAACACTTGTTTGTATGTGGTTATGTCCACAAAATTCATGAACATTGAGCCACCATGCCCCTTAATGAATTAGCAGTTCTAGCAATAAAAATGGAAAAAGGTATAAATTCAAATTATTGTCAGAAAGCAATATATTTTGTTATATACCCATCAATTTTTACTTTCTTAATGAAAAATGACAATAAACTGTCAACCATCTCAAAAATCCTTAAAACGAAATACAAATTCAAAGCAGAGCAACACAGACCTCTAAAAAGATAGAGGTAGGATCAGGTGTCTAGGAGGAGTGAGCATCCTCTGCTGACTGGTCACACCCGCCGTGTGCTATTTGTCGTAATCGGGAAAAACAGAAAAGTCCATAGACAATTAGGTGATTAATTATGGTCTAACAATTAATATGAAAAACTGTTAATTTTACAGAGTGTGATCCGATTTTCCTCAGTCAGTATTACTTTCCATCGGTATAAAATCAGTATTAAGGCCAGTAAATAAGATAGGTCCTTTACTATTGATGAAAATGGTTATCATAGAATGCTATTTCAGGAGAAAGTCCACTGTTTATGTTTTCAAGTAGAATTCTGTTTCTGCTTATAGTGTATAGAAAGCTGTAGAAGATGATGACTCCTTTAATTCAGGTGTCTCTATAGTGCTTGATCAAGATAGTCAGGTTATATTTGTAGGTGTATGATCAGTGACAAGTAACAGATGGACACAGTTGTAAGAAATGTGTGCTGGCTCAGCCCCCCGGAGCCCCCGATATTTGCGAACACCCCGAAGGAAGCCAAGGAACGAATGCTTAACATCCAGCAATCATCTTCAGTGTATAATTACTATACTGGTAAGTTTTTATCAGAATTTATCCACTCTATTTCAGTTATTTCATATTGTCAAATATATTAGAATGTAAATAGTTTTGTATTACTAGATGATATCCAGCCCAAGTGTGCGGGAAATAACACTTAATTTATACATTATTGGGATTTGCATTTTTTGTACACATTTATTTGTTTATACAGTGTCCAAATTTTTTTCTTAATAGTTTTTCTTAACCTATTTTTAAAAAATTGAAATCATAAAGCTGCTGGCTGGATATTTAGAGGAGCGGGCATGAATGATAATCTAAAATGAAATTGATTATACATGTATGTAGCCAAATTTATTTTTGTTCCAGCTGACTGAAAAAATTACAAACTTTTTCGTCTATTGACTGTTTGTTCCATATGCAGTTTATTGTTGCAATTGAAAATATTTCCACTTTTTGCATTATCTCTTTTATTAATTTTCAACCCTCGATCGCATTAGGTTTTTATTTTAAAACAAGGAAGGAGATGTGGTGCAGTGTATTTCTTTCTTTAGGTCAAATTTCACTATGATTTTTAATACTGTCCAAAATAAGCCTGTTTTGGAAAAAAAAATGGAGGGGGGGGGTGGTTACCCCCCCCCCCTTCCTTCTGAAGCAATGTCCCTGTTTCACAAATTAATACATAAGACAACCAGTCTGTCATTAGAAATATATATAATCTAAAAAAGCAAGAGCATGCATATTTCTTTATATTTTAAACCAAAGTTTTGGGATCCAATAATTAAATTATAGGGACTTCATCTTAATACACATGTTAAAATACCAAAGGTGTGAGCAGTCACTCTGGTGCAGGCATTCCGTAGCTTATTGGCAAAATATCTTCATTTATAAGTAATAGATATGAATTTCAATATATCTTGAATAATGTATTTTTTATAGAGAGCAGAAATAAGTTGATTTTTGTTGTTATCAACTTGGTAAGAAGATTGTTGATGTTGAATGGCCATTGGCAGGATGTTGATTTAACCTAATCCTGTTGGTGTGTTTGTGTGTTATTAGGGGTGTTATTTGTGAGTGTTATTGGGGGTGTTATTTGTGTGTGTTATATATGGGTGTTATTTGTGAGTGTTATATATGGGTGTTATTTGTGAGTGTTATATATGGATGTTATTTGTGAGTGTTATATGGGGGTGCAATTTGCTGGTGTTCTCTGCAGCAAGACCTTACTCTTTTTGGCATTAAGGTGGTTCTGTGCTCATTGCTGTGTCAAACAGATCTATAAAGGGTGACATCAAGCATACATCACAGGTCATGAAAAAGTGTTTGAAGTTAGGTGCAAACAACAAGGGTCCAGCGATTGTATTTGCTAGTTAGCATGTTTTAATAGCAGAGCTGTCATTAAGTAGATTTTCTCACCTTAATAAGGCAGACCAGGTATGTTGATTTACAAAATGACAATGACCATTCATCACTGTCCCCTGGGCGACATCAGGCCCTGTACTTAGTTAGTCCCTGGGGCCTCAGACTCTGTGCCAGGTTAACTTGGGGAGGAAAGAATGATCAGAAACTGTGGTAGGTGTCTTAACAGGATTGTTTTATCTCTATTAAATCATTTAGATGTAGGTTGTTATCATTGCATTTTAAAAGCAAAATTTCACTGTATGTGGTTTAATGATAGACAAATAGAATTGTGGCAGGGTGTATATATGTATTGGCTCTAGTTCTGCAACATTCCATCTTGTACAAGAAAGTGTGTCAACCCTTTAGCTCAGTGGTTAGGGCATTGCTTTTTGAAAAAGTGTTCTAATTAACCTAAGTTGTGGTCGGTTTGAAATAAGACATTTTTATAAACTTGTATTGCAGATTACAGTACAAGCTCATTGAAATTGGTTGTAAAATGCTTATATAATAAGAAATTAAAATGCAGAACAACTTGGTAAAGTATCTAATGTGGTATGCATTTGATTACAGAACATTGTCTTGGTAAAGGAAATGGAACAATCCCAGCATCTCCTGCACCTAGTAAGTATACAGCAGTTATAATGTATTTAACATTTTTATATTCAGTTGACTTTTCCTCAACATACTCTGTTCACTTCTGACATCAGTTTTTAATGCAGTTTTGAAATACCCTAAAATCTTGAAAACAGATTATTTAGATAATATTGAAATCCAGAGCATATCTTTTAGAGCAGGTTATTTTCAAGTTTAAAATTCTGTTAGAAGAGCTAGGTGTAAATGCAAGTTTACATATTCATTCATATTCTAACATACCCCTGTTGTCTGCTATCAATAACTCTATTGAGCAGTTCAAAGATTACCACTGTGTATAAAATCAAGACAAGTCTACGCTAGAAAAATGTAATGTACCAGTATGTCAATTTTTAAGGAATAAGGAATCATTCTTTGAGTATTATGAGGTGATAGTTTCGGTCGGGGTGTGATCAAATCCAATAAAGCCTGAAGGGCTTTATGATAGATTTGATCACGCCCCGACCGAAATCATCACCTCATAATATTCAAAGAATGATTACTTATTACTTATATTTATATAATTTTCAGCAGTTGTACGATTAAATGTTATAATATTAATTATGCAAACCCGCTTGCGCCTCCAACAATACGTCTTTTGAATTTATTGGGCTGTATAGTACAAAATCGATTCGTAGTGTTATCACAGACAGAGACACTGGAAAATGTAAATATAAGTACATAAAACTTTCCAAGAAGACTTTCCTTGCATTTTTACAAACCATGTTGTTAAAAGAAAAATATGACCACTTGGTCAAAGTTTTGCTGCATAGAATACAACTAAACTTCAAATCTTCAGAAAGGGGGTGTATACACTGTAGTATACACTGTAGTATACACTGTAGTATAAACTAGTAGGTATAATATTCAGCAAAATATGATATGTTTTACTTAAATTATCTGCAGCTTTCAAATATCTTAGTTGTAGCCATCCAATAAAGTTGAAAGTTATTTGAGTAATTTGACAGATATACAGATAATTCTTTAGACAGGATTTAGGACAATTAGAGATTTACTGGTCCTGGTTTTTACAGAAGATGACATCACAAAAATTATTCTCTGAAATATAGTCTATGATCTGTGAGGGCCATTCAGGGGCTTTATCATGATCAGCGAAAGATGCTTATTATGAATAAATAATAAACAATAATAATAATAAATAAATAATAAATAAATAAGCTTATTTTCAAGATTTTAGTGTGTGTGGTGTGACAGTGTATTCTTTCTTTACGTTCTTAATTATTGAATTCTTCTGCAAAGTCATCTAGTATATTTTGAAATCTGTTTTTATCTTGCAACCCTTCATTGATCAGATAGAAGTAACCCAGCAGACCCTGTGACATAATCCATGCTACTGTTTACATCAGTGGCTCATGGTTTAACTGATGAGATTCACCAGAATTTGTTTGAAATGGGTCATCTACGAGATAAAAGAAATAAATGTAAAATTAGGTTGCAGGATAAATACATGATGGCTGCCTTGAAATTTAAGTGACATTTGGGTTGGTTGAAAATATCAAAAGAGCAATTATGGTAAGCCTTGCTGTCTTTCCTGTATCCCTACCATCACCCAAATATCATTCATATTTCAAGATGGTAACCTTTTTATTTAAACAAATTCTTGCTTATAAATATTTCTTGCTTACAGCTAGTACCCCTTCCCCGACAACATTTGTTTCCAGGGTAACGAGTTCACCAGTTCTGACCACAGAGTTCACAAATATATCCTCCCAACAAAATGATACAATAATCAGACCCAAGCCTGAGTTAATCAACCGTAAGATTCTTCACTTTGTTGGAATGAAACTCTGTGATGAGGAAGATTTTTCATGTTTATTATAAATCACTGTCATTTCTAGACAAATTGAATTGTTTTCCTCATAAACAGTGTGACATTGGCTGCATTTATCTCTGTGCATGGCTGTGTGTAGAGGGAATGGAATGGTGAGATGCTTTATATACTCTGATGATGCATATATGCTACCAGCATCAGTTAATTCTCTACCCCTGAGATATGGGGGAGCACTAACCATCCCACTTATAACAGACAGGAGGGAGGGAACGGGGGTATGATGCTGTCTGTCTGACCCACTGTCTAGTCAGCAGGGTTATACAGCAGTTAAAGGAGAACTTGTAGCCAGTATAATTTCCTACATCTTCGCTAAGATGAATTTCCTACATTCCTACCCATATACCGGTAATAGGATATGAGCTATGTAAGAAGATACCTACCATGACTGTGTGGATCTTATGGACCCCTTCTCCCCCTCCTCCCAATGAAAATTCAAAATTTTGGACATCCCCCTTTCCCTGGAAAAATTTCTTGAATCATGCATGCCTACCCTGCTATATCCTTCAGGGTAAGAGTTTTCTTGCATCTGTTATATCTCTGACTTCCTGGAAAAAAATTAGCCAGCTTCTCTGAGTTTAGTTGTAAGGATATACTTTAAATATTTGCTAAGTTAAGCTTGAAGGACATTACTTTATTGTCTATCATAGTTTGAACCTAACTGCTGTCATTTTAGTTCCAGTGGCCACTGTTGACTCAGAGATTGAAATTATCACAGAACCAGGTGATAAAAATGTACAAGTTATACACTCATACTTATAAGAGTTTATTCTACATAAAGGAGTTATAAACTTGTATAATTCTGCTACATTTAGGTACTTTTCCTTTGGTACTGTATACAGGGTTATTTCGCCCTTCACTTTAAACGGTTTTGCCCCTCTTGAATTAAAAAATTACAAAAAAACAGTTATGTAATACATGTAGCTGTAAGATACTCATTCTAATTTAGGCTGTTTTAAATTATTTAGTTTTAAATTCACCTATTCTTAAATAAAAAGGGGCAAAACTAAAACAGGGACGAATATTTCCCTGTGTACAATATTTTATTTAATTTCATCCTTGATGTTATGCATGGCACACGCCTGTGTACCTGCCAATAGTTTTGATTTACTTGTATTTCCATATTTGATTACCATTATAATTAATAAGTGCATTAAGTAGAAAACAAGGAGTTGAGCTCATATTATAGAGGATGTTGTTTTTTGTCGATAGATTTTCTCTGTGTTAGGATACCAAAAGACCCCTTTTACAAATGCTTTTCAAGTAGAGATGTTGAGGTTCACATTCTTAAACCTTGTCTCCCTTTGTCACTGTAGATATTATATTATTTTAATTTTTTAGGTTCGTACCATTAATATTGCCATCAGATTTGGCATTATAAGGAACTTTAAATAGATGTAATATAATCACTAGCAAGGTTTAAGACTGGTGATGGTAATGTTGGAGAACAGTGGGTTACACTGAGTGACCCCATATTGACCCTGAAAAGGGAGGTAATCTGTTAAGTGGTATATTTCTGTGAGGGCCCCGAACACCTTATATCTAGCTTTAGATGGTACTGCCAGGGACTGACTATTGAGGCAGTTATTAGTTGCTCTCAAGACGGCTTGTTAAACCCTAACCTCAGGACATTTAGACAGTTCCTTGTTATATGGCATATGCTATCTTATACATACAAGGCTGGATCCTATCTCTTTTTGTATGACAGTACATTACATGATTTAGTTGATCAAAGTCTACAGGTACTTAATCAAAGTCTACAGGTAGTTGGTTAGAGTCTACAGGTAGTTGGTTAAAGTCTACAGGTAGTTGGTTAAAATCTACAGGTAGTTGGTTAGAGTCTACAGGTAGTTGGTTAAAGTCTACAGGTAGTTGGTTAAGTTCTTCATTTTATTAATGAAAACTGATGGTTTCTAATCCATCTTATGCTTCTAATGAATGGTCACTATTGGAAACTGATGGTTTCTAATCTATCTTATACTTCTAATGAATGGTCGCTATTGGAAACTGATGGTTTTTAATCTATCTCAGACTTCTAACAAATGGTCACTATTGGAAACCGATAATTTCTATAATCTATTTAATTCTTTTAACGAATGGTCCCTATTGGACACTGATTGATAGTTTCTAATTATTCTTAGACCTCTTATATTTGGACAATATTGAAAACTGATCGTTTCTAATCCATCTTAGACTTCCAACGAATGGTCACTATTGCATGGTTACTCTTGGTTTGTGATCCATCTTACATTGGATTACTGTACATGGTGTATATCCAACGAATGGTCACATTAGTTGGTTACAGATACATAGGCAATTTCGCCACATATGATTCTCATATGTATTGCCTTTCATATGATAATCATATGATAATCATATGTGTATCATATGCATATCGAATCATATGAGTATCATATGTGGCAGATCATACGAGAATCATATGAACACTCATATGTGGATCACATGAAGCAATATACATATGATTAACATATGTAAATTCCTTCTTATGAAGATCATATGTATAACACAACCGTAATCATAAAAGAGAATCATATGAAAGAAATCCGTGTAAATAATTTCATTATAATCTTTTAGTGTTTATGAAAAATTATTTAATTTGCATATTATTAATATAATCAAATATGAACAACATGATTTAATGTTTACAAATACTGTAATGTTGTATACGCCGTATTTAGGTTTAATGTACAATAATGACACAGCTAATGCATGTAGTACATGTACATGTGTGTTGGCAGACGTGCGTGTTAGAAGAATTAATTTTAAAATATATGTTTTCGTATACACATTTATCTGTTTTGAAATGAATAAGTAACCATGAGAAAAATTTAATTTATCTAAAAAAAAAATATTAGAATCCCATTCCGGGAATTGAACCGGAATCGGTTTTAAATTTGTTTTGTCACATACGTCACATTTTGCGTCACCAGAAGCAGAAGATAGGATGAGAGCGATTTTAAAGTAGGTAAGATTGTCATTATCCTATCCCAATTCATTAACTTAAAGTTTATTTTGCACAACAGATTTATTCAATCTGGTTGTCATAAATTTTCTATTCACTCACCGTACTGATAGTTATATATGTATGTGAGAATATCGGTACACACGTTGGGCCATACCAGTAGGCCTATATTATACCATAGACATATAACGGAGGGACCGCTGACTCATGTTCGCGCCAAATTATCTTCTCGTTTTCGCAGCGCCCTCACCGGGAGGCATACATAGAACTTCCTGTCATATGAAAGAGCATGGCGAGTTCAGAATTGGATTTTGATTTGAGTGCGCTATTCGATACGGAGGTAAGTACTTCATATCAATTTACTTTTTCGATCTAACTGTTCCTTATTTAGCCATGATAATTTGATCATTACCTTTTGAATTGATTATTCAATCGAAAACACAGTTGTTGTACTTATGTCAGGTTTGTATTTTGACAGAGACATAAATAACATGTCTCATATATATGTCTCTGATTTTGAAAACCAAGTTTTTTAATTGTCGATAAGGATTTTGATGATGACAGTCTACATGTTAACATAAAACAATCAGAGGAGAGTGTCACTGAGGAGTTGGTTGAAGGTGTCATTAATGACCTAAGATGTGACGAGATTTTGCCATAGCACATTAAAAAAATGCTTGTGTCCGTGCGTGGTAATATATTTTCTAAAGAGACAGTTGAAACAGTGTTATTGAATTATTACCTTATGCTGTTATAGTCTTGTCCAAAGTTATTGCTCCCATCACATTAATGATTTTGGTGATTTTTAATAAAATTACACATACAAATACATGTGAAAGAAATACAATTGAAATCGATGAAAGGGAAAATATCCAAGATATCTTCATTGACACAATCATTTTTATCATTGACACATTTTCATTTTTCACTCATAAAAATTCACAGGAACAAAAACAGATTTGTTACGGAGATTTATAATGGGAAATGTTTACATCTTTTCTCCATTTGGAACACACTCGGAATACCTCTCACAATTTTTCAACGTTATCATCCGGGCTATTTCATGGCTGATGCAATGCAAAATCCCCGTAGACTTTCTATTTTGGTTGTGTATTGAAAACTGAAGTGATAGAAGGGACGTTTCAAAACAAATAATCTGGACTTTTTTCATATTAGTGGATGAATGTAGTTTGGGCACAAAGGTATTTATGATTATCAAGCAAAAAGTGTAGGAAGCAGAAACTTGGGACAGAGTATAGTTTTGTTATTATTTCTTTGATGGCTTGCCTTTATATTTTATAATTATTTTTTTGTAGCAGCTGATGAAAGTACAAAGCTTGGCTTTAATTTAATTGTCAGTTTTGTACTTAAATCACTGACTAAATTCTATTTCATCAAGAAGTGAAGGTAAAAATTTCCAAACTATCTTCAAAGTTTGTTTTAAAACAGTAATCGAAAATCTTTATCCTTTTAAAGTTCTATATTGATTGTTCATTCATTAAAATTACAAAATAGTTCATACATGTTGCACTTTGCATCTTCATTTTCATTGTACAGTAAATATACAATAACTAAACATTGAGAAACTCAATGATTGTCACTTATTTATAACTAAGATGCTGTCAATTGAACTGATAAAATTTATATAATGAAAACTATCAACTATATGAAAACTATGCATGAATTCAATACTAGTTAAACGGCAAAGTTAAACAATTTCATTTAAATTACTATCTATTCTTTTTAAAAAAAAAATTTATACAATAATTACAGCTGTCCAATTGGTTCCAGCTCTAAAGTCCCTTAACCACATTATTAAGACAGAATTAAATCTTCTCCTCTTCAGCCAAAGAAAAGGCCTGGCATAACTACCAGATTCTGCAGCCTTCACTTATTGATGAAATATCTAAAATTATCAAAACCTGCCAGCTTTCTGCTCTTATTTCACTCAAAACAGCCGAGAAAATCATAAGCAAACCTCATTGTCAATTAACAGCAAAATGTAATAATTTAAGTTGCAAGGTTTTGAAATCCAATGAGAGAGATATAGTTGCCTACATTGCAGGCTTTGTGCTATTTAGGTGCAAAAGAAAATTTTGTTCACAACCTGACATTGAACAATGCATAGATAAGTTTACCGACAAAGATGGTTCCACTAAATTGATTTCTGTTAAATCTAGAGGTGGTCTGACGCAGCCATCATCAGATATTGTAGATTTTTTTGTGATCTTGGAGCTAGCATTTAGAAACTTGTGTACTTCAATGTCTGTACCTACACTTCAGCAATTTACTGATTTCAGTTGTCTGGAAAATGATGCTTTAACAATCTTTTATAATTGTACGTATTACACAGAGTCAAAAACTGATGTGCAAGAAAAGTTGTTTTTAACAGTATTGTCCCTTTTTCACAAAGTCAGGTGTCATGCAAAATGCAGACAAATTATGGAAAATTTTTACATGAAAACAAAAATGGTAAGCAAGCAAAAAGCTCTTCGTAAGTCTATTGATTCATATCTATTTCTTGAAAGTTGTCTTAGGATTAAAGTATTAGAAAATGATATAATGATGGTTCTTGCTTTTTCAACTACAATGTTTTTAAATAAATGTTTTGGACAGAATCAATTGAAAAAGTGTTGTGCCTCTGAAAAATATGTTTGCATAATAAAAGGCCATTCGTTATTTGTATCTGTATTTGTCTGTTTTGTCACTGTATATTATGAATTATATGATTTTAAACCCCACATTTTGTGATGAAATTCTCCAAAACAATTCCAAATGTTACTTCCAGGGTTTTTTTAAACCAATTAACATTTATAATTTAAAGACTTTATTCATGATTGTGTATTTTTGTATCATAAAGGCTTACCTACTGTTGTTATAATTTAACAAAAAATATCTAATATGTTGATCAATAACAAAAGCTTTTGATCATTTCATTGAATTTATTAGATTTTTAATGTCTCTTGATTTTTTTGATCGGACTATTGGAAACTGTTGGCTACCTCTTCTCCCCTGTCCTCCCTGCTGTGTTGCCCTTCGGATTAATGGTCATAGCAAGGGTCCTTTGTAGTCTTAACTGGTTTTCTTGGTAGCTGAAATATTGTTAAAATAAACATGAGTTCGTTTGCTGAATTTATGATAATAAATGGTGTTGAACTTTGTGGCTATGGCATTTCAATAAAAAAATTCATAAATCTTTAATTCCTGTTAGTTTTAATAACTGATAGATGTATAAAAATCTGAAATTTATGAAATTGATTTTTATCATCAATGAAAAATCGCTATTGATCAACAATGGGGAATTCACTAACCTGAAATGGTGAACGGTGGGGTTGTCATGTCGAGCGCCCAGTCCCCTGTGTCTCCCGAAGTGTTCCTCAAGAGGGTCTTGACAGAACACCTGACTTAAGATGTATGGCACTCCTTGTCTCAAGAGATACACTGTACTGTCAACGAAGGCATTCACTGCAAGATGAAAATTTATTTTCAAATTTTGCTTGGTTATAAAATATTCACACCATGTGATTCATTTCGCCTTTTGAATTGACATACCTCGGAATATATTATTACTTATTAGGTTTGTTACTGACTGACTACAGAAATATATGGGGTTTATCAATCTCATTATGACACATTTATTCACAAAAAGCGATGATCTACGCAAACCCATGTACAAGTTGCCCAACATCTCGTCCAATTTAACACATTTAAACTCTTCAAAATTATCAATCTCACCTTTCAAATACTCTTTGAAATTCTTTGCTTCACCTATGTTTACTTACAATATTTTGTTGCTATTCAATTTTAAACATTTTCCCCCTTCCCTCTGCAGAGATTTGAGCAAATCTAGACGCTGCCATTTTGTTCTGCTCCAGACACAACAATGTAACGTCAATTCAAAGGGCAACTACTCTGATTTTAAAATAATTACAAAGGGCAAATACTCTAAATATTTTAAGAACTTACGAAACATGGTTTCTGTGTTAAATAATATGAAATATATAGATGAGTAGGCGAAGCGGCGGCCAATGACAGCCATGCTGCCTAATATTAATTCTCAACGAACCTATATAGAAATATATGAGGTAGTCACGTGCCATGTTTAAACCAATGAAAGTGTGACGTTTCAGTCCAAGGGAAAACAAAGTATATTACGTTTGTATTACCGTTTTGATGGAAAAATAATCCAATAATTTACTAACAGTAAATTGACTAACCTGTCATGACAATTCCTTCAATTGTCTGATGGGAGAGGACCATCTTGTTTTTCTCTTGCTTTTTGAACCCTAGCTGGCCTTGCTGTGACTGAGGCCTGCCAGTCACTGAAGTAATCCAGGAACTCGCCTCTCAAAAACTATAAGAATGAACAAAATTATGGTGTGTGTACTATGTACTATTCCTTCTTGGCCAGAATTGGAACAGAATCATCTTATCTGTAGACTACAGTATATGTGCACTCATCATACTGATAGTGTTAGAGTGACTCTTTGTCTTTATTAATACCTCAAATCTAGGATCATCAGCCTGCTTGTATGGAGCAAGGTCAGGTTTCCTTGTACATATGGCCTCGTGCAGTGACCGCCCATTTAAACAATCGAAAAACCTGTCCACCAGTTGGAAGAATTTGGAGGTCTCTGCCATCTCTGGACCATAATATGCAGACATCACTCTGCCAACAAACCTGCTTAACACCTACATGTATGATATAAAAATTATTTGCATAGGATTTCTAAAACTATAAAAGATCATTTATCAGTTTTTGAAATGAAGCCAATGATAATATATTTTCTTTTTCAGCTGCTGCTAGAGCATTTTGGGGAAAATGTGTACCTGTGCTGCCAGACGTACATTCATGGTCGATGAAGGAGTTAGGTAAACATGGTCATACTTAAGCTTGGTCCTATACAACTGTCCTTGCATATCATCATTATAAACTGTCTCAACATGCGACCATAAAATGTTTGAGTTGTTATTCTAAAATAATTTGTATTAGAAGTATGAATAAACATAGGAAGGTGATGGTTACATAATTGTAAATTGTTTATTATTGGACTACACACATTTATTTCAATTACTTACCCACAGATATTTGGTGCCACCTGGACGAGACTTGTGGACATTATTTCTGATGGTTTTGATGAGGTGTGGAACATCAGAAAAGAAATAGATATTTCTTTTTTCTTCCGAGAAAGGGTTGTCGGCGAAGAATACCACATCCTCGTTCCCTGTTCTGTGGAGCCTGTAAAGCCTCTGATTCGGAGACGCTTTGTCGCTTGTGGATGATATCACATAAATTTAAAAATACTAGTTTATGTTACACATCAAAAGTACGGTATAAATCTGATTTAAATGATACTGTGTATAGGAACTTTCTTTTTTTTAAAAATTGATAAATCATTTTGCAAGCTGCTTAATCTTAAGAACTTCTATGAATTGAACCTTCAATCCACAAGTTATCTCTAAGTAGGCCACAGCTTTCCAAAGAAGGGGGTACAACTCATCAGCAGTTGACGATCTTGTTGGGAAATGCCCAATGCTCATCTTGATGTTGGAATTAATCCCAATCACCATGAAAACCAAGACGTGGGTGGCAATTTTTTTGTTTCATCCTACATGCATGTATAAGATTTTTTTGAAAAGGAGTTAAGCAGTTAATATGAAAATAAGAAGATTTAGGAAGGAAATGAAAAGAGTAAAATTTATGCAGGCAAACATGTTTTTATTAACATAATATTTTAAAACTTTTTAAGCATACCCATACCAAAAAAAGTTACAAAAAAGTCATGACTTTTGAGGGCTTAAATAGTTACAAAAAAGTCATAACTAAGTCATGCAACTTTGGAACCACTACTTCTAATCGGTTCCAAAGTTGCATCATTTAGTTATGACTTTTTTGTGCCTCTGTAATTAGGTACAAAATAGTCATGACTAAAATATAACTATCAACACTTTATTTCGTATAAGAAATCAAGATCGGGCACAAAATAGTTATAAAAAAGTTACAAAATAGTTATGGTTTTAAATGAGAACAAATTCAGGTATACTTAAGTTATACATTTAGGCACATATTAGTTACAATTTTAGGTACATCAGAGTTATACTTTGAGTTACATTATAGTTATAGATAGAGGCACATTTGAGTTACATTTTTAGGTACATCAGAGTTATACTTTGAGTTACATTATAGTTATAGATAGAGGCACATTTGAGTTACATTTTTAGGTACATCAGAGTTATACTTTGAGTTACATTATAGTTATAGATAGAGGCACATTTGAGTTACATTTTTAGGTACATCTGAGTTATACTTTGAGTTACATTATAGTTATAGATAGAGGCACATTTGAGTTACAATTTTAGGTACATCAGAGTTATACTTTGAGTTACATTATAGTTATAGATAGAGGCACATTTGAGTTACATTTTTAGGTACATCAGAGTTATACTTTGAGTTACATTATAGTTATAGATAGAGGCACATTTGAGTTACAATTTTAGGTACATCTGAGTTATACTTTGAGTTACATTATAGTTATAGATATAGGCACATTTGAGTTACAATTTTAAGTACATCAGAGTTATACTTTGAGTTACATTATAGTTATAGTATTAGTCATATTTATAGTACATGTATAGGTAAAAATATGTATTATTTCAGGTATAAATAAGGTATCTCTTTCAGTTTAGTATTGAAGTTTTTCATTTACATATTATAATCTTATTATTATTGCAAAATGATTCATTTTTTATGAAAAACAAAGATTTTTTGATAAAAATTAATAGTCATAAGAAATATATAGAAATAATTCTTATTAGATATGACACAGAATTGTAACAATTTTAGCATAGTAACACTAATAATTCAGCATCATGATGTATATGCTTACATGAAAACCTTTTCTTTCTGAATTGATTACCGATAAACTTATTTCCTTTTTCATTACATAGCAGCACTGTGAAATGACAGGCGCATTGCATCATGTTTGAAAGGGGGGAGAAATCCTAATCTGTGGTTTGGGTTGGGGGGAGGGGGTGTTCCCCTCTTTCACTTCAAAATTTTGTAATATGCTCCCAAAAATTGGGGGGGGGGGGCCTACATATTTATTCATTTTTTTTAAATGTAAATTTAAATTTCCCCCTATGCTTCATACCTGAATGTCTTGTACTTTACAGTAATTGATATAATTCCGTTAATCATAGTAATTAACATGTCTTTGTCTACTATACATACATGTATAAAAATTCAGTTTGTGACAGGAAAAATACAAAATACAAAACTAGTGTGATTGATACATGAATTTAAAAAAAAATATGGCATAAGATTAGTCACTATTCCCAGCTCTGGTCCTAATTTAAACTGGTGCAGAAGTTTGTGGGATAATCTATGGCTAAGTTGGGTGTTGATTGTTCAGAATAGTGCACGACAAGGCTTGATCACGAAACAAAGTTTAATTAGCAAACTTTCAGAATGTTTCTTGCAGAAAAGTTTTTCTCCATTGAAAAAAATGTCCTTTGATAAGTGTAGGGAACATCACACACGGACTGAGCATTTGACTATTGAATACACCCTGGTGATGCTGGCAGAAATGGATCCAGAGATTTTTTCCAGGGGGTGGGGTGGTATCAGCTAGTAGATCAAAGCAGGTGATGACAAGAAGTTAACAGGCTGTGTAGTCAAGTTGCAGCATATGTCATTGCATTTCTTCAATGTCTTCTTTGTAAAGTGGACAGTCTGTAATTATATTAAAAATATATAATAGTCATCACAGCAGTTTATATTTTGTTAAGATCATTAAGTTCTGAATTTTTAATCTGTGTAAAACAAAATGATATAATTACTTTAGTTATACTGATATCTGCATGAGCAGTGCTTCACCTTCATCATTGATGTATATTTATAATCTTGTTAATTATAAATGGTTTACATGCAAAAATAGAAGACAGTCTTTAAACATTGAACATTTTCCTAACACTTCTCCCTCTATGCCCAGTAATTAAGTTTTCCGCCATTTTGTTTGTTGTTATCTTGGGCAATTAAAATTTAAAAGTAAACATCCTTGTGTTAAAGTTGATTTATTAAGAAATTCATATTAATTGTTAGCAATGGAATAAAATAATCTTGATCTTATAGATAAATATATCTTTTTTGTGTAAAATATTACAAAATCTTACCATGGTATTCCTCATCATGATTTCCTCCAGCAAATCTGGGCAGCCAAGAAACTCATCATTTAAAAATATGAATATATATCCAAGCTGATCACTCAGGACTTTCTCTGTATATAATTATCATTGATGCAGATCATTCTTAACATGGAAATCTAACTAAACTTTACAGAAAACTGTAATAATCCAGGAGTGTAGATCCTCAGTGTTGTTGTCCTTCTTCATGTTTAAAATGAGTGAAAATGATATCAACCAATCAAATTCCGCGATTGATCAAGTTTGAAATCTGACCAATCATATCACAGCTACCAAGTAAAGTGAAAAATACTTTCAAAACTGTATTTAGATACGTGATGGATTTACTAATGTATCAACATGTCAAAAAAACTCAATAAAATAAAATAAAGGATATCATTTCACTGATCTTGCAGTTTGTAATAAAATATTAGTACTACTAATAATACGAAACTATCACCATAGGCCGCCATTTTGAATCATGGTGGATTTAAAAACAAGCGGGAATTTACATAATTTCTCTATTAATATCAGTATCAAGCATCATATGCTTTGTACCAAAAGCAAGCATTGTGATAACTTAAAAGACAAATATTACCCAAGTAAATTTAGTTTTATTTATGAAGACTAAAACCACCAAGCCCATCACATAATTACTGAGATCTGTCTTTTTTTGCTTCAACTGTATGTTTATTAATTGTTCTTAACATGAAAAAGCTAGCATTTAATCAAGTCCATTGTTTAATTGCATAATACTATTAGAGCTTGCTGGACTTTACACATGAATAATTAGAGACAATCACACAGGTGTGAATTAAGGCTTAGGCTTGGTGGGGTATATATACACATCTGATTTCACACCTGTCTTTTTATAAATTAGGTTTGCAATTAACTTCACTGATAACTGATCAACATATGAATTGACATACACTTATCTCAGTGTGTACTAGCTGTTGAAGAAGACTGCTGGGAAATAGCTGAAAATTTATCAGATACTAACACAAATTTTAAAGTTTTTTGTTGCTGTAATGTGAATTATAAGGGAAGGGGAGCTGAAAAACCTAATCTATCAGGAAACTTGAATAGTTTGCAAAATAAATGTTATCATTAAAGAAGGGTATTAATAATAGTCTTGAAATTCAGGCAGTCAAAGTTATAATTAGTTTTAAATGTGTGAGAGTATGTGACTGTAAGACTCACTGTGTGTGCATGTACTTGCTTTTTTTTAATCTTCAAATATACTCATGTACAAAAATTATGATAAAAGTTTAAGTCTGTTATATTTAAAGTGAAACAAACATTTAAAAATGACCAAGTCCAAATTAGTTACAAAAAAGTTATACTGAAAAACTTCTAAGTCTGATTTAGGCACAGTTTAGTTATACTAAGAAATGACAAAGTCCAAATAGGTACAAAAAAGTTATAGTGAAAATTTTCTAAGTGTAATATAGGTACATTTCAGTTATACTTTAAAATGACAAAGTTCAAATTAGGCACAAAAAAGTTATAGTGAAAATTTTCTAGGTGCAATATAGGTACATTTTAGTTATACTTTAAAATGACTAAGTTCAGATTAGGCACAAAAAAGTTATAGTGAAATTTTTCTAAGTCTGATGTAGGTACATTTTAGTTATACTTTAAAATGACAAAGACAAATATAGTTACAAAAAAGTCATAACTTTTCTGTACCTCAAATTTGAGGCACTAAAAAGTTACCAGTTTAGTTACAAAAAAGTTATGACTCTGTATAACTTTTTTTGGTATGGGTATGAACCTCATTGAAAGTCCAGGTCTCTGGGTTGGTGAACCCTATTACTTGTTCACTTCTCCTGTCATAAACAAGATCCGACTTAACCTTCATTTCATCGTGTAGGAGACACATACATTTTCTCTGATGGCACGTCCTTGGCAACTTTTTTTAATTCCTTTATCCAAATAGTTTATTGTAAGATCAATCTAAATAACACTGTGCATCTTCTAGGCCATTTAGAAATAGTTATTTTACTGAAACAAAAACAAATTTTTACAAGCCAGTACATCATATTAATCCGAGAACTATATTCACCTGAAAAGCCTCAGCCTGAAAACCAGATTTAGGCTGGATGAAATTTGTATAGTCCCGAAGAGTAGCCTGGTTTGGTAGTCGAAGGACTCCACTTTCTCTCAGTGACTCGTATGCCTTGGGACTTTGGCAACGGAGATAAATGGCAAAACGGATCATCATCGGATGCCATCTCATACCTAATAATGATTGCCGGTACTAGATTAATTATAGCAAAATTTTTAACTCTAACAATGTTATAACTATCTATCCTACAAATAACATGTTCATTCCAAATGATGATCTATTGTAAACCTTTTGGACTAGTTGTAAATGCTTTCTTTTGTTCTTCCCAGAAAAGGTCCATCAGTGTGTTGCCAGATTTGCAACATTGAAGCGTTGCAAAAAGGCCCTCTCCAACATCATCGTCAACGGAAGCTGTCTCGCCTTTAACAAAAGATGAAAGTAATACATTTATGCAAAATAACTTGACTAAAACAGGTATGGGCACAAATGCTTGAAAATGTAATCGATTAATAATTGATTACATAGAGGAATTCTGTGTAATTGATTATTAATCGATTACACTTATTTTTGTCCTCTACTCGACTGTAATTGATTAATTTATGATATGTAATCGATTACTTTAATTTTCCCCATTTAAATGTGAATGATTCTTCTTCTGAACATACTGTATAAACTCTTCAAGTTGATTTGGATTTAGAGTTAAAGGTATTTTCATTATGAAAATCTAAGGCTATTTCAATCTTAATAAGATAACATTTAATATAAATTACATTCCACATATTTTTTGCATGTAAAGTGTAGGGAAAGCTACTGCAGTTATAACACTGTAACACACACAGGGTAGTGAAAGGTTAAAATAGCGAGTTTTATTATGACGTCCCAAACCTTGAACGTTGTAAAATGCAACAACACAAGCGAAAATCAAAGTTTAGGCTTGTGGCTGTTACAGTGGCTGGTCCATTTATGTGAACTTACCCTTAAATTAGGATAAACTAGGATTTTTAAGGTATAAATCACATTTGCAGACAAGGTAAGAAGTTACAAAATGTAAATATAAGCATTGAATCATTATTGTAGTGATTTGATCCCCCCCCCCCCCCTTTTCATTTTATTTTTAGTACATCCTTTTAATATTGCAGTTGTATCATAAATGAACATATATATGGAGAGAAATATTAGTATACTAATAATGATATAGGTTAATAAACCCTAATAACTTACTTTTGGAGTGTACAATCATTGTTGACATGTGTTAGTTACCTACATGCCTACTTTCGTTTTTCCACTTCCTGTGTGTATACGGAGTTTACCTTACTTTGTGTGAAGAATTATGAAGTGTTCTGAATGTGTGTTTTATCGATTTCTCTGTTTATGCGGGAAATATAAAAGTCTTTGTAAAATAACTCGAGAGAGTATACGAGATTTTTGTGAACATAAGTAATGTTTTCCATGCGAATGTTATGTATTGTTTTGTTATTTATATGATGATAATCGGCGAGATTTTTATAATAGAATTCTGTATGTAGATTTCCTTTAATAGTTTCTATTCATATCACGTGATTTAAACAGACTCCGTGTTTTTCTATAATTTCCTATGTTTCGATCGTGCGATGTAATGGAATTCTGTTTTTGGTGATATAAAAGCGAGCAAATTCTGTAACTCACTCTCTTTGGGTTCCTTCTCATTCTGGAGACGACGTAAGTCGTTTTTTTTATTTTATTATTGTTTAGGTTGCATTTTAATTTTTGAAATGGAGTTTAATTGATTTTTATGTCTAAGAGCATTCTCTTTTTATCTACGTTTGATAAGTAAAGGAGTTTTTAGTAATTAATTTGGCTAAATTTTGAGACTTTGATCAGTTTAGTTACCTATAGATTTGGCAGATTCTACTTTATTTATTACGTTTTAAACTTTGTTAGAAAATCTGGATTTATTTTAGTTTACCTTAGATTTCTATAATTGTGCTACATTTTGGGATAATTTTTAGATGACTATAATGAATTATAGTTTGGAAAGTGTTTGTTGAAATTTGAACTTGATGATTGTCTCAAGTAATTATGGCAGTTAGTAATTATTCTAATTAGTGTGTAATGAAAGCATAGGGAGCATCTCAAGAGTGATTTTTCCTCTGAGAGCTCTAGAATTTTAAGGGTGATTTTCCCCTGAGAATTCATTGTATAAGTTTGACTCTACTACTCTCTGAAATTGATGGGTGATAACCTCATATTATATCAGTTCTTTATTCATTTTCTTTATTGAAGTATTGTCTATGGTGAATTATCCCAAGTTGTTCCCCTTTAATTGTGTTATATTTGCAAGTCGATCTCGTCGTTTACGCGTTTTATTTTTTGTGGTGTTTTATGCATGAGTGAAATCCTCAGCGTGTTGTTTTGCATTTAACTTGTTGCATTCGTTCAAATGAATAAATTTATTAACTTTCTGAATTTGTGTCTTATTACAATAAGTCTTTGGACTTCAGTTCAAGAGTTAGAGTCATGGTCAGTGTCAGGGTCAGGGTCAGACTAATTTAAAGTATTAGAGCTTAGTAGGTCAGTTTAAGTTATGTTTTATTATGGGTCATTTAAGTTTCCTTGCTGATGGAGATAATCAGCTGGTGGCAGCGCTACTGGGAAAAAGTACTTTCCCACTACATTATTTATTGAACGATATAGTCTCTTAAGAAATTTTCATAATGCGCTAACACGTATTACTCAACTTGTATGCACACACTGCTGCAGTTATATTTACATTTTGTAACTTCTTAATATATTTAGTTTATGAATGTACATGTATATGATTTATGCAAAAATTATGTTTATACTCTGTGGTCCATAATCTATTTAATTGCTGTCTTTTGATGTCTTTTGTAAAGTTTCATGTTTTGTTTCATTGCAGACATTATTTTACCTCTACTCAAAGAATATACAAGACTCTGAAGCTTTCTGTTCTCTTCTCGGATGACTTTGAAATGTTTGATGAGAGTTGTTTGTGGGACATGTTTCAAAGGAGTTTTAGGATGAAGCATATGGGGAGAAGGATTTTCCTGTGCATTCAGGGACGTTTCAAGCTTAGAACATGGACTACATATTGCTTTTCCATGAACTCCTCCTAAGCAACCATTGGCACGAATCACGCTTTTGTTGGATGGTTTTCCATTAATGACGTGGGTGGAAAAAAAACGGTATCCCTGTGAACTTTTGATAGTGACATCTGGGCTGTCTTTAATCCCAGCGCATTTGGTTATTTTCTCCAAAGCCTCCGAAAATTTTCTCCACCGAGTTCTCAAATCCTTGGACCACAACCTCTGTTTTTGGAAAAAAAATTGTGAACTTGACACCTTGGCTGCCTTTACAAAAGAACTTTCAACTTATGACCAAATTTATGAATGCTAAATCACAAACTTGTCAATTTTTTATTCTAATGGCTGTAAAATATGATTATGGAAATCAAAATACCAGTAGTTAAAAATATTTGGCCATTCGTAAAAAAAAATTTGGTTTGGAATTGACGCTTGGGGGTTTCTAGACCCAGCGGGGAGGGAGTGAGGGAATTTTTTTTCTCAAAAATTGAAGTTTAACGAATTAAAAATTGGTTAAAAATTTATCTCCATATAAAAAAAGGTTCTTTATTTTTTGCTAATAAAATTTTATCAGTGGGGGTATTTCAGGCGGGAGGCAATTCCAAACAAACAATAATTTCATTTTGGCCTTAAGGGGGATGTGCGGCCATCTTGTACATTTGAGAATAAAAATGTAAACACTAAATGTATCACTAAAACTGTTGTCAAAAGATAAAAAAGCAATAAATATGACACTCTACATATTGTTTTGTATGCAAATTACACACACAAAACATGTAGAACCTCTTATTTATTGCTTTTTCATCTTTTGACCAGTTTTGGGCAGAAACAAGCCAGTTCAAGAAATGTTACATTTTTATTCTCAAATGTACAAGATGGCCGCACATCCCCCTTTAATGGTTTTTTATAAATTTTGTTCTTTAAAGATTATTTTATCAGACTGAAAATATTTACAACTTTGTGTGATATTTTCAATATACATGTACTGTATAATTTGCATGATATTATAAGGATGACTTGACAATAACAATACCACCAAAACGGACAGTGACCTCCAGATCATTATTAATTGTCACCAGTTTTCCCATGGTTCCTGAGGATTGGTCATACTTCCCCAGCACCAAAGCATCATCTCTAACCTTCACCCAATCTCCGTTATGATTTTTTTCAAAATCTTTTCGAACCTCTGCAAGGGAGTAGTAAGCAACTCTCTCAGGGACAATAGGGGTTGGGCGAAAGGTCTGAAATAATATCGGCATGTTTTATGTGACATTTGTGTATTATTTTTGTAAATTTAAATACTAATTAAAAATCTGTTCTTCTGCTCTTTGCATTATTTTTCAATTATTTTTGCAACAGGCTCTGCAAACTGTTTGTGTTTGTAGTTTCTAAAGATAGAATAGAAAGAGAAAAATATGTAGATAATGATGTTAATCAATTTTACTGGATCTGGTCTTGTTGGAGCACAAGGTGTCTCTATGCTCTTTTTAGGCATGTTTAAAGTTGATAAGCTTCCTGCGATGAGCTTATATCCATTGCCTGTAAATTAATAAGATTTAATTTTAAACTGAGAAAGTATATGTACACTATACAGTCGTGTAGTTTACATATCAGAGATTTTTTTTTAAATGTTTCGAAATAAATAATTAGAAAAAATCTAATTGTAAGAAAAGTGTGTGGCAAATTCCATTCTTCATTGAGAACGATATATTTGATTTTTTTTTTATCAAAAAGGATATAGTGCACCCTGCGAGTTGTTTCTCGGGTATTGAAGTTTTCAGAAGCGCTAGAAAGAAGTCTGGATTGAAGTTTTAAAAATGCAGTAAATGATACAGTAACTGAATTGCTTGAATAAAAATACAAGTCAGATTCAGTACTTATATCAGTAACCACAAAGAAATATCATGCATAACAAACCATAGAAGAAGCTGCAACGCGCAGCAATCTGGAAAATACAACTTTCACATTAATTAAAACATCAAACAAAATTGGTAATTCATACATGTGTTAAACTTCCAAACTTATTTACCGTGAAACAATAAATATTTGTCCTCAAAATGCGCCGAACAAATATGAGCAGTGTTTGGATTGAACGATGCATCTGCCCTATTTATTGCTGAAATTAATTTAGCCCTCCATTCTTTGTCCTTAGGGAAAGAAAAGTAGCTTATCTGCTTTCTGTTCGATTCAAATAATTTTGTTTTTGCATTCGAATTATAGCAACCCACGACACAACAATGTTTGCCACCCATTCTTAAGGTAGTATAATAACGTAGCACATGTAGTATAATAACAACATAGAATATGTAGTATAATAACAACATAGCACATGTAGTATAAAAACATAGCACAGGTAGTATAATTACATAGCACATGTAGTATAATAACAACATAGCACATGTAGTATAATAACAACATACAACATGTAGTATAATAACATAGCACATGTAGTAAATTAACATAGCACATGTAGTGTAATTACATAACACATTTAGTATAATAACATAGGACAGGTAGTATAATAACATAGCACATGTAATATAATAACATAGCACAGGTAGTATAATAGAATAGCACATGTAGTATAATAACATAGCACAGGTAGTTTAATTACATAGCACATGTAGCATAATTACATAGCACATGTAGTATAATTACATAGCACATGTAGTATAATGACATAACACATGTAGTATAATAACATAGCACAGGTAGTTTAATTACATAGCACATGTAGTATAATTACATAGCACATGTAGTATAATTACATAACACATGTAGTATAATAACATAACACATGTAGTATAATAACATAGCACAGGTAGTATAATAACATAGCACATGTAGTATAATAACATAGCACAGGTAGTTCAATTACATAGCACATGTAGTATAATAACATAGGACAGGTAGTATAATGACATAACACATGTAGTATAATTACATACCACATGTAGTATAATAACATAACACATGTAGTATAAAAACATAGCACAGGTAGTTTAATTACATAGCACATGTAGTTTAATTACATAGCACATGTAGTATAATTACATAGCACAGGTAGTATAATGACAAAACACATGTAGTATAATAACATAGCACATGTAGTATAATAACATAACACATGTAGTATAATAACATAGCACATGTAGTATAATAACATAGGACAGGTAGTATAATGACATAACACATGTAGTATAATTACATAGCACATGTAGTATAATAACATAGCACATGTAGTATAATAACATAACACATGTAGTATAATAACATAACACATGTAGTATAATTAGATAGCACATGTAGTATAATGACATAACACATGTAGTATAATAACATAGCACAAGTAGTATAATAACATAGCACAGGTAGTAAAATTACATAGCACAAGTAATAAAATTGCATAGCACAGGTAGTATAATAACATAGCACATGTAGTATAATTACATAACACAGGTAGTATAATAACATAGCACATGTAGTAAAATTACATAGCACAGGTAGTATTATAACAACATAGAACATGTAGTATAATAACTTAGCACAGGTAGTTAAATAACATTGACTACAAATTATTGACTGATTTATGTTTTTTTCTTTGAAATTGATATAAAAAAACCATATAAGGAATAAATCCTCAGCAATGTGTGATGGTATAGTCTCTGATTACAGTTTACTGGTTATCTTTGACATCTATCTTGTAGTGTACACACCTAATGGCAAGATGATTCATTTGGACGCAGTTCAGACCACCAGGAGTGGTCGAGCGGTGAAGCCGGTGGTCGCCTGGTACACAGGTCAGTCGGTCAGCATTAACCCCGACACAAACTCGTACGTGATCAAATACAGAACTCAGTCTGCTGAGTGTTTCCACAAGGACATGGCTGAGTTATTTAAGGTCAGTGTCAGATTTAGACAACTGTCTTTGTACCAAGTAGAGCTCACTATAGAACAGAGTGTGTTTAATTAATGTGCTATCCTTTAATTCTACATTTTTACCCATATCAGTTTAATTGTTTGTTTTTCTTTGTAAACATAAAAGTGTAAAATTTCCTCACTCAAAAAATTGTTGCTTTTAGACCAGATCACATGTGTCAAGAAAAACTCTAAATGTGAGTAAAATATCACAAAGAAATCAAAGTAGTAAGAAAAAGGAGAAAGTTGTCAAAGCTGGAAAGAAGAAAGAGGAAACTGTAAATGTAGAAAAGAAGAAAGGGAAAACTGTGAGTGGTGAAAAAAGAGAAAGGAACCTGTAAAAAAAGAGACTTCAAAGAATAAAAAAGAAGCTGTAAAAGAAGGGATGTCAGAGAAGAAAAAAGACGCTGTAAAAGAAGGGATGTCAGAGAAGAAAAAAGAAGCTGTAAAAGGAAGAAAGAAGAAGGATGAAGGAAAGGAGAATGAAGTGACACAACGAAGTGACGTGACCTGGACAAAGGAAGAGGTCACCAGATTCAATCTGTAAGAGGCAAACCTTTGCTCATCTTATTAGGTCACCTGAGGCATTGGTCTTCATCTGTCGTCGTGATGATTTTAATTTTAACTTCTTATAAACTACAAGGCCAATTGTTACCATTTTTGATTTGGAACATCTCTTGGATAAGAGGAATCTAATGTGTGAAATTGTATTACCTTAGCATGACTGGGGCCTCAGGGACAGGACCAAATACAAAAAAAAAGGAAAAATTTTCAAAAATCTTCACCTCTACCAGGGTTCCACACTAACTTTTTTATGCCTTAGTCCAGCCGGACTAATCCTGTTTATTTTAACTAGTCCACAGGCAACTTTATTTGCCTGTCAAAAATAAATTAAATGCATTACCCTATTTGCCTTATATAATACGCATCTTTTAAATAGAATTAGTAAGAAAGGTGTGCGTAATATACACCATAATGTTTTTCTTACAGGTGTTGCACTTGTTTAGTTGTATTGTGCTATGCAGTACATAGCGATGAGCTGCGTATTCACCATCTCCGTGTACTTGGTGTATGCCGCCATTACAGATGTTGTAAATAGATCTGTGCAATAGATCCGGACTATGAGCTACCTTGTTCTTTTCATTACATAAGTTCTTTAAAAATTTGTTTAAATCATAAGCAATTTATGACAAATGATTAAACACAATATGATTAAATTACCGGTAAACAACTCAAAGAAGATTCGTTTCATCTTTAATTTTTTTAAAACACATAAGCGTCCCTATCGAAACTGTTGTTGTGAACACAAGCGCTTGTCACCTATTTTCTCGGACATCCCCTTAGGGCAAAGAAATAATCAAGTCACCCATAACATCCTGCATACCTCTGTTGTTTTCACTTGGTAACTCTATAATCACAGCAATGATCATATGCTAGATAATAAAAATATAGTAAGGGTTTTCCAGTAAAATGTCGACAATCGCACATCGTTAACTTACACATTTTAAACTTTTAATTGGTCCGACTGGACTGACTAGACAGAAATTTTGTTAGTCTGAATGAAAATCTATTAGTCTGTGACTAACAGACTAAGGTTAGTGTCGAACCCTGCCTCTACTCCCACACATGGGAAAAAAAACTAAATGCATGGTTATGATGTTCATAAAACCGTCTACCATAGTTTTTAAATCTATTGCCCCTAGATCAGGGGTTCAGGCCCTTAAACAGGGCCAATATGGCCATATAGTGAAAATGTATTAAATCTTATAAAAAATCTGCCTCTCTAATTCCAAAGCTGGCAGAGATAAACTGAATGTAACTATATGGTTATGATGCCCACAAAGCCCTCATCCTTAATTGTGAAATTCATGACCCCTGAGTCAGGGGTTTAGGTCCTTGGGTCGGGCCAATATGGCCACATAGTGAAAATGTATACAATTTTATAATAGTTTTGTTCTGTACTTTCACAGTTGTGGGAGATAAACTAAATACATTGTTATTATGTACATGATAATATAATGTTCTCTTCTTGTATTGTGGATTTTTAACTTATTGTACACAATAGCCCACAGTAAATCCATTAAATTTCTTTGCCTTCACATTTCTTTGATGGCTGTGGAGGATTAGAAAGTGCAACATCAATTACAAAATTGCACCATGGCATCATTCTCACAACATTCTCTGGTACAATCTTTCACTTTATTCAATGACAATTGACCATTATTGGCCTGCAGGTCTCTTTTATCAAAAGTTTACAATTTTTTGGCCCCTGGAGCTGGGGTATAGATAATCCAAGATTCCTCCTCCACTTGCCCACCCTTTTATGAATTAATATTTGCAAACATCAAATAATACAAGCGGGGCTAACTGTCAGAAGAGTCTCAAATTAGGGTTTAGATTCCAAACTGAAGCTTACAATGCAAACACAAGACTCCTTGACACCATATATGGGCTTTGGTACTCAGGTGACCGTCAAGGTCTTTGGGCCTCTTGTTACATCCCCCTTCAGATTTATTCCATAAGAGTCAAAACCCATGCTCATCTTTTAACTTCCCTTCCTTTCAGAATAGTAAGAAAGTTGAATCAGGATGACCCTGAGTTTTGGAACAAAGTTATGAACTATATAAGAACAAAAACTATGGAAGAATGCCAGGAACATTTCTACAAAGCCATGTCCAGCAGGAAGAGGCCCAGCAAACCTCAACACTCAGAGGGTTTGTATGCTGTGTGTAGGTTGATTAATTTCTATAATATTAAGCCTTATCCATCAGTGAAGGATCTAACAAATCATCATACTTTGAAGGTCTGTCTTTGTTCTGAGTTTCATGTTGATTAATTAGTTAACCTGGCTTTGTTTATGTGTTGGAATTGACTCTAATATAACCCTGTATAATAGAATAGATATTAATGTAGATGTTTTTGATAAATTAAATGTATAATGCCATTGTTATATTTAAACATTGAATGCTTATTTTTGGATGTCGTCGGTCCTATTACACACCAAGGCTGTGCAGAAAATTGAATTCCGCGCGATATGATAATTTGTCTGCACAACCTTGGTGTGTTATAAGACCGACGACATCCAAAAATAAGCATTCAATGGTTTAAATCTTATACAGTCGCACCTATTTTAAGAGGCCACGTGGGACAATGACAAACTGGCTGCTTAAGACAGGTGGCCTCTTATTCCAGGTTACAAATTAATGAAGAATAATCACCTAGTATATTAATTTTGGCTCTATTGCACAGATCTATTAATAACTGTAATGGTGGTGTACACGGAGATGGTGAATGTACAGCTTAATTAATATTAATTTTAAATGGCGTTTTAATTCAATTTATCTATCAACGGATTTAGAGCAAAGCATTTTCTGATAAATACACCCAAACAATAATTTTCAATTGTTTAAATGCGGTAAACAAACAGAAGTAGCATTTCCGTAGAAAGGCTATTTACTGAACTATGAAAGCCAATGATTTATCTATTTAAAAAGTGCCAAAATTCCATTGGGGTGTATAATACGCACCCCTTTCTCACAAAGAAATTTTCTAGAAAAAAGGTTGTTTACTCAGCAAATTGTGGTACATGTTAAGCTGTTAAGCACAAGACTGGCCATTTAATAACTTAATGAATTGGGTATATAAATAGATATATAAACAACACAAAACAGGTGTTACAATCAATTATCTCATTAAATCTTAGCAGATTTCAAATTACACACTCTATTATTTGTCATTAACTCATTATCAGCTGTCGAAGTTTGGCTTCTTTCGATAAGGGTCACATGTCAGAGTCAGAAGTCATGTGATGAAACAGACAAAATGGCTATTCAAAACAGGCATGTTGAAAGCACGGAACCTAAAAACACTGGCCGCTGGCCTCGTTAGACAGGGCCGCTTAATTGAGTTAAAATATAGTGAAAAACTAAACGGGTGGGATTGAAACTGGCCGCTCATGGCGAGTGGCCACTGATTAAAGGTGGCCGTAACAGCAGGTGCGACTGTATTTATATTCATATTGATGTTTATTTGTTTGAAGTATTTGTGTATCGACACTTTAAAGCCATTATATATGCTCTTGGTCAGGAATTTGAACCATGCAAAGGGTAATTATAGTTTATTTTTGACTCACCGAGACGAAGTCGGGGGGAGCTTATGCTATACCGTCGGCGTCCGGACCTGGTTAAAGTTTTTGTTGCAGGTCCTGTATCTAAGTTATTACTTGTCCTATTTTCACCAAACTTGCATGGTTGATGCATCTGGAGCTACATGTACTTATGGACTTGAAAGACTTGGATGCTGAATCTGGGCTATGAATTTCAGATGCTGGAGGAGGTTTTTGGAGCAGGTTAAAGTTTTTGGTGCAGGTCCCCTTTGATAGCAATTTCTAAGTTACTACTGGTCCTAACTTCACCAAACTTGCATTGATACTGGTGCACCTGACAGGCTTGAATGCTGAATCTGAGCTATTGGTTTCGGATGCTGGAGGA
Organism: Magallana nippona; assembly: GCA_033439105.1. Lineage (NCBI taxonomy): Eukaryota > Metazoa > Mollusca > Bivalvia > Ostreida > Ostreidae > Magallana > Magallana nippona. The sequence continues at coordinate 50,245,886 of CM065923.1, read as the reverse complement.
GGTTAAGGTTTTTAGAGCTGGTTAAAGTTTTTTGAGCAGGTGCCCTCTGATGATTATATCTTAGTTATTACTGGTCATAACCTCACCAAACTTGCATGGATGGTGCATCTTATGATACTGATGCACCTGACAGGCTTTAATGCTGAATCTGACCTATAGGTTTCGGCTGCTGGATGAGGTTAAGGTTTTAAGAGCTGGTTAAAGTTTTTAGAGCAGGTGTCCTTTGATGATTATATCTTAGTTATTACTGATCATAACTTCATAAAACTTGCATGGATGATGCATCTTATGATACTGATGCACCTGACAGGCTTGAATGCTGAATCTGAGCCATAGGTTTCGAATGCTGGATGAGGTTAAGGTTTTTGGAACAGGTTGCATGTTTAATAGAAAATAGTACTATTTCAAATATGCCTAGTTGATTTAACTATAATTTAAATGAATCGCAGAGGTAGCTTCAGATGCAGAGCCTGATCTCCGTTATCAAGGATGCTAAAAAATATATCTTAGTTATTACTGGTCCTAACTTCACCAAACTTGCATGGATGATGCGTCTTATGATACTGATGAACCTGACAGGCTTGAATGCTGAATCTGAGCCATAGGTTTCAGATGCTGGAGGACGTTAAAGTTTTAAGAGCTGGTTAAAATTTTTGGAGCAGGTGCTCTCTGATGTTTATATCTTAGTTATTACTGGTCCTAACTTCACCAAACTTGCATGGATGATGCGTCTTATGATACTGATGCACCTGACAGGCTTGAATGCTGAATCTGAGCCATAGGTTTTGGATGCTGGATGAGATTTATTTTTTTGGAACAGGTCACATGTTTTATAGATAATAGCTTGCATAGTTGATTTAACTATAATATAAATGAATTGCAGAGGTAGCTTCAGATGCACAGCCTGATCTCCATTATCAAGGATGCTAAAAAAAATCTCCTACCTCACTCAACCCTGCTTGATAGATATGTTTGTTGTTGAATGATATAACATGATTACTATGATATAGTATTATATTATATGATACACTATTGTTTTATATGATACAATATTATATTATATATTATATTGTAAAAAGTTATATGATACAATATGATATTGTATCAATTTTCTGTACATTATGATATCATACTGTATCATGATATTGTTATGTATAATATTGTATATTATAATACAATATTGTATAATATGATACAATATTGTATAATATGATACAATATTGTATAATATGATATTGTATTATATACTATTTTATCACATGCCATTGTTTCATATGATATTGCAATATATGATATTGTATCATATGATATGATATTGTTTATTATGATATTGGTTTATATAATATATTATTATAATATCGTATATTTCCCAAGCATATGATTGGTCGATTGCTGTCACGTGATTGTGCTATAAATTCTGTTATAAACCTTACTTTACTAAAAATAGAAAATTTATAGACCTCAGTAAAAATAGAATAAAAAGCTACTATGATAACGTTATTGATTTTAACCACTGCTATTTGTATTCATTCAAACTACCGGTAAATTTTCGAACAATTCTTCGAAGTCCCCCTATATATTTATTTTATTTTTTTTTTCAAAAAAATGGGCTCTATCACCCTATAAACAGGATCGACCTAAAATCAGACTAATACAGTACACTAACTGTAAAAATTTATATGGAAATAGATATTTCATGTATTTATTTTGTTAATTTCATTGTCTTGGAGTAAATATTGACTGTACAGATAATGGTATGTTCTATTAGGATCAGTAAACAAAACTATTACCATGTTGATATATGAATGCCATCTAATTTTTAGATTTGAATCGATTCCCTCTGACTTTAATTTGACTAAGCATTGGATTTTATCCTTTCCAGACCCTAAGGAGCAAAAGGTGGCCCTGACAGCAAAGAAAGGATCACTGAAGAGGAAGCAGCAGTTACGGGACTTAGTGGACCACTCCAACAAGCGGTACCAGGAAGACCTGTTTGATGGTACACCATATCGCCACAACTCTAAAGTAAGTGTTCGATGGTACGCAGTATCACCACCATTCTTAAGTAAGTGTTTGATGTTACACCATATTGCCACCACTCTAAAGTAAGTGTTTGATAGTACACCATATCGCCATCATGCTAAAGTAAGTGTTTGATAGTATGCTGTATTGATGGTACATCATATCGCCACCCCTTTGAAGTAAGTGTTTGATAATAAGCCATATTGCCACCACTCTAAAGTAAGTGTTTGATGGTACGCCATATCGCCATCACTCTAAAGTAAGTGTTTGATAGTACGCTGTATTGATGGTACATCATATTGCCACCCCTCTGAAGTAAGTGTTTGATAATACCCCATATTGCCACCACTCTAAAGTAAGTGTTTGATAGTACACCGTTTTGCCATCATGCTAAAGAAAGTGTTGAATGGTAAACCATGTCGCATTCACTTGGGAAATGTTCATGGCTCTTATTATTACAGCTTATCGTACCACTCTAAGGTACCTTAGTTTGATGAATATATTACGCAGTACCACTCAAAGGTACCTTAGTTTGATGAATATATTACGCAGTGGTGAATATTATGCATCCACCATTTTGGGAGAAAAGTAGGGGGAAATGTATTTTGGGTTTATTTTCTGCACCAAAACTTATGTCCAAGTGGTAATCATAACTTTTAACATGATATGAAAAAAAAAATCCATGAAAAAGATGTACATGATTACCGATAATGTGACACAGGTCAGCTAAGTCATTGAGAGGAATAACAACTACCACTGGGAGTGACCATATGCATTGTGTGTGTTTATCTATCTGTACATCTATATATATCTCCTTGTAGATGCCACGGCTCTCAGGAGACCAACAAGACGACGTTTTTGCTGAGCTGAGCAAGAGGAATCCCCACATGATGAACAAAGTATTCACACCAATGACACGCATCAATGTGGATCCTGTGTCCACCAAGAAGACCCCCTCGTCTGGCCTCAGTGTCGACCCCAAGATTAACAGGTGAGAGGTCAAACACCATTTCAAGTCATACTGCAAGATGAAAGTTTGCCTAATAGGGAAGGTACAAAGATTACTGCAATTCATGCTTCAATTTTCATTATCACCTTTTTAAAAATGATGCCTGAGGTTCAAACACCTTTTTAAAAAGTCTCTGAAGCTCATGCATGAAACATGATGCATTTAGAAAGAGAACTTCTCTGAAGAACCATGTTGCTAAGATATCATACAGTACATACTGTACATGCACCACTGCCTACAATGTAGTGTGCGGCCAACCTGGTGCCCCAACACTTGCACAATTCAATCGAGTTAACTGCAGGGTTTGAAATTAATAGTTGTCCACTCGCCATTTGCTACTTAGTTTTCATGTGGGCGATTTGAAAATGCAATTCCAGGGGGGCAATAAAACAATTCCTGATGCCAACACATTTTTTTTCCAAATTTGTCCGAATGTTTCATATTTTTGTTTAGGTTGATCACTCAGACACTTATCTTTATCTATCTTTACTGTAAAGCATAAACGCCTTGATGATCAAGACAACTGAAGGTCATTATCAGTCAAGTGTTTCATAGTGTATCAAGAAACATTACTTTTTAAGCATCTGATTTTGACAATTGTTATTATATTAATAGTTCTATCAGCCAGCCAAAAGAAAAAGATTTTTATTTGTAATAGGAGATGGATTAACCAATACAGATGTAAAGGAACAACAAGACATGTGGTCGTTTCAGAAGACTTGAGTTATGAATTTTAGAAAATAGAGTGTTTGAAAATTTTAATAAAAATCGAAATTCAATATGAATTTAAATATGTACAATGGCATTTAATTGAAAATAAACTCTTTTTTATCTTTTTTAAAGTAAAAGAGTGGGCAACTAAAGTTTGATGTGGGCCCCTGGAATGACGAAGTTTAGTAGCCCACATGGCTAGCAAAAAATTCAAGTTAGTTTAAAACCCTGTAACTGTTGGTCAGCAAGAGCCAGATCAGACTGGCAGAGTTTTTAGGGATATATATACTGTTGAACTGCGATACCTCGAACACTGATATCTCGAATACAATGGATATATTGAAGTGATTTGTAGGTCCCAACCACTTATTTTTTAGGGCCCCGCACTGCGGGCGCCCTATAGTGATCAGTCTGTCCGTTCTTCTGTCTTTCTGTCCTTCCATCCGTCTGTACGTCCGAGATCGCTTGTCTGGAGCATATCTTCTCTCCCCTTGGCCCAATCTGACTCATACTCCACCCACAGAGAGCCTTTGGTAAAGGATGTGCAGTGACCTTCAACCATGTTTCTAGGTCTAAGGTTAAGGTCATATTAGAATTATATATAAAATCCTTGTCCTGGGCATATCTTCTCTCCCCTTAGTCCAATCTGGCTCATACCTCCCTCACAGACTGTCTTTGGTCAAAGGGTGTGCAGTGACCTTGAATGAAGTTTGTATGTCAAGGGTCAAGGTCATATTAGACTGTGCAAAAATTCTTTCTTCATAGCATATATATTTTCCACTTAACCCTATTTGGCTTATACTTCACATAAACAGAGCTTTTGATAAAGGGTGTATATTGACCATGAACCAATTTTCAATGTCAAATAAGAAGGTCATAACAGAATTATTTGAAAAATCCTTGTCCGAAGCATGTCTTCTCTCCCTTTGCACCAGTCTGGTGCATACTTCACCCACAGGGTGCCTTTGATCAAAGGATATGCAGTAATCTTGAATGATGTGTGTAGGTCAAGTGTCAAGGTCATATCAGACCATGCAAAAATCCTTTTTTAAGAGCTTATCTACTCTCCACTTAGCCCTATTTGGCTAATACTTTACTTAAACACAGCTGTTAAATTAATGGCATGCATTGACCTTGAACCAAGTCAATGTGAAGGTCATAGCAGATCCCCTTTTTATCATTTTTAGACCATAGATTATTTCCCATTTGCTTAGTCTTGCTCAGATTGAAAAAAAATGTCTGTATGTAAGGGGTAATGAGATTGAATTAGAAGTTCTATGTCAGCTGGAAAGTTATAGGTCAAGGTCAAAGCAAAATTCTCTGAAAATCTTTTCAACCTATTGACCATTATTTAAGCGGGGCCCTTTGAGATGGTCACCATCTCAATGTTGTCTAGTTTTTAGTATTTTACCCTCGATATCTCGAATACTCGGATATCTCAAAGTTTTTAAACAGTCTCATCTAGTTTGAGATAACAAAGTTTGACTTTATAAGAACTTTTTTTAGCTTTATTGGTGAAAAAATGTCATTATACAGCTGTTGTCTGAAACAGAAGAAAATAAGTTGATAGTTGACAACTTTCTGGATGATTTCTTTTTATCCATGCTTGGCTCTGCAATTAATTTTTCATTTATTGTTGCCATGTTGAAAGGGCTTTACCTTAAGAACCCAAAGCAGAAAAATAAGTTTGCAACACACATGTACTAGCAGTATATAGAACTTGCATGTATCTAGGTACAAATAGTCAGTTTTATTGTGTGCTGTAATTCCAGAAAAGATGCTGATCAGTACATTCACAAGATGAACATTCAGCAGCGCAAATTTGTCAACAAAAAGACCAAACCCTCAAAAGATAAGGTAAAACTCCTCTTTTAAGATTGTAAAAGGAAGAAAGGGAGGCCTTTGTGTAAATATGCTACCATGTTTCTAAATTAGGATAATATTATAGATGAAAATGTGATACTATTCCTTTAACATTTATTTTTTTAATTGTTTCAGGTTAAGATTCCTGTTCCAAACAAAAAACTGTTCAGTAAAAGTGACGACCTCCAGAGCCTCCTAATGGAGCGATGTGAGTCGGACAGTAACCATGAGGACTCGGATCAGGAGTCGGACTATTACTTCTCGGAGGAGGGAGATGTGTAAACTATTTGAACTTCTAGGATTTTATCTTGTCTGAGTCGGACAGTAACCATGATGACTCGGATCTGGAATCGGACTATTACTTCTCGGAGGAGGGAGATGTGTAAAGTATTTGAATTTCTAGGATTTTATCTTGAATCTTTACCGGCTACAGAATCTACAACCTTTGAATAAATCTGCGACCGCTGTATTCGAGATCTTGAGTATTCCTCATTAGTTATATGTACTACGTATATTGATCACAAGTTAATGACTATGATTAGTTTTAAGTGTAGAACAGTTTTAAGAGGAAATTTTAAGTATTTGTGTTGAAGTGCGTGAGTTGTGAGGGGATGTGGCGGGATGTAGACTCTATTCAAGGAAGTTGTTCAAGTTTATGAAGGGCAAAGGCAAATTTTTTAAAGAATTTTTATAACATGGATTCCTTCCATTTTGTGGAGTACGCTTCATTTTATTAGGGTATGTATCAAGTTTTCCTTTTATAAATGTATGAAAACTCCAAAAGAGACAATTTTAGTCCAGTATACAATATGGCTGACATTTTAGGAATTTTAATTCCAACAGTTGTTTTCTTCCAAGAATTGTATATATTTGTGTACATACTTATTTAGATACTTCTGTACATAATATAGAAAACTGATGTTGATGTATAGTAAAAAACAGATAAGTTTGATACAAGACTTATCAAGTTTATTTTCCTTATATCAACTCTTTTGATGCCATTTAGCTAACCTGGTAGTAAATGTGATGAGGTGCATTATATTTATTGATTGTTGACCTACAGTGTTTGACAATTTCACCAAATCAATACTGTCATCTATTTTTGACAAACAAGCTCTTTTTATTGTTGTTTTAAATATGATTACAATTTCATTCTTTTTATTGTATGATATACCTGTACTTTAAACTTTGATTGTTCAAGAAGTATACCTGGCTATCTATTGGGTTTGTTTGGGGAGGGGCCTGGGGCTTGGCAGGTGTTTTATCTGCAGCTTTCATTATCTTGTGTTTTGTTGCATGCAAAGTGCACATTATTTTTCCAGAAGGGGGGGGGGGGGGGGGGTCTGCAACTTTTTCTCTTAGCCTTGGGGTATCATGATGTTTGGTGGGAAGGGCATTAGTGATCTCTGGACATCTGCATCTGCCTGTTGACAATACAGCTTTGCAGTTTTTCAATGTAAGTCTATAGTGCAGTTGAACTATGTCTAACACAGCTTTAGTATACCTATGTAGATTCAGAGACCTATGTGGAATGTTTTGATGAATCTTGTTAAGCAAAATAAGCTGTATTTTTTAGAATTTCATTTTGCCAAAACATGCTAGTATGATAATTCTGTGTGTAACTTAAATCTTCAGGATAAAGTAGATGAAAACAAATTGTTAAATTTACCATAAAAAAGATTCCTGTACAAGGAAAAATATAGCAAACCATTTTAAGTTGTTAAGTAGTTATTAGAATTCTATAAAATATTCCAACATGAAAATTACAGCTCTTATTGCTTTAAAAGTCCATAGCTTTCTATGAGATGTAACATAAATTATGATTACTTAGGATATACACCTAGCTTTCTATCAGATGTAACATAAATTATGATTACCTAGGATATACACCTAGCTTTCAAAATGAAAAAACGTACAGTAGTATTTGGAGCGGGACATGTTTTAGTGGAACAAAACAATGTACCGTAATACCTGACAACAATCGTTGATGTGATATGAATAGGAGAAATATATGCTCTTTATTTAATTCAGACAGAATATAACTGTTGTTCCTTGTGTATTTAATGAAGAGCTGACTTCTGACTTCCTTCCTTGTTTGGGGCATGTATTCAGGAAGTCTTCTTCCTCAGTCTGTTGATGTGAAATAAATGTTGACCTTCAGCTGTGTCACACCTTGTCATTGTACCTCCATCCACGGACCTCTGTGTCCTTATAATTCCTGACACACACTGAAAGTTCCAAGGCTCTCCTTCTAGCTTTCATCTTACTGTAGTCTATGTTCTATTTACTTTATTTATAGATTAGTATTGAAATAAAGTCTTTTAATTAGTACATAGCCATAACTCAAACTTACTGTGTTTTTAGCTCACTTAACTGAGACCAAAGGCTCCATTCAGTACTGAACAAAGTTTTTGTTGTCTGTTGCCATGAGCATTGTTGGAAATTGTTCACGCTTTGATCTTCTTTAGATTTACTGGGCTGATTTCATTCAACTTGGCACATAGCACTCTTGGATTGGGGACTTTCAAAATTAGTCAAATAATGGACCAAGCTCCATTTCAGTGGGAAAAGAGGAATTAGTGAAAATTGGAGTGATGTGTTTGAAAAATCATCTCCCCAAGAATGGCCAGTACATTGTAATATCAATACTTTTGCAAAGTGAGCTATCAGTCGATATCATGCATAGCATATAATAGAACAATATTTTTTGAAAAAAGACGACAATAGGGGAGATAAAATTACATCAAGTAATATTAAAAAAAATATATTAATTATGAATTAATATAGAAGCATGTTGGTATGAATAAGCTTATTTGTATCTACCCCCTGGTGGTCAATATGTAAATGAAACCAATAAAATTACTGAGAAGTTTGAGCTATACACTTCCTAGGTTAGAGATTTGTTCCATGGGCCTCTGTTTATTTATTTATTCAAATGGGAATATAAGCACTCGGGGGTGAGACTGAAATCCATCATATTGAAAAATGATGATTTCTAATCATAAAATTGATTTTAAGTAATGACTGAAATTCATCATTTTTTTTTAAAATGATGGAAAACAGTCATAACTATTTGGAGTTTATTTCAAAATATGGAGTGACCTCTGAAAATAAATATGACTGTATTCCATCATTCTTTATCAATTTGGTAAGTCTGAGCGCACTTAATTTTCTGGATCATTTTACTTTTACGGGCCGCACTAATTTATTTTGGTTTCAACTGTGGGTCAAGATGTTTCTCTACACATGGGACCATTGCAGGATAGTGTACCATATCTCATTACTGAAGTAAATGGGTTAGAAGAATTGACTTGGCAATGGGATTATGATGAAAACAAGTCATTTTTCAAAAATAATAAAGATTTGTACATTATGTAGTTTGTAGAAATGATAATAATCAGTTATTTTTCAATATGATGGATTTCAGTCTCACCCCTGACTGATAAGATTTAACAAAACAACAAACCATCACATCTTATATTATAAGATATTTACAGTATTATTCTGACAAGTAGTTTTGTGGTGAGTTTTTAAGAACATGTGACATTTTGCTGATGCAAGTTCATTGAATTTAAAATAAAACTGCTACTAAAACCTTCTGAAGTTATGGTTATTTGTTGGAAAACAAGTTTATAAATGCTTACATTTATATTAAAGTTTGCATGCAGTGATATGCTAGGGTAATATGTTGAGTGTCAATAAAATGTATGAATGTAAATCCAGGCAATACATTGTAGCCTAATTGTGTGAATTCATACAAAAGCTTGTCTTTAAAAAAATCAGTCTCTTTAAATCAAAATATGCTATGCAGAATCTGCATTTTGTGACCCTAGTGAGAATCTGGCTGTGTACACTTGGATGATCACTGGTGCCCTGAGGTGGTATGTCATGCAGATGGTACCTGCAGGCGTTCTGTAAGATTTACAGTGACAAGAATGGATAAAGGACTAAGCATCAGTACAATAACCTAGACCAGGAGCGGATCCAGGATTTGAAGTTAGAGGGTGTGCCTGTTTTAGGCAGGAGGTCTGGGTTGGATTCTAGAGATTTTTTGGGTCCAGGGCAAAGCCCTGGTGGGGGCTCAGGGGGCGAAGCTCCTGGATTTTAGAGATTTTGTAGGGTAAAAATGAAGTCTTCATATTTAAACTTTTGTGATATTTCTTCTTGTGATTGTACTTAAAAGCAATAATATTATTAACAACTTTTAAAGGTTTGTAGATTTAAGACCTGCAGTAATCCATCAAAATTCTCTGCCTTGCAAAAATATAAGAAACATTTCCTTTTATTTGAATGGGGTCCAGTGGGCGAAGCCCCCAGAAGCTCCTGGATTCTATAGATTTGTAGGGTAAAAATGAAGTCAAGGTAGGCTTTTGTGATATTTCTTCTTGTGATTGTACTAAAAGTAATAAAATTATTCTCTCTTTTTCAAGGTTTGTAGATTTAAGACATACAGTAATCCCATCAAAACAATCTGCCTTGCAGAAACAATTCCTTTTATTTTTTTCCTACGAATGGCTGTAATTTTAAATTAATCAGTTTAAAAATATCAAGTTAAATGGGACGATGTAATGAAGTTTTAAAAAAGATAACCAACCCAGCTTGTATTATGATAAACATGGAAGCTTAAATCACAAACTACCGGTAGTATACAAGTATAATCAATTACTTAAAGGTGGGTGACTGGTCACTTTTGAACCCAGGAGAGCGTAACTAAAATGGGCTTTCTATGTATGTTACATCATTGAATCCACGGGTTTTCTTCATACTACACCATTGAAACCAGTCTAATGTACAGAATCCCATGAGTTTCCAAAAGGTTCATTATCAAGACTCGCAAGTTGTACATTTTCTTTGCCAGAAGGAGTGTTATTTAACTTTGCTTTGACAATTTTAGGGGATGCGCCCCCCCCCCCCCCCCCCCCCTTGAATCCGCCACTGTGGACCGCTGATACTTTACCTTTATTGAATAGGCTACATTAATAAAATGAAACAGAATGTGTTAAATTTTACTAAGAATTTACAAAAACTGTACTATATACTGTACATGCATGTAAGGTAACGTTAGGCCTGCGCCTACACTGTAGGTTTGTTGTACATAATCCATGGTCGTAATTCTTGCCAGAGTCGGACTTACAAAACTGATGTGCCCGTAGCGAACGATCAATCATTAGTCTAGATCTCGAGTTCATAGAATATCATTAAAACAAGTTATACAGGTAAACATGTATGATCCCCGCTATCTTTCCGGATACCAGAACATCGTTCGTGTGTGAATCAGGAAGATGTAGCGCGTCTTGTCAACTTCCTGGTTTAGTACTGTGTGTTGTAGTGTAATCAGTAAGGATGTATTGGTGGACCTTTTAACATGGTCAGGTAGGGCCTGAATTGATTTATTTGATGAAAGTTGTTTATTATGTGACCGTTGTTTGTGTTTTGGGGGGTTTTATCTAAAGTATTACGGTCACTCGACACCAATTATTTGTATGACCTGCATTGTTAGAATAAGTAATATTGAAGATGTTGACAAGTGAAAACTTTGAACCTGCACGCTGAGTATATGAGCTGTATAGTTAGACCCGTGACTTTCAGTAGTCCCCCGTGACAATGCTGTGTGTATAGGGTCTGTCTGCCCGATGATTCTTGTTCCCTTGTGGGAGATGATTCAGACAGACACTCCTCATCACATCGTCTGATTAACGAGTGTGTTTAGACAACAGACTACGCTCTTGATTTAAACGCAAAACGTTATGCTCTACATTGTATCACCGTTGTGAATATGACATTTTGATTAAGTGGGAATTCTTACAAATATTACCTGTGCTTATTATCATTTTCATGAACCATTCATACTGGAATTTGAATATCAGAGGGTTTTGAAAATATTTCCCAATTTTGGATTCTGGACTTGTCAAAACCTTTATTAAGGTAAAATTAAATAAATGCCCACATCAAAGGACTATATTCAATAAGGTCCAATATCTGCCCCCCTATTCACAAATTTTAAAACACATCATATACCGATATATTTTAATAATATATAAGACTGAATATGTAAGTTAGGCTACAGAAATCTAGAAGTTTTATAGTACAGTGGAATCATTAGATTCCGTGGTGGCTCAATTTTCGTGGAATTCGTGGGTACCTCTCATCTACGAATTAACATCCTCAAAGAATTAATAAATGAGGGTTATAAAGTCATATTTCCTTTTGTAGGTTTAAGAGAATATATGAAATTACGTCCCCACGAACCTGGAAAATTTAAGCAATCCACGAAAATTGGCTTCCACAAATTTTAACAATTCCACAGTATCGTTTATTCCTCATGCCTCTATGACATATCACGTAAATGAGCCATTTCCCAAAAACATGAAAAATCCATCAGTTTTTCTTTATATTCATTAGTAGGATGTATAACATTAAATTTAGAGCACATCTTTGCTCCAAAATCATTTTCATATATATAAATGTTCATGTTATTTTTCATATCATGGTATTGAATCAAGCATTCACTTGATATTTCCTGTTCAAAAAACTGATAGGAAATACCCATACAATTTTTTCTTAAATATGTACTTTCTGAGAAATTATCATCAATATCAATAATTCAGATCTCTATATTTACATTCAGTGTATATTTCCCTAATGTTTACATTGGAAATCTATGACGTTCAATTTTCTATGAATACACTCTGCTAATTCATGCGCCATGAGCACAGAAATTAACGTCTTCACGTGTTTTGAGTATACTTATTTTTGTAAGATTAAATGAAATGTTCAATCTTACATAACTAATTTGATACGTCGTTTGAAAAATAATCATTAAATTATATATACTCCTTCATAAAAAAGATTTTTCTTTACAAAGTCTCTGGCACTATATGTTTAGTCGCGGAAGCAAACTAAATAACATGTTAATATGGCTGTTCCATGTATGTTTCATATCCCTGACTGTTCCATGTATGTTTCATATCCTGACTGAGAGCATATACAAAGGCTTTACAGCGACAATACACATATATTTCATACAAATAGACATCAGTATGAAAATAAATATAAGCATTGAATGCTTATTTTTGGATGTCGTCAGTCCTGTAACACACCAAACTGTGCAGACAAATTATCGTACTGTGCTAACGCAGGGTATTCAATTTGTCTGCACCGCTTGGAGTCTTACAAGACCGACGACATCCAAAAATAAGCATTCAATGCTTAAATGACATCCATCAAACAAATTATCTTGTTAAACTTGAATTAAATTATATGTTTAATTTTTCTATATGAAAATTTCTAAAGAAAGTTCTATTCATAACTTTTAATTTTGGGCGTTAAAACACTCTATTCCGCACATAGTCCTTTGTTCACCTCCTCATTTTAAATTTCTGTCAGTTGAGTTACATTAGGCCTATTACCCCCTGTACATGAACATGCATTTATTCTACTCAAAGAACACGTATTTAGAACCCTCCTTTATAATTTGGCAATTATGTGTTACCAAAAACTGGTCCGATATTAGCTTAACATTATTTTCATAAGAAAGAAATTTATTTTAGTGATCAATTACCATATAATTTTTATAGTAATTAGATATAATTAATGAAATAAAGTGTACAATGCAGTATGTACTGTTTTAATGTACCATGTTGTAGTATTGATCAAATCACACCATTACTATACTGTATGTATTTTCCATACATAATAATGCACAATTGTGGGTTTCAACTGTATTACAAAGTATGATAATACTTTGAGAACTTTGTGGTTTTCCTTGATATTATGCAGGAGCAAATTGGTAGCTAGTAAGAAGATAATTATGAATCAAACTGCGGTCATCACTTATAATTTTGTACCTTTAATATACTTCGCTTCCCCAACAGCTGCAAGTGTAAGAATTTATGCATTGGCCAGGGGTAATTTTAGAGTTAAACAGTTATAGATTATACTCATATTTGCCGAATGAAATTGGACGTTTTTAATATTGAACACACTTTTCTTTGTTTGAAGTACACAACTGAATAAGCAAATTTTGGAAAAATTGTTATAAATACTAGTATCACTCAGCTTTCTGTTTATTGGATACTTGAGCCTAGTTTATACATGTAACTGGTTCAGAACCAGTAGTTTTGTCAAACTACCAGGTAATGGGAAGTATACAAAAGAAAGTAGTTATAATCTCTTCTCATGCAATTTAATTTATCAGAATTACCTCGGGTTTCCCAGAAAACATTCACCTATTATAATAGTCTGTCCCAAGATATTTATGCAGCACATTTTGCTGATTTTGAATAAAAACACACTTACCTGTGAAAGAAGTGCAATTGAAATCGATGAAAGGGATGATCATTTTTCACTCATAAAAGTTCACAGGAATGAAAACAGATTTCTTACGGAGATTTATATTGGGAAATGTTTACATCTTTTCTCCATTCGGAGGTCACTCGGAATACATCGCACAATTTTTCAACGTTATCATCCGGGTCTGCTTCAATACAAAATCCCAGTAGACATTACATTTTTTAGCCGTGTATTGAAACATGATCAGCTAGAAGGGGCGTTTCAACGGAGAAATCTTGGAAATTTTTCATACTTTTGAATGAACATGTTTGAACCCTGAGGTATTTAATATAAATATTGAGTAATTAAGCAAAATGTGAATCCAGGATATCTTGGGACAGAGTATAGCATATAATTATGTTTCTTATCTTAATAGACAAGGGTAACTTTTTACTTGATTTCTTACATTTTGTGGAAATCATTTATCGATAAATTAATGAGGACTTATGAACATGGGTATATTATAAATACATGTATTACTGTATATAAGTGCATGGGATGTTATCAGTATGTCTTGGGCAACTGCAGTTCTTATTTGAGAGATAACTTCTGTGTACATAATGCCGATAATTCCAGTACCATGCATGTTTATATGACAACACTTGTTTGTATGTGGGTATGTCTACAAAATTCATGAACATTGAGCCACCATGCCCCTTAATGAATTAGCAGTTCTAGCAATAAAAATGGGAAAAGGTATAAATTCAAATTATTGTCAGAAAGCAATATATTTTATTATATACCCATCAATTTTTACTTTCTTGATGAAAAATGACAATAACAAACTGTCAACCATCTCAAAAATCCTTAAAACGAAATACAAATTCAAAGCAGAGCAACACAGACCTCTAAAAAGATAGATATAGGATCAGGTGCCTAGGAGGAGTGAGCATCCTCTGCTGACTGGTCACACCTGCCGTGTGCTATTTGTCGTAATCGGGAAAAACAGAAAAGTCCATAGACAATTAGGTGATTAATTATGGTCTAACAATTAATATGGAAAACTGTTAATTTTACAGAGTGTGATCCGATTTTCCTCAATCAGTATTACTTTCCATCGGTATAAAATCAGTATTAAGGCCAGTAAATAAGATAGGTCCTTTACTATTGATAAAAATGATTATCATAGAATGCTATTTCAGGAGAAAGTCCACTGTTTATGTTTTCAAGTAGAATTCTGTTTCTGCTTATAGTGTATAGAAAGCTGTAGAAGATGATGACTCCTTTAATTCAGGTGTCTCTATAGTGCTTGATCAAGATAGTCAGGTTATTTGTAGGTGTATGATCAGTGACAAGTAACAGATGGACACAGTTGTAAGAAATGTGTGCTGGCTCAGCCCCCCGGAGCCCCCAATATTTGCGAACACCCCGAAGGAAGCCAAGGAACGAATGCTTAACATCCAGCAATCATCTTCAGCGTATAATTACTATACTGGTAAGTTTTTATCAGAATTTATCCACTCTATTTCAGTTATTTCATATTGTCAAATATATTAGAATGTAAATTGTTTTGTATTACGAGATGATATCCAGCGCAAGCGCGGGAAATAACACTTTTATTTTATACATTATTGGGATTTGCATTTTTTGTACACATTTATTTGTTTATACAGTGTCCAAATTTTTTTCTTAATAGTTTTTCTTAACCTATTTTTAAAAAATTGAAATCATAAAGCTGCTGGCTGGATATTTAGAGGAGCGGGCATGAATGATAATCTAAAATGAAATTGATTATACATGTACATAGCCAAATTTATTTTTGTTGCAGCTGACTGAAAAAATTACAAACTTTTTCATCTATTGACTGTTTGTTCCATATGCAGTTTATTGTTGCAATTGAAAATATTTCCACTTTTTGCATTATCTATTTTATTAATTTTCAACCCTCAATCGCATTATGCCCAAGGTTTTTATTTCAAAACAGGGAAGGAGATGTGGTGCAGCATATTTCTTTCTTTAGGTCAAATTCCACTATGATTTTTAACACTGTCCAAAATAAGCCTCTTTTGGAAAAAAAATGGAGGGGGGGGGGGGTGGTTAACCCCCCCCCCCCCCCTTCCTTCTGAAGCAATGTCCCTGTTTCACAAATTAATACATAAGACAACCAGTCTGTCATTAGAAATATATATAATCTAAAAAAGCAAGAGCATGCATATTTCTTTATATTTTAAACCAAAGTTTTGGGATCCAATAATTAAATTATAGGGACTTCATCTTACACATGTTAAAATACCAAAGGTGTGAGCAGTCACTCTGGTGCAGGCATTCTGTAGCTTATTGGCAAAATGTCTTCATTTATAAGTAATAGATATGAATTTCAATATATCTTGAATAATGTATTTTTATAGAGAGCAGAAATAAGTTGATTTTTTTTGTTATCAACTTGGTAAGAAGATTGTTGATGTTGAATGGCCATTGGCAGGATGTTGATTTAACCTAATCCTGTTGGTGTGTTTGTGTGTTATTAGGGGTGTTATTTGTGAGTGTTATTGGGGGTGTTATTTGTGTGTGTTATATATGGGTGTTATTTGTGAGTGTTATATATGGGTGTTATTTGTGAGTGTTATATATGGGTGTTTTTTGTGAGTGTTATATATGGATGTTATTTGTGATTGTTATATGGGGGTGCAATGTGCTGGTGTTCTCTGCAGCAAGACCTTACTCTTTTTGGCATTAAGGTGGTTCTGTGCTCATTGCTGTGTCAAACAGATCTATAAAGGGTGACATCAAGCATACATCACAGGTCATGAAAAAGTGTTTGAAGTTAGGTGCAAACAACAAGGGTCCAGCGATTGTATTTGCTAGTTAGCATGTTTTAATAACAGAGCTGTCATTAAGTAGATTTTCTCACCTTAATAAGGCAGACCAGGTATGTTGATTTACAAAATGACAATGACCATTCATCACTGTCCCCTGGGCGACATCAGGCCCTGTACTTAGTTAGTCCCCGGGGCCTCAGACTCTGTGCCAGGTTAACTTGGGGAGGAAAGAATGACCAGAAACTGTGGTAAGTGTCTTAACAGGGTTGTTTTATCTCTATTAAATCATTTAGATGTAGGTTGTTATCATTGCATTTTAAAAGCAAAATTTCACTGTATGTGGTTTAATGATAGACAAATAGAATTGTGGCAGGGTGTATATATGTATTGGCTCTAGTTCTGCAACATTCCATCTTGTACAAGAAAGTGTGTCAACCCTTTAGCTCAGTGGTTAGGGCATTGCTTTTTGAAAAAGTGTTCTAATTAACCTAAGTTGTGGTCGGTTTGAAATAAGACATTTTTATAAACTTGTATTGCAGATTACAGTACAAGCTCATTGAAATTGGTTGTAAAATGCTTATATAATAAGAAATTAAAATGCAGAACACCTTGGTAAAGTATCTAATGTGGTATGCATTTGATTACAGAACATTGTCTTGGTAAAGGAAATGGAACAATCACAGCATCTCCTGCACCTAGTAAGTATACAGCAGTTATAATGTATTTAACATTTTTATGTTCAGTTGACTTTTCCTCAACATACTCTGTTCACTTCTGACATCAGTTTTTAATGCAGTTTTGAAATACCCTAAAATCTTGAAAACAGATTATTTAGATAATATTGAAATCCAGAGCATATCTTTTAGAGCAGGTTTTTTTCAAGTTTAAAATTCTGTTAGAAGAGCTAGGTGTAAATGCAAGTTTACATATTCATTCATATTCTAACATACCCCTGTTGTCTGCTATCAATAACTCTATTGAGCAGTTCAAAGATTACCACTGTATATAAAATCAAGACAAGTCTACGCTAGAAAAATGTAATGTACCAGTATGTCAATTTTTAAGGAATAAGGAATCATTCTTTGAGTATTATGAGGTGATAGTTTCGGTCGGGGTGTGATCAAATCTAATAAAGCCTGAAGGGCTTTATGATAGATTTGATCACGCCCGACCGAAATCATCACCTCATAATATTCAAAGAATGATTACTTATTACTTATATTTATATAATTTTCAGCAGTTGTACGATTAAATGTTATAATATTAATTATGCAAACCCGCTTGCGCCTCCAACAATACGTCTTTTGAATTTATTGGGCTGTATACATGTAGTACAAAATCGATTCGTAGTGTTATCACAGACAGAGACACTGGAAAATGTAAATATAAGTACATAAAACTTTCCAAGAAGACTTTCCTTGCATTTTTACAAACCATGTTGTTAAAAGAAAAATATGACCACTTGGTCAAAGTTTTGCTACCCATTTCAAGCCTTCAAGAAGGGGGTGTATACACTGTAGTATATACTAGTAGGTATAATATTCAGCAAAATATGATATGTTTTACTCAAATTATCTGCAGCTTTCAAATATCTTAGTTGTAGCCATCCAATAAAGTTGAAAGTTATTTGAGTAATTTGACAGATATACAAATAATTCTTTAGACAGGATTTAGGACAATTAGAGATTTACTGGTCCTGGTTTTTACAGAAGATGACATCACAAAAATTATTCTCTGAAATATAGTCTATGATCTGTGAGGGCCATTCAGGGGCTTTATCATAATCAGCGAAAGATGCTTATTATGAATGAATAATAAACAATAATAATAATAATAAATAAATAAGCTTATTTTCAAGATTTTAGTGTGTGTGGTGTGACAGTGTATTCTTTCTTTACGTTCTTAATTATTGAATTCTTCTGCAAAGTCATCTAGTATATTTTGAAATCTGTTTTTATCTTGCAACCCTTCATTGATCAGATAGAAGTAACCCAGCAGACCCTGTGACATAATCCATGCTACTGTTTACATCAGTGGCTCACGGTTTAACTGATGAGATTCACCAGAATTTGTTTGAAATGGGTCATCTACGAGATAAAAGAAATAAATGTAAAATTAGGTTGCAGGATAAATACATGATGGCTGCCTTGAAATTTAAGTGACATTTGGGTTGGTTGAAAATATCAAGAGGGCAATTATGGTAAGCCTTGCTGTCTTTCATGTATCCCTACCATCACCCAAATATCATTCATATTTCAAGACGGTAACCTTTTTATTTAAACAAATTCTTGCTTATAAATATTTCTTGCTTACAGCTAGTACCCCTTCCCCGACAACATTTGTTTCCAGGGTAACGAGTTCACCAGTTCTGACCACAGAGTTCACAAATATATCCTCCCAACAAAATGATACAATAATCAGACCCAAGCCTGAGTTAATCGACCGTAAGATTCTTCACTTTGTTTATTTGGTGGTGTTACTAAATGTTGGAATGAAACTCTGTGATGAGGAAGATTTTTCATGTTTATTATAGGTCACTGTCATTTCTAGACAAATTGAATTGTTTTCCTCATAAACAGTGTGACATTGGCTGCATTTATCTCTGTGCATGGCTGTGTGTAGAGGGAATGGAATGGTGAGATGCTTTATATACTCTGATGATGCATATATGCTACCAGCATCAGTTAATTCTCTACCCCTGAGATATGGGGGAGCACTAACCATCCCACTTATAACAGACAGGAGGGAGGGAACGGGGGTATGATGCTGTCTGTCTGACCCACTGTCTAGTCAGCAGGGTTATACAGCAGTTATGGGAGAACTTGTAGCCAGTATAATTTCGTACATCTTCACTAAGATGAATTTCCTACATTCCTACCCATGTACCGGTAATAGGGTATGAGCTATGTAAGAAGATACCTACCATGACTGTGTGGATCTTATGGACCCCTTCTCCCCCTCCCCCAATGAAAATTCAAAATTTTGGACACCCCCCTTTCCCTGGAAAAATTTCTTGAATCATGCATGCCTACCCTGCTATATCCTTCAGGGTAAGAGTTTTCTTGCATCTGTTATATCTCTGACTTCCTGGAAAATTTAGCCAGCTTCTCTGAGTTTAGGTGTAAGGATATTACTTTAAATATTTGCTCAGTTAAGCTTGAAGAACATTACTTTATTGTCTATCATAGTTTGAACCTAACTGCTGTCATTTTAGTTCCAGTGGCCACTGTTGACTCAGAGATTGAAATTATCACAGAACCAGGTGATAAAAATGTACAAGTCACACACTCATACTTATAAGAGTTTATTCTACATAAAGGAGTTATAAACTTGTATAATACTGCTACATTTAGGTACTTTTCCTTTGGTACTGTATACAGGGTTATTTCGCCCTTCACTTGTAAACAGTTTTGCCCGTCTTGAATTAAAAAATGACAAAAAAACAGTTATGTAATACATGTAGCTGTAAAATACTCATTCTAATTTAGACTGTTTTAAATTATTTAGTTTTAAATTCACCTATTCTTAAATAAAAAGGGGCAAAACTAAAACAGGGACGAATATTTCCCTGTGTACAGTATTTTATTTAATTTCATCCTTGATGTTATGCATGGCACACGCCTGTGTATGCCAATAGTTTTGATTTATTTGTATTTCCATATTTGATTACCATTATAATTAATAAGTGCATTAAGTAGAAAACAAGGAGTTGAGCTCATATTATAGAGGATGTTGTTTTTTGTCGATAGATTTTCTCTGTGTTAGGATACCAAAAGACCCCTTTTACAAATGCTTTTCAAGTAGAGATGTTGAGGTTCACATTCTTAAACCTTGTCTCCCTTTGTCACTGTAGATATTATATTATTTTAATTTTTTAGGTTCGTACCATTAATATTGCCATCAGATTTGGCATTATAAGGAACTTTAAATAGATGTAATATAATCACTAGCAAGGTTTAAGACTGGTGATGGTAATGTTGGAGAACAGTGACTTACACTGAGTGACCCCATATTGACCCTGAGAAGGGAGGTAATTTGTTAAGTGGTATATTTCTGAGGGCCCCGAACACCTTATATCTAGCTTTAGATGGTACTGCCAGGGACTGACTATTGAGGCAGTTATTAGTTGCTCTCAAGACCGCTTGTTAAACCCTGACCTCAGGACATTTAGACAGTTCCTTGTTATATGGCATATGCTATGTTATACATACAAGGCTGGATCCTATCTCATTTTGTACGTACAGTACATAACAGGATTTAGTTGATTAAAGTCAACAGGTACTTAATCAAAGTCTACAGGTAGTTGATTAAAGTCTACAGGTAGTTGATTAAAGTCTACAGGTACCGGTACTTAATCAAAGTCTACAGGTAGTTGATTTAAGTCTACAGGTACCGGTAATTAATCAAAGTCTACAGGTAGTTGATTAAAGTATACAGGTACCGGTACTTAATCAAAGTCTACAGGTAGTTGATTAAAGTATACAGGTACCGGTACTTAATCAAAGTCTACAAGTAGTTAATAAAAGTGTAGAGGTAGTTGATTAAAGTATACAGGTATTTGGTTAGAATCTACAGGTAGTTGGTTAAAGTCTACAGGTAGTTGGTTAGAGTCTACAGGTAGTTGGTTAAGTTTTTCATTTTATTAATGAAAACTGATGGTTTCTAATCCATCTTATGCTTCTAATGAATGGTCACTATTGGAAACTGATGGTTTCTAATCTATCTTATACTTCTAATGAATGGTCGCTATTGGAAACTGATTTCTAATCTATCTCAGACTTCTAACAAATGGTCACTATTGGACACTGGTATGTGTATGTAACTGGTGGTTACAGATGGTTTGTATGTGAGTTTTGCTCAGTAATTGGTATGTGTGTGTAAATGGTGGTTACAGACAGATGGTTTGTATGTGAGTTTTGCTCAGTAATTGGTATGTGTTTGTAACTGGTGGTTACAGATGGTTTGTATGTGAGTTTTGCTCAGTAATTGGTATGTGTTTGTAAATGGTGGTTACAGACAGATGGTTTGTATGTGAGTTTTGCTCAGTAATTGGTATGTGTTTGTAATTTTCGGCTGCTATATACATGTATTCACATAATATATTTACTAGTACTGTATGATTTCCAGTAGCTCATTTAAAAGAGAAAATTTGTTAAAGTCATTTCTGCATTTCATAATCAATTCCTTGCACAATTTCAATGGTTTTGTATTACATGTAATAATTGATTCTTGATTTCAAAAAACGTTGGTCTTATTTCTCTCCATCCTATACAAGTGAGAGAGAAACAACATCAAGGAATTGTTTGGCGATGTTGAGCTCAGGCTTTGGCTTTACTTTCTCTAGATTGATGTGATCTTGTCATGCTAACATCAATAAAATCATGTTGTTTCATGCACAAATTGGTATGGTGTCAGCTTGCCTTCCCTTAGCAAGCCAATGTATGTAATTTAAGCTTTGTTAATTTCCATGTACATTACTGTGTTAATTACTACATGTATATATTTTTTACCTAGTGGTAGAATTAAAATTTATAAAATGAATTATGTATCATATGTTCATATGCATTAATGTCAAATTATTATTCTGCTGAGATACCAATCAAGTCAGTGAATTTGAAATTTCTCTTGGTATGCAATAATGCATGTACTCTCTCTCTCTCTCTCTCTCTCTCTCTCTCTCTCTCTCTCTCTCTGAGGAAGAGCAATATTTTGTTTTATTTTACAGATACTTCAGACTCTGGATCCAGTGCTGTGATACCTGTCATAGTAACATTTGTCATTATTTTACTGCTGGCTACTATTGTTGTGGCTGTCTGGTACATCAAGAAAAAGAAAGGAAGGTTAGTAGTAGGGATGGAATAACGGGGACTCTCACTGAGCACACTGGTGGCGTGTGTATGGTCTGGGTAGATATTAATTATAGAATAAACCTACCCATTACATGTAAATCTTGACAGGAGGCTGTAATAACTTAAACCTGGCTCTCAGCACTATGTAACAGACATTAGGGTGCTCAGTTAGAAAATCTGGGGGGATTAATGAACTCATTAATAATTTTTACAAGAACAGCTTATAGCTAAGTGCCAGGTCAGACCATTTTGATACATTATACATATATTACTAATTAGTTACATGTGTATATCCAATAAATTGGTAATTTGATTTTAAACATGAAGGAATAAAAGTGGCTTCACTGTCAGCCTGAATTCATTATAAGCTGTTCACTGTTACTGTGTTTAACTGTATATTGACCAACCACTAGTGTTACTAATGCTTAATAACAGTGTGCAAGACAGTAGATAAAAGACTCCATGGCACAAGATAAAAATTGTACTGTGAAGTTTTAGATTGTTTTTTTGGACTTAGGTTTGGTTTTGGCTAGGTTGGATGTGATGGATTTAATCAGTTTGATTCTTCCTCCATTTTTGTTGTAAACAGAAGATAATTTGACATTGACATCATGTGTTGTTTTTACTGTATATTCAGTGGGTATCGCCTATTTATACGAGTTCAGAATATGTTCCTCTACAAGGACCCGAGTATCAGAAGAAACAGGTATTCTACACCTGCATGGGTTCTCTCAACGAAGTATCAATCTGAGTGTATTCTGCTATATAACAGACTCCAAGTATTTGTCCTTTGATGGTTTCCATATAGCCTGCAATGATATCTGAATGAATTCTACTCTATCACATACACTGAAAGTATCTGTCCTTCAAGTTCTATCTGAGTGAATGCTTCAATACAATATAACAGACTCCTCTAAGTGTTTGTCCTTCATGGTTTCATTAGCCTGCAATGACTGCGACTTGCCTTCAATATACATTGCATGTCATTGAGAATGATTCAAGTCTAAACTATTGGGGGAAGCATTAACTAAGGAAAAAGGGTCTCATTCTTATCAGAGTGGTTTTCGGTTCTTTCAAGATTTTACCATTGTATATGTATTGCAACTTGTTTATTTTATGAAAAAGATGTCTGCTAAAGGCACTTGGAAACATTCTTTTAATCTGGAACACACTATACATTTTGTCTTCTGATCTGGAACTTTCTATGTATTTTTCCTGGGCATGGAACTAGATGTCTTCTCTTTCTTCATCAATGTCTTTTGATTTTCTTCAGACTAGAAACCTCATAATTAAAGTTTGTATGATTATTAAAATATTGACACACACCTCATCAGAGAGGACTGTGAAGTTCAGTTGTCATTGTGGAAGATTTTCATTTGAAATTGTGCTGACCGTTTATTGTCAGTGGTTATGAATTTATTTTAGGGAGTCATCATCATCATCAAATGGCAGCAAGAAGTCTAGGAATAATTCCGCAGCCAGTGAGAGTGGAGTTCCAAACAATGGCAGCTGTGTTGTCATTACGAGTCAGGTCTCAATGAATGAAAAAGACTTTAAACACGCATCTACGGCCCAACTCATTGACCAGACTTCAATAAAATCAGAATGTGAAAACCCCACGTTTGGTCCAGTGATGGAAGAATGTGAAAGCTTTATGGTTAAAATAGAAATGGAACACAAAGAACTCTCTGACACACAGGCAGACAGTGATGTACATAAATCTAACAGTATTTCTCCAAACCATAAAGCTTTACATTCATCAGATTACTCAGATAACGAAGAAAATGACCCACCATACGACACTTCCCCAAAATGGAGTTTCAAGGAAGAGCAGAGAGATCAGTTGGAGGATGAAAGGGATAAACACCTGAGTATGGAGGTGATGGAGGGGGGTGATGTGGAGACATCAGAGACAGAGAAAGTAATGGAAAATCTCAAACCAGATTTAAACATTGACCAGAACTCTAATACAGAGGTTTCAGCCATGGACAAGAGGTCTGTCATTAAGAATCAGCCCTCGATGGACAGTGGGTACGAAACACATGTACACTTGCCGTCACCCAACTGTGTCTGATTCCAGCTGACCGAGGCAAATTGTTACCAGAATTTTGGGTACGACACACATGTACACTCACCGTCACCCAATTGTATGTGACATGGAGACTCCATGAGCTGAATCAATTGTTAACAGCATCTTATTACCTGTAACTGTGAATGACTTTGTAATAACTTATGGATTATCTAAATTTACTGTGTTTGTATCTTACCAAAGCTTTGGAATGTAGGTTGACACTTTTTCTATGAGAAGGTTTATAACTTCATAATTTTATAGTTTTATCATAAACAAACATGACAGCGGTCAAAAGTAAATGCAGTTGTGCATCCACGGCACTATTTTTCTGCAGCTGTAATTTAGGGACACAAAAATCAAACAAAACATTTTATAGAGAGAAAAAATATGATAATCACGTGAAAGGAAATCTCAAGCGTGGTAATATGTGCTGAGAATAGTAGGAAGTGTTGTAAAGTACTAACCCATTGTACAGTTGTTGTTGACCATGTCGATAGAATAGAGTTATATCTTGTTTGATTTGTTTTATTTGATTAATCGCTGTTAACATTACTACAGTCTCCTTCCATTTTTTTTATGTTATTAATTGTTACATACTTGAATTTCTGTCTTTTTGTTTTAATATTTAAAATTTGTTTGAAATTACAGAAATTGTACCCAAGGAAATAATCTTTATTGTTGAGTTTTTATAACATTTTTATTAATACATATGGCATAAAAAAGATGAGTATTTTGTTGTTTAGAAAAGTCGATGTACACAGATTTTAGTGTTAGTAGTTGTGTTGGGATGTAATCCACATGCAGGGACGATGGACAGATATTGATGGACTTGGTATTTAGCTTTGAGTTTTCTGTTCCTCCACTATGATAGACACAGACCAGCTCAGGATCCTCTGATTCTTCACCAGATTGAAGGCTCACTAAATGTCTCAGTGTAAATCCCATTTTTAGCACTAAGTGAATTTTGTATTTGTAAGCTCCCGGGGGGTGGGGGTGGAGGGATGCAGGGACCTCTATAACTCTGCAGTACTGTGAGTCAGTTAATCACCTTCTAATTCTTAATAATGTAATAGGAAAGGAGGAATTACCATAGAACACATTGAAAACATATGGCTGGACCGGGATTCGAACCTGGGACCCCTGCAACTCTATAGTCAGGAGCTCTACCACTGAGCTATCCAGGCCGATATCCATGGTCCCCCCAACTACTACAACAATTATAACCCCCAAGCCGACCGAGTGAGGGTCCTCCCCATATTATTCAGTGCTATACCTGTGAACTAACACCCAGGGGTGACCAAGTAAGGATCATCTTCTACTCTCTGTTTACCTCAAAAAAGATGACTGTATTTTAGATCTTCCCCATGTTATTCAGTGCTATACCTGTTTACTCACACTCAGGAGTGACCGTGTGAGAGTCATCTCCTACTCTTTATTTACCTAAAAAAATGTTCTGTTATTCAGTGTTATTATAACTCTACTTATTTTTCACTATATAAGAATATCTACATTTTCAACTGTCTTTGTCTGTGATAACATTACGAATCAATTTTGAAGCCTATAGCCCAATAGTTTCATAAAAGATGAGTGACACAAATTGGCGTGTTTTATAGCATAACCGAAAAACAGTATTGGCTGCGCCGTGTAGTGATACATAGCATGTGTTATATGAAAAAATAGTGCTTTTATAATTTTGTTTTTAAAGTGTAGAAATTGGAAATAATATAAATATAAGTAATAAGGAATCATTCTTTGAATATTATGAGGTGATAATTTCGGTCGGAGCGTGGTCAAATCTATCATAAAGCACTTCGGGCTTTATTGGATTTGACCACGCCCAAACCAAAATTATCACCTCATAATACTCAAAGAGTGATCCTTATTCCTAAAGTAAATCGATATATTTTGCTGATTCCGTGAAAATCTCTGTAAACAGACCGATTCCCTGCAAAAAATAGACTGATTCCCTGCAAATAGGTGCATCAGTTCTGATACACACCTATTCGGAACATTTAGTAATTTCTGTTAATCAATGAAAAGTTCCAAAATATTTTGATTGAATATTCATGACCATAAGGTTTGATTCTAGTTGCAACATCCTTTTTGATTGGCTATACTTAATAAGTATTAATAATAATGTATAATAATGATATAATAATATACTCAATAAGGCTTCACCTCAGGATATAGACTTGCTCTCGAGGAACTGGAATCTTGCTGACTCCCTCAATGGTATACTTTAATTGTATACTATACCTGTTTCTAACACCCATGGGTGACCATGTGAGGGTCATCTTCTATTTGTTGATGTGATACATCATATCATATTTTGTCTTCATTTACCCCTTTACTTTTTCATAAGTTGCTTTACTTTCTTATACCAGAGGTATTTATACGAGAAGAATTGCTTGGTAATAACATAATGTACATGCCTATATATTTTAAATGTGATCAAGCTTTATAGGATGGTTGACTATGTTTACTATCAACTCCATGCTTTTTTTTGAGTGTTAAGACAAGAAGGCTTACTTTTTCATCTTGTTCATTCAAGCTAGTTACTTACTGAATTTTGCATTTCGATGTCAAGGTCAAACTTATATCAGGTCAAGGTTAATCATGAGTGAGCATGTTGCCTCAAAAACTTTGCATTGAAGATTTTGAGAAACAAGGGCTAGACAAAGAGTATAGAGATGGCATTTCCTTGACACTGCATATCAATAATTATCTCTCTCCAGTCACAGTACAGCGATAGCTTCTGAGTTATGTGTATGCTTGCTCAAACAGCTTAACATATACAGTAGTTACTTCGGAATCATTTAAATTCATGGAGACCTCATTTTTGGATTTAGATTTTTATAGGTTTGTTGGGACATAATTTTGTGGTTCATTTTTT
The DNA here is from genome assembly GCA_033439105.1 of Magallana nippona. Classification (NCBI taxonomy): domain Eukaryota; kingdom Metazoa; phylum Mollusca; class Bivalvia; order Ostreida; family Ostreidae; genus Magallana; species Magallana nippona. Next base: position 50,218,378 of record CM065923.1, on the reverse strand, counting down.
TGAATAATGAATTACAGTAACATCAAGTTCCAAAATTCATTGGGGATACAAATTCATGAGTAAGGGGTACCCACAAAATCTTTATATGAAAATTGAACCACCATGAATTCTAATGATTCCACAGTAATATCACTGAAAAATATCAGGAATGACAGAACTGATGGGATCTAATTACATGCATGCAAAGATATCCCTCAAGACTAACACCAGATGTTGAATCTGATGATTCTTATGTTCCATCGGTTTCTTAAGAAATAAACCGCAATTTAATAAGTTCACCGGGATATGAAGTTGGTTGGTCACGTGATCAAATCCTGTGAAGCCTAAAGGGCTTCTCAGTAGATTTGATCACGTACCAACCAACTTCATATCCCGGTAAACTTCTTAACATTGCTGTTTATTACTTATATTTATGTTTGAAAAAGGAAAACTGCTCAGAATCATTAAAATAACTGCGTTTTTATGTTTGATATAGTGCAACCGTCAAGCGATAAGTGCGTGCGATAATCATTGTGACGTCATGAAAAGTTCACACAGAATTGAACGTTTTTGCTTTCCTATAGGTTCATATAAGGATGCATATTTGCAAATGTAAATATTTGCTATTGAATAACAACATAATGTGAAGAGAACTTACAAGGATAAAGAAAGTTTAAGGATATAGGATACCCCATCAGTACTTCATAGAAATTCGATTAGAAATGCTCTATTTTCCTTTCAAGTCGTTATCCTTAAAATCTACTGGGTATACTTTTATATGTATACTGAGTAAACAAAATTAAACCCTCCAAAATACAAATGTAATTATACATGTACTTTACTGGTTTTTAGCATGTAACACATTTAATGGAATCTATTACAAGAAGAAATACAAGAAGCTATGATGAAAACTCTCACTCTCTGGATAATGCTTATCCAATCATTTTAAACAATATTTCTTTTGCTATATTCTTATTTTTCTTAAATACTGGTTGTTGTCTTTTTGATAAGTATATGAGTAGTAGAGTTAATTGGTTCACTAATAATCTGATAATGAATGGCAGAGTTTGTAACACTTATGTCAGTAAACTCCCGTATCTGTTTTGGAGCATTATGCATCTTGATCCACGATAACCATTAATATCTTGTTTTGTCTTCTACAGAAATGTTCCTCTCTATGATCTTCAGAATCATGACAGTGTAAATTATCTCAACAACAAGGCAGAGGTGGGGGAGAAATGGGGCGGAGCGCAGGAGAACGTTAACTACCAGCACAATAAAGCCGACAAAGTCCAGAATTGGAACGGGAACCAAACTAATACGACAGAATGGAATTCTAAAAATGTACACAAGAGTCATAATGAGACGCACAATGTGACAAAAAGTAAAAAAAACCATGAACATATGAAGAATGTCAAAAATAATATTGAACTTGGGGAGTACACAAAAAATGGACAATTTGAAGCATATACTTCCAATCCGGCAGCAACTCAGAGAAGACAAAACAAATTTGATGACGAAGTGATCTACGCAAATTCTCAGTTTGAAAAAGTGGCCAAAGCCAGAAACAAGAAGGCTGCAGTGGAAAAAGTGCCATCAATACGGGATGCTGCTCCTCCAGCTGATGTAAAGACTCAAGACATGTACTACATTGATGAAAATCCCTACGACAGGGTGGATCGCAGGGAAAAACCTGTGCCTAAAAAACGGAACAAAGTTACATAACAAATCCCAGATAGCTAAAGGACTTGTAGTTCTGTCTGCAAAGACAGGGGCAGATAACTGAAGATCTGAAGCTAGTTATTTCTCTATTGGAGGAATCTTGATACATGTGTTGCATGTGATATGGTGTCTAAAACTTCAAAGGTTGTAAATAGAAAGTTATTGGTTGTATTGTTTTTTATATTTATTATAAATGTGTATTTTTAAATGTTAACAATTATACTTTTACTTTGATGTTTTAAGTTCATGGAATCCATCTCTGCTCGTTTTTATCCAAATGAAAAAATTTTTCCTGTGAATTTTCAAAATTAGACTTTTGTCTGGTCCTTCACTGAATAGTAACTGCCATCCATTCTCATTGTTTATTTCTGTGTTCCAATGGACGATGTCTTCCTATATATATTTACTGTAGTACCATGGATAGTGTTATTTACTTTTTTACTCTATGCAAAGTTGTCGATAGAGAAGACTTGGACTGTTATACACACAACTTTTATCCAGTAGAACTACATGCAATATTTGATATATACTTCCACATGTACATTTTGTACTTTAGTTGATCTATTACTTGAGCAGAACTACATGCAATATTTGATATATACTTCCATATGTACATTTTGTACTTTAGTTGATCTATTACTTGAGTAGAACTACTGCAATATATACTCAGAACCCACACGCTTCCACGTCCTAGTCACCATTGTATTTTAGTTTGGTTAATTATCTACGGTATTACCTGTAGTAGGTGCTGATTATTCTCTGATATTTTAGGTTGTTTAATCGATCTATGACTCTAGTAGGTGCTGATTTATCACCTGTAGTAGGTGCCGATTTATTCTGCTGTGATAAGTAACACTTGTTTACTGATGCACCTAATTGTTGATTAATTTTCTCTTGTTAGTTGACAATGTGTATTTGTTTAATTTGTTTAATAAATCTTGTGTATATTTACCTTAATGACTTTATGTTTTATTAAAAAGATCAAAGTTTCATGCAAATTCTGTGTGCACAAAAGGCATAATACTGTTCTGACCTAAATAGAACATAATTAACAATAAAATAACAATTTTACAAAAAAATGCTTTATTAGCATAAACATAAATTTACATGTCTGTTTGAAAAATGACAAATATACCTACTGAGTATATCTTGCCTTGCAAAAAAGAATAATAAACAACACTCGTATATCAAATATGAAATGTCATCTCAAAACTTCACATTAAGAAAACAATAACATGAATTTACATGTATAATGGACCACACAGGTAAAGCGATCTCACACATCACAAAGCACTCCCTGTACATAAAGTAATGCAGTGCTTGGCCCTGACTGGTCAGAGCCAGGAGTCTGTTGGATGAACTCGTTACAATCCTGTCTTGTGTCACATTGGCACACAGCTTTAAGAACAAGAACACAGAATGAAGACATGTATAATCAACGGATACAATTCCTCAGTAACAATAAATAATCAAGCCATGATCAGGTCATTTTCTATCTAAAAAACAATCACAGTTTCTATGGTACAAAATCCACAGGATTTTTGCTGAACATATTTCATCGTTGTAAACTGGTTATAACAGAATATTCTCTGTCCACTTGGCTTTGCACTGCAGTATACGAACTAGTACCACCAGTGGCAAACTCCCTCCACTGCTGTACATGTAGATACAATGATGTGTGGACTATAGCCAGTGATACAACAATACAATCACAATCGTATAGTGTTACAAATGGAGATACAACGGTCTGACAGTGTGAGCTATATCCCAGTATATCTCAGCCAGTGATACAACAATACACAGTTTAACAGTCTCAATGGCCTTAGTTGAAGTGGAACTGTTTCTCTCGTGTGGCTGTTAGCAGTCTGTCTCTGAGGATTTCCTCGCTGGAATACTCGGGCAGCTTCAGGTAGTGATAGCAGGTGTTGACTGAGGGGTAACTGGTCTCCGTCTCATTCTTACGAGCCACGGAGAGGCGGGGGTGGAGATTGGCAAGACCCCCAGGGGGAAGGGAAGAACATCCAGTCACGAACTGAACAAAGGACTTCCTCTCGTCCGCATTGAGCTCACACAGGACAGAGACAAACCTCTGGAATCCCGGGCTGTAGGAGAGACAAAACGGTAAGTATAAAACCACTTTGAATCATAGGCACAGGAACTCACTGGTACATCTAGACTAACTTTGACATTAATACTTTATAAATGAACATTATACCTGATATAAAGTTATGATATTAAGTTTTTTATATCAATTTACCAGGTAAGTCTATGCACAATAATCCGATTTTCCATTAGCCTATAGCCTACCTCTCTTTGGTGTATCCTTGTTTCGGCTCTGTATAGTTAAGGATGTCTTCCCGAGTCCAATTCGGATACTGGTCCCCACATATTAAGGTAACCAGTTCATCAGGACTAAATGTGTGAAGCTTCTCCATAGGGAAAACACCATTAAAACCATCTGTATCAAAGTGAAATAAAATGATGAAAGGTTGACAAAACAATGAGGTCACTGCACACAATAAATGTGTACATATAAACACTGATCATTACAAGTAACCTCCTACATACATGTAGAAGTATACCATTCTAGTGTATATACGTATACCCGGTACATACAGAACAAGTAACACACAGAAGTATACAGACCTCTGAATGCATCCAACTGCCGTCGGATTCCAATGTTCAGACAGAAGTCGGTGACCAGGTCCACATACTCGTCTATATTCTCCATAGTAACATCCTACACAACCAAGCATAAAATTAATATCTGCACGTGTACATGAACACGAGAAATAAATCATAGGAGAGAAACAAGTAGAAATTAAGTTTATGTACATGCACAATTTTAGAATGAAACAATAGAGCAAAGACGTCTTACCACATTTTCTCCATCAGGCTTCAAATCATAGGATAAATAGCCATAAACCTTAGACGAGGGATTGAATTGGAATGTCAATCTAACAAAAATAGAGAAAACATTCAAATAATAAGAGGAAAGCTTACAGTGTGCATGTGCATAACAGAAACACTATATATACACATACATTAACATGTAATTACCTTTTATGTTGGACAAATATGTACAAAGGTAAATAACAATTAATTTTGGGATGTTTCAAAAATTACAAGCACTAAATCAAGACTTACCCAAGATCTTCAATGCGACATCCCTCGAACTTCTGGCCATGTAGAGCCAGTCTCTGAAGACGGATGTTCTTCTGGTCCTGGGTCAGGCTGCGATCCTTTAGGATCCTCTGTTTACGACTCACTAGTTCACGAAGCTGTTTAAGGAAGTTGGAGCGGTACGGATCAACAGTATCAAAGTCTTCCTCCGTCAGAATCCCAGCAAACCAGGACACACTGTCCAGCTGTCGGAGCTTCGGGGGGTCAAGGATCAACTCCTTGTCCTCAATACTGGAGGTCATAAGGTCACTATGGTCACTGTAGTAGTCCGAGCCCACGGAGCGGTGGAGAGACTCGGTGTACTGCTGAGTAATGTGATGCCCCACCTCCCCCATACACATCAGTTTGAGGAACGGCCGCGACAGAGGCATGTCTATCAGCCGCTTGTCCTGGAGACATTTGGCAAGGAGCGTGCCAAAGAAGAAAAACAGTCTCTCTACTCGGCTCACCTCCGAGTGATCCTGAGGTAACGGGGCAGGGAAAAGTCCCCCAGACCTCTGGATGTAAAAGCCAGGAGGTTTAACTCCTTGGCCAAGATCAATCTGAAATAAGACAGTCACAAATTCATCCACAATCATTAATATAATATAAACATGAATAAACTGATCAGGATTGATTCAAGCATTAGAATGTAAAATTCTGGACATTCTGTTTACACCATGACTTTGAACACGTATACTATTACATGCATTCCTCACCTCTCTCTCCGTCTTGTCGTGGAAGTCGTCATCCACCAGCCACATGCCCAGCTCTTTTTTCTGGAGCTCGGCAGCCACCAGGGCGTAAAACTCCAGGCTGGGGCCGAGGCCTGTTCCCTCCTCCCCCTGGAACTCTATCTCCAGCATTGACTTCCTGTGGACGTGGCACTTCATGACCTGCATGGCCCACTCTAGCAGCGTGTTGCCGCGCGGAACCTTGACACGTTCATGCTTCAGTCGACCGATTCTGTACTCCCCTCCCTCCTCTCTCCTTGTGACCGGCCCTCGACTCCTCTCTATGCTCGCATCACGCTTGTCTTGCAGCCAAACTATAGCTCTGTTGAACATAAGAAACTCTGTCAGACTGTACACAAATACAGATAAAAGAAGAACCAGTACAAATAACTTACACAAACAGGGGAACTATCAAAACGTACCTGGAAGTGCCGAAGGCTGTACAGGTGAAGTAGAGCTGCCTGGTGTCCACCGAGAAGAGCATGGGGCAGGCCTTGGTCAGCTGTTCACACCAGTCGGGGAGGGCATTACTGGCCAACACCAGCGGATCCTACAGAGACAGAAACCATCACCGTCACACACGTAACGTAGTACAGGGATATAGAATTTATTTCATATACAGTCTTATAAAAACTCAAGCAGGTCAGTTTTGATTTCTCACCTGTGTTTGTTAGTAATTTACTGGTTTATTTACACCTGTGTTTATCTATTACCTAAGATTGTTGATGACATAAATTTCTCACCTGTGATTGTTGATAGTTTAAATTTCTTACCTGTGTTTTGTTTTATAATGATTTGAATTTCTTATCTGTGTTTGTTAATAAATTGAATTTCTTACCTGTGTTTGTTAATAGTTCAAATTTCTCACCTGTTTTTTTAATAGTTTAAATTCCTATGTTTGTTAAAAGTTTGAATTTCTCATCTGTGTTTTTTAACACTGGTAGTTTGAATTTCTCACCTGTGTTTGTTGATTTAGTTTGTTGGTCAGTTTCTTGGAGACAAATTCCTCAGCAGGAACATGCAGCTGAACACCTTTTCTCTCTGTTTGTCATAAAATTCATAAGTCAATACTGAATTTACAGTTTAAATTAAACCTACATGAAAATACATATGCATATTGTATATACATGAAATAAAAAATAAGAGGGTATTACGGTAATATCAAATTTTACCTAATGCTTACCAATAGGGTACTACATACACTACACAATAAATTGTGAGTTATGATTTAGATATGCACGTTACTGTAATGACTTAACTGAACTTTATCAAGAACTTAAAGTGAGTTTACCACTGAGATGCAGGCTTTGGCTTTTCTCAATGAAAATGATGCATTATCTCAAATTATAACTTATACTTTAAAGACCATACACATATATCAACAAGAATAAACATCATGTTTACCGTTGAGCTGCATGTTCTGGCTGTGTTCCATAGAGATGGCATACAGTCGCTGCAGAAGCTGCAGTACGTGGTCTATAGTACAGGCCGCGGGGTCACTACTACGCGGAACATCCCACTCACTCAGGATCTGACATGTCCTCGCCTCAGAGTGGGCACCAGTCTTGGAATGAAGGGAGTCCTGGAAATAGAATTATTAACAATGGATGAAATTATAGGAAACAAGTACTTGTAAAAAAAACACTAACATACTGAACTGGAGGTGAAGCTCAACAGTTAATGCAATCTACAATCAATCACATACATATCGACTATTTTGGGTCTTTTAACTTTCTAAATACAAGGCTCTTACTGTAATTTTCTCCAGTTCTTGTCTGGTTTCTCCTTCCTTCAATGTTCTGTACATAATTCTGAAAAAGGATTAAAGATGTCAGTAATACATTCAGGGTCATAATACAGTGTACTGTTTATAATAACATAACATCAAGAACTATAACATTTACACTTTTAAGTCTGTTCCATTGACTGGTTCTGTGACTTACGTGTAAGTTGGTTCCCAGATTCGCCTGATCCTCTCGTTCCTGTTCCCAGACATCCCGTGGACCAGTAACTTCTGGATGTACTTGAATATACAGCTCTCGTCTGAGCCCAGGCATACCTCAATGTTCTCCATCTGCTCACATACAAACACACTCTGATAACTCAGGTCAAACTGTACAGTACACTAAAAATACTTTGGATGTTAACTTAGTTCTTTATAACTGTTCATTAGGCTACATACAACTGCCCAGTTCTAACATTGAGACAACCTTTATACAGCTAGGAGCTGAAAAAAGATGTCCTTGGTTCACATATTGATAAGCTAGTCCTTGGTTAACACTTTATATTACTGGTAGTAAGCACTTCTTACCCCTGGGAGACACGGGGCTTTGATAAAGAGAACTATCTTGGGCTGACTGCTGGAATCTAAGCTGTCGCTGGCCAGGCTAGACTCCATGCCTGTACAGGTAAGACAATGCACAGGTAAGACAAGTATTTCAAATACCAAAATGGCTTATCTTCAAGTTAAAGTTGATCCAACAAGGCAACTATTTTTTTTTATATAAGCTGCTTCTTTTAAAAGACTTTAGGGTGTCACATGCGACTTGGAGAACAAAAAGTTGATAAAAATAAAAATGTTGTCTTCTGATTTAAAATGTGCAGATGTAGACCATCTATAATACATAGACATGTACTACAAATCCCACAAATTTCAAAGTAAAAGCAATTTATACCCCATTACAGATTTCCCATCTAGTTTATCAAATTCTCAAATTCCCCAAATTCCCACCCAGTTTATCCCATTCAACATGTTTAAAAACAAAGATCCTCACCAGGTGCCGGGATTTCAAAGTCCTGGTACTGGTTGACATTGGTGCGACCTGGTCGGGGGTCAAAGGCTGGGATCAGGGCTGAGAACTGACGCTTCAGGACAAATTCATCATCCCAGGTCTTCCTTCTCTCTCCTCGAACTTCATCCAAGCCATCTTCTTCCTGTAAAACCATACAGTTTATAAACCTTCAGTTCATGTCTATCATACAATGCAAGGAGTAGTTATAATTCACATCAAAACACCAATCTTATGAATAAACCACAGCCACCCACCATCACATCCTCATACACTTCATCATCCTCATTCTCATCTTCGTTTTCATCGTCATCATCATCAGGTCCAGGCAGCTCTTCATCATCGTCGAGTTCTCCCAGGAGGGTGGTGGCTCGGCATGTCTCAAGAAACTCGTCACTCTCGCTGGAGGTGGAGGTGAGACTGCGAGTCAGGGCCTGGCTCAGTGAGGTCACGTTGGCCATGGTCTGGGTGGTGGTGAGTGTACTCGAAGTGGGGGCATTCGAGGTGGTCAGACTCGGGTAACTCTGGGCGGTACTCAGCAGGTTGTTACCTACAATGGAGAATAGGTCTATTCCTTTTGTAAGTAGCTGTCAACTTCATGTACATGGATTTCTATAGACTGTTATTAACTTTATTTACATGGATTACTATACACTGTTAATAACTTTATTTACATGGATTACTATACAGTGTTAATAACTTCATTTACATGGATTTCTATACACTGTTAATAATCTTTCAAGTAAAGGACTAAAGAAAAACATATATATCTAATCTCTTCCGGTTAATAAAACTTCAATATTTTCTATCACTTTAATTCCTCTTCTCTTTAGCATTTCAGGATAACACCCTCTTCCTTACTTGGTGCGTTCTGACTTCCCAGTCTGAGGGTGTTGCTCCGGTTGTTCATGCCGACAGTTCCTAGGTTACGCCTAGCGACGGCAGCGAATGTCTCTAGTAGACTGACTGTCTGCTCCATGCTGGTGGGGAGGTTCGGGACACTCACACTCATTGGGTTGGTGGGGGACCCCCGCGTTTGTCCATCCGCCTTCTTGTTGTCTGTTTTTGAATTCAAATGGTCCAAGGTCATCCCGCCCTCAGCCCCTGAGGCCGACTGTACTGGTTCCCGACCCTCCACGGCTCCTGTCCTATTGTTGTTTAGACTGGTGGACTCTTGAAGCTGAGGTTCACTAGGGATGTTGTTGCTATTTTTGGTTTCTTCTAAAGATTCCATGGTTGTGGCCAAATTCACAAGGTTGTCACTCAGATTTTGTGCCATCTTCAATTACATGTACAATATCATGTATTCATATCAATGTTAGGTAAATCTTCAAGGATATACATTCTGTATTAATTTACTGTATTAATATACATTCGATATACATTCTACAAAACAAATCTTTCCTTAAAAATACATCAGTACCAGCACATGTACATGTACTTGCAATCTAAAAATTATAGTTTCAATTCACTTTAATGATGATATACAGTGTTGAAGTAATTGACAGATTATTTTTATTCCAATATCAATGGATTATTTACCGATACTTTAATCAGAAACTTACAGATTTGACGGCAGACGTCAGGCATTCGGCAGAGGCAGCCTGTTCGGTGCTGGCTACAGACGGCTTGTTCTCGTCGACCTCAGTAAGACTTGGGGTGGAGCTGCTCTTACGACTCGTCAACACGCTCACCTACATGTACAGATGATGGGTAACAAAAAGTAGTGAAAAGTTAGTGTCTAAATGAGGCTCCCACGAATTCCAAACAATTTATTTCCATACATATTACAAAAGTATTATTAAGAGAACTTATACAGACAATCCATTCATATCAAATAGAGTATAACACATTATGAATAATAACTGGTAGCTTAAAGTTACTTTATCTAAATAAGTACACACGAATAGTACAGATATCATTTATAAATCAAAGGTGTATTCAACTGACCTTGACTTTGTCTGAAGCGACTACTCCCGTCTTAGCCTTGGCCCCTTGGTCAGCTTTGGCCAGGGCTGCTCTGTGTTTTTCTGGGTCATATCCTGGAGCAAGGGCCAAGTCATATTTGCCCTCTGCCCCCATTCTGTAGGAGTTGGATCCACCGGAGTCCCAGTTCACATCAATCCATCCTGTCAAAGACAGTCACAAAATATTGTCAGAAAAAATATCTTGTACATGTATATATCATTTAATTTAATAACACTTTAAATCTGCATAAATTAGCCCCCCTACCATTAAGAAGTTCCCTAATGCATACATTTAAATAACACTATAAATCTGCATTAACTAGTCCCCTACCATTGTGCAGTTCCCCGGTCACAGTGCCCTCCCCACCCTTGGGTCCGTCCTGGTCCCTCCATTTCCAGTCCATGCCCCTGACGACTCGGGCCCCAGGGACCATCTGTTTCAACACCTGGGTCCTTATTATTCGTCTCTGTCGCCGTAGGCTGGCCTCTGCCTCACGTGCTGCTTTACCTGACAAATATCCAGCATTTGTTTAATTTAGTGTCCTACTGTCTCCATATAAACAAGCTAATATAGAATTACTGTTCATATTTAACCACCAGTTTTAAATCCTCTCTCACCTAGATCGTCACAGACTCCATTAACAGTTCCGTAAATTTCCATCCCTGACACGGACAGGTAGTGGGTCTGACCGCTAGCGTTGCGGCCAGTCTGTTGGATCTTGATGTGTCGCCACCCCTGCTTCTCATCTTCTGGGGGGGTCAGAGTCCATGTCGCCGTGGACCCAGGCTCATTCAGACTTGTGTCATCCTTGTGAGTCTTAAGTGTGACCCAATTAATGCCATCTTTGGACACCTGGAACTGCCAATTCCTCAGTGCAGACCTGAAGAAAATGAATTCATCATACAAGAAGCTTATAAAGCCATTTCATGACAAAATGAACTACACTGCACATGTTTACGAAAAGGAAGAGCTATAAAATTTGCATTTTGAAACCATATGAGACAAGGCATTTTGCCTCCAATTTAATGCAGATTAGAAACAATAATTTGCACACTTGATTACCTGCCATATCCTCGGGCATGTCTCAGGGTGTAGTGGGTGGGCAAGATCCAGACGCCCAAGTCAATGGCAAACCAGGCTTTCCTAAGAAAGGAAAATCATTGAAGATTATATCAAACGTTAAAGTAAAGTTTATCTTTATAATTTCATTTTAAATTTAAGTTCTCTTCAACTAACTTGTCATCATTTGTGTGACAGTTGAGAGCAGCGCTGTCTCGACTAACGATATCCTCCAGTTTTCCGTAAGGCAAATTACGACCTTCAGATGAGGTGACCACTATAAGTCCATACTGAGCGGGGTTAACCCATTCCACTGCAGTTCTACATTTATAGAAAAAAAGGTTCAATATTCAGGCGGGCTGATTGGACTTACGTGTACATATCAACTTATTACTGCCCTTCTGTCATTTGATAAATGTTTTTGAAACCTACTTTGCGTTGGATCCAATCCAATAAATGAGACCATTCTCATCAAAGTCTGACTGATAATTCAGATAGAAGGGATCCTTCTTCTCCTTTAGGATTTTGACAAAAGTAAAAGTCTGTCTGTCAAAGTCATACCACTGCTTAGCAACCTGAAAAATAATTTGGTATCATTTAAAAATAAAAATTTCATGTTGTTAGATATTTTCTTTTCAGATACAAACATTAATCATAATGACACAGATTTTTCACAAAGAATAGCAAGACTCGGACCATTTTGAGCAGGTACCGCTCCAGCGCCCCCACAGTTGTCAGTGGTTCCATCTTCAGGTTACATCCGCTCCTGTCAAGTAGCCCTGCCTCTCCAGGAGCTCGTTCGAGTCGGAATCGTAAACGACGGGTCAAAATCTACAAAAACAAAGGCTCCCTGCTAACTGACTGGTGATAAATTCATGATGTGAACATGTCAACATGTCTCTTGCTTGTTCAGATCCTTACCTGTAATCCATAGCCTGATCCCGGAAGATCGTAGTTATAGACGGAGAGTTTCTCTACTGACTCTAATACAGCTATTAACTTCCTAACTATAGCAATAGCTGGATTCAACCTTGAAAAACATAGTCAGATTATGAAATGTAAACATGCTAACATTTTGGTAGGTATAAATTTTTACTTCTCTTACTTTTGCCTGAGTCAATTCTTACCCATCGTTTTCTTGAAAGACTGATCGAAAAATCCCTATTCTCTCTTTAGTCCTTCTTTTGCTGTCCTTACTTGTGGAATCTTCTATGTTCTAAATATAGAAGTCATCAGTAAGAATTTGAATATTAGTTTGAATAAAATCAAAAATTAAAAAAAAATAAATAAAAAATAATGTCTTTGAGTAACGATCTTGTACATTGTACAAAACATATTTGAGACCACTTACATTGTTAAGAATATTGAGTAGAGTCTGGACCAGACCACTGGACTGGAGTTCATACGAAGACACAGTATGTTCATCTCTCAGTAGGAGAACCAGTTCCTCAAGACTTGCCCTCATGTCCTCAATCCAGGTCACCTCACCATCAGCGTTCTGAAACAGATAAAGAGCTCAAAGTGTGAAATCAAGTTGCCATCAAATCTTACAAAGTGAAACTAATATTTCTGTCTGACTTGCTTGCAGTACATGTCAATGAGATAGTAGACTATTCCCTACCCTGACTTGGCTAATCTGCATGGCACAGGCTGCTTCTAGCTGCTGAACAATGTTGCGTATCTTGGCAACCACACCGCGAGGCATGGCTTCTGCTGCTCTGAAGTACTGCTCATAGATCTCTCTGGCCATCGTCTTCACCTTCAAACAAGATGTAGAGACAGGGTACATATTGAACATGATTACAGTGAAATATCTGGTGTATATAACATTAACATTATTATCATATAAATACAAGACCACAATATTTATTTATCAAATTCAAACTGAATATATCTACTACCTTGGACCTGATTTCCTCAGTCTTGGAGCGCATTTTCCTGTTTTTCTTGCCGCCCCACCCAGTAGCAAACTCTGGCCCTAGGGATGTCTCCGCTGTGAAGGAGTGTTTTGTTCCCCTGTTGGACTCAAATATAAACCCTGCTAAATCCTCCTTCAGAATTGTAGATTGCTGTAAAATTATTCCAAAGAACAACTACATTAGATCATTACCATTAGTTCCTTCATTAAATAAAATTGTTTAATTTTCTATATATATATATAAAAAAATTTACACCCAGCCTTTGGCTGCTATACGTACGTCACAGACTTGCTGTCCATCCGAGTTATGGATGTGGAGCTCTCCTTCCTTCTTACATGTCAGTGTCCAGTTGCCCACCACCAGTCTCTGCGAGCTGACATGGGACAGGACGGGGTGGCTGACCGCTCCCTGCTTAATCTGACCCCGTGCCCGCTGTAACTTCTCCAGGAACTCCCCTCGGTTCTCTGAGCTGTCCGAGCTTCCCTCCGGACTCCCACTGGAGTACATGGTGGCCAGCTTGCTGTCCAGGATGAAGCGGAACCAACCGTTGCTCCCATTGGACAGTTCCAGAGCTGCGGCATCTGACCACAAATACAGACAGTCCCGCCCCCGCACGATGCACCAGTCCTTCCAGTGGTAGGGTCGGCCCTGCTGGATCTCTGGGGCGTCCTCAATCACGGACTCCTCATCCTCCTGTAATCAGCACAGCCAACTCATTAATCTAAACCTCTAGTTTAATGTCAGTTACATCCTCTCAAATTAGCTCTATATTTCTAAAATAAGCACATATGATATTAAATAATAAAGCTTACTCATTAATCTTTAACCCCTAACTAATGTCTGCTACAGCCTCTTCTATCTTTTACAAGTCAGTGTATTTATGATAATTAACAGTGTATATGCATAATGAAATTTGGGAATTGGTCTTTCTAACCTGTAATCAACAATGGCAACTGTCAATATCTTTGTGTATTTATTTAAAGTTTTACAAAGTGACAAGTGTATTTTGTCCGAATTTGACTTAGTGGCTTACCTTCTCCTCTTTGATGGCAGCTGCCTCGCTCTCCTGGGGACCGGCTAAATCCAGGACCCGACCAAACATCCCCAGCCGAGCAAAGTGTTCCAGGAAGATGTCCTCTGCCTTCTTCATCAGATCCTGGATAATGTGCAGCACGACCTGGTGGCCTTCATCATCATCCTGGGTCACAATACAAAGGGAGACAATCTTTATTCAAGGGAATAATCTTATATATATATGGAAAGATAATATCTTAATAATAAAACAACAGCATTATTCAATTTCTTAGCTGTTAATTTTTCATTTTTCCATTATTGTTATAAGTGGTATCATTTTTTATTTAGATGACCTCAAACTCTCTGAAAATAACTTATTTAGCATGATCAGGCTCTGATAAGGTTATACCTCATGATCTAGAACATTTGTGAGAACTTCAGTAAGAGCACCAGCAAAGTTCACGACCCCCAGCTCGGGGTTACACATCTCACTCAGTAGGGGAGTGCCAGTGTAATGGATCATCTTCTTCAATAAGGAAAGACTAGACTTCCTGTGTAAAATGAAATAATTACATTTACCATTGGTTAAAAACATTCAAAAATAATAAATCATTGCATTTAAAATTCAGCTACACTAAAAATATTTATGTATTAACAGAGTTGTCTTACCTGACAGAGGGCAGCATGGTGCTGGTGAACACATGTGTGAATACAGGGAGCAGCTGTTTGACGTAGACGGGGGCCACCTCAGGGTCGCCTCTAGGTTCACTGACTTCCTCCTCCATCGCCTCCACCTCCTCCTTCTTCTCTTGACCGGCTGGCTGACTCTGGTCACGGTTCACCTGGACCATCCACTCACCTGTAAGGTAGCCATTACATTTCACCCATATAAACAAGTGACTATCAATTATATAGCAACTGATAACAGAAAGTTTGTCACAAAGAAAGTCATTTCATTGCCCATAGAAGCATAACACTGACTAAAAATTACACAGTCACTCATAGAAGAATTCTATTCACCAAAAAGCCACTCATATTTCCCATACAATTCTACTAGTCTAGTAGATCTATATTGTATCATTCATGAAAATATTCTTTTTTTTCATTTTAAAGGATTAAAACTAGCTAGGTGATGATGTTTGCAACATTTGTTTAAGTTGTCTGTACTGTGGTTCATACCTGTAATCATTTATTTGTTTATGTATTACATACCTGTGAAACATCACAAGATTGAATTACCTGGTGACTGTAAGATGGAGATGACCTCCCGATGACCTTCATCTCCCCTCTCCCGGGCCTTGTCCAGCGGAGTCTTCCCATCTTCATCACGGAGATCGGGGTTTGCACCGTACCTCAAAAGGGTCTGTCAACAGAGCAAACATTAAATGACATCCACATGGTAGGAATTGTGAGGATATCACAGAGAAGTTAACATGAAAGGTAAAAAACAGGGTAGAAATATTGTAAGCATGTGGGATAGAGAACTTAAGAAACAGCCAAAAAATACCCTGAATTCTTATTTACATGGGAATCAAGGTATGGGTATGATATAAACTGAGCATACCTTGACAATCTGTGGTCGACCAAAGCAGGCGGCATAGTGTAGGGAGGAGGACCTCAGGCCACGATTAACATCTGCTCCCCGCTCACACAGAAACTCAACCTGTGGGAAATATCAACACAACAGTTCTATCAAACATGTACCTGTACTAGTGCTTATATTACAATGACAACAGGTGATAAAAGACACACTTGTTTAACAACACCTGTATGACGACAGGTGACTCACCATTTCCTGGGTTCCAAAGGCAGAGGCCCAGTTCAGCAGAGTCTGGCCCACGTCATCCATGAAGTTCACCTCAAATCCTGTCACCCCAACAAAACAGAGACAAACAACAAGATCACACATTTGTCCAACACTTCTTCACTTAGCTCTAAGAACCCACTTACACTTTGCCATGAACATTTTGTAATGCAAGTCCCATTACCTAGAACAAAATCTGACATTACTCTAGAATGAGTGAAAGACTGTTAACTTTATAAACTTTTACACAAACTGAGAATGCAATAAGTTCAATGCAGTTAACTTTTTTACCATTGTCTATTGCGTCTATGAGTGCATCCGTGTCTTTACTGCGGATACAATCAATGAGTTGTCGATGCGAGCGGTCACCAGCCGAATCACTGCGTCGTAACCCTGACAACCGACTACTGATGGTGGAGGTCCCGGCCTTGGGCAGAGCTTTCCGACCCTCGAACAATAGAACCAGCAAAAGGTCCACTAGTCTCATGGTGTCCAGAGAGCACCTACATAATGCATTCATTTATGATAAACCATTCTTAAAAACTTACTTAGGAAAATTAGTTATAAGATTTTCTATAACTGCAAACCCAAGGCTCCAAAGCTAACACAGTGTCCTACTGAAATCTCACCTTTCATCCCCTCTGAGGCCACTTTCAATGGCGTCTGGTAGATCTGAGCGGAGAAGGTCGTGTGTGATGGTGGGTGAGCCGCGACATAACGTGGACAGGAGACTGATTACCGTGGAGATACTTGGGCTGGACTTTGCCTCCTGTATACTGACGTTCCCTGGGGTACTGACTGTGGAGACATTGGGCCCCGAGTCCCCTGCCTGCTGAAGTCTCTGTAGCAACTCGTCTATCAGTCCGTGCTGAGCTAGAGGGGCTGGATCCACTCCTCTACGTGTAAAGCGGTCAGCCAGGGAAGCAAAGCACCTCAATGCTCCATCGGCAACCTGGTCAATCAAAAGTTGCTTGTTACTAAATCTGTATTTCTTATATCTAAATACAAGGTCTTAATTGCAAATTGTGTATAAAATACAAAATTCTAAGAAACACCATACATATTGGTCTTCGTGCTCCAACAGTGTTGATAGAGACTCGACACATGACTCCAATGAAGAATCCTGGGGCTCCATTTTACCACAGAGTCTGGATACAACGGCCATGGCTGAGTGGAGTGTGTCCTTGTGAACCTGTGACCCGTACTCTGTCACAAAGGTCAGCACACAGTTCAGTCCCCCCGAGTCAAACACAGCACTCGACTCACGGGTACATATCCTCTCCAGCACCTAAATCAAATTCAGTAATATCATCACATCATCACTTGCCACATAAATCATGTTAGATAAACCAAATGTCCCTTTCTCTTTTAATAAAATTCAGTTCATCATGTTCATTAATTTTGTTAAAAAGAGATAGTTCATGGTTTGTAATGTAGTTAAAGTTTGGTATATCAAAGATTAAGAAACTCTTTGAGTTGATTTAATATTTCCACTAGTCCACCATCAAATTTTCAGATAAAAAAAACACCAAATTCCTCATCTTCTAGTGAAAATGATGTGTTGATATCAATAATCAAGAGGATCTAGTCATTTAAAACTGTTTTATTAATTTGGGAAGAAAACATTTACAAGTAGCTATATTTCAACTTGAAAATAACAGATTATCTATGCACTTCTCTGTTTATTAAAGACAGCTCTCATTATTTACCAATGAAATCATTGTTTATTTATATATCTAGTAAGTTCCATCAGTTTTATGCCAGCAGACCCAGTTTTCACTGATAACTATCTGTTGATGCCAATCTTATTTCTGTTTACATCTGGAGAATACTTGGCACCCCTCCAATGCTGCAACCTAGAATGTCACACTGCACATACCTTGATGCATTGCTCCGCCAGATCGCGGCTATTTTTAGAAGCCATATCCACCACCACCAGTCTGTTACACAGAGCTTTGATGGCACCCTCTACACAAACTATCCGGCGGGTGCACTCTGCGGATACGTCCAGGTAGTAAGTGATAGCGCGAGCAGTGACCTCCAGGACATTGTCCGGAGCACATTCATCCAAGAAAATCCGACAGAGAGCAGGGAGAAATGTCCTTGGTGGACAGCTACAAATGTTTATATGAAAAAGCTATCAGTGAGATTGAAGATGATTGAGGACACTTCGTTTTAGTTTCATTATCACAAATGAAATTTAAAAGTTTCAGAAAATAACTAAACAGCTTTTACCATGATACTTTAAAAGCATGAAAATTCATTACACAATTAACAGCAAGGAATTTAATAAAACTTGATCTTAAAAATCTTAAAAACTTGACTAAAATTCTATCTGATTATATGTAGCAAATCACCACCCATTTAATCCTATACATGGACTAAACTTCAGAGTAAAGAAAGGAATTCTTTATGAGTCATATATTTATCACTTATAGCATTACTCAGTGATTCAACACTAGTCTGTAGAACAAATAGTTGTACAATAATATGGCACACTAACTAAATGAGAACAATTATGGGTGTGTATAAATTAAAGTCTTTAATGTTTCAGAGATACATAATAGACCATAGTAACATATTGTCACTACTTAGATATTTAAAAATGATATATTGATCATAATCATTTAGATACTAGAAAGGGTCAAGATTATAAGTTTAACAGTGACAACATCCAGAAGTGTCTGAATCCTCATACAAGAAGAGATTGATTAAATATTGTCAAAAAATGACTGAATAATTCAACTCAGTAATGTTTATGCCCATTGACACCAACTTAAAAGTTAACATTGTTGAATTAAAAATAACCATGGGGAATATTTTAAGACTTTCTAGAAGTATTATGTGAAAGGAACAAGCTTTAAAATCTTAAGGATGAACGCAGTATTTAACAAGGAAATTACCTTTCAAACACTCGATCAACATTGTCTGACATTAAGAGCAGCATACACAACTGTTCAAGCGCTATCAATTGCATGTCCCTCTCCTCCCCCTGGCCCATCTGAAGCCATTCTAGAAGAGTCTCCGGGTCCACATCCGCCATAATGACAAAACACTAGACTACTGCAAGTGATGCAGCTGCTAGGTCTAAAAATAGCTTCTGGATAATTTCCGACAGAAATGAAACTTATATCATCCAAATTAAGAATCTTTTATCAAATAGTCTAAAATGTAACTTGTCAGGACTTATATAAGATACCAACGAAGTACCACTACCTGGCATTTACAAATAAAACAACATAATTCCTCATCATGAACAAAGACGTGGTCGCCAAATAGTTGCCTCTCCCATCCTCGTTCAATATCCTCAATGTATCACATCACATGCCTAGAACCATAATGTTTTTACAAATATACTAACGGCAATTAACACACATTGTGTGTTTGTGTCTACCACTATCCTGAGCTCTGAAAATAGAATCCCAATTTTATTGAACTTGACCTCGATCTGACTTGGTAAGCCGGAAGAGGTTCCGAAAGTACTCTTAGTCGGAACTCCTCGGATGTCTGCGATTGCGTGACGTAGACATCCGAGGAGTTCCCATTGCTAAATGAGAAGCTAATACCAGGAAATTAGTGCAAAGTATTTAACTCAAGAAGAACGAACAAAATACTATATCTTCGTAGTGGGAATTCACAGAAATACCTACAGACATTTAAAAATTGTTGAGATTTTAATTTTTTTATGATATGAGCAATATCCATGCAATTATGTAGTGGTTTATAATTTTTCTCTTTTTAATAAACCGGAAGCTTTAAAAGTTACATAATGCCAAAGTCCGACAGCATGTGAGAACCGGAGACCGGTGTAGTGCGTTGGAAGTCAGAAGTGTCCGGTGACTTTGAATGGTAGGGTAAAGCCGGACAGTTAGAATGGATTCTGGGCTTCAGACACGAGCCAAACGCAATAAGTAAGCAATGCTTTTATCGAGCTGTAATGCCATTCTGTAATGGGCACTAAATTAAAGTTGCATGAATTTTTACAATACAACTGTATAATGGCACACGTAAGATGACATAATATTTTGTACAGTAATGTAGCGTATAAACAATATTGTGATGCAGTATGCTTGAGTTATTTCTCTTTTTAAAAATGATTAATGGAAAGCAATGAGTCATTGAATGACAAATATGAAAAATAGACCAGACCGGGTTTCGAACCCGCTGGCCCCTTGTATCTATAGTCAGGTGCTCTACCCACTGAGCTATCTTGCCTGTATTCAAACCGGTCTGACTGTTACAACTGCATACATTATATGATATTTACTTGACTGAAAACAGGGTACAATGTTTTTAAGTTTTGTACAAAACTTTTTTGTGTAATTTTAAATTTGTTCATGGTAAAAGGAACTTGCTTTGACAAAAATTGTAGAGTTTTATGTAATTATTAATTAATAAGTAAAACTTTGTGTTTGGAGCACTCTTTTCATTTAATTCAAATAGTTATTTAGTTAAATCCTTCTCTGAGCCATGAAGACGCTTAGGGCCAAGTTTATCTCTGGTTTCTGTGGTGTGAAGCGGATGAGTCATTGTCTCCCACTGGATGGGACACCAGTCCATCGCAGATTAACTCCCAGCATAAGTCGGTACCCAAATTCAGCTTGGTGGACTGAAACAATATAGATAAAGTACCTAATGTCTACCGTTATACAGCACACAACATCGAGTGACCCCAGCAGGGCTTGAACCAGCAATCTTTGGGTTACTGGCCTAACGCCTAGGACCACTGAACCATGTGCTCCACATTTTATTTGCTTTTCTTTTAACTTACCAACTAAATCTTTATGTTGTATTTTTTAGGCCTGTGTTTGGGCTGCTATTTTTTAAGCGGTTTGCGAAGCTGACGGGTTACATGTTCCCCTCTTGGAGAAGTGTTCAGGTTCTGTTATGTATATTGCTGCTCATTCTAGGACTTCTGGGTAAGTGACAAATCTTTGTTATGATACTTTATACTCTAAGGCATGGAAGTGTGTGGTCTTACTGTGATATTGCAGAACAAACAAAGACACCCATTGACATTGATGTCAAAAGATTAAAGTTCACTATATGTACTGCTATAAATAATCTTTGGAACCCACTGAAGTCATCAACTTCATTTACTGGTTGACCTTGACAAGTAAATGACCTCTATTGATATTTAGGTGAACAGGTTCAAGGTCACATGTCAGATATATTGAAGAACATTTTCTAAACATATGTAGCTAATTCGCAAAAGAAAGAAAGGAACTATTTGATTTAATTTCATCTAAAGTAAAACATTTTATTAATTTGCAAGATAAACAAAAATGTTTTGAATTTTAAACTGTGAAGAATTAGACATTAAACTCTCTTAGTAAATTTTACAAAAGACATTGCCTTAATTTGTATTTCTGAATGAAATATTAGTTTCTCATTATGTGATAAATCATTTAAGATTTGCATGTATTTTGACTCTATCCCTCTTGTGTATACCGGTATGTTTATTGTGCATTTTTAATATGAATGTTTATTGTACAGTGCCCCTTGAGGGCCCTTAATTGGTCAATAAATTGAACTGAATTGAATTGTCAGATATTATTAGACCAGTATTTAGGACAAGAAGACATAGACCTGTCCATACATTATGTATCAGTTGAAAGAAATTCATATCATATTTGTTTTAGACTATTTGCAGAATTACCAATCTGATTTTCAGAGCAGGTGGTGATTTTTTATATCGGAAACATTCCGTCCAAGTATTACAAGGTGTTTGGAGATCGCGACATGGCAGGATTCAGGGAAAAAACTATAATGGCCGTTCTCCTCATCGCGGCTGAAGCTTTTGTGAGTTTATATGGAAATTTTTTTCAAAGGATAAAATAAGACATATATATTTGATAAGACTTATTTAAAAAAATATTGTCTAATGTTCATTTGCATTCATATTGTTATATATAAAACACACATCTTTGGTCAGTTAGTGAAAGTGTGCAGTTCACATGAAATTTATAAGTGACAACAAAATGATTCAATAACTGAGAGTCTGAACTTCCGTGAGCATTATAACCCCAGTTGTCTGTTGTAACAGATAAAGGCCTCCATGCTTTACCTTGTCTCTGTGTTGTACATCAAGTGGAGGGGCTGTATCAACGCCAAAATACACACGCTCTACTTCACAGATCTTGTCTATTACACAGTCAATATGGCCGGGAAAATCGACAATCCGTAAGTATTGGATAAAGCTGCCTTTATATAGTTTCAATGGTCAAATTCTGAAACTCTATCTTGATTGATATTGCATTTGCTTAAATTTTATTTGTTTTAAATACACTACATAAAAAAACTACAGTAAAACACCCTTGTACCGTTTTTTTTGTCCCAGAGACCAACGAATCACCCAGGACTTGGACAGGATGTGTTACAACTTCAGTCAGATCTTTGCTCCGATTATCATTGCCCCCTTCACCATTGCTTACTACCTGTATAAATGTGTAGAAAGGTCAGATACCAACATTTATGTTGATAATGTAATATCAAACACATCACAATCTTTAGAGGTCTGGGTTAGTCTACAATTCAGGACTTTTCAATGTTTGGACTACGACTCAGGACTAACTTTAGGTCTCAAATTCATGAAGTAAATTTGAGACATGATTTAAAACTGTTCCAGTTTTGTACCAAAAGACTTGAAGTGATAGATCTGATAATTGACATGCCTGTGGTGTGATAATAGATATACCTGGAGGCATCTTATCTGGTATATGAAATACCTGTAGTTATATCCTAAGACATTTACCCTGGAATACATAATATACATGTACACATAAGTCTGTTGTTATACCTGTAGACATTATATAAACTATACCTGTAGACATGATTTAGATATACCTATAGACATAAGATATACCTGTAGACATGATAATAGATATACCTATAAATAAAGGATATACAGGTAGACATGATATTAGATAAATACCTATAGACATAAGATATACCTGTAGACATGATAATAGATATACCTATAAATAAAAGATATACAGGTAGACATGATATTAGATATACCTATAGACAAAAGATATACCTGAAGACATGATAATAGATATACCTATAAATAAAAGATATACAGGTAGATATGATATTAGATATACCTATAGACAAAAGATATACCTGAAGACATGATATTAGATAAATACCTATAGGCATAAGATATGTCTGTAGGCATGATATTGATTATGCCTTTTGACATGTTATTAAATATACCAGTAGACATGATTGAAGATATACTGTAGACATACTATTAGATATACCTAAGAAGTATAGACATATGATATACCTGTAGACATGAGATTAGATACTAGTATACCTGTAGACATACTGGTATCAATATTATATGTATATATAGATATGGTATATGATGTAACTGTAGACATGGTATTAGATGTACCTGTACCTGTAGACATTATATTAAATATAGACATTATATTAGACAAAAGTTTAGCCATGGCAGTAGACATACCTGTAAATATAATAGTAGACAAACTTGTAGACATCAGATGATATTTACAACCACAAAATATGATTCCCTTTATTTCTTAAGAAAACTGATTGTAATTCACAGTGGTATAGATACTGGCAGGGCTGAAATCTACATGATCTAATTCTAATCAGTTTATCGATCGGTTGAAACCTTCAGTTACCTAAGAAAAATCATAGACTGCACGAAATAATTATGATTATGTCAGACACAAATTCCCATAATTATTATATGAAGACTGGGCTATTTCTTTTATTTAATGTAATGATGTACATTATCAATAATTTAATTACTTTTACCTACTCTTTATGATTAGTTCAATAACTTATTACAAGAAAGGTGTAAATATAAACAATAAAATGCTTTTTTTGATGATGCATGCGGGCTACGAAGGTTGCAATCATTGCAGAAAAAATACTTAACCCGCTTTAGCTAGTTATGGATTTTTTCTGCAATGTCTTTAATAGGTTATTTATTTTTTCTGCAATGTCGCTACCTTCATATCCTGAATATCACCAAAGAAAGCATTTTATTGTTTAATTAGATATTATTGTAGATGTATTAGATATATCTGTAGACATGACACAAGATGTACTTGTAGACATGGTATTAGACATGATGTAAGATAAACATGCACCTCTAGACATGATATTAGACATACCTTTAGACATGATATTAGACATACCTCTAGAAATTATATTAGACATACCTTTATAAATGATATAAGACTTACATGTAGACATGATGTTAGATATACTAGTATGTGTAAACATGATATTAGATACTTATATGTAGAGGACATGATATAAGACATACTTTTAGACATGATATTAGATGATATTAGACATACTTGTAGACATGATATTAGATGATATTAGACATACTTGTAGACATGATATTAGATGATATCAGACATACTTGTACACATGATATAAGATGATATTAGACATACTTGTAGACATGATATTAGATGATATCAGACATACTTGCAGACAAGAAATTAGATGATATTAGACATACTTGTAGACATGATATTAGATGATATCAGACATACTTGTACACATGATATAAGATGATATTAGACATACTTGTAGACATGATATTAGATGATATCAGACATACTTGCAGACAAGAAATTAGATGATATTAGACATACTTGTAGACATGATATTAGATGATATTAGACATACTTGTAGACATGATATTAGATGATATCAGACATACCTGTACACATGATATTAGATGATATAAGAAATATTTTTAGATATCATATCATATTAGATGATATTAGATTATATAAGATATACTTGTAGACATGATATTAAATGATATTAGACATACTTGCAGACATGATATTAGATGATATTAGACATACTTGTAGACATGATATTAGATGATATGAGACATACTTGTAGACATGATATTAGATGATATTAGACATACTTGCAGACAAGATATTAGATGATATTAGACATATAGACATGATATTAGATGATATCAGACATACCCCTAGACATGATATTAGATGATATTAGACATACTTGTAGACATGATATATATGCCAGATGTTTGTTTTGTAACAGCACAAGTTACCTGGGCCCTGTTGGTGTCATTTCTTTCTTTATTGTTGCCACGGTGATCAACAAGTTACTGATGTCTCCAGTTGTTCATTATGTGTTTCGAAGAGAAAAAATGGAGGGAAATTACAGGTACAGACAAATACTCAAAAAGTAGTTGTATACAGTACAGACAAGGGAAAGTAGAAAGCATTCCTGCTATGCCCATATTAAGACATTATATTTACAGATTTATGAATTTTATGTATTGGTTATTATGATAATGAATTTATCACACTGTTATTTTGTTTCAGATTTAAACACATGCTACTAAGAGCTAATGTTGAGTCAGCCGCGTTCTACAGGTCAGGTGAGATAGAGAAGTTCTACACGGATCAACGGCTACACCGTCTTCTGAGGACTCAGCACAGCCTGATACTGAGGCAGTATGCCCTCAATTGTGAGTTCAATGGGTTCAAAGGCCATATGATAACAAGTCTGATATGTAGGCAATATGCCCTTAAATGTGAGTTCATAGATTTACAAGTCTGATAATGAGGCAGTGCGCTTCCAACTGTTAGTTCATAGCTCCATAAAAGAATAAAAATTAGGTATAATTATGCTTTAAACTGTAAGTTCATAGCTTATTGTTTAGAGCAATACTATAACTATTTTGAAGAAATGAGAATTGCTGTTAAATATGAGTATATATATCTGTAGTCTCAGTGAATTTGTTTGACTACCTGAGAGGAGTACTCACTGACAGTTACATTTATATATCTGTAGTCTCTGTGAATTTGTTTGACTGACAGTTACATTTATATATCTGTACTCACAGTGAATTTGTTTGACTACCTGGGAGGAATACTCACTAACAGTTACATTTACATATCTGTAGTCTCGGTGAATTTGTTTGACTACCTGAGAGGAATATTCACTGACAGTTACATTTAGATATCTGTAGTCTCTGTGAATTTGTTTGACTACCTGAGAGGAATACTCACTGACAGTTACATTTATATATCTGTAGTCTCTGTGAATTTGTTTGAGTACCTGAGAGGAATACTCGCTGACAGTTACATTTATTTATCTGTAGTCTCTGTGAATTTGTTTGACTACCTGAGAGGAATACTCGCTGACAGTTACATTTATATATCTGTAGTCTCTGTGAATTTGTTTTGACTACCTGAGAAGAATACTCACTGGCAGTTACATTTATATATCTGTAGTCTTGGTGAATTTGTTTGACTACCTGAGAGGAATACTCACTGACAGTTACATTTATATATCTGTAGTCTCGGTGAATTTGTTTGACTACCTGAGAGGAGTACTCACTGACAGTTACATTTATATATCTGTAGTCTCTGTGAATTTGTTTGAGTACCTGAGAGGAATACTCACTGACAGTTACAGTTATATATCTGTAGTTTCGGTGAATTTGTTTGACTACCTGAGAGGAATACACACTGACAGTTACATTTATATATCTGTAGTCTCTGTGAATTTGTTTTGACTACCTGAGAGGTATATTTACCTACAGTTACATTTATATATCTGTAGTCTCTATGAATTTGTTTTGACTACCTGAGAAGAATACTCACTGGCAGTTACATTTATATATCTGTAGTCTTGGTGAATTTGTTTGACTACCTGAGAGGAATACTCACTGACAGTTACATTTATATATCTGTAGTCTCGGTGAATTTGTTTGACTACCTGAGAGGAGTACTCACTGACAGTTACATTTATATATCTGTAGTCTCTGTGAATTTGTTTGAGTACCTGAGAGGAATACTCACTGACAGTTACAGTTATATATCTGTAGTTTCGGTGAATTTGTTTGACTACCTGAGAGGAATACACACTGACAGTTACATTTATATATCTGTAGTCTCTGTGAATTTGTTTTGACTACCTGAGAGGTATATTTACCTACAGTTACATTTATATATCTGTAGTCTCTGTGAATTTGTTTGACTACCTGAGAGGAATACTCACTGGCAGTTACATTTATATATCTGTAGTCTTGGTGAATTTGTTTGACTACCTGGGTGGAATACTCACTAACAGTTACATTTACATATCTGTAGTCTCTGTGAATTTGTTTGACTACCTGGGAGGAATACTCACTGACAGTTACATTTATATATCTGTAGTCTCGGTGAATTTGTTTGACTACCTGGGTGGAATACTCACTGACAGTTACATTTATATATCTGTAGTCTCAGTGAATTTGACTACCAGGGATAATACTCACTGACAGTTACATTTATTTATCTGTAGTCTCGGTGAATTTGTTTGACTACCTGGGAGGAATACTCAGTTACATCCTTCTTGCCTTCCCGATATTCAATGGAAACTTTGACAGTGAATCACCCTCAGATTTTTCATCACTCATCAGTGCTGTAAGTTTTCTCCCTTGTTTTTATGATATTTCTTATATACTGTATTAAAACCAACTTTTATTAATCGACAACTTTATTTCGCGATTTACTGGACACAAACTGGTTCACAAAGACTAATTTTCGAGGGTAAGCCTTATACAGACCTGTGTTGTTATTACAACCATACGACAAGGGCTGGTTCGCAGAGAGAAATATTTGCGACGACAATGCTCTCGCTCGCGAATAAAAGTTGGTTTACAGTATTTAAATATCATTTACATCAAAGAAATGAAAAGCATCAATGAAGTTGAGTAACAGCAAAGTCCAAAGGATCTGCAAACTTACTTTGCTATGTTAATA
The DNA here is from genome assembly GCA_033439105.1 of Magallana nippona. NCBI lineage: Eukaryota > Metazoa > Mollusca > Bivalvia > Ostreida > Ostreidae > Magallana > Magallana nippona. The sequence goes on along the minus strand of CM065923.1, from coordinate 50,190,436 downwards.
AGTTTACAATAACAAGTACATATATAGTGAAATATTGTAAAAATGCATTATGTTTTAATCCACATGTATTCCATGATTCATGGAGGTATTAAATGCTAAACAATCACATGATATTAGACATAGGCAATGTCTTATTTTTGTACCTTGATTTTGTCTATTTTAGAACTCCTTCATCTTTATGTACCTCATCAACTGCTTCACTCGTCTGATTGATCTATCATTAACAGCAGCAGAAGTAGCGGGTAATGCCCACAGGTAAGGCTAATAGCCACAGAGACGCAGTAAATGAAATACCCACAGGTAAGGCTAAAAACCCTGGAACACAGTAAATGAAATACCAACAGGTAAGGCTAATAGCCACAGAGACACAGTAAATCAAATACCAACAGGTAAGGCTAAAAAAAACCCTGGAACACAGTAAATGAAATACCCACAGGTAAGGCTAATAGCCACATAGACACAGTAAATGAAATACCCACAGGTAAGGCTAATAGCCACAGAGACACAGTAAATGAAATACCCACAGGTAAGGCTAATAGCCACAGAGACACAGTAAATGAAATACCCACAGGTAAGGCTAATAGTCTCAGGAACAAAGTAAATCAAATACCCACAGGTAAGGCTAATAGCCACAGAGACACAGTAAATGAAATACCCACAGGTAAGGCTAATAGCCACAGAGACACAGTAAATGAAATACCCACATGTAAGGCTAATAGCCACAGAGACACAGTAAATGAAATACCCACAGGTAAGGCTAATAGCCACAGAGACACAGTAAATGAAATACCCACATGTAAGGCTAATAGCCACAGAGACACAGTAAATGAAATACCCACAGGTAAGGCTAATAGCCACAGAGACACAGTAAATGAAATACCCACATGTAAGGCTAATAGCCACAGAGACACAGTAAATGAAATACCCACAGGTAAGGCTAATAGCCACAGAGACACAGTAAATGAAATACCCACAGGTAAGGCTAATAGCCACAGAGACACAGTAAATGAAATACCCACATGTAAGGCTAATAGCCACAGAGACACAGTAAATGAAATACCCACAGGTAAGGCTAATAGCCACAGAGACACAGTAAATGAAATACCCACAGGTAAGGCTAATAGCCACAGAGACACAGTAAATGAAATACCCACAGGTAAGACTAATAGCCACAGAGACACAGTAAATGAAATACCCACAGGTAAGGCTAATAGCCACAGAGACACAGTAAATGAAATACCCACAGGTAAGGCTAATAGCCACAGAGACACAGTAAATGAAATACCCACAGGTAAGGCTAATAGCCACAGAGACACAGTAAATGAAATACCCACAGGTAAGGCTAATAGCCACAGAGACACAGTAAATGAAATACCAACAGGTAAGGCTAAAAAAACCCTGGAACACAGTAAATATAATACCCACAGGTAAGGCTAATAGTCTCAGGAACACAGTAAATAAAATACCCACAGGTAAGGCTAATAGCCATAGAATCACAGTAAATAAAATACTGTGGAATCAATTTTATTCGTGGGGGGTCAATGTTCGTGGATAGCCATCGTTTTTCTGGTTCGTGGGGACGTAATTTCGTTGGTAGCAAGTCTGGGATAATTTTAATAAATATTAAACAAATGCTTTGCATGTATATACTTTCGTGGGGATGTAAATTTTGGCAAGGGTTACCCACAAAAGCCATGATGATTCCACAGTACCCACAGTAAGGCTAATACACCAACACAGTAAATCAAATACCCACAGATAAGGCTTATAACCTAAAAAACACATAGAGTAAAGGAAATATCGTTGAGTAAATATATCATCTATAGTAAAAAGTCTAATGCTCACAGGTTGAATTAAATTATGTTGATTTTGAGTAAAATCCCACATGCAAGGATAATACCTTGACTAAGGGCTATACTTTGTTGTATTGTTATGTGTGGTACTGTATGAATGAATATCCCTAAAATGATCTCTCACTATTTCATATTAAATTCCAGATAAAGTTAAACATAAGTGAAACTGATGTGAAATAAGAAAGTTGCTATTAACTTAGATGTTTGTACCTGTTTTTTGCAGAGTTGGAGAGTTGATAGAAGAATTACAACAACTAAAAGACAAGCAGAGGACCCTTAATTATGTCAAGGACAGCCATCCACCAAACCCTGCCAGGTAATCAACTGATTATCTGATTATCTCCTACTGAATTCTTAGTACTTAATCTAAACAATATTTCATCATAGTAGACATATAAGGATGAGACAGCAGACATTGCCAATATAAGTCCTTTCTATACTTCTTGTGCCTGTGTATTGTGTTGATCAGTGTGCTTCAGTATTCAATGTCTTATATTCAATATATATATATCCTATTGTTTCTTAATGGGTTTTTCATCTACAACGTTTGTTTTAGTGATCAAGTTGAATTAACAGATATCAATATTGACAGCCAGATGACCCAGAAAGCTCTAACCGTGTCAGAGCTTACATATGCCCCACCCAAGTCCAGTGACATTCTCTGTAAAAGTAAGTCATCATCACTGAGGACGAGTCGGTAAGGTCATAAGGTCAAAGGAATCTTAAGTACTGATGCATGTATAGATTCACATCTTTGCTTCATTCCTGCCTTTCAGTAGTTGACCTTACTCAATGATCAGTCATTTTACTATATTCTCTGAGTTTAAACCTGCTACCACAATTCACATTCTGCTAGTTGGTATATCAGGGTTGTTCAGTAGAAATCTCTGCTATGTACCTTGTTAAGCTGTTACTGTAGGCAAGAGAAAGCACTTCATGGAATGATGGAAGCATTGATTGTGTGCCTGTGTAAAATTAAACTGTAGGCTAGATAGCTTTTCATGGAATGAAAGCCTTGATTATGCACTGTGTAAGCTAATACTATAGGCTAGATATCACTTCATGGAATGAAAGCCTTGATTATGCACTGTGTAATTTAATACTATAGGCTAGATATCACTTCATGGAATGAAAGCCTTGATTATGTACTGTGTAAGCTAATTCTGTAGGCAAGAGAAAGCACTTCATGGAATGGAAGCCTTGATTCATATAGATGCTGTTTGTTTTCACGCAGATTTAACATTCCAGCTGGAGGCGGGGGTCAACATCCTGGTGACTGGGGATTCAGGGTGTGGCAAAAGCTCCTTACTGCGGGTCATAGCCGGTCTGTGGCCTTCAACAAACGGTATGATACAAAACTGTTTCTCTCATTCCTAAGGAACAAATGTAGTCAGAGCATAGCTGGTCTGTGACCTTCAGCCAATGGTATGGTACTTGGTATCTCCCTTATTGCCACAGAAACAAATGTAGTCAGGGTTGTATTTACACATATGCGCTGTAATATATAAATAAAGCCTGTTTGGGAGGGTAACAAAGTTGAAATTGAAACTGAGAAAACCATTGTCAACAGAGGCGAAGCGGAGGTTGACAATAGTTTTTGAGGGGTGTCAATTTTAACTGTTGCCCTCCCTAACATGTAACAATTCGTTGTGTTACCCGTTGCCAAGTGTGTTACTAATGCTGAGGGTAATAGAACGGATTATAAACTGCGTCTTAACCGATCAGATTTCGATATTTAACATGAAAGTATAATAATAACACTTATATCAAGAGAACATGCATAAAGAAGCAAGAATCCATCCTTTATCTGTTTACATTGTACATAAGATTAACTAATTATGATTACAGGTAGTGTAAAATTTCATGAAGTTGTGAGTCCTAGTAAGATTCTGTTTCTACCCCAGAAACCCTACTTCACAGACGGCACTCTGAAACAACAGGTAAGTCATGCATATGTCACCAGCAGTCTTTACATTAGTTAAACAAGTACTTTAATAGTATCAGTGATTGGGGCACGAGTCCCTCACATGTCACCAGCAGTCTTTACATTAGTTAAACAAGTACTTTAATAGTATCAGTGATTTGGACATGAGTCCCTCACATGTCACCAGCAGTCTTTACATTAGTTAAACAAGCACTTTAATAGTATCAGTGATTTGGACATGAGTCCCTCACATGTCACCAGCAGTCTTTACATTAGTTAAACAAGTACTTTAATAGTATCAGTGATTGGGGCACGAGTCCCTCACATGTCACCAGCAGTCTTTACATTATAGTTAAACAAGCACTTTAATAGTATCAGTGATTTGGACATGAGTCCCTCACATGTCGCCAGCAGTCTTTACATTAGTTAAACAAGTACTTTAATAGTATCAGTGATTTGGACACGAGTCCCTCACATGTCACCAGCAGTCTTTACATTAGTTGAACAAGCACTTTAATAGTATCAGTGATTGGGACATGAGTCCCTCACATGTCACCAGCAGTCTTTACATTAGTTAAACAAGCACTTTAATAGTATCAGTGATTTGGACATGAGTCCCTCACATGTCACCAGCAGTCTTTACATTAGTTAAACAAGTACATGTACTTTAATAGTATCAGTGATTTGGACACGAGTCCCTCACATGTCACCAGCAGTCTTTACATTAGTTAAACAAGCACTTTAATAGTATCAGTGATTTGGACACGAGTCCCTCACATGTCACCAGCAGTCTTTACATTAGTTAAACAAGCACTTTAATAGTATCAGTGATTGGGACATGAGTCCCTCACATGTCGCCAGCAGTCTTTACATTAGTTAAACAAGCACTTTAATAGTATCAGTGATTTGGACATGAGTCCCTCACATGTCGCCAGCAGTCTTTACATTAGTTAAACAAGCACTTTAATAGTATCAGTGATTTGGACATGAGTCCCTCACATGTCGCCAGCAGTCTTTACATTAGTTAAACAAGCACTTTAATAGTATCAGTGATTTGGACATGAGTCCCTCACATGTCACCAGCAGTCTTTACTTTATAGTTAAACAAGTACTTTAATAGTATCAGTGATTGGGGCACGAGTCCCTCACATGTCGCCAGCAGTCTTTACATTAGTTAAACAAGCACTTTAATAGTATCAGTGATTTGGACATGAGTCCCTCACATGTCACCAGCAGTCTTTACATTAGTTAAACAAGTACTTTAATACATGTAGTATCAGTGATTTGGACATGAGTCCCTCACATCTCATCAGCAGACAAACAAGTAATATGTACTGTAGAATGACTAGTACATATATTGACATCTACATGTACCTGTATTTTACCTACAGAATGATTGATAACTGTTTATTTACCTGTATATTTTACAGGTGATTTATCCACTGAAAGAAACAGACCATGGCTCAGGTAACTACTTTATCTTTTGTGGCCAAAGACCAACAATATGTACCTTGCAACCTGGTATAAACTACACCGTATATAACACTTGACCTTGCTAGCAATATCTGCAGGGTTCAAACCCTGATATTGAGAGACTATGTTTATGTTAAGGTGATGCATATAATTGTGTATTTTGTGGTTTGTAGTTTCTCTTGATGATGAAACCATTCACCAGTACATGGAACTAACGGGATTACAGACTCTCACAGAGAGGTCCCTGGGGCTGGAAAACTACTCCTCCAACGATTGGTAGTGATAGTGGAATATGCTATATTTTTCACTTTACATGTATCTATGTTTTTACCTGTATTTAAATGTATCAGGAATGATTTGGAATGTTAATTTTGTTACATCTATGTTTTTTACCTGAATATTATAGGTATCCAGAAATATTTTAATGAGACATGCCTATTATTTACATTTTTATTTGAATATTACAGGTATCAGGAGCTGTCTCCCGGTGAGATGCAGAGATTGTCTTTTGTCCGCCTTTTCTTCCATCAACCCAAGTTTGCAGGTGAGTGATTTCAGCATGATGTAGATATTGTTATATATTGTTATGAACATCCATTATTGGTTATTGTCTTGTTTGCAATAACAAAGACATATGTACCGGTACATGTACATTTTGCTATGGTTATGGTTGCCATTCTTGCAAAATAATTTCTTTATAGATATTGGTTTTGTTCAGTTGTTACAAACATGTTTGTGTATTTAAAGAAGATGGGGGATTAAGATAGCGCAAATGCCCATTTGGTTTAGTCGTGAAAAACAATTTCAAATTTATTTTTTCCACTTAGATATATTTGATAATGTTATAATACAAGTTTACAAAAGGACAATTTCTAAAATTATATTCAGTTTTGAATATTTTAATAAATGATAAGAAAAATATAAACCCTAAAGTTTTGGTGGTATTGAACCCGCAATCTAAAAACCCTAGCTCTATAAGGTTACCTTAAGGTGATGCTCTAACCACTGAGCCATTTCAGTAATGACAAAGTACATTGTTTAAATGCTATATGCGACTTTGGCCACGAATCTACGGACTTGTATTATTTTTCTAAAATGTTCAATCGTTGGGATACAAATTGACATTTTTAAAATATAGTGGGTCACCTCTCCACGTTTTTGTTGATTGAAATTGGTTTGGTTTCCATTAAACCTTATTTAGACTATGACAAAAATATGGAGCTGAGACCCACTCTATAGAAGAAAACGCATTGAAGTTCTAAAAAAAAAAAAATGACACTATTTGGAGGTTTTGACACGCATACGGTAGTTTAAATCAACATACAGGTATTCCAAGTATTTAAAATAAGAAAGGGTTACAAATCAATTTTATGTTAAATGTAAATTGTTTTTAATAATTTTAAAAAGAAATTATCAGATTTGTTGATATTTTAATTTTACAGTATCTTATCTTTTCTCATATTGGCATTTTACACGCCTTATTCACCATCTTCTTTTGCTCTTGGTATAACAGTGTTAGATGAAGCAACAAGTCAGATCGGAGTGGACTTGGAGAGGGTGTTGTACACAAAATGTCAGGAGCTGGGGATCACCCTGATGAGTGTGGGCCACAGGAAAACCCTCCGGGAGTTCCACCAGCTGGAGCTTCGCCTACAGGGGAGGGGCAACTGGACAATTCAGCCAATCACAGACAGTCTTATATCCTGATGTCTGCCAAACGTAGACACAGTGTAACAAATTTTATAATGTAGTGCAGCAAGGATGTGATGGTTATGCTTGTCATCTAAACGCATTTTAGAAAGTTTATTTTTTTAACACTTCTGTTTTTTGAGGGCATTTTCTTTTTTTTCCACATTTAAGAATCATGAGGCATCTGTTTATTGTTAAGAATACATGTATATATTATTGTAGTAAATATTACAAGTTACATATAGAGTAAGTAGTTAAGTAAATATTGTGGGATCATTTATATTTTATCAAACTTAAAAATTGTCCTGTATGCACAGGACCTTGGGGATGTGTGAATAGAATGTTTTCATAAAAAAACTTAACTGTTTCAGCGTTTAAAAAGTATTTTAGATCAGTTCTATGTAAAAACCAAAAATGTAGGGGTTCCTGCAGGCATAGTCACCAATTTTCTTTATATTGCTTATATGGATACACATTAATGTAAAATGTAGCAAAATACCATCAATTTGTTGCTAAGGGCAACTGCTGTCTTGGTAATGGAGACCAGAGATAGAAAAATAGCAAATCATAGCAATTTTGAAGTAATATGGAAAGTAATTGCAGCTTATATAACTTAGATATGAAATATTAAATATTAGATTAAATATATAATCAAATTTCAAATAAAAAAAGAAAACATTGGTGGGCAAATCAATATCTAAAGAATGTTACCATAAAAACTGGCGATTATTTTCAAAAAGTGATTTTTTTTTTGCGTATCATTTTAATACCACAGAAGTTATCATTAAATCAAACTAACAAGTTTGTAGCTGTTTTTAAATGTACATGCTTGATAAGAAAATTGACACCTGTTGTTATGGTAACAAGGTTGAAAATAAGAAAAAAAATGATAAATAATTGCGATTCTGAAAAGCAAAAACGCTTGTTTTAAACACAATTTAGAACCATTCTTTGTAAAGGGTACCAAATCCAAGAAATTTGGTCTTCCATATGATAATTAAACTGTGTGAACCAACTATGTTTATTTTTAAGTTTTATAATTTTGATCGACACAAATATTCGCACACATAATGGTTTCATAAAGATTCGGTCTTTTTTAGGTCTTCCATCTCATTTAAAGTTACATGTAAACTCAGTTAGTGAGCATTTTTAAATTTATTTGTATTGAATAATAATAATTTCAGGTATGATTATCTTTAGACTTATCAAGCTTCACAATCAAAGATCTGTTTTGATGTGTGTTATACAAGTATAAACATCATTATAACATGAGAGTAATACATGTATCATCAGTGGACAGTACAGGGCATGTTAGAGATGAATCTGGAGAAGTAGTCATGATTTAAACTCAGGACCACTGTATGCTTTATCTGAGATTTCTACTTGTTTTCTTGTTATGTCAGTGAGATATTTGATATCTGTTTTTGCTGTGGTTTTTTAGTGAGGAGATTTGTGTGTGCCCATCCAATGGGATATCTGTGTATTGATTGATATAGATATATAAAATTAATAAACCAAAAACTTGTTGTTGTGTACAAGTTTGTTGAGGTAATGAAGATGATTACAAGCTGGTGTTCTTAACTATCTGTCACTGTAATCAAGTTACTTTGAAGCCAATAACTAGTACATTCTGTGTGTCATTCAGGTGTTCTGTATAAAACAGATGTGTATTTAATGAATTAATGTTATTGACCTTGACCGTTGTCAAACAATCTGAGGTTAAGGTCTACTAACTTATATGTGGTCATCATTTTCTGATAACAGATGATCAATCAGAAATGTGAATTCTTGATATGAAAATAAACAATCATTTTCTGATATCAAAAATTTGTATATTTGATATTTAAAAACATATTATGATATCTCAGAAAATGCAGAAAAAATATCTGATATCAAAAAAATCATTTTTGATATCAGAAATTCCCATTCTTGATAAAAATAAATGTTAGTTATTGTATGATTTCAACAACTCTCATTTCTGATTTCAAAAATCCTTTTCAGATGCATGTATTAGAAAAGGATTTTTTATTATTAGAAATTCAAAATAATTTCTCAATATCACACAAAAAATCTTAACTGCTATCAGAAAATTAAACAAAAAGCCTTGAATCTTCAGTTAAATAATTAATACTTTCTTGGCCCATAGAAAACTGCTGAACTTCAGTGCCCAATTTACTTGTTGCATTTCAGATTCTTTTAAGATTTATTTTCAATGAAAGAATTTAATACAAGTGTTTTTGATAATTTTGGTCAAATTCAAGTTAAAGTTTTGTTTTGCATTTTCCGGCTCAGGTCATGTTTGCACTTCATCGGAACCAACTCCTTCAGTCACAATAAAGCACAGAGAAACAGTATTGACCATTGTCGATGTTGACGCCATAATGAAATCAAATCTCCCATTAAGCTTACTTTACAATTCGTAACACACATCTACAGGTTCACAATAAATTTCTGGCAGAAAAATGAAGGTTGAATCATAAGAAGAATTAATTACCTCGATCGTAATATTGGGTGGATCTTATTTTTAATATTAAACGATCTATTTTTCAATATCAGAAAATCATATTTTGATATTAGAAATTTTCTGATCTTTTATCAAATGTATTTTATGTACTTGCATATCCAAAATATCGCTGATCAAAGTAAATAAAATAAAATGTATATAATTACTGTGCAACTGTGATACGGAGAGTTTCTTATTGTTTTCCTTTTAAATCAAAGTATTATTCAAGATGTTCACGAAAACACCAGTTACCATAATGGTTCTTACATTGGTTTCAATCTAATCAAAATAAGACTTGTAAAACCGTTCATTTACGATACGCTATACAGTATCGTATCGTAGAGAATCATATATATAAATTGACCAATTGGACGCTTTTCCCAATAATTATGAATTTCTTCAGGAAGCGATTCTAACATTGAATTTAGGCATACACATTGCCTCTACGGTTTTTATCAACCAACCCACGTGAGATTTTTTATAGCATTAATCTGATATGTTATGAAATTGCGTAACAATTTGCATTTTCTTCAATTTCTGTGTAGTTTTTGGGTGCTTAAATCTTCACATTTACATACTTTGTCACGTAATATTGTTTTTCAAAGTGAGGGAATTTAACTAGTCTCCCCCCCCCCCCCCCAAAAAAAAACCTTGACAAGCAAGAGATGAAAACAAAATCTTCGCAACAGTAATCGGGGGAGGGAGGGGGAGGAGTAGCGTTGCTACGTATCTGGGAACCCACGGGCGACTTCACAATTTGGGCTTCGCCCTTAACCCACTGGATGCTTCATCAACCAGTGCTTCGTCCTTGACCCAGCGTGAGTTTTACAAACCAAAGTATCGCCCTTGACCCACCTTGGGTTTCACACACCGGGGCTTCGTACTCGGCCGACTGGAGGGAAAACCAACCAGATCTTCGTCCTTGACCTCATGTAGGCCTCACTACTAGGGCTTCATCCTTGACCCACCGGAGACTAAACCAACGAGGGCTTTGCCTTTGACCGAATGGGGGATTCACCAACCAGGGTTTCGTCCTTGACCCACTGGTTGCTTCAAGGCGGCCCCGGATTACTTTATAAAGTATGTACTTCAGGTTGAGTCTAACTATTAATCTAGTAATCTTAACGTATCATGAGTGAGCGTGAAATGCAAACGGTCAGTATTGTTTTGGTTTGTAGCATGATCTGGAATTTATGAAGACTTGGCTGGTATGTAAATTAGATAGCTTCTGCAGCGCATACAAAGGGTATGTACTATTAAGGTAAGACGCGACCTATCTTCCATTGTTTTCTAATTTTTCCTATCTCCGCAATGTGAAGATTTCCATTACGTAATTCCACAATTAAATTTTCATGTTATATGATATATTTCTATTTGGATATATAGTTTCAATTGAAAATGTATACTATGACTTTATTAATAAGCGTTCAATTGCATTATGCATGCTATTATAAGAAAATTTCAAAATATTCCAACTCCAAAAATAGCCTGGTAATGCACCCTGAATTCTTGGGCATGAACATGTTTAAACGCAAATAAAGAAGAAATAATCTATCAAGGAAAATTATCTAACACTGAGGAATGTCGCGTCTGTCCTTAATAGATAGTTCACTGTACATGTACATCCTTACCGTACTACGTGTACAATGGGTATGTACTATAAATAGATAGTTCACTATACATGTACGTCCTTACCGTACTACGTTTACAAAGGGTATGTACTATTAATAGATAGTTCACTACACATGTACATCCTTACCGACTACGTGTACAAAGGGTATATACTATTAATAGATAGTTCACTACACATGTACATCCTTACCGACTACGTGTACAAAGGGTATATACTATTAATAGATAGTTCACTAGACATGTACATCCTTACCGTATTACGTGTACAAAGGGTATGTACTATTAATAGATAGTTCACTACACATGTACATCCTTACCGTACTACGTGCACAAATGGTATGTACTATTAATAGATAGTTCACTACACATGTACATCCTTACCGTACTACGTGTACAAAGGGTATGTACTATTAATAGATAGTTCACTACACATGTACATCCTTACCGTACTACGTGTACAAAGGGTATGTACTATTAATAGATAGTTCACTACACATGTACATCCTTACCGTACTACGTCTACAAAGGGTGTGTACTATTAATAGATAGTTCACTACACATGTACATCCTTACCGTACTACGTGTACAAATGGTATGTACTATTGATAGATAGTTCACTACACATGTACATCCTTACCGTACTACCACTGATTTCGGACAGCCGAGCAGAATTGGTTAAAATTAAAGGGCCGAAGAAAGCCTGGTCATTGGGGCCGAAGAAAGAATGATCATTAGGGCCGAAGAAAGCCTGGTCATTGGGTTATTTGTTTAAATGACATACAGTAACGGGGAATACCTGAGTCAACACTCACATATGTTATCTGACCAGGATCCTGCGACTTCAGACTTTGCACCAACGGAAGTGGATATACCGGGTCCTAATTACAGTGGAGGCACTGGGTACAGTAAGTACGTACTTTGGAGTAACTGTAGTAGTAGACGTTAGACAGACACGGTGTAAGTACGTACTGTGGAGGGGGGGGGGTGGTAACTGTAGTAGTAGATGTAAATACAGACACGGTGTCAGTACGTACTGTGGGGGGGGGGGGGGTAACTATTGTAGTAGATGTAAATACAGACACGGTGTTAGTACGTACTGTGGGGGTAACTATTGTAGTAGATGTAAATACAGACACTGTGTCAGTACGTACTGTGGGGGTAACTATTGTAGTAGATGTAAATACAGACACGGTCGGTGTAAGTACGTATCGTGGGGATCCCTGTTGTTGTATATACAAACAACAAGATATTAATCATGGAGAGGACCAGCTTAATACGTGTAAAGTGCCACATGTATGGTAGAGGGTAAAAATATAACGCAGGAATATGTCGTGTATACGGCAGGGACATTGGTACCTCGTTATATTCTATATAATGGGACGGGGGTCAGGGGTCGGCTTGTTAGGTTTCTCATAGTGAAACCTTTGTTAAAATGTTGGTTAGTTGGGTAAATCGATCGCATGTTTGAATTGTCATTTAAAAATATATAGTATCTCTATTACAGCTACTTGTAAATATATAGTTTTTAAACCGTTTCGTGTGCGTTTGTTTAAATCCCAGCTTTGTATATATATAAATATTTACATTTTCCAGTGTCTCTGTCTGTGATAACACTACGAATCGATTTTGTACTATACAGCCCAATAAATTCAAAAGACGTATTGTTGGGGATGCAAGCGGGTTTGCATAATTAATATTATAATATTTAATCGTACAACTGCTGAAAATTATATAAATATAAGTAATAAGGAATCATTCTTTGAATATTATGAGGTGATAATTTCTGTCAGGGCGTGATCAAATCTGTCTTAAAGCCCTTTGGGCTTTATTGGATTTGATCACGCCCGACCGAAATTATCACCTCATAATACTCAAAGAATGATTCCTTATTCCTTAAATATACAAGGCCACGCAAATTGAATATCGAGCTAAAAGAATTTAAGAATTTTATATATACACTCAGGTGCCAAAAGTATGTCAATATTTTTCTTTTCACTATATATTTCATTGATAAATTCAGAATTTCTCTAGCTCTTTTTGCATCATATTTAAATATTTTTCCAACCTCCAGTTCCTGAGATTAGACATTCACAATCCAAAAGAAGATTTTTTCGGCTTGCATATTGCAATAAATATATAGTAGAGCTCTTAAAAAATATCTCTGTGTTGTGTTTGAAATATCAAATTTTACAAATTAGTTGTCAAAAAACTGTTTCAATGTATTTCAAAAAATGCAAATTGAATCTACTTTAATCAGTTTAAATTTCTTCAAAATTTGACAAAAAATAACAACAGAAAACCGTTTTAAAATAAGTCTTGTTTTTAATGAAATATATATGGAAAATAAAAAAATGACATACTTTTGGCACGCGAGTGTATATATATATAATTCTAAAATTTCTTTTACATCGTTATCAATTTGTGTGACCTTGTATAATAATGTTTGTAAACTCTACTATCCAGGATGATCATCATTAATAAAGATAAAAGTTCTTATTCAAACAGCGAGTTCAAATACAGTATATATAACTTGACTATTGCGAGATCGGATCACAAACTGGCTAATTTAGGGTTATAATACACTCTAACTAAATCCGGTGACTTCTCTACAATAGCATATGACTTCTCTGTGATAGTATATATGTGTAATGAAGAAAGGAGGTTTCGTTAGTCCCGTGTCCTAAGTAATTAGGAAAATGACATCAATTTGGAGAAAACTCACGCGACTATCGGAAACACATGACTATCGGAAACACGGCACAATATATCGCTATTTATAATATTTTATAAAAAATGTAGTAAATAAATAACATATTTATTAATTTATTCATTAATGATATAAAATATTTGAAATATGTCAGGGGAAAGAATCAAACGGCATCCATACATTCTGAAAAGGTCATTGTGAATGCTGTTACAAGGACCCATGTTTCATGCTGGCGATCATTTCATTTCGATGAAATTAAATATACCATTTCATTTCGATGAAATTAAATATACCATTTACATTGTATGCACCACTTTTACTTTATCATAACTTGGTCTGGATACAAATTGAGATTAAACTAAATTGTTAATGTATCTTCATTCCTTGGCATATCATAGAGCGTGTGGGTGATGGAGTTAGGTTCATTAGTTACGATAAACACGTGTGATAGGCGTCGTATTCAGTGGGCTTATATAAATAATAATAAACATATTTCTGTGAATAATTTTATAAATTATAATGTTTCATGTTATGTTTAGCAATTACAAATGACAAAACCACAAAAACTAATTTACAGAGAAACGCAGGATATTTTCTGTTTATAGTGACGGAGTTTGGGTACTCGGGGATACATGTATTTTAAGGTTGAAAATGCTCCTTAGATTTGTTTAAATCACACCCGGTATTTTGAAAACGCATTACAAGCTAACAATACTCCTTATTCTATAACAGCAATGAGATTCCATGAAGACTAATTAAATGTGAGCGAAGAGAGCGACGAGGATCACACGAAATATGGCGCCAGCAACAGAAAAGGCTATCACAGGAAGTGTCGTCACAGGATCACGAGATGAATCCTCCATCAACGAACACGTGCTTCACGACTACATAGCCGGCGCAGTTGGGGGTATCGTGAATGTTGTGCTATTAATGAAATATCTATACTAGCGAGATGTCACTTCATTCTTGATTAAAATGTCTGTCACATTGAATTTTAGGTATGGCTGGTATTATTGTCGGACATCCATTCGATACCACTAAGGTGGGTCTGTCCCTTCACTCTCTATGGTCTATCATAAGGTGGTATACATTTCTCGCATTATCACCAGTGTGAGATCGGTTTGTCCATATTAGTGTGAGATTTTTCTGTCTTGCACTGTTTATTACTACGCCGCTATAAAACGTAAACAAACGTTGTGTGCTGTAGGGAAATGAAAAATGATGGATTGAGATTATCCATTAAGCAATTGTTTTGCTTAATTAATTAAAATTTATCATATTTTCTATTGAAAAAAATGTCGTGTGCTCTCATTTTGACTTGCACTACTTGAGGCACGCGGGGGGATAAACCGAAAGTAATCTTTTGAACGTCATAACAGATAGTTGTCAGACATCGCTTTTTAATGTTAAATATATACTCGTATGGGATAGTGATATTCCACCTCGGGGCCAAGATTCACGGTCTATGACTCGGCAGAGCCTCGTCCTAGACCGTGAATCTTGTCCCTTCGGTGGAATTTCACTATCCCACACTCGTATTAACGAATGATTCTATTAGTATCTGACTAATGTGTAATGTTTGATTATGACGTCACAGGTTCAGCTCCAGACCCAGCTCCACAGTAACAGGTACAAGGGCACTGTCTCTGCCGTCCTCAACATCAACACGTACGGATGGGTGGGTACTATAGTCTGTCCCAAGTTATTTATGCAGCACATTTGGCCAATTTTTAATAAAAATGCAAATACATGTGAAGAAAGTCAATTGAAATCGATGGAAAGGAAAATTTCCATGATATCTTCATTGACACGTTATCATTTTTCACTCGGAAAAATTCACAGGAACGAAAACAAATTTCTTGCGGAGATTTATAATGGGGAATGTTTACATCTTTTCTCCATTCGGAAATTACTCGGAATACCTCGCGCAATTTTTCAACATTATCATCCGGGTCTGCTACAATACAAAATCCCCGTAGATATCACATTTTTAGGTGTGTATTGAAACCTGATAAGCTAAAAGGGGTGTTTCAACGGAAAAATCATGGACATTTTTCATACTTATAAATGAAAATAATTTGAATCCTGAGGTATTTATAAACATCGAGTAATTAAGCAAATTGTGAATCGAGGATATCTTGGGACGGAGTATAGGTCAGGCGACTACAACTGTGTTTGTACTTGCCTTTTTTTCACTGCTGATCGAGACAGGAAACATTTGAAAGGACAGGCAGTTGTTGATTCTATTAACCTAAGTCCTTTTCACAGGTGCACGGCTTCTTTCGCGGAATGTCCACCCCTCTGCTGTCTTACGGCATCGTCAATTCTGTGTACTTCGGAGTTTATGGAAATACCTTGAAGTTCCTAGAGGAGAGCAGAGAGAAGCGGAAGTCTTCGTATTTGAACATTTACCTGGCGGGTTGCGTGGGAGGGGCTGCCCAGCTGATCCCCGTCATCCCCACGGACTACGTCAAAGTGGTGCTACAGTCACAGATCCCCCGACACAAGGGGGACACAGGTGTGTACAGGTATCCAGCATGTAATGAATGTTAAAGTACATTAAACCTTTGATAAGAGAGACATCTCTTACAGGGGCAAATCGCTACTGGTATCAATCTGTTTTTCTTTGCAATTTACTATTCTATGATAAAAATACGTCCATTTATATGATATTTTTTCGTTTAAAAACCATTATTAGAAAATAAAAAAAAATCATATGAATTGATTAACGTCTATATGGATGATGGGGTTTACTGTAAATTATATTGTTGTATTTCTTCAGACATAAAGAAGGCATTTAGCGGCCCCTTGGACTGTGTCAGACACATAGTGAGGCAACATGGCGTCCGTGGGTTGTACAAGGGGGGCCTGGCCATGGCTTATAGAGACGTTCCTAGCTACGGACTGTACGGACTGACGTACGAAGTGATGTCACATTGGATGAAGGAGTCAGGCTGGTCCGACTCCCAGGGGGTCATTGCGGACCTCGTTGCCGGGGGATGCGCGGGAACTATCACGTGGGCCTCCATCATTCCTTTTGACGTGGTCAAGAGCCGGTACCAAGCGGACTTTGTGGGAGAATACTCGGGTCTTATTGATTGTGCAGTGAAGAGCTACAGGGAAGAGGGGGTCCGGGTGTTTTACCGGGGATGCATGGTCACGTGTTTAAGGGCATTCCCCGTTAACGCTGTGACGTTTCTTGTCTATTCTCAGTCCATGAAGTACATGGAGTCGCGCTAAATCACGGGAAGAAGCGCCCTCTGGTGTTTAAGCATTGAGGAAAGACCACTTCTGTTGGTCAATGAATGCATTATTTTATCAAAGAAAGTGAAAATGTTTACATGACGAATATGTACAATAAAAAATCAAACAGTATTAATCAAATTACAAACAGTTAATTTATGAACACATCCACGTCCATCCATCTCTCTAGAAATGTTCATCTTTTCAAAAAGGTATTCACATAACAAAAAAATGGCACTGATTAAATATGTCTTTGAAATAAAGAGGCAACTGCACATGCTGCACGCATTTTGACCACAGCAACAAAACTATTGCACTTGCGACAAAAGCACGAGGACGCGCTATAAATCCAGGGCGAAGGTTGTGGACCTCTTGGGGAGACCTTTGAAGGCCACGGACTTAGACTTGGGCCGGAACATCATCCCCGACTTCGTGTTCTCTCTGGACACCGCCAGAGGAGGAAGACGCAGTGCGCCTGCGCTGGTGATGTCGTTGGTATCCACCGTTGATGGCCTCCTAGTTTTGAAGTACAATGTCATTCCTCTCTCTCTCCGAGGCGGGAAGGAGGGTCGGTTAATGATGGCCTCCAGCATGTCCTTCGACTCTTTGATGTTCATGATCCGCCCGTCCGTCTTCCCGTCAGACAGCAGTTTCTCTGTTTTCCTCAGTCGGCGAACCCTGGGGTGCTGGTTCTTGATGATGGTGTCGATCTGGGGCTGCATGTCCCTCAGAGAGGTACCACCATAGACCCCGTACATCCCACTCTCGTCGTCCAGGTCTGGAACCTGGTCCCTGATCCGCTTCAGACATCTCTGAGTGCCCTTGGTGTGAATGTAGTACTGTTTGTGCGGCATGGTCTTCTGCCACATCTTGTAGTCATAGCTTCGTTTGTCCCTGTCTATGGCTTTACCGTACGTGCTACACCTGTCCTTCAGTTTATCGTTGTTAATGGAGGTTGTCTTCCTCAGCCGGTGTGTCTGTTTACCAATCAGTGACAGACGCTTGTCCTGGAGTTTGGGAAAGTTTTGGATATCCGCCATGACTGTTGGCCGCGGACCTCAACATCTGGGGTAAACTGAAAGAGCCGGAATGCAACAAGACATCTTCTCGTCGTTTTTTTATAAAACATATATTTTTCATATTTTATCTGAGTTTACTAAACTCTTTTACAACGATTTACACACATACTTACATATAACAAAGACTTTAATACTTACATGAAAATTGAATATCGGCCGTCCAAAAGTCCCAAAGGATTGGACTTCATAAATATTTTCTGATTTGATATATATTTTTCTTCTGATGTACACAGTGCATAGAATTAAATGACGGCGAAGTTCGACCTATTAAATTAGAATCTGGAGGAAAGGATTTCTACAGTGTGTTGCTTTTAATATTTTTTAATCCATATTTAAATGGTTAATCTATATATTTGTGTCGCTGATATCAGTAAACGTTTCAAAGGCCTTTAATCCTATCGGTTAATTGTAACTTAATCGCATTGACCATTTTTTTTTTTATTTTTCAACTATTAAACTATGGAGTCTTACTGATCAACGCTGGGAGAAAACGGTACATGCACCTGTGCGGTGGACTTCTGTTTTGAACACCCGATATACGAAGAGTGTGAATATTGGGTTAAACGTCATTGTAATAAACCTTCATGGGTCTCGCCAAATACTACTCATAATATAAACAAGACAGACATAACATGCATAAGAAGAGTTCACAAAGTGAAGTTTCTGCGTTCAGTAAACCAGACCATAGAGCTGAGGCCGTTACCTGTGTACACCTGTATGATCAGTTTTAACCCCCCCCCCCCCCCCCCCCCCCCCCCCATTCCCTAAAAATGACTGCACAAGCCAGAGTTTTCTTATCAAAATTTTCCGGCGTTTGTTGTCGGCCGCAGCTTCAACTTTTCTCAATTTTATCAACTCAATTTTAAATGAAACTTAGAACAAAGCATCTATGGTGAACGGAATTCAAGTTTTTTTCCCCCCAAATAAAGGTCCACGACCTTTCAAAAGGGGTCTGAATTTAAAACCATCTAAGCTAAAAAAAAAAAAAAAATGTTCAAATTATATTATTCCATTTTTAATGCTAACAATGATTAACTATGGTATTTTTATGGTCAACCAAAATATACAATTCAAGTTACAAACAAGAGACATCAGTAGCTCTTATTATTTGTGAATAAAGGCTCTTGAATCTTTATTTATTTTTTACATGTTGAGTGACCAAAATAAGAAGTGGCAAACATCTTGGACTGTTTTGTATTACAATTTGAAACAAATACTTTGTCATATTTTAATCAAATGTACACACGACATATGACAATTTGGTTTCATAAAAGAGAATTGTTAACTCTGTAGGTCGCCTTTTTAATATGATATTATACATAAAAAAAAATTTCGTTTAATTTTGGACAAGGTGTACTTGCATTAACAGAAAAATACAATTAGGAATAATTCCCATATACTTAAAATATGGCAAAGATTTCACGAGTGAAAGAGATTTTTTATTTAATTTCTCACTATGTAATAATAATAATACATGCATGCGCAGATCTAGGGGGGGGGGGGGGGGGGGGGGGGGTCGGGGGTCGGTCCCGACCCCCCCCCCCCTCCCCCCCAACCCCATCTGGAAAATGTAAATTTATTAAATCTACATAGTAAAATTATCACAAATATGCCTCGTACCCCCCTGGCAAACACAATTATCTTTCGGACCCCCCACCCCCCACCCCCGGAAAAATTTTCTCGATCCGCGCATGACATGTTCATCAATGTCTCGTCTTTTTTCTTTCGTTATTTATTTGTCTCTGAGATTACTTCAAATTTTCGATTAAAAAATTGATGGTTTCAAGAAAGACACTCGTATCAATTGTCCTTTACTTATTTCAATCTTTAATTAAAAAATTACATGACTATAATGAAATTATTTTACTTGAAATTTTTTCTCTCAAATTTCCCGCCATTTTCGGAACGCCTCTGTTGTTTTTGGGAAACCGGAAGTTACTATTAAATTATGTACACAAAGATACTGAAGCGATAAATATTATCGTTTGCATCAAGATGTAAGTAAGAAAAAACAGAACAAAGAAGACTCTTAATGTCGAGGTAAGCAGAGTTCATTCCCCCTCACATTCTCCTACTCTAGCTTGACTCAGACTGAATGTTTATGTTACTTATTCCTTAACAAGTCCATCATTAGGACCACTCCAGACAGAAAAAAGTTTTACTTGTATTATGTTTTCATCTTCTCGAGATCAACCGTGTCACTGGTAAGTGGATATAGATTTATTTATTTATTGGTTTAAACTGTATAGCAGCCTATAAATAAATTGTAAATTTTGGAATGTAAATATCTTAATGTGACAAGATGACCTACATTTGAAATGATAGGTTTATATACATACAGTACACATACATTTCTCTTCTCTGGCTGCAATGAATGAGACGTTTGATTTCCATTAAGAATGTGTATGTTATTGAAATATTTTTCTTCATGAACACTTTGAACCTTCTTTACAAGTGTTTACAGAATCATGAGAGAGAGAGAGAGAGAGAGAGAGAGAGAGAGAGAGAGAGTACTTCTTACAAAAATTGGCACGCATTGCGGTGTGTCTTTTAATGATTTTTTTCGTCGTTAAATATTTGCGAACACAACGGATACAGTCATGGCGATAAATACCAGCTATGTAAGATTGAAGAGATCTTGATGAAGAAGAGTGAACTTTTCTTTTTATCGCTGTCTAAGTCTGCAAATTCACTGGATATATTCAAATTCAAGTTTACACTCTATTGTAATTGAGTTCAGCAAATTCGAGGATCATTATATTATGAATGATTTATTCAATTAAAACCGCGACTTTTGGTATATTAATTCTCTTTAATTTAGGAGAGTTGGAATATCTCTTGCTATGCAGGATCGAGACCATTCCATTTCTATTCCTTACGTGAAAAATGGTTCTTGATTGGCACTTTTTTAAAGAAAAGAAAAGATATCTAAATGCCGCCCGTTTTATGCGGAAAAGTACAAAATGATGGTGAATGTCGTTAGGCGATCTTAGGACACTGAGGTTTACTGAAGTAAAAGTTTCTTTTTATGGCTTGTAAATATTTGTTTATGTTATGTAGTTGTAATTAGTATACGTTGGCATATGTGTAGTTCAATTTAGTTCTTTCATTTGAACCCCTAAACTTTCGTCAAGAAATTTTTAGGCGCTCTGAAGATTTTTTGTACTTCACTAAATACCAAAAAGTCGTCGTATTATAACAACTCACTTAATTTTTCTTGGCAACGAAAATAGATTGTAATAGAGAGCTCTAAAACTGATAAACTAGAAAAATAAACTCATTACTTTACAACGATTGATAAATAAGTTCAACAACTTTTATAATGTCTTACGTTGGCACGGATGTTGGTGCAAGGGGATCAGCGGAAAATGAAGAAAACATTTTGGTAAACTAGAGCAGACTTTGATGTTTTACGGAATGTAAACTATTTTACTTCATTCTCTTTCAGTCTTCAGGAAGCCGTGGTGGCCGGAGACGAACAAAGGGTCAAGGACATTCTACAGACGTGCGATCCTCCAAAAGAACAACTCAAGAGTTGTCTATTCTTTGCCTGTGGGAGCGGCCGGACTAATTGTGCTGCGCTGATTCTGGAGAGCAGCCGACTCTCCCCCGACATCCACAATGAGGAGGAGTTCACACTGCTCACTCTCTCCACGCGCGGCGGTCACGCTTCAGTGGTGGACATGCTGCTACGTTGGGATGGTGACGTCAATTTGGCGGGACCATTGGGGAACACACCCTTGCACTATGCGTGCAGCGAGGGATACATAGAATGCTGTCATATTTTACTAGCTGCCGGAGCCAATATCAACGCGAAAAATTCTCGTATGGACACGCCGCTGATCGTAGCAGCTGCAAACGGCCATCTTGGAATCATTCGATGTCTCCTGGATAAAAACGCCTCTGTACGTCGCCGTGGTTACCACGACAGAACGGCGCTTCACTGTGCCACAGAAAACGGTCATATAGAAATATGTCGCCTGCTTCTTGAAGCAAGGGCTGATCTTGAAGAAGAAGACACATTTGGGAATACTCCTCTAGTCTGTGCCGCAGAAATGGGCTACGTCGACGTAATGAGACTGTTATTGTCCTACGGGTGTGACGTCAATCGCATGAGTCACAGCGCAGCAACGGCGCTACACTTTGCTGCACAACATGGCGACTTGGAATGCTGTCGTCTGCTGCTTGATGCACGCGCGGAAATCGACGCCCAGGATATCCGGCGCTTCACCCCCGTCATGATGGCGGCCCTATACGGGCACGAACACATCGTAAATTTCCTGAACGAACGGCGATGCAACGTGAACATGGCGGCGTACAACAAACGGACGGCGCTACACTGGGCATCAGAAAGGGGAAGTCTCAAATGCTGCGAGTCTCTTCTAAAATTCGGTGCCAACATTGACGCTCAAGATACGCTGGCTTGTACGCCAATATACAACGCCGCCGTGAAAGGCCAAACGGAAGTGGTGAAATTCTTAATCCAGAAAGGAGCGGACCTAGCTAAACTACCAAATAATGGTAATTCGTTGCTACACTTTGCAGCCACGGGTGGAAGTGTTCCATGTTGTCAAGAAATCATCAGAGCAGGTTTCAGCGTCGACATTCAGAACCAGGACGGCATGACCCCTCTGATATCAGCGGTGAATTACAAACAGATTCAGGCCGTCAGGTTCTTCCTGGACGCCGGCGCTGACACCAACGTCCGCGGTCTACATGGGATGACAGCGCTGAACGAAGCCGTATTTTACAACAGCCCACAACTCGTGGCCCTGCTACTGGAGCGAGGCGCGGACCCAAACGTCGGGGACGATGCGGGCACGCTTCCTCTCTGGTTCGCAGTGGACGGATTCAGCATAGAATCCGTCAAGTTACTCTTACGGGCCAATTGCAATTTTGGCACACAGTCATCCTTGAGTAATTACTGTGGCCCGTGCAACCCAGTGGAACACTCGGTGCACAAACGGAAGGAGCTAGTCCTGCGGTGGATAGTCAGTGCCTACTGCGAGGAAGCGGTTAACATCCTGAGAAGGCACCTGCCAGTCCTTGAGAAAATGACCACCATAGAAGAAGTGTTGAAAAGTAAAGTTCGCGAAATAGCGGGCTCTCCCGGATCTCTTATGGAACAATGCCGCAAACACGTCAGGAAAACGTTTGGAACCGGCGGTAATGTACAAGATAAAATCAAGCTTCTCAAACTGCCAACAGCATTACGGGACTATCTGTTGTTCTCCGACTTCGATATGGATTGAGTTGGACGCAACTTTTTAACAATTAGCCTTTATTTGTACTTTTTACTTAATCAGCAACATATTTATCATTCTTTACTTATACATGTACAGTATTTACGACATATTTGTTATTGTTAAATGTTGCCACTATATTGTTGTAATTTTTTAATATGCTTGCCAGCTCATATTACACTCACTTGGCTTATTTATTTTAATTGAAATTCAATATTAAATGCATTGGAAACAACAATTTTTATATTGGAAAATCAACACTCAGTAAATTAACACTCTAAACCCCACGCAACAAGTTGCGATGGGGGGGGGGGGGGGGGGGGGGGGGGTTGGACCCAATAATGTTTTTGACCCGTCTGTCAGTCGCGCAACTTCTTTAAAACCGTTGCTCAGAATTTGTCAAAACTTTGAAGATATTTAGAGCACAATGTAGATGTACATATTACCAATTAATTCCGATTTCATTATTTTTTTGAGAATTTTTACCCTTTTAAACTTAAAATTTTGTTGTTGTTAAAGACAAAATGTTTTCAGAAAGAAGATGGGTGGATAAGGCGTGTAAAATGCCAATATACATGTAAGGACCGATAAGTGAAAAACTAAAATATCAACAAATCTGATAAATGTTTTTCAAAACCTTTTAAAACAATGTATATTTAACATAACATCGACTGTAGTATGCATATTAAAACCCAAATTGGGTCTGTGCTCCATAATTTTGTCATAGTCAAAGTAAGGTCTAATGGAAAACAAACCGATTTCAATCAATAAAAATGTGGAGAGATTACCTGCTATACATTAAAAATATCATTTTGTATCCCAACAATTGAATGTTTGTAGAAAAATAATACAAGTCCGAAAATTCGTGGCCAAAGTCGCTCATTTTAGTCGATTATTTTATTTTTAAGATATCTGATAAAAATTGTCTCGTGAAAATGACTTTTTGTCTCGTGAAAACGACATATTATCTCGTGAAAATGAGATATAATCTTGCGAAAACGACTTGCCACGTGTGAAAACGACATATTATCTCTTGAAAACGACATATTATAATTATCTTGTGAAAACGAAATATTATCTTGAAAACGAGATACATGTATTATATCGCGTATATCTCGTTTTCACGAGATAATAATTATGTAGTTTTCAATAGATAATAAGTCATTTTCACGAGATAATATCTCGTTTTCAAGACATAATATGTCGTTTTTACGAGATAATATATCGTTTTCATGAGATAATCGGTCGTTTTCACGTGATAATATGTAGTTTTCACGAGATAATTTTTTCCTGGTATCTTACAAATAATTAGGTGTCCTTAATGTACCATCGTAGTTGGATATCACCAAAACGTAATATTTTTTCTTATCGTTTGTTAAAATATAGTTAAGAATTGTGCTTCTGCAAACTTGTATTATAACATTATCAAATAGATTTAAAATTGGAAAAAATTAAAATTGTATTCTTCTATTTAGAAAAAAATTCTAGCTAGCATTGCAGGAAAAATTTACATAACCCGCTAACGCGTATTTATTTATTTTACGCATTTATTGTTTTAATAACCGTAATAAAACAAAAGCAACACTTTAATGCTGCATCACTGTCCAAACACCAGTTTTCTGTTGTACACTTTTCACTAGGTGTTGCATCTTCCCTACAGAAGACTGTAAGTTCAACATCCATAATTATACATGTATCTCTAAATCTCTTGTTGTATAGTCAAAACAAGATCCAATTAATGATTCAATCTTTTAACACAAAACAGAAAAAACAAGGATTTCATGTCTAACATGCGAACGACATACATGATAGAAATGTCAGTGATGACAGAATAGTGATTTAAAATGTAACAATCGCGGGCTGTCACAGACTGGAGAATAGTTACACTATTCATACTCAGAGCATACAGATTGTTAATAAACTCTCATAAGAATTCAATCTTCTCTTAAGAACACTTCAACGTCTCTCTCAGGCTATCTTACATCATGAGCATCTATCTCGAAACACCTTGTACCCAGCGTTCCCTCCATACTCGGTCCACCTTCGCGGGGCACACCTAGATTGACCCCTCCATACTCCTTTCACCTACGTGGGGCCAACCTACACTTTCACGTCTCCTCCTCGCATTCATCAACGACCTCAAAGTCACTGCCCATTGGTCCACTGAGTCCACCCTCACTTTCTGGGTCTGAAAGGGAAATGTACAGGTAATTAATATACAACTCCTCACTCAAAGATCCATCACATTCATCAAACCAATAATCCTGGTGCTTATCATTATACCGACTTTAACACTATGTAGATTGCAGCTAGCAGTCTCAATTTTGTTTAATATAATAACGATGATCTTTAATGCATGTAACACAACAAATTTACTGAGTGATCATCAATTTTGAACAATACAAAGCAGTGAAAATAAAAATTGTACAAAAATAAAAAAGTTAAACAAACAAAAGAGGTAACTGAAAGCTACTACAATCCAATTTGATTCCAACTGAATACAAAACACCAATAGGTACACAGCATGCATGTGAGTAGATACAACGTGAATGCTGAGGATAGCTACCTACCAGTGCTCACTGCTTGTTACCTAGCAACACAACAACACAGAGTTTACTGAATAGTGGACTCCTACACAAAAGATCATCATTAAAACAAAACAAAAACGACAAAACTGAACAAGACAAACTGAAAACAGCCTCTTGTAAAGTGAAATAATGGTTTACCTAACATCCATAGAGTATCTTGACAAAAGGAAAGAGTTATCTCTAATGCCAATGTGTATGTAATATCTCAGTATCGTCATATGTCAATATGAGTAAAGAAAACAAGAAATATTCATATATGTCCTATGACATTGCTCACTTACATCAATACAATACTTGGCTCTTCACAATACATGAATGTTTCCTTTGAATTATTTTAATTTTGCAAGTAATGGTAGGATCAATGGTGATTTATCTTATTTGCATTACAGCCCACTTACCACTATCCATGCCGTTACTGTGCATCAGTTCACTGACTATATCCCCCACATCTGTGTCATTCATCCCCGTCGTCATGCCCCCAATGTCCATGGGTCGAAGATCTGAGAAGCACCCCGCCCCCCTGCGCCCTTGCCCCACAGACAAGACATCGTCCAGGTTCTCTGACTCTCCCCCAATAACCCCATACAGCCCCTCCACACTACAGTCCATGTCTCCCTCTAGGTCCTCAACCCCCCCTCCCCCCACAGCCACCTCCACCACGTCACCGAGGCTCCCCATGCTGACGTCTATCACGTCCTCTATCGGCCGACACTGATGGTGCTGGACCGGACTGAACTTCTCGCCGTCCTTTGGGTTTTCGTCCCCAGAATCGAGGTCTATCGTGTCATCACCATCACTGATAGTCTTATCATCATCCACATCTGGATTTTCCAAGTCACCAGTCAATGGTTCTTGGTTTGAGTCTTGGTTGTTTTCAATATTTACCGATACATTTATGGATTGGTTGACCGTGGTGCTGCTGATATTCACTGATGGTTGATCAGCTTTTTCTCCAGAATGATCAACTGAAGTGTCTTTATTGGATGACATGTGATTCTTAGTGGTATTTGCAACAACTGGTGATAATGAATCAGATTTGGAGAGATCTGATTGGTTCTCATTCTGAAACGGTGGATCTTTCTTTTCTTTGGTAAGTGTAAAAGTAACTGATTGGGAATTGTTAATTTTTTTTTCAACAGGAGTCAGAGTCACTGATTCTGGCATCACAATATTCTCTAGAGCCATCTTATCATAGGCAGTCTCTGATGTCATTTGAACACTGTCACTGGTCACATTTCCCTTATCACTAGCCACTGAACTTCCTTCAGGTTTCTGTGTACTAGGACCCCCTAGGGGTCTGTTATTTTTCACATTCGTATCGTCCTTTACCTCTGGGTTTAGAGGGCTAGGCACAGGTATAGCACTTAGGTCTGTCATCATTGGGTCTGTGTTGCCAATTTTTTCTGTGGCTTCTGGTCTTGTCTCCTTGCTGGGTGTTTCCTCAGAGACAGGGATATCCTTCTTTTTGCTGGGTGTTTCCTCAGGGATTGGGATGTCCTCTTTCTTGTTTGGTTTTTCCTGAGGGACTGGAATCTCCAAAACATTCAGTAGAGCCTCTTGTTTGGCTTTTTCCTCCATTTCTTTTCGTTCCTGCTCTTTCTTCTCCTGCACTGCCTTCAGGATGTCCTGAGCCGTCACCTGTTTCTTCTCGGTAGCAGACTTATTTTTTTCCGCCTCTAAACCAGTGATGGATTTCAGCGGCTCTTGTCTAGAGACCGGGGTCCAAGGAGGAAGAAGTGCATTCTTTTTTGTTGGAACTTTCCCAATGATTCCAATCTTATTAGCGATTCTAATTTCTATCCCTTTCTTTCCATCTTCTTTCTTCTCTCCATCTGCTGTTTTCTCTGCCTCTTCTACAGAGCCTTGAGTCTGCAGTGCTGGGGGTTCCTCAACTTCAGGCTTTGGCACAGGATTTGTGACAGTTGGCTGCTTCAAGGATAATTTTACTTTGGCTAATTTTGCTGCATTTGACTGAGTGCTACCTTGAATATCTGACAACTCTTCCACTTCTTTCTCAGATTGCTTAATGTTTACATTCCCCTCAACAGGTTTTGCAATCTGTCTCTCTCTGACCAAGGATATGTTTCTTCCAAATAGTGGCTTGGATTCTTTGTCTTTCAGGGTTTTTTCTTGCTTCTCTGCCAAGCCTTTGGCCCGATCTAGCTGCCTTCTCTGTTCATAGAAAGGACTGTCCTGGAGAAATTTCTACAAGGAACAATGGTGGCTTGTGTTAGCATTATCAACTTCAAAGGAAGCGATATCAAGACATGGTTTTCAAAATGGGATATTCAAAAAACTCAATCAAGAAAAGAATGCTTATCCGCCATCCAACATATCAAAATGCAAGGATCATACCCAATACATGTAGTTCAAGTAATGAACTTACTTGATAGTTCAAGTAAAGGACTTCCCTAATACCAGGTAGTTCAAGTAAAGTACTTACATGATAGTTCAAGTAAAGGACTTAACTATAATAGTTCAAGTAAAGGACTTAACTAATTAGTATAGTAAAGGTCTCACCTGATAGTTCAAGTAAAGGACTTACCTAATAGGTCAAGTAATAGATCGAGTACAGGGCTTATCTAAAAGTTCATGTAAAGGACTTATAGTTCAAGTAAAGGACTTATCTCATAAAGTAAAACGTTTACCTGTTGATTTAAGTAAACGGACATACCTGATAGTTCAAGTAAAGGTCTTTCCTGGTAGTTCAAATAAAGGTCTTACCTCATAGTTCAAGTAAAGGACTTACCTGGTAGTTCAAGTAAAGGTCTTACCTGATAGTTCAAGTAAAGGTCTTACCTGATAGTTTGAGTGATGAGTTTCTGTTTTCAAATGAAATTCTGCACACTGAACATCTCCAGAAAACTCACGGCACAAAACGCAGAAAAATCCATTAGTAGGGAACAGGAACTCTGGACCTAGTGTGGAAAAACATCAATAAAAATGGAAAAGGTGTTCAATTAATATTTAATTCTATAATTATTCAATTCTCTAATAAAATGAACCACCATATATGCATGGCCCATCAGCAATCTCTGATTATGCTATAAATATATACCCTTCAGGGAAACCACTTCTGTTTTCTGCGCTTTCTTTTTAGGGGTTGGGTTTTTCATCTGGTCAGGAATCCAAGGTCGATCATAATTATCTGTGTTTTTCCACTGTAAAAATTCAAATTGGGAGGTTTCGCAAACTGTGTTTAAGTAAGACTGCCAAGTTCACCGCCTAGAGATCTTTGATTTTAATACCGTAAATGTCATTCGACAAAGATAGATCTCCAACTTTGTTCATAGATGACAAAATTGTTTTTATAAAATAAGATTCAAACAATTTAACAGGGTCAGAAGATAGGCAGCGTGGTGATGCCTTCTTTATTCAATGAAAACAGTGAGATCTACAGATATATCAAAGCATACAAATAACAAAGTCCCTATCAAACAACAACAAGTGCTTAATCCTAACAAAGAGCTGTACAGAACCAGTTTAACAGGACTGGTTCCAGTCTCTACCTTCTTGTTGTGACGAAAGTGAGTGTGTTCTAGGAACTGCATGGCCGTGTCATACACTGTGTTACAAAGCTTGCACCAGTGTTTGCCCGGGTCAAAGAACTCATATCTGGTCTTCACACCTCCCTTTACTTGGAAAGACAACTGTAATGCACAATTGGAAGTTAAACACCCACAGAGTATATATAATTCATATCACTGCTATTGTTTAAACTTATGTATTTCATTTACTGCTGAAACAAATTCTGTTCTTTTAAGTTTATACAATATCAACAACTTTAGCTTTACAGTTAAACTACTGGATAAATCATTATCTTTAAATTAGAGCTATGACATTATTATCTACAACAAAGTTATCAGAGCTGACAACTCACTGACTTTCTGCTACTATCACCTGTTTTGGTTTTTCCTCTTGCTGTGCCTCAGACTCTGATTTAACTTCCTCCTTGACAGTAACTTCCTCTTTGACAGTTACTTCCTCTTTGATAGTTTGACTCTCAGAACTTGACTTAGGTTCACTTTTGACTGGTATTTCTATGCTCTCCACCACCTTCTGTTCTTCCTTGTCAATCTTGCTTTTCTTCTGCTGAGGTTGAAGCTCCTCCACACTTTTGCCCTCACCAATTTTCCTCAGCTTTGATATTTGCATTGCTATTTCCTCCTGTAACTTGCTGTTCTGTAGAAGAATCGGATCCTTGTGACCATCCTTCTGCCGGCGCTTCTTTCTCATGATCTCGTTTTGCTGCCTTCGGAGTTTTGTCAGTTCCTCTTCGAGAGCCAGGATGCGTTTTTGTCTTTCCTCCTTATCGCGCTGCAGTTTCTCTGCCTGCTTTCTGGATTGTATCAAGGACTGTGCCGACTCTCGCTCAACTGGTCTCTTCCCTCCCTGTTTCTGATATTGTGAACTTTCACTTTTGGGAGGCAACACAGTTCGACTGGAAAAAGAAGGATTTTCAGATGGCATGGTTCTCACGGTTTCAGAGGATTTCGGAATTTCTCTTAAATTTGGTCTCGTATTTTTTTTTTTAGACGGCTCAGGTTTCAGACTTTTGGGAAGATTGTCTTCAAGTGGTACGGTCGTCAGGTTTTCTCTTGCTGACATTTCCGGAGCCTTTGGTAACCCTGGAGACAGCCGCCTTATGATGGGCTCTCTATGTTTTTCTGGGGCAGAGAAGGCACTCACTGTTGCGGGATACTGTGATGGGGCTGTAGAATACTCAGGGTGGTAACTGTATGGATCAACAGCAGATGTAGCAGGGGGAGCATAAGGTGTAGTATAAGTAGGGGCAGTATATCCTTTGGAGAATGAGGGTACAACATAGGTAGATGAAGGGAACTCTTGTACAGTGGATGGAGGTATGGAGGGTTCTGACAAAGGAATATGTGCATTAGTTTTATTGAGCTGATCTCTTTTCAGAATCTGGTCCAAAAAGCTGGGACGGCCTTCTGTAGACCCCCTGTCAGACCTCCAATCCTGTCCTTCACGTGAAGACAGAATGTCAAGTGCCGGTTTCTTTTTGGAGAATAGATTTGAGGTGAGGTCCTCGGTGGACAGGCCTCCCCCAAGGAACGAGGCCGTCTGGTTGATGCCGTACTCCTGAGGAACCTCCTCCTTCTTGATTTCACTTCCAGCCTTTTCTTGCATTCGTTTGGACATTTCAAAATCAAATCCAATTGACTTTAAGATGTTTTCTATCGTGGGATCATACTTCTGTTGCTTCACTTCCTCTTGTATTGTCACTGCAAAAGAGGCTGGCTGCTGAGAGGGTGGTTGTATGGTCTGTTGTATGGTCTGTTGTATGGTATGTTGCACTGGTTGCTGAGTGAGTGCTTGTATGGTCTGTGGCATGGGTGATTGAGTGGGTGGTTGTGTGAGAGGTATCTGAACATCCTCTATGACCCGAGGTTGTGGACGCTTTGTGAAAATGCTAAGGAGGTCAGAGGAGTCGTACTGTCTTTCTGGCTCATCTGGAGGTTTTTCCTGGATGTAAGCTGAAAGAGGAGAAAATGCTCTCTGCTGACCGAGAACTGGGAAAGTGTTGCCCTGCTGAGTCCCACTGTCTGGGGGCTGATAAAGACCGGCTGCAAATGGCTGTGTCCAGAGCGGCGGTTTTGGTGCTGGTGTCTCTGTCTTTTCTGCTTCTCCATAAAGAAACCTCTCTTCATCCTCTATATCCATTGCAGGTTCAGCGGGGAGTCTTCCAGAATTGAAATCTTGTCTGGGAGGTGGTCCCAGTCTGTGATCTATCTGGATTCTATACGGATCCTCCGCTGGAGGCACGACAGGTGGTGGCTCATTGTTGGTTTTCTTCTTGAGTATAGATTTGAGAGGTTTAGCGGTGGGTGCTGTTGGCTCGGCTTTGGGGGGACTTCTCATCACGGGCTGTGTTAGGGATTCCAGGGTTCCGTGGTAGTAATTTACTGGAGAATTAGGTCGTTCCAGACTCCTGTCAATCACGTTGTGGGGCAGAGCATCAAACCTATCAATATCATGTCTACCTCTATCTCCATACTGTGATTCTATTCTCTCACTACTAAATCGTTCATCAAATTTTTTATTTGGATCACCTCTGTAGTAATCTCGGTAGTCTCGATCTCGCGAATCATCCCTCCTGTCATAATGGCTTGAATAACTGTCACTACGGTGACGTTCCCGGCTTCCTTCTCGTCTGTTGTAATAATCACGACTGTCTCGTCTGTGGTCTCTCCTATCACCATGACGATCCCTACTACCCCCGAGGTGGTCCCTCCTCTCCCTGCTGCTGTCCCTCCTTCTGTCCCTTCCCCTGCTGTCACTCCTCCCTCGGGAATCCTCATATCTCCTCTCCTGGGAATTTTGCCTCCATTTCTCGTTCCTCCTCTGTGCATCGTCTGCCCTTTCACTGTAGAGCATCCTCTCCTGCTCAAATATATCTGCTGTGTTTTGTGTTGGCTGAACTGGGGGGCCCAGTCTCTCCGACAGAGGACTGCCCACAGGTTCTCTGCCCACAGGTTCTGTGCTGTAAATGTCATTTCCCACCGTAATCCGCAGGGATTCTGTTGGGGGAGAGGTGTCTTCTCTGGGATTCTACAAAAACGTGCAAACCAATTGTTATACACTGATAAAAAATATTATTGAATGAAGTTTGATAATGACTGTTAAAAATGATAAGCAGTAGAGTAATCTCAGAACTTTTCAGTGAAATAAAAAGCTTAACTTTTTAACATATACCAGGATATTATCAGTGCATCATATTTATCCCTAGGCCAGGTTCAAAATCAAGTGGAAATACATGCTAAATGTGACCAATTCTATTTTTAGCAAGCAGCCTTCATTTTAATTCAATCAATTACTTTGTGTAAGGTCACACAATGAGCTCCGATTGTCAAACATGGTTGACCTGAATGAACCTGGATGCTAATAACTTTTGAAAATGAATTTGATCTCTCAATTAGGACAATCAACAAGCACCCAAATATTGTGAAGAAGACCAGAATCAGTTATTATCTAAATCAGCATGATCCTAAGATGAAATGCGATGGATGCCAGATGCGTAAAGAACAAAAATTGCATGGGAAAAAAGGTGTAGGGTTAACAACAGCGACCTATTTCTTGGAAGTTCCAACATTTCATATAAGTTTTTGTTTTGTAAGGTAAACAATTTCTTTATACAAGTATCAATATAGAACACTCCACCTGTGGACTGAAAAAAAGTATTAAATTTTGATTTATATCAAAGTTTTGAAAGTTTGAACTGAAGCACCAAGTAATAAATGGCAGCTTGTTAGCTCCCTTCTCCCCTATTATACTATATATACCCCCCCTTTTTTTGTTGTTGCTCAGATTATGTCAAATCCCTCTAATACAAGTAAACAGTCACTGCATGTTTCAAACAATCAACAGACTGATGCCTTATCCACTGTGCTATACTCTGTCCCAATATATCTTCGATTCACATTTTGCTTAATTACTCCATCATCATAAATACCTCGGGGTTCAAACGATTTTCCTTCAAAAGAATGAAAAATTTCAAGGATTTCTCCTTTGAAACCCCCTCTAGCTTATCAGTTTTCATTTCAGTGCTAAAAATGAAGTAATCTATGGGGTTTTTGCACTGAATAGTACCCGAATGAATGATAACGTTGAAAAATTGTGCAAGGTTTTGTGAGTGAATTCCGAATGGAGAAAAGATGAATGGAGAAAAGAATGTCAACATTTCCCATTATAAATTTCCATAAAAATTCTGTTTTCATTCCTATGACTTTTCTGAGTGAAAAATTATAAGGGTCAATGAAGACATCTTGGATATTTTCCCTTTCATTGATTTCAATTGTACTTCTTTCACATGCATTTGTATTTTTATTAAAATCATCCAAATGCGATGTAAAAACTTGGGACAGACTATAATATGATGCTAAAAGTTGTTTGCTATTTTATTGTTATTTCATAAACATGTCAAAATACACACAAAAGTAATTAAATATGGCCAGAAATTAGTTATGTTACTGGTGACAAATGGAAAGGGGTAAAAGTCAGGACTAATTTCTGGCCATATATGAAAGTAATATGATCTTAAATTTGAGGGCCCCTTAACCTTTTAACGTTGGCTTAGATATCTCAGCCCTGAGAACAATAGTCCTAGCTTCTGGATGCTGTCTCAATCTAAATCACGTGTACCAAGGCTGATATAATAGGTATATGATAGAGTATTAAAATTGTCACTGAAGTTTAATGCGTATGTTAGTGTGGTGATAAAACTTGGGATACTTTTTACAGTAGCACTGAGCTTCCCACCTTACGACCTGTTCATTTTGATGGAAAAAATGAGCATTGTAAAACTAAAGGAAAAATCTTTCAGTCTACCACCTTAGTCCCAAGGCGGTCTTCTACAGTGTTGGGTCTCTTGCGCGGCGGTGACAGAGACCGGTCGTGATCTCGGTATCGAGACCTGTCAAAACTCGAAGACGACGACTTTCTGGTTGTTGCGTGGATACCTCCGCCTTTTGCTCCAAATCCGCGACCACGCGCTCTCCCCGTAAACACCATTTTTAAGGC
Organism: Magallana nippona; assembly: GCA_033439105.1. NCBI lineage: Eukaryota > Metazoa > Mollusca > Bivalvia > Ostreida > Ostreidae > Magallana > Magallana nippona. The sequence goes on along the minus strand of CM065923.1, from coordinate 50,155,961 downwards.
GAAACGAGGACTAGTTGGTCCTGGATAGTTAACCGAAAGTTACACCTGTACTGCGCATGAGTGAAATGCCAAAATTCTTCTGATACAAAACACAGAATTCGGATAAATTTGAAAAACTGTTGGGGGGGGGGGGGGGGGGGGGTCTTGACAAGGGGGAAAAGGCCATAAAATCTTTATTGTTTAGACCCCAACCTCCTAATCAGAAGGGTGGTCTAATAATAAATAAATGCTAATATAAACTTTCAATGTTTATTTATTGACAGCACCATCATACATGATCGGCATATTGACCTTGTTATGAATATACAATCGAATTCATTTTCCAACACAGGACCTCATGGAAAATATAACAATTATGATTTCATATATAACCATAAAAAATACACATACAGAAGGATAGTTTTGTATAGTAAAAAATGTACTAAATTAATGACTCAAAGAAAATTGTACAGGCACATCTATATATAACACGTTATTTACATATCTATCACACTCTGGTTTGCACCGCTTGTGATGATTGGGGAATTAACTCTTTTTCTTTCTAATTTGTGGCTGTGTGAGATACTCATATTCACAATACCTGAAGAATCAAAATCAAAATCCGTAGAAGTTAATCTAAAGACGTCTATTTCAGGAAACCGCAAGTTGGAAAGTTGTTCAAATAGCAAATATAAAAAAATATAGAGTTATACAATTTAAAAGGTTAAAATCACTATATCGAAAACACACATGTAAACTAACATGTAAACACGAGTGAAAGTAAAGTTCAGCACACATCAAAAGAAATCAAAACAAGATCAAGCACAATGCTTACCTATAAAATGTTTCCTACGTAATGACACGATTGATCGATAATGAGTTATCGAAAGAATAAAATAATTAATTAGATTTTAACATGTTTTAGTATTAGCGGATAAAATTTTTCAGAAAGTTACATACTCTTCTAGCAATTTTTGGATGGTTGATAATGTCAATAATTGGGTTTTCCATCATGTAACATTATACAAATGTTGACTGGCGTTGAGGGCAACATTGATTATATGAGCCCCCGAGGGACGAAATATTGCCCGACGCGAAGCGTTGCCCTCAAAGCCAGTCAACATTTGTTTTGTTATATGAAGAAAGAAACCAAAATTCAAGAAAGGATTTGAAAACAGATCGCAGTAATTTTCTCAGCTCAACATAGAATTCACGAATTAAATTTTGCGCAAGGTTCATTATCGTCGGCATCAAACGGTCACTGGTGATATTCCGACGCCCGTAGCAATTAAGTTACAGATGTTCTACCCGATTTTACTTCACAGTAATTCGTAAATCCTTATATCCGTCATGATAGCAAACCGTCGCATTGCGCGTCCGTTGTATACTTACCTTGACTGATTGCCTATTATGACATCACCTTGTTTTGGAGTCGCAAAGACTTATTTACGTCACCGTTTACGAATCCACGAATCAGAAGCGATTAATTGAAATAGAGGGAATATTCTCTAGATATTATTCCTAGCCGGTCAATATTAAAAAAATGTTGACCGGTCAATATTTTTCGGACGAGCTAATATTACAATTATTGACTATTCGTCTATATAGAGTTATATAGTGAGAATATACTACTGAATATAACATTAAGCATTAAATATATCACAGCTGTTTTACTTCGGATGAGTTTCCAATGTAAAAAAGAGACATTTAAACAAAATGACCTCACTCTTTTGGAAACAATGTAAAATTAATACTGATTTCAAACCCCGGCGCCATCAAACTCCTTATTAGGACACAAACAGAATTGGTTTTATATTTTACAAAGTAGTTTATTAACCTAATTGCTTTTTGATTGAATTGAATTGAATATCATGCCTTTAAAAGGCAATGACGGTTTGATTGTGGTAAAATAGTTACAGCAACGACGGCTGGATTGAGGGTAAAATTGTAACGGATTTTGGGTAAAATTGTTACAGCGATTACTGCTGTATTGTTGTAAAATGGTTACCATGATTACAGCAATGAATATTGGATTTTGGTAAAATTGTTACAGCAATGACGGTTTGATTGTGGTAAAATTGTTACGGCAAGGACGGCTGAATTGTGGTAAAATTGTTAAATGACGGCTGGATTGTATTTCTTGTGTTAGGGTGGTTGACCTTCGACCTACTCATTTTTGTCGGTAAAAATGAAAATTAGATATTTAAAATAGAAATCCACGGAGAGTTCACCGGAATTAGTGCCTGTGGACGCAGATACTTGGACTGGCAAATAAAATAAATTGTCTAGCTGTTGCTATGTCTGTAAATAGAAATATTTCGTACGTGTTTGCGAATGGTGTTGTTAATATTTAATAGTTGTAAATAAGTTGCTAAAAACGCGTAAAACTGATAGGTTAGCTTAACAGTGATTATTCCCTGTCAATCTTGTTGACAAAACTGGAGTAACATCTGTTTATAACTCGCTAAAATAAAATCGTGTAAAATAAGTAGCCCAATAATCACGTGTGTGAGCGGACAGAAAGATGAATAAAATTGTGTTCAAATTATATTGATATTGATGTTGATGTTTAATGAGGATTTAAATATATAGACATCTAAGTTAATATGAAGTTAACTTGATATCTTATTAATAATTATGCATATATATAGCATTTACAATGTTTTGATATTTACTTAATATAATTCTCTTCTCTTTTTTAGTATAAACCATGTTACAGATAGACGTTCCTGACACAGAGCTAATAGAATTGGATAATGACAGTGATATTTTTCCATTGGAATGAATGTCGTGTTTCATAACCAGCCTGATGCTAGCAGCCACTAACAGTAGCCACTAAGCCCGTATAGAAGCTAGCAGCCAATAAGGAAAAACATCAAAGTACTGAGAGTACTCGAACAGAAAATTATATTTCACTTTATTATCGGCATATTTTAATTAATATCAAGAAAATTTATGCATGAATAATTTCTTTGAGCATTGACAACTTCAGAGGCAGTAAAGCTCGCCTGGATCAGAATTATAAAGTTTGTGTCTAGTGTAATTCAATTGAATATTGGTATGTGTATATACGTATGCTTAAAAATTGATCCCCAAGTCTGTCTAGTTTTCTCCGGAAATAACATGCATCGAAAATTAAAAAAGTCCTCGTATCATTACAAAAATGGGACGATCAGACATTTTAGATTGTGATTTTATTCTCATTAAAAAAAATATGACTCTGTCGCAAACCAAAACCAAAACAATAGAAATCCAAAGTTTGGGTGAGCTAAATACTTTCCTGTATATATATCTTAGCAATTTTTCTCGAAGGTTCACGTCAAACCATGGCTGAGACAAAATAATCCCAATTTCACCTATGGATTTTTGCCGCTTTTTACTGCGACAAATGCTAATTTTTCTATGAGAATAAAATCACAGTGTTAGATGTCTTATTGTCTCATTTTCGTAATAATACGATGTCTTTCTAATTTTCGATTGATTTTGTTTCCGGGGAAGTGAAAAGACCCGATGATAAATTTTTAAACACGCACATGTTCAACTTCTATGTAAACAAAGTATCTTGCCACACTGGATGGGCTCGGGGATTTATTGTATGTGTCTTGTGTTGTGTTTGTTAGATTGTTTGTTTGTTTGTTTGTTTGTTTGTTTGTTTGTTTGTTTGTTTGTTTGGGTTTTACGGGGGGGGGGGGCTTATTAAATTTATAGTAAGTATTGTATTTTTATCATTTTTTCCCCAAACGTTCGCTTTCAATTGACAACGTTTATGTGTGTTTTGGTTATAATATATAGCGAATACTGTTGTACGCCTTTTAATTTACTTTAACTTACCAGGTCTTATATGTCATAATACGACTAAATATCACTTTACGATGCATTTAGTTTTTCCAATTGTATTAATAAGACTACACCTAGGATAACATTATTTTCATAACTTATGACCCGTATAGACAAATGTCAATATTGATTTCTATTCAACAAAGACGCATTTATAACTCTTATCCAGGCGAGCTTTACTGCCTCCGAGGTCGTCAATGCTCGTACAAGTTATTGAGCATTAATCATCTTGATATTAATTAAAATACGCCGATAATGAAGTAAAATATAATTTTCTGTTCGAGTACTCTCGGTACTTTGATGATTTTCCTTATTGGCTGCTAGCTTCTATACGGGCTTAGTGGCTGCTGTTAGTGGCTGCTAGCTTCAGCCTGGTTGTTTCATACCTGGATTTGATATTTCAATATTTAAGTGTTTCAAAAATTTCATGGACCATTATGGAAAACCAGACATGTGTCAACTATTCCAAAATACTAGTATGTATGCGCGGTGTGCAAACGTCAATTTAAGACACGTCCTCGTGCCATAGCGTGCGTTAAAAGACACCTCCATCATGGAGACTTCCTGAACTTCCTGACTTGTGTGCGTGTCCCGAACGAAAACTTTATAGATTCAAAAGGAAAGAATCCGCCCTGAAAACGGTCCCCACACATGGAGAGGATACGAACGCGAGAAAACCGCCAAAAGAAGGAGGGACGCTGTTAAAGACTGTACGCCCCACCATTACCATCTTCACAACGTCAAGGCTCTGTGATTACGGAACTCCACACAAACCCTTGACATAAGTCGCTATTTGAAAGTCGGGCTCACGCTTAACAATACGTAATAATTCTAAAAATAAAATGTCCAATGAAATAACTCCATTTGAAACGTAGTTTGGGTTGAGCACATGTATGGCAGATCTCGAATGAAAAATTTGCGAAAAATTCAATATTAATTGTCTCACTGTAAAAAAGCTCGATGACCTTAATGTTTTGAGGACACATTCATATAGTCAAAGTTTAATGATGAAAATATTATGGACAAATTACGTAGGCTTAATATCTCAATACAAGGATCATAAGATCAAGGTTAAAAATATGCTCTATTGTTAATAAAATTTGTGACACGGACATAAAACTTGATACAAGCATATTGACACCTTCTGAGAAGTAAACAGGACGAAGCATCGTTTTTTAAGTTGGAGGGGGGGGGGGGGGGGGGGGGGGCTTCAACATTTTGACAAGCAAAAATATTTTAATTGAAAAAATAAAACAGTAAGACTTGAAACAGTGGAAATACTTCACCAATCTTAAAGTTCTCCTAATCCGGGGGGGGGGGGGGGGGGGGGGGGGATCTTTCATTATAATCACTTGTGGCACGTATTCTAGCAGACTAGTGTACACACAAAACGCAGGTCAGTTGGAAAAAAAGATTTTGAGATTCCTTTTTATGATTAAAATGTATAAAACTGATTATTCGGTACATTGATTCATACTAAGCAGCTATATAAGGAGGGGTACATGATATCTACTGATTTTTACGACTCAAGTGATTGGTTATTTATCAAAATATTGAAAAGATATGGTAAACAAATTTAAATCTTTAATTTAATTAAGAATAGTTGGAAAGAAAATGTTTAGTCTTTTAATCTTATTTAGTTGGGGAGTGTATTAAGAAGGGGAAGGCGAAAATGCTTTTCTTTCTAGTATAATATTGAAGACAAGAACATTCTCAATTTTCCAAAATGATATTTTAAACACAGATTTGATCCTGATGTTAAAATATTTCTTTTTATAATTTATACTACATCATGTACTATAGTTATTATATCATAGTATAGGGAATAATCTTATTATAAGAAAAAAAATTAACGCCAGGTGCCTGAAGTGATTTTAAGACATTTACATAACATGAAAAAGTATCGTCTAAAGACTTGCAAGCATCATATGTCCTATATATTGGCATGTCTGACTTTTGCTTGTAATTTTTCATCATATTTTTTTGTTTGGGCTCTAAGTTAGAAATAAATGTTCTGTTCTGTATGTGTATATCCACACCCGTATTTCTAATCGTCTTTAAAAATGAAAAGGATCTCCGTTTCCCTTTTGGATTTTTTTGGGGGGGGGATTTTTTTTTTGGGGGGGGGGGGGGGGGGATTTTCGTGGCATATTGATTTTTTCCAAAATTATCCGAACAAAATGATTTCGATCCTTTTTTCTTACGACATCAACTACGAATAGTATTTTATGCATGTAATGGAAGCAGAGAGTATTTTTCTTATATGTCGAGTATGAAATATTCATAAATTTGTTAGAAATGATATCCTTTTCACTTATTTGTTGAAGCTAAATTTCCTTGATTTACGACAATCGTATATCGTGCGCTACTGAGGTTTTGTGGGAGTGCCAATAATAGAAGGAGAGCAGTCGACGCTTTGTGGTGATTCAGAGTGTGGATTATTAACATGTGTATTTTATGAATCAATAAACAATGGATTAGCTAGAAAACCATGCCTACGGTTTTGGACAGACCAGAACTTTCCTCCTCTGGTAAGAAATGAAATTTTATTTTACAAAAATCACCTGTATTTGCGATTTGTGAGACAATAGACAATGGATCAGAGAGCCATTCATTGAAACACCGGTATCGATGTGATTTGGCATCAGTGATTTACTGCTAAATTCTTTCCCACAACATCAATATGAAAGATATGCACTCAATTAACCTGCCCCATACTACAGATATATTGCACAGTTATTTTATTTACTCCAATGTGCATGATCTCCATGAAGTAGTGATGGTCAAGAGGTCTAAGATGTTTAATATCACACGCCAGAGTGTTTTTGATATGAAGGTCCTGTATTCTGACTTCTGGCTGTATACAGGTTCCTGGTGATTAAAGAAAATCAAATGCACTTGTTCACTTAGTGTATTGCATTTGACATGAATTAACAAACACTTAATATTGTTAAAATTCCATTAGTAACTGTTGTGACATTGCTTGTTTGGTTTGTAGGCTGGTGAGAGTCTGTCTTTAAGCAGGGTTAACTCCTAAAGGAATTTCTTCACACTCTTATGCTAAGATATGAATTATATAAGTCTATACCATATTATATCGAGATTAAAACTTTAAATAATATTGAGTATTTATTGCGATCTAAGTAGTATCATTAGACGACACCAATCTATAACACATATCTTGATTTTATCAAACCTAATGCTATTTCTGTGGTTTGATTGATGTTCCCTACAAACAATGTCTTTAAGTTCAGAATACATGACAGTATATACTTCAGTGAAGTCATATCTTTTCTTTTTATCTACAGGGGCATCCCCGGAGGATGGAGTTCCTGATATGATTGTCATCAGTGAAATCGATGAAAATGGAATCGCTGTCAACTTAAAAACCCGATACACCAAGGATCAAATCTATGTATCCTTCTGATAGTAGTTTAAATGCTGAAATAATTTAGAAACTCCAAACTGAAAACAATGATATTGGCTTGATACAACACTCAACAATCAGAAATTGTTAATATTCATTAACCTTGGACCACACAATTTCTAATTTATAACACATTTTAAATAGATTATTGTTAGGTATATGAATACAGAAATAATTTTGCTGTGTGACTGATTTAGAAAATGTATGACCAACAGAGGTTGTTTATTTCCTGGTAAATTTCCTTATCAGTTTTTGTTCACTAACTTAGAGGAATTTCAGAAATATTCAGAGTTTTATACATATTGTACAGTACCAATTTGGAATTTTATAGCATATTTTTTTATCAAAATATATTGCATGCATATGATAATAAGTCCAGTGTATATGAAATATAAGGGTGACTGTATGCATGACACATGGGCAGGTTACAGTGAAACAAACGCTGAAGTATTCAATGTTTGTGAAACCATTAGAAATCTGATTCCTTTTTATATTTTAACAATTGTTTAAACATTGCATTTTGGAAAATATTGTATGCAGTATTGTTCCTGTCACAATAAGAGTTACATCAATTGTTTGGAGGGATGATAATTGAGTTACTCTACACAACAGGTGAACTGCATTGAATCCCTCTAGTCAGTTCTCAGTGTACTGGCCTGGTGCTTTAGCAGCAGACTTTGTGGCAGGGCTTAGATTGGGCTGGCGGAGGCTTCAGTCTTTCTCGCTGGCTGTGTGTGTTTCCTGTACAGCCCTGTAACTGAGCAGTCTCTTCCGCAGTCTGTAGTTATTGGCAGGAAGTCCTTTCCGTTTAAACTCGTAACTTGTATTATCAAGAAAAGAAAATTGTGTCTGTGAAATTACAGACTTGTAATGGCAAGAAATATTTCATTTGATTAAACAGAAAATGTGAGAACATTTGCTGCAATACTTTACTTCCAAATTGGTTTTTTATGCAACTCTGTAAATATTCCTCAATTATTACATGAGGAAGCAATGTACTTGAGTTATTTACATCAATTTTGTCAATTGTTTTGAGAACTCCCCCAATTTACTCAAAATGTGATACTTTGACATAAACCAATGCTTCTCTCAGGCTGTGATAACTTTTTGTTAACTATGATAGAGATTGTTGTGGATGTATACAGGAAGAAGGTTCTTATATCTAATTAGTCAAGACTATATCTAATTAGTCAAGGCTATCAATGTAACATAAAAAAAGATCAGATTTACCATGTTTACAAAAGAGAGAGAGAGAGAGAGAGAGAGAGAGAGAGAGAGAGAGAGAGAGAGAGAGAGAGAGAGAGAGAGAGATTGTGATAGATTCCAGAATTTATTTAGACTCTGTGTGCTTCTAAGCAGGATGGAGGTGAAATCCTGCAGTTTTCATTCTAGTTTTTATGTTTACTTTGATAAGCATGTGCTATTCAGATTAGGGTGGATACCATTTCACTCTTCTGTACCTGCCAAATTATATCATTAATAGGAACTAATGCAGTAGATCATTTTGCCTTAGATATTTAGATATAGACAATTTCTTATCAGCTGATTGAAGTTTGTTCAATGGGGCTGATTGTCACGGTTCTGTAGCCAGGAATGTTGTGAACTCTAGGAGCTTCAGACTGGGAAGACTTGATTTAGCCCAGACAAGATACATTGTTTTTAGTGAAGCGATTGAATCCTTTGATAATCGGGTTGTTAAGGTCCCAGATGTTAGCAGTGGCTGCACAATGCCTGGCTCAGTCATGACTCACCTGGCACACCTGTGAAAACTCGGTGTGCACACCTGTAGTCTCAGGTACCACTGTATAGTACTGACACGCCCACTTACACACCCACTCACACATAAACCACTCAATAACTTGTAGATAAGCTTCCTTTACTGTTGATTTGTAAGATAACTTGTAAATAAGCTTCCTTTACTGTTGATTTGTAAGATAACTTGTAAATAAGCTTTCTTTACTGTTGATTTGTAAGTAAAAATGAATAATCCTTGACTTCCTTAGACATTCACTGGATCCATACTGGTAGCTGTCAATCCTTACAAAGATATTCCAATATATGATCAGGTAAAGTTATACATGAAGGGATCATATTGCACCCCTCCCGCTCCCACCCTAGCCCCGACCAACGCCAGGCCAATTGACAATGTTGTGTTGACTAGTGCAGCCTAGTAGTTGTAGAGGACCTGGTATTACATGCTTCATCAATATTAGATGGGGATGAATGGTGTCCCTGGGGGGCTCTGAATCATATTGACTCTCATTGATCTGCCTCCTTACCCCATTATTACCGGGCTGTGTATTGCACAACAGGAAGAAGGGGAAATAAGGAGGTGGATCAAAGCAATCAGAGGGATGTGGGTCTGTTACACAATGGGGACCCTGGGGGTACATTGATTATTGGGATGTGACATGTGTGTCCTGTTGACGGCCTATCATCAGTAGAACTCTATGTTAGAGTGCAAGCAGCACCGCCTCATCAGGCTTCAGTCGGCCTTGTTTATCTTTGGTATTTTATCTGGGGGGTTTAAGTAGATGCTCACTTCACAGACTTATATCTGTTTGATGTTTAATTGCTTTGTCCCAAACTGGATCCTTATGGACAGGGACCTTTGATTTGTCCTTGAAATCCACACAGGCTGTTAATCTAATATTATCAGATCAGAAAACAAATATCATTGCCATTCGGCTGCAAAGTGAATAGTCCACAGAAAGTAATCTCTAGATCTCAAAGAAAAATCAATTTTATTTCCGATACCTGTATTTTATAATTGGAATATTTCTTTATTTCTTTTGTGTTTGAAAATTTAGTGCATAAATCATCACAGAAGTAGGAGATTTCTAGCGTGATATTATGAAGCCTAGTTTGTGAGTCTTATCAGGGCAGTTACAAGATTTTTCTGCCACTCTCCATCAATATTCAGCAGAAGCTTTGTTTAGAGAAACCATAGCTTTGTGTGTATAGGACCATAACTGTCAGGAAGTCATTATAAATAGTGCTTACACAAATGCTCACAGCCCTGTGAACTTAATAAAATCTCAAGTCCTCTCTCTCTCCTTGCAGAAAGATGTTGCTCAATTTAACAGCAAGAAACTCAGCCAGGTGGAGCCACATGTGTTCGCGATTAGTGAGGCAGCATTCCAAAGTCTCCACAGCTCCCAGCAGAACCAGTCCTGTATCATCAGTGGGGAGAGTGGGGCCGGCAAGGTAATCATACCTGTATAATCAGTGGGGCCGGCAAGGTAATTACACCTGTATAATCAGTGGGGCCGGCAAGGTAATTACACCTGTATAATCAGTGGTGAGAGTGGGGCCGGCAAGATAATTACACCTGTGTAACCAGTGGGGCTGCCAAGATAATCACACCTGTATAATCAGTGGGGCCAGCAAGGTAATTACACCTGTATAATCAGTGGGGAGAGTGGGGCCGGCAAGGTAATCATACCTGTATAATCAGTGGGGCTGGCAAAGTAATCACACCAGTATAATTAGTGGGGCCCACAAGGTAATCACACCTGTATAATTAGTGGGGCCCACAACGTAATCATACCTGTATAATCAGTGAGGCTGGCAATGTAATCACACCTGTATAATCAGTGGGGCCAGCGAGGTAATCACACCTGTATAATTAGTAGGGCTGTTAAGGTAATCACACTTGTATAATTAGTGGGGCCGGCACAGTAATCACACCTGTATTATAAGTTGGGTCGGCAAGGTAATCACATTTGTATAATCAGTGGGGCCAGCAAGATAATCACACCTGTATAATTAGTGGGGCCATCAAGGTAATCACACCAGTATAATTAGTGGGGCCCATAAGGTAATCACAGCTGTATAATTAGTGGGGCCCACAAGGTAATCACACCTGTATAATCAATGGGGCCCACAAGGTAATCATACCTGTATAATTAGTGGGCAAGGTTATCAGTTATCTCCCTTGGATGATGAACATAGCTGCCCCTTGTAGGGCTCTATTTCTATCAAAATACAGAAATCTACCTGGAATTGGTTCAGCCAGAGATACCCAAATCATTTTTAGGAAATTCAATATTAATCCCATCATGAAAGGTGGTGTGGAATCTGAACATTTAGACATAATTTATTATGATATGCAGGTGTGCAACACCATCAATAAAAGCATCTCCCAAATAAGAATCAATCATGAACTTATTTTAAATATTTTTATATAAATAAATAACATTCTGTCCACTCATTGAACATATTAGAGATAGACGCTGTAGCAGTTTAGCACTTGATGCTGATAAAACAGTAGGTTATCACTCTGTCACAATCCAGAAAGTTGTAATGTAAATTAAAATTAAGTGTTTTCTTTAATTAGTAGTAGTTCTCTAGTACTTGTAGATGTCATAATTGGGAATGCTACGCATGAATTTTGGGGGTACTTGAGAATCAGTAATTAAGAAGTCAGTTTTAAGGGGACTTGAAGCAGCGTCCTACTTGACAGATGATCTAGCAGCTTACAGTGTGTGATAGACACTGAAAGTAGTTCTGATGAATGTGTTCAACATAGAGGGAATATTATCTCTTTGCAAGCCTATTGGCTTAAATACATATGTGAGAAATAAGTATGAAATATGTTGATGACAGGAAAGCAGAAGTTGAACAGAGAAGTCTTTAAGTGTGAGGCAACTAGCTCTCAGGGCAGGAGGAAATTCAAGCTGTGTAGAAGGGTGTACTTAGGTTCTATAATAATTCGATAGGACTACAGTGCCCCTATAGCATACCAAGTATAATTGGCCATTGAGGACATGGTTATTAACTGTTGTTTTCAATGTCTGTGATTACCCGTCTATACAAGGTGTGTTGGGTACAGATGTGATAGTTAGTGTTATACAGAATGCTGACTCCCACTCGGCCATTATGGGTCCCCTTTCTATCTGTGTCGCATCTGTCCTGGTATTTGGGGGAGATGGAATCTGTTTTTGAGATCAATATCTCTTGCGTGCCTACTTTAGAGAATAGCTCCCTGCAGCTCTGTTTGTGATAAGGTCCCATCAAGAACAAACAAGGCTATTTCATAATACAAAACACATTGACCGTTGCAGAAAGAGAGAGAGCAGCACTATTTGAGGGTTACAGTGGTTTAGGGGCAGTGAGAAAGAGCAGACTATTGTTGGGTTACAGTGGTCTACCACCATAAATCAGCTTTATTGACCTATACTGGGTCAGCACCAGGCGCTGAGTAGTGTTACCTGCCTGTGTTACCTGACACTTCTGTCAGGTGTAAATGTGCCTGTTGATTGTCACTCACTGCACTTCTTTCTATAGGTATGGGGACTCTCCTACACATCATAAATAAAGTCCTTGTAATACTGGTATAGTATTACATGTTGTCTTGTACAGCCTGAGGATAGTTGGGGTCATTGTGTTGTCAGCCTTGAAAAGCATTCCTTAGGTGTAAAAAATATCAAAACAAACTGTATATAGATGAAGCAGTACAGCTTAAACATGCACATGGTTGTGTAAGTTATTGGAAGGATATGAATTCATTAGTTTAACTTTTCTTCCTGTTCATTATATCACAGTCAAGTTATTGGTAAAAATAAAAATTGAATCAGGATATTTAGTTGAAAAATTTTAATTCACATGAATTTAAAAAAGGAAAAGGATATACATGTCAACTAGATGAAGATACAGCCAGAAAAAAATCAAAATTCAAATAGATTCTTGAATTATACTTATACAATTTTGTATGTTTTTGAAATTAATTGTCAACACATGAGCATCAAAACACCACTCGTCACTCTTTGAAGAGACGTTACATGATACAGCTGGTGTATCAGAAATTCCTGTCACATGCTAACTGGGAGTAGCCCAATGTCCCGTATCAGAATTAGAGACCTGAAAGTACAGGTATTAGAAGAGTAAAATCTTTGGACAACTGGGGACTACTTAGTACTGAGAGAAAGGTCAAATCTTGGGAGCATTGTGATAGTACATGTTTGTACTTAAAAATCAGAATAGTGGCGAAGTGGCAGTCAGGAAACATAGTAGCAATCATGTAACATTGTGACATTCACTTATATAGTAGAGGAAATCATGTAGCAAAGTATCAGTCACAAAGAATGTTGGTAGTCATGTAGTGTAATGACAGTCATGTAGCATTGTAGCAGTCACATAGCATAATGGCAGTCACATAGCATAGTGACAGTCACATAGCATAATGACACTCATGTAGCACTGAAGCAGTCACATAGCATAATGACAGTCATATAACATATATGTAGTCAAGTAGCATAGTGACAGTCATGTAGCATAATGACAGTCACATAGCATAATGGCAGTCACATAGCATAATGACAGTCACATAGCATAATGGCAGTCACATAGCATAATGACAGTCACATAGCATAATGACAGTCATGTAGCATAATGACAGTCATGTAGCACTGAAGCAGTCACATAGCATAGTGATAGTCACATAGCATAATGACAGTCATGTAGCACTGAAGCAGTCACATAGCATAATGACAGTCACATAGCATAATGACACTCATGTAGCAGTGAAGCAGTCACATAGCATAATGACAGTCATATAACATATATGTAGTCAAGTAGCATAGTGACAGTCATGTAGCATAATGGCAGTCACATAGCATAGTGATAGTCACATAGCATAATGACAGTCATGTAGCACTGAAGCAGTCATGTAGCATTGTAGCAGTCACATAGCATAATGACAGTCATATAACAGCATATTGGCAGTCACATAGCAAATTGGCAGTCATTGTGTGGTTATCATCCACTGTCCTATAATGTTGGTATTATGTGGGCTTTCTTTGTCTGATGCCAGAAGATGTGTCTGACTCTCTGATAATAACCCCTTAGTAATACTACTATTAGGTCTAGTCTCAAATTTTCATCTGTGGCTGAACTTGTTTTGGTCATTATAAGCTTTTAAGACTCCGATATTCTTTAGTATCAGGCTCTTTAGTTTTGAATGTCTGGAAGCAGACCAAATATCATGTGGCTTTAATTTCTCTGATGATCTATCATCATATAACACCAGTTGCATTTGTCCATTTTGTTTGAAGAAGACAAAATGTTTACTTATTCATGCAACTTGTTTCTGCTGATACAGAAAAACCATTCATTCTTCGTCTTGAATGAAAAAAAAAAATGTTTAAAAAAATCCTGAATACTAAACAAAGACACCTTCAATATTTCTTCCAGCCTAAACTTAATCACTTAATCACCAATATGCATGGAGGATTGATGTCTAAACACAAACCAATATGTCTCCTCTTTCAGAATTCCATTAAATGGCATTTTACATTTATGACATGTTAAATATCCTCCTGGAAGAGAAATTTGCCATGGCACATGATCAATACGGAATAATTCCCGAGCAATTGTTCCAAGTGTTCCCGGAGCAGGCTGGTTTTGTTATTTGGTCGTGTATGTTATCAGCCTGACTTTGTTCATGTTGTCATAATTCCATGATTCATCGCAAGTTGACTCTCTAAACTCAATCAACAAAAGCAAAATTACCCTATGTACAGCAACAGGAGAGGGCAATTAAATAGGAGAGAGATCTAATATAAAAAGCTGTTCACCAATAACAAAAGATAATAAGTTTCCTCACCATATTGCTATTTGATATATATAAAATGTTGTATATGGCTGGACAATTGTTGAAATATTGTTGGTTATAAATCAATGATCTGTGTGTTTTAGAGATAATGTTCCTGTAATGTAGTCTGATCTGTTTACACTGACTGAGTGAGAGTGTTTATTTTTTATTGTAGACAGAGACCACAAAGTTCATCCTACAGTACCTCTGCTCTGTCACTAACCATGTCTCCTTCTGGGTGGAACAGCAGATCCTGGAGGCCAACACTGTACTGGAGGCTTTTGGTAGGTCCCCCTGCTACTAATCCAAACCAACACTGTTTTGGAGGCTTTTGGTAGGTACCCCTTCACCAAGTAACACTGTACTGGAAGCTTTTGGTAGGTACCCCTTCACCAAGTAACACTGTACTGGAAGCCTTTGGTAGGTACCCCTTCACCAAGTAACACTGTACTGGAAGCTTTTGGTAGGTCCCCCTTTACCTAGTAACACTGTACTGGAAGCTTTTGGTAGGTCCCCCTTATTAACCAACACTGTACTGATGGCTTTTGGTAGGCCCTCCTCACTAACCAACACTATACTGGAAGCTATTGTTTGGCCCTCATTTACTAACAAGTAACAACCACTTTACACTGGAGGCTTTTGATAGGTCCCCCTCACAAACCGACACTGTACTGGAGGCTTTTGGTAGCCCTCCTTACTAACCAACACTGTACTGAATTCTTTTGGAAGGTCTTCTTTTACAAACTAACACTGTACTGGAAGCTTTTGGTAGGTCCCCCTCACTAACCAACACTGTATTGGAGGCTATTGGTAGGTCCCCCTTACTAATCCACACCAACACTGTAGTTGAGGCTTTTGAAAGGTCCCAATTTAGTAACCAACACTGTACTGAAAACTTTTGGTAGGTCCCCTTTACTAACCAACAGCAGGTCCCCCTTTACTAACCAACACTGTACTGGAGGCTTTTAATGGGTCCCCCCCACTAACCAATACTGTATTGGGCGATTGGTACCCCCCCCCCCCCCCCCCCCCCCCCTCCCAACAAACACTGTATGAACACAGTACAGGATACTTTTGGTAGGCTCCCCATATTAACCATCACTAAATTGGTACTGAAGGCCCTCCCTCCTCCCCCACTAACCAAACCAGTACTGAACTGGTGGCTTTTGTAAGGTTCCCCTTATTAACCCTTACAAACTCTGTCCTGCAGTTTTTTGGTAGGTCCCTTTATACTAACCCTCACAATCTCTGTACTGGAGTTTTTGGTAAATCCCCCCTTATTCTGTATCAGAGTTTTTTGGTAGGTCCCCCTTATTAACCCTATAAACTCTTTACTTGAGGTTTTTGGTAGGTCCCCCTTATTAACCCTCAAAAACTCTGTACTGGAGGTTTTTGGTAGGATTGCTATTGCTCACTAACACCAACTATACTGGAAGCGTTTGGTAGGTCCCTTGAATGTGTGCAATTATTTAGTTTGCAGTTAATTAAATATGGGGAGATTTATTCTTTATGCATGTATGTTTTTTACTATGAGAAAGTGCATAAAATAAGAGAAAGTAATGTTGAATTTTATAAGATATGATTGCACTGTCAAGTGGATTGATTCATTTTGTGATATAGGCAACATGTTATACAATGTACACAATTATTTTTATTCAATCCCAATTAAAACTACGACTGATATACTGTGCTAAGGGTGGTGATTTGGAGGTGTAGGGACCTTCCTAGTAGTTATACTAGTGTTGAAATTACAGACTGTGGGCCCACTCAATCAATGATTAACAATGAGTTGTATAAAAACTCTCACTCCAGCTGTGATACTCTTAACAATGATGTACAGGAATAGAAAAATGATTCTTTAATTGGATTCAAGTTTTGATTTTGGATTGCTCTGGAGATGCCCCATTATCTCCCATGTGGGCTCGAGTCTCTCAGGACTGAAGATGATGAGGATGTTATTCTTATTTCTAACTTCCGCCCTCAAATGTACGAGTGCATTTTCTACAAATAGCAGCAGAACTCTCTCACAAACATGTCTGCCTGTAGAGGAGTTTGCTAGTCCTGCTGGGAATAATCCCTACCGCTGACTTTGAAATGAGCAAATTATAAAATAAAATTGAACAAAGCAGGCGGCACCCAAGGTTTTATAACAGATTTCAAACTCATGGCCTCTTATAGCAACTCTTACAGCAATCTAATGCACTTTTTGGCTGTAGGCAGTGAATGGCAAATGTTTAAATTGTTGTTTACGAGAGGGATAAGAAAACAGATAGTCGGAAGTGAAGAGGTTTAGTCAATTGGATTAGGGACCCCTGGTGGGGAGTGGTTGACAGCTCTTGACACAGTGAGGGTGTGAAGTTAAGTAGATAGGTACATGTACATCTACATGTCTACATATATATCTATATGTACAGAAGGTTACACATTATCGACAGCTGATTACATCCCCTTCCTGGTTCATCGGGGCCAGGTCAAAGATCTATGAGGATTGCTTGTTACAATAAATTATGAATACCGGTACACAGATCTCACTGGGTCATCAGTCAACTGCAGGAAAACCACAAACAAACAAACCCTCTAATCAGATCCTGTCAAGATTCCCCCCTACAATCCTGAGTTGGGGATGGCATTCACCTGTGTATTAGTTATAACCTCTATGTGTAGTTAAAGAGGATGTATACTGTAAATATTTATTTCTCTTTTCAGTTTATTTATAGTAAAGTTTAAATAGTTGAGAACCAGAAGGGCTTTATATTTGTGTGTTTTTATTTCCCTTTTATCAAGTTGAGGAGTAGTAATCATATTTTGGTTCAGCCTGCAACTATTGCACTAATAGCCATTTAAAAATCAAATAAAAACCAACTTTTTGACAGAACTTTACAGTTGGTTGAAGTAATCAGTTTATGATTACAGTTTTTGGTCCATTTTCTCTTTTTCTTTTGTTCCATTTAATTCTGGAAGCTTCCTTTTTGTTGACTCAAGTTATACAAGAGCGAGATCTCCCTCTTCATGCATCATTCATTAAGTGCAAGAACAGATTCCAATCAGTAAAGCCAACATTTAAGGCAGAATCTTGACATTTGTAATTATTTTTTCCCATATGAACCAACTAAAGACAAAAATATTCATTTCTGTGTGAACTTTCTAAGGAAGCAAGAGATCTTATTATGACATCACACAATAACATTGTCTCATGAGCTTATTATGACATCACACAATAACATTGTCTCATGACCTTATGGTTTGCTTGATCTGCTACTATTCATACAAAATTACAGTTAGGCTCATGAATTTATATTATCTATCTCTCTTATAAGAAATAGTTTACATTATTATGAACTTGGTTTATGTATATTCATAATTTCTAAAAACTTCAAGGCTTCCTACTAAATTCATATCCAAGTGAACACTGTCAATAAATTCTTATATTAGATTGAAATAGGACAAATTGATTATTTTAATAACAGCATGTGCAGGTTAGATGGAAGTTTGTAGGAATTAACGTGTTGATTTGTATTTGTAGGTAATGCTAAGACGGTGCGTAATGACAACTCCAGTCGGTTTGGCAAGTTTATGCAGGTCTGTTTTGACGCGTCCCACCAAATCAAGGGCTGTATTGTCCAGGACTACCTCCTGGAACAGTCCCGCATCACATTCCAGTCTACGGACGAGAGGAACTACCACGTGTTCTACCAGCTGGTGGCCGGAGCTGCCGCCGCCCCGGAAATCCAGGACCAGTTCTTCCTGTTACCAGTCGAAAGCTACTTCTACCTGAACCAGAGCGGCTGCTACAAACTCTCAAATGTGGACGATTCCAAAATGTTCGACAGGCTCCGATTGGCTATGAATGTGCTGAACATTCCGTCGGAGATGGTAGATGGGATATTCTCGGTTTTATCTGCGGTGTTACTGATTGGCAACATGTCATTTGAGGACATCGAGGGAGAGAAGAGTGACTTGACTGAGGAAGCTAAGAGCATTCTGGAGATGGTGTGTCAGCTGCTCGGATTTGAGCCAGATGGACTCACAGAGGCCCTGTTGTTTCGTCAGATCCAGGTGCGGGGGACGGTCACCAGCATTCCATACAAAATACAGGAGGTACGTATTGTCAGGGATGATCAGAAAGAAATCTCATTGTGATGTAGTGGAGAGGAATTCTGTTTAAAGAAAATCAATAAATGTGAAGCTTGCATTATTGCATCATTTGGTGATTAAAAACTGAATAATTATAGCAGAATTAATAGATTTGTTAAATAAACTGATTTGGAAAAAAATAAAAGATTAAGAATGGCACATGACCTAACGACTTTAAAATCACATTTCAACAATTTCGTGGTAGTCTTTGAAATACTGTATGACCCTGTAGCATGTAGACACACAAGACTCTCCTTGCTTTCCCTCACTGTCTGAGGGTCACTGTATTATTGACCCGGGCCCATCTCATGCAGGGCACTTCACAATCTGCTTCATGAGATGAACAGGAAGCACATTGACTTGTTTTGTTATCTCAGAGATTACATTTGTTTATTTATTGTTGTCCTGTCTTCCCTATATTTCCGCTTTAATCTCATCTAGTTCGCACCACTGATACATCAAGAGCATGACTTTTGTGCGTAGGGTATCGGGGCAATGCATTGAAAATTTTCCCTGTTTATGGAATGATCTCTGTCTTAATTTCTTTGTTTAGATTTCCCAAAATGGTTTATATGTGTTGAATATCAGGGTAAAACATTGTAAATTTTCCCTGTTTGTTCCTGATTTCTGTGTTTCTGTGTTAAATTGATAAATACACTTTAGCTACACCCTGCAGATAATGTTCTATAACTTTATGTATAACAGCTGTATATTTACAACAGACATGTTTTAGGCACACACGTAGATACATGTTCTATCACATATAATGGCTGTATACAGCAAAACTCGTTTATAGTCAATTTCAAGGGACCTTAGAAAAAATTTATTATAGCCGTAATTCATTATACGTTTATAGCGAATTTCTAAGAAATTTTATAGCGAATTCATTATAAAAACATCAGCTGACAATACTTCAAACTAACGGAAGTTATAAAAACAATATTACTGTCATTTACAAAAAATGTCCACGTATCTTTTCTCTACAATTAAAAAAAAATATCTGTATAATAATTTGAGTATTTTTTATATTCATATATATTCAATGAAATCTGTTTGAAAAATATTTGCTATATATATATATATATATATATAAAAATAAATGATAAAATACATTTAAATTTTGCCAGCGGGGAATTAAAATTTCAATTCGTTATAGCCGTAAATTTGTTATAACCGTGTTCTTTATATATTACAATTTTCTATAGGTTTATATAAGAACTTTGCTGAGACAAGAATAATTATACGTTATACCCGTAAATTCATTATATCCATTTTTGTTATATTCAAGTTTTGCTGTATTTATCTTTTAAAAGCCATTGACAACAGACATGCTTTAGCCACACACTGTAGATACATATACATGTACTGGTACATTAAACTATCAAATGTTTAACAGTTGTATTTGTACACTAAGTACACCAGCACTTATTTAACAAGTGTATATAAACTTAATATATCTGTTACAGGCCAGTGACAACAGACACGCTCTAGCGAAGGCCCTCTACTCCCGAACCTTCGCCTGGCTGGTGGACGCCATCAACAAGTGTACCAACCCCGGACAGCATCAGACCAAGTTCATTGGGGTACTTGACATATTCGGCTTTGAGAACTTCCAGGTATTTGTTACAGAACAGGCTTGTACCAGCTGATTCTGAGTCCTTATCCATTAAAATCACTCTTTACTTTCACTGGTTTCACTGTATTTAAGAACTCTTTATGAACGGCTCAATGTAAAACATGTACTTGTCATCTACTAGAGTTAAAAATCAATGAAAACAAGACAAAAAGATCAGAAATTTTATCTTTTTAGAAATTTCTTTACAAATCTGAAACAGAACCAATTAAACTTGAATGGTGTGGTACACTAATTACTAATCTGCCTGACATTTTCTTTCAGACAAACAGCTTTGAGCAGCTCTGTATAAACTACACCAATGAGAAACTGCACAGATTCTTCAACCATTACGTATTTGCCATTGAACAACAAACGGTGAGGAATCCTCTTGTCTTCCATTAAATTGTTACAGAAATCAAGTGTAACAGTTTTGTAAAACCCATTTATTCCTCAATTCGGTCAGTTAAAAGAGAAGAAAACAAAAGAGACTGTGTTATGCTCAGGTGTTCTGGACTTGTAAGGAAACTGTTTGATATTTGGTGGTTGTAACATGTGACCTAGTACGGTTTTATCGCTCCACAGTGTTTAGGAATGATTAAGGGCAATCTATAAATTTCAGTGAGGAAACACAGAAGTTCTTTTTCCTGTTTTTCTAATTCAGGAATTTTATTTTGAAGATAAGAGTTGTGTTATTTGAAATAATATTACCGATAGTTTACATTTCTCTAAAATGACACTTAAAAATATCAACAGGCAACAGCAATTGATTAATTTTTAACAATTATCTATATATTCTATATATTATATACCAGTATATATTGCAACCCCAAAAATAGGGCATTTTCTCCAATTTATTTAAGTCTACTCAAACAGAATATGAAAGTTAAAACCCATCTCTACAATACCTTAAATTGTTTATTTTTTTTTCTATTTCAAATACCATTTTTATATGTTGATGAAATCTGTTGCTGCTATTTGATGCTTATGTTAATTTTGTAATGATATGCTATTTGAATTTCATGTTGATTTTATTATGGTCTGCTATTTGAGGTATCCATTAATTTTTGCTATTATCTACAATTTGAGGTCTGTTAGTTTGCTATGATCTGCTATTTTAGGTCTGTTAGTTTGCTATGATCTGCTATTTGAGGTGTGTTAGTTTGCTATGATCTGCTATTTGAGGTGTGTTAGTTTGCTATGATCTGCTATTTGAGGTGTGTTAGTTTGCTATGATCTGCTATTTGAGGTGTGTTAGTTTGCTTTGGTCTGCTATTTGAGGACATTTAGTTTGCTATGATCTGCTATTTGAGGTCTGTTAGTTTGCTTTGGTCTGCTATTTGAGGTCTGTTAGTTTGCTATGATCTGCTATTTGAGGTCTGTTAGTTTGCTATGGTGTGCTATTTGAGGTGTGTTAGTTTGCTATGATCTGCTATTTTAGGTCTGTTAGTTTGCTATGGTGTGCTATTTGAGGTGTGTTAGTTTGCTTTGGTCTGCTATTTGAGGTCTTTTAGTTTGCTATGATCTGCTATTTGAGGTGTGTTAGTTTGCTTTGGTCTGCTATTTGAGGTCTTTTAGTTTGCTATGATCTGCTATTTGAGGTCTGTTAGTTTACTATGGTGTGCTATTTGAGGTCTGTTAGTTTGCTATGATCTGCTATTTGAGGTCTGTTAGTTTGCTTTGGTCTGCTATTTGAGGTGTGTTAGTTTGCTATGATCTGCTATTTGAGGTGTTTTAGTTTGCTATGATCTGCTATTTGAGGTGTGTTAGTTTGCTATGATCTGCTATTTGAGGTGTGTTAGTTTGCTATGATCTGCTATTTGAGGTCTGTTAGTTTGCTTTGGTCTGCTATTTGAGGTCTGTTAGTTTGCTATGATCTGCTATTTGTGGTCTGTTAGTTGGCTATGGTGTGCTATTTGAGGTCTGTTAGTTTGCTTTGGTCTGCTATTTGAGGTCTGTTAGTTTGCTATGATCTGCTATTTGAGGTCTGTTAGTTTGCTTTGGTCTGCTATTTGAGGTCTGTTAGTTTGCTATGATCTGCTATTTGAGGTGTGTTAGTTTGCTTTGGTCTGCTATTTGAGGTGTGTTAGTTTGCTATGATCTGCTATTTGAGGTCTGTTAGTTTGCTATGATCTGCTATTTGAGGTCTGTTAGTTTGTTATGATCTGCTATTTGAGGTCTGTTAGTTTGCTATGATCTGCTATTTGAGGTCTGTTAGTTGGCTATGGTGTGCTATTTGAGGTCTGTTAGTTTGCTTTGGTCTGCTATTTGAGGTCTGTTAGTTTGCTATGATCTGCTATTTGAGGTCTGTTAGTTTGCTTTGGTCTGCTATTTGAGGTCTGTTAGTTTGCTATGGTGTGCTATTTGAGGTCTGTTAGTTTGCTTTGGTCTGCTATTTGAGGTGTGTTAGTTTGCTATGATCTGCTATTTGAGGTCTGTTAGTTTGCTATGATCTGCTATTTGAGGTCTGTTAGTTTGCTATGATCTGCTATTTGAGGTCTATTAGTTTGCTATGGTCTGCTATTTGAGGTCTGTTAGTTTGCTATGATCTGCTATTTTAGGTCTGTTAGTTTGCTTTGGTCTGCTATTTGAGGTCTGTTAGTTTGCTATGATCTGCTATTTGAGTTTTGTGATAATTTTGTTGTGACTATGCCCTTTTTATATTGTGTTTCAGTATGAAGAGGAGGAGATCAATTTTTCCCACATCACATTCACAGACAACTCAGCCTGTGTAGAACTGATAGAGAAGGTTAGTACCCACAATACAATATTGTACAGATTTACCCATAACAGTAAAAATCCACATACTGACATATTGGTATGGTAACCATTGATATATACATATAAAATCTACCTATTGCAGAGGAGATCCTAATACTGAAATTAACTGTAAATATTCACAAATCAGAAACTAGCTTTAAAATTACAGTAACTGTAGAAATCCACATACTGAAAATAACCGTTTATATCATATTAAAACTACCTTTTACAGCGGAGATCCTCATTCTTACATTAACTGTAAAAATTAAAAAACGGAACTAGTATTCACTGTTCAGTAGAGATGGCACTTTAGTATTCACTGTTCAGTAGAGATGGCACGTGCAAGTGTTCGCACAAATTTGTGTTACATGTATAGGGAATTTTGGCAGCTGCTCTGTTGAATAGGCCTAAGGTACTGAAAGAAACAGAAAATACATGTACCAGTATCCATTTGTAAAATAGATATAATACAGTATTATTAATGACAAGCTTTAGGTTTATGCAGTCATATTTGGACTTATTAATGCAATTTATTAAAGTATTCACAAAAGCTGAAGATGAAATAAGTTTTGTCATCTCCCTACAATTCTTGATTTTGCTATTCAAATGTCTTATTTAACTGTTGATGAAAACTCTAGAACTTTATGAATCATATTCAAATGAATAATTGATTACTTAACAAACCAAAGCCCATTTCATGCTCCCTGACTATACACTGTGACACATGTATTAATTCTTTGTTCTATTTTTGCCAGGCTCCAAGATGTATCCTGAAAACACTGGATGAAGAGTGCAGATTTCCTCAGGTAGGGATCAGTGTTACTTACAATTCTCATATTTTAGCCGATATCTCACTTGCTTCATGTGTACGAGGATTTAGGTTTGAAACCCTGTTATGACAGGCATTGTATACTAACACTTACTGTAGATTCCTTATTTTATGCGGGTACTTAATTCTGCGACTCAACCGTTTTGCATCAAATCATGAGAATATTAAATCGCAAACGCCAAATTTTTATCATAGTTTCAATTAGTTTACATCCATTCAAAAAATGAAAGTGATAAGTTAAAATCTGCGAGATGTCCTTCTCGAGATTTTACGCGGATATTAATGATGTTTGATTAGGAATCTACAGTAGTGTAAATGCTCTTTTTTAAGAGTTTAACTATGTTTAACTTATGAGACATTAAAAGACTAAGTTCCTTGTGTCTGTAGTAGATACATCATTAGATATATTATTGGAATAGGATCGGGCTATAACATGCACCAAATGGGATTTTATTCTAAGACATCTTTCCCAGGTGCACGTATATCACGCTGGAGAGAAATTATCTAAAGGCCTAGCTTTTAATCTGTAATGATGAAGAACTGTATCTTTTAACAGGGCACAGATAAATCCTATGTACACAAACAACACGAGGTGTTTGATGGACACCAGTGTTATGTGAAAGGAGACCGTCGGCTGTGGGATCAGGAGTTTGGGATCCAGCACTATGCCGGCCTGGTGACCTACACGGTCCAGGGATTCCTGGACAAGAACAAGGACACTCAGCAGGATCAGCTGTTTGAACTGATGCACGGCTCCACCAATGTGTTTGTACAGGACCTTACCAGGTTCCAGGTACACTAGGTTTTTTTGGCACAGTTACATTTACAGTAATTGGCAAAGGTCCATTGAACATCATAAGGGTACATTTTACACATCTTCACAATGCCATGGCCTACTTTAATGTCCCCCACACTAGCAGTAGTGTGGGGGACAAAACATTAGAAGCCCTGACAATGTAAAGAGAGTTTACGTACATAGCTGAATTGTTTATATAGGATATGCAAAATTCTGTGCTTCTTCAAAAGTTCTTAATACTCCCAAAAATTGTGATGCACTTGGTCATTTCTTTCTCTGATGATTCTGTCTGTCTCTCTGTTCTACTGTCTTCAAACCTCTTGACCTTCACAAGCAAGATGACCTTAAAAGTCAAAGATGAATGACTATAAAGATCGAACTTAAGGTTAAATTGATAAGAATGGTTGATTACCTAGATGGGTATACATAGTGTTTACCCAATTCTTTATTGTTTCATTGTCATTTTTTTCACAGAAATTGAAGTACAATGTACTATTGAACTTTTTATAACTGGTAGTTTACATTTCAACAAATTGAATTTTTCTACAATTTGACAGGACTTACTGGGGGTGAGGCTGGAAGATTTAAAAGGAAGACAAACCATCTCCAGGACCAACAAGAGCAAACCAACTGTAGGAGACACATTTAAGCACCAGTTGTCTGCCCTTGTGGACATCCTCCACTGCACCAACCCTTGGTATGTCCGATGTCTGAAACCAAACTCGGCCAAGATGCCCAATAACTTCAATACAGGGGATGTGCTGACCCAGCTACAGTACTCTGGGATGCTGGACATCATCAGGATAAAAAAAGAGGTCAGTAGTGGGAATCACTACTCAATGACATGCCAGGGTCCCGTGTATAAGTGGTGATTCCCCACATAATAATATGAGGGGATCTCATGTGTAACGGGACTCCCCAATTAATATCACACCAGGTCTCGTAGGTAACTGTTGTATATAACACTTTCGATTCTGCTGATGGCAGTAGGTTCATTACTGAAAGTTTTAAACACCTGCAGATTCATTGTTTTTCACAAAGAAATAATTTTTCACATAAGTTTTTAAGCACCATAATGTCTTTTCTTTATACAGTATATTGGTCCCATGTTGCTGTAAAAATTCTCAATTAAGCAGTAAAAATTCATTTTAAAGGGTTAAAAAAAAATTGATTGTAGTCCTGAACATGATTAGTTAAATATAGATTTTCCCTTTGTTTAAGATTTCTGAGATAGATACATGTATGTGTTTTCAGGGATTCCCCGTCCATGTTGCTGTTGACGTCTTCCTGTCAAAGTACGGCTGTCTGCTGCAGAAGGCGGACGATGGACTAGAACCACGGGAACAGGTCCGAAACATCCTCAACGTACTTCTCCTGCCAGAGACAGAATGGCAGGTCGGAAAAACTAAGGTACGGGTGTTCAACTATTCAACTGAAGTGTAAGCAAATCTTTAACTCAATATAATTTGATAAGATAGTATTTCATTTTAAAGTTAGATATTTAGTAGGAATATACACTTCTTATCAAAGACATTTTCCTACTGGAATCAAAGCTACTATTTAGGTACAACAGCCTAAGTACTTTTTGCATTGAGAGTTTACCTAATAATGTGTTACCTGTTTCAGGTGTTCATGAGGAATTCTGTGTTTGAGCCCCTGGAGGTGCGCCGCTTCGAGTTCCTGACTCTGAATGCATTGTTTATACAGAAGATCTGGAGAGGCTTCCACTGTAGGAAAGGTAAGTACAAGTAACAGGTATATACAGGTAGGAAAGTTACATACAAGTAAAAGATAATACAGGTAGGAAAGGTACATATAGGTAACAGGTACAGGTTAAACAGGAGGCTGAGAACCTCATAGGCTGAATACTGCTACTTGTCTTTATTATTTATCACTAAGATCCTAATGCTGTAGAAATGACATGATGATGGAGATTTAGCAGTCTTCAATTAGTATTCATGTGTATCGATCTGTTTGATTTTAGCTGAATACTTGATATTTGATTGTATTTCATTGGAAGTTGAAATTCTGAAATGATTACTTGATATTTGATTGCATTTCGTAGGAAGTTGAAATTATGATGAATTAACTTTTCATTGCTACTACCCGGTAATTGTTTTTGCAACAGTCACCTATATAAATCATACTTTCAGCTTACCTGGTGAAGAGAGAAGCAGTGATCATTTTACAGACCAACTTCCGAGCTCTGCGATACAGAATACAGTTCAAACGACTAAGAAGGGCAGCCATCACTATCCAGGTATGTCTTCCTCAATACAGACAACTCACTTCTTCTGTGTCAGGAATTCTTAGTAAAAATAACTAAAAAGTAATTTCCACTGTTATTTACAGAGATATTTACGTGGAATGTTTGCTCGTTGGTACGTGATGTCACTGAGAGAACAGAAACGCATTGAAGAAGAAAGGCGGCGACAAGAAGAGCTGGAACAAGAGAGACTACTCCGCCAGAAAGAGATGGAAGACAGCCAAGTCATCGAGGACTCCCTGAAGTATGTATCAGCAGTTATGGGGGAGAGGGCTTGGGGTTAATTGAGCTATCATTGTTTACACTTAATTATCATCAGGCACAGCTTTTAGAAATTAGCAGCATGTCAAATGCCTTCCTTAATATATGACTGACAGATGTATTAACCCACAGATAGCGGTAAGAAGACCGGTTTATTTCTGTGGGGGAGATGTTCCTAGTCTTTATATAGAATGTATTACCCACAAATAGCGGTAAGAAGACCGGTTTATTTCTGTGGGGGAGATGTTCCTAGTCTTTTTATAGAATGTATTAACCCACAGATAGCGGTAAGAAGACCGGTTTATTTCTGTGGGGGAGATATTCCTAGTCTTTTCATAGAATGTAATTGTGATTGGTTTTGCCTGTTTGTTAGAAAACTTTGACTTGTTCCTGGATGAATGTGGTTCGTCTACTTTTATGTCACTATTGCAGATTTTTACCGCGAGCAGAATTAATCCGAAGGCTAAAGTAGGTTGTAGATTGATGTTGTGTTACGTAAACAACTCAGTATGTGTATTGTGTTCCAAACTCACATGTACTCAGTCCTTCTTTAAATAGTAGATGTTTTGATAAAGTTTTATGATTTCAGATAACTGTTTCTGTGTTGTAAATTTCATATTGAGTTATTAGCTCACAATATAGCTGTGTTTTTATTTGATAATTTTTATGTTTTAGACTTATTCAAAATTTAAGAGAACTTAATTTTGGTTTTTAAATGCATGTTTTGGATTAAAATTTTACAGAAATCGTACTAAAAGATCAGTTTTGTAAAAAAGATCAATTTTAGGTCCGACTAAATTTTAGAGTGTAACTTGGTGAACCGAGTGAATTTTAATTCCAGTGTGACTAACCATCCATTGCTGTTGTGGGTTGACTTGCTCTAATTTAACAAGCTCCCTTCCTCCACTACTTCAGAGTGGTTTTGTTTGTTAATTGACTAAGGGATGGAGATCACTGCTTCAAATATTGTACAAAAAATCTTTTTTACTGTAGAAGCACATATATTCATTGGGTTAATATTTCGTTGTTTTTAAACCAAAACAAATTCATTGGTATTCAATTTTGTCATATCTTAATCTTTAAAATGTATCACCTATCAACACTGTATTTATGAATACTTGGGTTAAAAATTAATCATGGATTTAATTTCGTTGATTAATACATGTACTGCCAACAAAAATAACAAAATTAAACCCTCAATGAATATTTGTGCTTCTTTATTTTATGTTACATCAGTAACTAATGATAAAACCCAGTGACTACGAGTTACCATAGTAACGGTGATAACCAGTGGTGGGTGTACAGTAACCTCCTTCCATATTGTTTATTACAGCGCTGCAGCAGAGGCTGATTTACTGGGGTATGCTACAGAACCCTGTTCATGATAATTGAATCTGTCCTCTACTCTCCATGACTCTATACTCTCTCAGCAGTCACATTTGACTGCATCGTTCTCCGTAAAAATCCAGAACAAAACATTTGTCTGGATTATTTTTCCCTCAGCTCCTGATTTTGAGTTCAGTCCCTTGGTTTGCTTTCTGTTTAGGTGAATAAAACATTCCCAAAATCATTGACAGTTCAAACTATTAGTTCTGACTTGAAATATTAATTGTAATAACAAGAAATATCTGTATCAAACTTTGTATTGCATGCTTAATCCTTTAACACAGTTAATCTTGTGTCATTTCCTAGTTGATAAGAAGGAATATGTGTAGGAATGAAAGAAATTGAATCGGCATAATAATAAAAAAATATTCTGGAAGATAACATCATCAAACTTTCATTTGGTATGTTCAGTGCATCGTTTTAGTGGTTATGACAGCTTTAAAATTAAGTCTTTCTTACATGCTGTTTTAGAGAGACTTATTTTTCCCTTGATTTGATCAAACTTTGAAAAAAAAGATAAAAACTGTAGGATAAGTAATAGCTATGATAACATCTGATAGGACAGTCTGTGTTGGGTCTACTCACAAGGAACTTTGTATTACATTGTTAATGAAGAAAATTGATGTGTGCAGGATCGTGAGGATATAGCTCCCACAATTCATGAGTCCGGTTTTGTTTGTTTGACAATAAGGAAAAGACTTGATGTATATATTGCATGGAAAATAAAATAAATTAATCAGTTAATTAGTAATACAATCTTCTCAACATAATATTTTTTTCTGAATTAATATCCATATGCATGCATTCAAATTAGTTTGTGATGTAAATTTAAAGTTGAATAATGTTACATTTATACTTTTACATGAATTTAACACATTTGCCCCCACATCTTAAGTACAAATACAACACATAATATCAGCATTAATTCACTACTAAGTGTATGCATGTTTAATCATAGCATATACGTCATAATTAATAAACAAACACATTTTCAATGTATCACAAGATTAAAATGATAGAAGAGGCTTAGTACTACTTTATTTAATCATAAATAATTCACTATAAACTGCAGAATCTCAACACCTAAAATTGGACTTGTGTCACCATAATGAAATACATACTAAAAACATAACTAAATTAACTTTACAAATGCTGGGGGTTCACGGGGGCCTGCAGCACCACTCATTGCCAGATGGTCATAGAGACATATTCTTGTGTCTGGTACACTGTGATAGTCTATAGGTAGTTCACAATTACAGAAATCTCATACTGTGTCTCATTTTTTTCACACAGATACAGGAATCTCATTTGTCTCACACAGATGCAAAAATCTCATGCTGTGTATCATTTGTCTCACACAGATACAATAAGCTCATGCTGTATCTCATTTGTCTCATACAAAAACAAAAATCCCAAGCTGTATCTCATTTTTTACTATATAACTATAGACATTTCATGCTGTATCTCATTTGTCTAAATCCCAAGCTATATCTCATTTGTTACTTTATAACTATAGACATTTCAAGCTGTATCTCATTTGTATCTCAGAGATTCTCAGAAGGAGCTCCAGTCGCTGACCAAGATGATCGAGTCAATGTGTGAACACTTCCAGCCGGTGATGTCACCCACGAACCTGAACCTGGATGACATGTTCAGCTTCCTGAAAGATGACAGTCTGGACATCGAGCACCAGACTCAGGAGGCACTCGACCAGATCAACACCGAGTTTACACTGCTCAACCAGCTCCTGGAGGAAGACATGGTCAGTACGAGGGCTCTCACTGACCTACTTATCAAATATCTAAATGTTATGATATAGATTTTAATATTCCAGGTATTATTACTTTTAAAATGAAAATAAATTCGAGAATATTTAATCAGCAAATTCTTTAAGTAGGTCAGAAAGCCCATTCATTGACCTGATTGTTGTGTCATGGTTAAGTAGGTCAGAAAGCCAAATAATTGACCTTATTGTTGTGTCCTTAAGGAGAGGCATGAGGAGGAGGCATACCAGAAGAATCGGGAGAGTGCCCTCAGAGACCTGGACCAAGCCATGGATGGGGAGGAGGCTGATGATGATGGTATCCTCCCACCCCCACCCCCCACTATGGACACCAGTATAGTGGGCCTGGACCAGCTTCCACCCCCACCACAGGTACTGTGGTTGATGTAATTAATTAAGAGCTGTGATCATAAGTTGAGTATCAATTTCTGTTGAAACACAATAATTTCTTGTATTTTACGTAGAGATGTTGGTTTTTTAATCTAGGAATATGAGGAGACTCCTCCACCACCTCCAGAGGGTGTGATCCCACCTCCACCTCCCCCACCCACAGGACTGGTGTCCCCTATCTCACCCACCATGACTGCCTCCACAGACTCTTCTTTTGCTGAAAATATGGCAGATATCATGGATATGCAGAAAGAGCTGGATCGGTTTGAAACCTATGCTGATGTTTTGACACTGCAAAAGCCACCTGTGTTACCACCCCCGCCGACAATACCTGCCCCACCTCCCCCACCCCCGGGCACTCCAGCACCACCCACTTTACCAGTGCCTCCACCCCCACCTGGACCCCCACCACCATTATCATCTGATGAAATGCCACAACCACCAATAACAAATGTCAACCGACCCTTACCTGCTCCACCTGTTCTTCCACCCCCTCCCACAATCCCTGCCCCGCCGGCCCCTACTGGTATGGTCACAAGGAGACGACCCAATTCAATCAAAATCCAGAATGGTGATGTGAGACCTCCATCCAATGTAGAGGTGTTGTCCCCTACCATGCAGAAGAAGTTGAGCACCCTGATGTCTGGTCCCAGCGATGAAGTCGTCCAGATGCGAGCCAAGAGAATCAGCACCATGTACAACCTGAACGACGAGTTCACGCACCGCCAGTCTCAAAATAGTATGATCGAGGAGGAGGAGGAGGAGGCGGACACTGTCTACGACTTCCTGGAGTATGCCAACAAATACTTCATAGACCACCCCAAGGACACGGGTGGGGGAACCATCATGAAAAACCTCAAGAGGAAGAGTGGGTCAACGGTGAGTGTTTCTTAGTTTTTGTTAGTCTCTATACACATTTTTCATACCAATACAAACAGTGATTAGATCTATTGATCTATTGATCTAATGACTCTCTGATCTAATGACTCTCTGATGTTTATAGAAGGAGATGCTGAGCAAGGAGGAGATGTTGGAGTTCTGTAAGAACGGACTGATCCCCGCCTCACACATCATGATCCATGACAACGAGAACCTCCACCTTGCCTGCTCCCTCTTCAAGGTCAGTTTGAGTTCAAACAAATGAGGTCACACTGAAACAGTGGGTGGAACTTCCACCTCATTATGACTTATCTTTATTGTCCATGTTGAGAAATCAAAGTTCAAATTGTAGAAGAATGTTTTGAAAATTTTTGAGATAGTTAAGCAATATCTTTTCTATGAGCTATGATTCAATAAAATTGATAGTTTGAGTTTATAAGGATGCAAGAGGATAGATTGCAACTTAATTAGAATTCATGTTTGAATTGCAATCTTTTGTAAAAATGTCAACATTTCTCCTTCAGGAAATAACCAAGTATATAAAGGATGAATGTAAAGATGATGTGGCCCTACAGACAGTACAGAAGTACGTCAAGGCAGGAATTGAGCGAATAGAGTTACGAGACGAGATCCTCTGTCAGCTGGTGAGACAGACGAGATCGAATCCCGAGCGACCCTGGCTCCTGACCACCTGGACTCTCCTGTGTCTGTGCACTGCTTCCTTCAGCCCCAGCAAAACTCTCAATAAGGTGAGACCAAGTAATACTCTCAACAAGGTGATGGGCACATTGAGCACTACTAAAAGTACTGATATGGCTTAAGATCCACAAAAGTAGTATTAAACTCTTATATATATTTAGTAAGACTTAGATAAAGAGATAGAAAAAAAAGCACATAAAAATCAAGGAGAAAGTTTTTCAAAGCTTTGAGTGTCAGTCTGATGCTTTATTTTCACTCACTACTTGTGGAGTTGATCTTTGTTACGAAGGTCAGTCTCATATTTTTGTATCTTTGATTTTTAAGTACCTGATGAGTTACATCAAGCAAAGCTGCAGTGACAGCATCGTGGGGAAGTACGCTCTCCAGTGTCATAAACACTTGACAAAAACCCGGGCCACCTCACGTAAAAACCCGCCATCTATGTCAGAAATCATGGTAAGTTGAAAAGAACCATCCATTTCTATCTCAGAGATCACGGTAAGTTGAAAAGAACCACCCACTTCTATGTCAGAGATCATGGTAAGTTGAAAAGAACCACCCACTTCTATCTCAGAGATCATGGTAAGTTGAAAAGAACCACCCACTTCTATGTCAGAAATCATGGTAAGTTGAAAAGAACCACCCACTTCTATGTCAGAGATCATGGTAAGTTGAAAAGAACCACCCACTTCTATGTCAGAAACCATGGTAAGTTGAAAAGAACCACCCACTTCTATGTCAGAGATCATGGTAAGTTGAAAAGAACCACCCACTTCTATGTCAGAAATCATGGTAAGTTGAAAAGAACCACCCACTTCTATGTCAGAAATCATGGTAAGTTGAAAAGAACCACCCACTTCTATGTCAGAGATCGTGGTAAATTTAGATGGACAAATCAGACCCTCTTTCATGCCAGAGTTGAAAGTTTACAAGGTCAAATTTAAAATGAGAGTAGCAATTTACTGTTATAAAGAGGTTTTATTACCTCAACTTTTCACTGTAATTAGCAAAACTAAGAAGATTGACTTTCCAGTACAATCATGACTTACTGGCACAATAATGATTCAGTTAGTCATTTGATTATCTATTAACTATAATTGGTAAATAAAAAGTATGATGGTATGGACTTTTGCAAATAGCTGATGTTAGTCAGCTATCTACAGAGGCATGTTCAGCAGAGTGGGTGCTCGCCAAAATCCCCTACAACACAAATTTTTGCAAGTGCTCGCGAGCACCCACTCTGCTGAAAATGATCCAGATGCCCTAGCTTGTGTATAACTCACCTGAAGTAGTGCACTCTGATCTGATTTACTTACAGAGCATGCGACACCTGAGCCCCATGATTTGTAAGATCTCGTTCATGGATGGTAAGACAAAGGCAGTGGGGGTGATGCCGTGTGACACGTCCGAGGACGTCCTGGAGAGTGTCAGGAAAAAGATCACACTACAGTCCGTGGAAGGCTGGGCTCTCTACGAGGTACTAGCCATAATGACCTTGACCTAGTTAACCTGTGGTGGTTTCTCTTGTAGCTATGGTAACGTGACATCTCTGATCTTACTGGGATGTTCTTATTTCAGGTTTCTACTGATTTGGATCGGTACATAAGAACTTATGAATTCGTGGCTGATGTTCTGTCTGGTTGGGAATTGTAAGTACAGTTGATGATACACTGATGAAACTGTTGATAATTGTGTGGAAGCTGTGACAAGACAGTGTACAGTCAAGTTTACAAACCATTGATATTTCTGTTAATAGTTCTGTTGATATTTGTGTTTAAGAAGTGACAAGCTGGCCTCACAGCCGAGTAAATATGAGACCATATCAAAGAAAGGACCCAAGATGGCATTAGGAGGAACGGACGCGGTGATCATGCTGAGGAAGCGTGTGTTCAAACACATCACGGACATCCCTAACGACCCGGTGGAGTACCGCCTACTGTACGCTGAGGCTGTCCAACAAGTCATCTCTGTAAGTCACTACAACTGTCGCCACCACCTAATGTAGCACTCTACAATGTCATCACATTGACTTAAAGCACCACACAATGTCACCACCACCAAATGTAGCACTGTACAATGTCATCATTTGACTTACAGCACCTCCACCAATTGAAGCAGCACACATTGTCACCATCACGAAAAATAATACCATGTAAAGTCACAACATTGACTTGTAAAACTACACAATGTCATCACATTGACCTAAAGCACTACACAATGTCAACTTTCTCCCATTGGATACGGTAGATACATCAGATTAAAATACCTTTGAAACAAAGAATGATTCTGTTGTATCATTGATATTCATGGAAAAATCATTCTTTAGGTTGAAAAGCAGAATTCCTTGCATAAGTACAGTACATGTTCAGAGAGAAGTTTCTCTGCATGGAATGGAAAATTCATATAACCAAAAAAACTAACGACCCCAGAAATAGGTGACGATCAGTGTGTTTTATGACATAAATTTTTTGAACTGATTTTAGGACAAGTTCCCAGTTTCTGACAAAGTGGCTCTCCAGCTGGCCGGGCTCCAGGCCCAGGTGGTGTGTGGGGAATACGAGGAGGGCAAAGACAACAGGTGAGATTACCTGAGCATTACCTGTAAAATACCAGGTGGTGTGTGGGGAGTATGAGGAAGGCAAAGACAACAGGTGTGGATTACTTGAGTATTACCTAATAAACCAGGTGGTGTTTGGGAAGTATGAGGAGGGTAAAGACAACAGGTGAGATTACCTGAGTATTACCTGTAATAAAAAAGATAATGTGTGGGGAGTACGAGGAGGGTAAAGACAACAGGTGAGATTACCTGTGTATTACCTGTAATAAATCAGGTAATGTGTGGGAAGTATGAGGAGGGCAAAGACAACAGGTGAGATTACCTGTGTATTACTTGTAATAAATACATGTAAATCTAGTAACACAACTTAAATATGTATAGCACTGCATTCATGATTAAATGTAAAGGAGGATTTGATATAGTTAAACACTGCTCATTGATTTCAGGTGTAATTTGTGATTATTTTACAGGTATTCTGAGGCAGAGCTGTTTCTGTGTAAGAGGATTTTAGCCCAGCCTGGGAGGGACTGGAATGAGGAGATTGCTGGGGCCCACAGAGTAAGTTACTGCCTATGATAAAGTGGGATGAATTGTCTCTTAGCATAGCAGCTGTGATGTATAATGAATACTGTAGATTTCTAATTAAATGCGAGGAATTAATTCTCAACTCTCATTAAATAATAGCGAGATTTTAAATTTGCTTCTCACAATTTTACACGAATATTACATTAAGAAATAAGGATATAAGTTCTGCATTTGTGATTTTATATTCTCACGATTTGATACAAAACAGCTGGATTGCGGAATTAAGTACTTGCGTAATATAAGGAATTTACAGTACATGAATTCACAGATGTTTCTTTGTTTTGTATGACATAGCTTATGACACTGGGGCCATTATTATTTAGCACTCAATAGAAGTAAAGCAAGCTGTAGGCCTATTATAATACCTGACCGACTCTCTGTTTTGTAGCAATATGATGAATATAAAAGCAAACTGTCAGCCTTGTTGTGTACCTGACACTGTGTATATGTTTTGTAGCATTACGGTAATAACAAGAGCGAACTGTAAGTCTATTATAGCCTAACACTGTTTGTTTTGTAGCATTACGGTAAAAACAAGAGCGAACTGGAGGCCATGGTGTGGTACCTGACCTGTGTTAAACAGTTCCCGCTGTACGGCTGTACCATGTTCCAAATCCAAAACAAGGGGATGTGGGCCCACACGGGTGACGTTCTCCTGGCCATCAACATGGATGGCCTCAAGTTTGTACGGGCCAAGGACAAGGTGGTCATGCATGGCTTCCTGTACTCGGAGATCGAGTCCATCACCATGGATCCCAATGACAACTACATGACCATGGAGCTCAAGAATGAGGTAGTCTGTCAACAGCGCTGCTTCATGTTCGAGACCAATCAGAAGGAGGATATTGGTCACCTGATTGCCAGTTACTCCCCGAACCATGCCTCCTGGCTCAAACCAGAGTACGAGAGTCTAAAGAAAAAGGTAGGATATAAGTATAATCTGGCAAACGAATAAACATTTTACAGATCTTTTAAACATCAATGTCTCTAGCGCAAGGTTTTAGATTTGTTTAATTTTTTCTGTCCTTTTATTGTAAAACAAAAGTATGGAAAGGCACATCAGTTTTTTGTGAAACATAATTAATTTAGATGTATACTGTATAACAACTTTAATTCATGATAGAGTTATCATAAGAAGGAGACTTTGTTCATGTCAGATAGTACATGTATTTATAACTGAGTCTAGGTCAATACTTTTAACCAAAACATTAGAACAGTTTTATGTGAACCTCACAAAATTTAATCACACACATATAAAAGATGG
The DNA here is from genome assembly GCA_033439105.1 of Magallana nippona. Lineage (NCBI taxonomy): Eukaryota > Metazoa > Mollusca > Bivalvia > Ostreida > Ostreidae > Magallana > Magallana nippona. Next base: position 50,118,923 of record CM065923.1, on the reverse strand, counting down.
TCTACCATATTTGTTTTGTGTGTATTTCTCCACACACTCTTTTCCAACTGTTATTTCTATTGAAGTACATGTGTTTTTATTTTTGTATCCTAAAAGACTTTCTAATAGTAGTTCATAATGACTTTCACAGAGTAATTGTGTGTTCATCATGTAGTTTATGATGACTTTCATGGATGGGTAACTTGATTTTGTGTCGTCTTTCAGAACAAGATGACAGACGATGAGAAACTGAAGCTGTATGAGGAGTTGGTGCGATGTCGCCGCGCTCTGTCTGACTGTCGACTGTTACGGCCCGCCCAGTCGCATCACGGAGCCAACTTCCTGAAACAGTCCATCAGGAGGCAAGTCCTATCATTCATACATTGATCAGACAACAAAATATGACATTACAGTTACAGGGAAATTAAAGTGAAATCTTTTACCTGAGTGCATTGGCAAATCTTAAGAAAATGAACCATTAAAGTAGTTTTGAGATTTAGGAAAAATATGATAGTTCGTAAGTGACTTTTTAAATTTTTGCTTCAGTGATGATTAGAAAAAAGTAATTGTAAATATTTTACATTATGTCATTTATTATTCATAAATTTACAAAATTTAATACCCAATGAATATTGATGACTTCTCAGCACTTTCCGGATTCTCTTTTAATACTTGATTTTGAGTTTTCTGCTGACTTGTGACATTTGGTTTCCAGGCTGACCAAGTCTAAGATGGAGCGACTGAGGAGCTCCACTATTGCGGCCGGCCAGTTTGACATCAGCTACTGGTCCTTCAGTAAGTCTTGTATCAAGCAAGCCCTCAGTGTCCTCGATCCTCAGATGGAGGAGCAGGCCCTCAAAATGTTCTCCTCAATCCTCGTCTACTCCGGTCTGGAAGAGCCAGGTAAGCTAATGTTGGAGTTTCTCTGGAACTTCTGAATTTGTGTTTCTGAGTATGAGAATATTCTATTATAATTTTTCTGTTTTGTGGGTGTCAAAAATGTATAATTTCACTTCCTTTAGTATTTACTTTGATATATATTTTTGAATGTTTCTTTGAAAATTCTTTCTTTCCCATTACTTTTCATTGTAAAGGAATGGTGAGTTTATGATTGTTTCCCATTCTTTTTAAAAATATTTTTGTTTATTCAAGGAATATGTATTTTTATTTATCAATGTATTGCAGCAAAACCATTTCATATTGGTAGCATATTTGACTCAGGTAATCAGAAGTTGCCATGGTAGCGCAGTGTACTAATATGTTGTTTAGGTGATGGTAACTGTTGTCAAACAACAAAACCTAGAGCTTAATATCAGTAGCTGACCTCTAATGACCTCTATTGATAATGCTTGGCAATCAAGCAGTGATTAGCTTTTATTAATTAGAATTACACTGAATTTTAGTGGAGATGATCCAACGAATCTTGTGTGGTAAGTAAGTGGTGAGGTCACAAGGGAGATAACCCAGTGACACATTGTGTCCTCCTAGTTTCTTTCTTCTGTCTTTGAAGTGAAAATTAATAACCTTTAAAATCCTCTGTAACTAAATACAAGAACATCTGAATTATTAATCAAAAGAGAGGAGGAAAAATCTTAGTGGTTTGTACTGAAATTGTCTGATTAATATTAGTCAAAGCTAACTCTGATAAACAATGGATGTGGTTGGGTGTTTGTGGAACTACCTGGATTGTGATAATTTTACAACATGGGATAAAATGATATGATGCCATGTGAAGGGATGGTGCATTTCTTCTCTACATATTCTTTTCTTCTAAGACTATGGTTCATTATGCTTACCATGTATTACATCTAGTTATTTTCATGTAATATTATAATAATCAGAAATGGAGGCAGCTAGATACTATATAATCAAGTGTTCATATACTATATAAAAATAGGCTTCATTTTTAGCTTCCAGGGAAATATATCAATGACAAAAAGAAACAAATTAGAATACATTTGTACCCTTTACATTTTTGAAGGAAAATGTTTGTGTAGATGTTAATTCAGTATTTATAATGTCAATGATTGAATTTCTGTATAGTTTGAGACTTGAATTCACAACCTCTCTGTTGTGCTGTTGAATTGAACTTACTGATATTTTAATAGTATGGTGTATTTTTTTCATATTATAATTTTCATTTATTCCTGATTAACATGTAACTAATCACTTTTGTTTGGTAAAATTTTTTACTCTTCTATTGAGCATTTGAATTTACTTTTGTTTCAGTTTTACCAGCTTTTTTCAGCAGTAAAGTTAACAACCTGTTTTTTGATGTTTTCAGGTAAAGATGAGAAGCCAGACATGACTTCTTTGATTCAGAATGTCGTTCACAAGTGTATGGACAGCGACCAGCTCTGTAATGAGTTTTACCTGCAGCTCATCAAACAAACTACTGATCACCCAGGTAAGCTCATTTCTCAGGTAACAATAACATAGTAATCACCCAGGTAACAAAGCTCATCACTCAGGTAATATAGTGATCACATGATCCTGTCTGTGTCTGGCCTGACCTTTGATTGTCCTTTGTAGACCCAAACAGCCTGGTCAACAAGAAGAATTGGCAGCTGATGGCGGTGGCCTGTAGCAGCCTGACCCCCACCCACAGCCGTCTACAGAAGTACCTCCTCTGTCACCTCCGCAAATGTTCCCTGGACTCTACCTCAGAGGAGGGCCGCTTCGCCAGGTTCTGTCATAAAGTAGGTCATTTCTGTTACAGAGTAGGTCGATGTGGTCATCCAAATCAAGAAATAAAACTACCCAGTCAGAACTTAGTAGATTTATTCATTAATGTAACATACATTTTGCAATAGACAATTATCTTGTTTTAAACTCTGTCCCTGCAAAATAAACTACATATCTATTATCACTTTAAAATTTGTTGCAGAAAGTTTTATACAATGTACCTGGTATAATGTGCAAGGATATAAATTATCTTGAAGAAACTTATTTGATGCCTGGCGAACTGATGGTTATAATTTCTCTCTTTGTTTCAGTGTTTCACCCGAACAGCAGAACAGAAGAGGAGAAAGTTCCCACCCTCTCAGAAGGAGATACAATGTCTGACAGAGAGGTCTGTACCCTCCACAAGTTTACTGGACTTCTTTGTGATCACCTATTTTGTGTCCCATCATGACAAGATTTTACTCATATTGAAACATCACTTGTATAGGGGTTTAAATAATTATGGGTTATATAATTTTACTGTTTGAAAAAAAACTGTAAACCTTAGCCTAAGGATTTTTTTAGTTCATGTATATAAATGTATATTAATGGAAATAAATAAATTTTCTATATAAGATCTTATTCTAAAGATCGGTTTAAGACAATGTTTTGATTTGATGATGTTTTGACGCTATGTTATTACAGGCGGCCAATCTTTGAGAAGGTTTATTTCCTGAACATGGAGAACAGAAGTGTGGAATTTGACTCGGCCTCCACATGTGGAGAGGTGAGAGATCCCTCTCGACCCTGGGTCTCAGGTCTCGGGTCAGCTTGTCGCTCTAACTATATGTAGTTCATAGGCTAAGTGTCAAATCATTTTCTTAATGGTTAGAAAAAAACCCTGAATATTTTCATTACTGGTATATGTGTGTATAAGAATTCTGGATATTATATTTATATGTGATTTAATAAGAGTTCTGAATATTATCATTATAGCAGCTTATTCTCTAAAGATTTCCCCTGGTATGTTTACATTTGATATTTTACAGCTGATCAAAACAGTGAAAGCCAAGATAGGAATGCGATCAGACGCTGAGTGCTTCTCTCTTTATGAGATAGGACCTTCAGGTACCCCAACTAAATAACTAGATATCTCTCATTCCTGAAAGCAGTGAACATATATTATTGACATTTTTCTGCTATTGTTTTGACTTTCATGCGACAGATTTCATACAGTGTTTGTAAATGATTTTGTAGAAAGGCATATGTCACACGACGAGAGGTTGTCGGACATGCTAAGTAAGTGGGAGAGGCTTGGCAGGGGTTTTGGGAAGGAGCAAAAAATGCTTTTTAAGGCAAGTATTGCTATTGAAGATTTGAGATCATTCAACTCCTCTGAAAGCTTTCTAAATTACATTCTGTACAATGTTGAACGGAGTTGTCTTCCCTTTGTAGAAGCGGCTGTTCATTGACCCGTACATTAACCCCTTGGACCCAGTGGAGTGTGACCTGGTGTTTCATCAGCTGATGATTGACCTGGCTGAAAGCAAGATTCCCATCACCCAGCAGGAAGCTGTAAGTTCACACTCACAAACATAATTCTGTTGCTTTTAAATCAGCAATGACATGCAAATATTTTGCCTGTTGTTCTACTCACTATTTTAAGATTTTATTTACATTTTGTAGATAAAACTGTGTGCCTTGAAGATACAGTCAGAAATGGATCAGTTAAAATCTCCAGAAATAGACTACAGGTATAGATTAAGTCATTTTGTAAATTCTAAACTAATGACCAGAGTTCTTTGATGACCATTCTATGACTGACACTGGTTCTTTTTGATTTTTCAGTTCCTATTTGAGGATTCTACCACCCTACATGAAAGATTCTGTGAGAGTAGAAGACATTGTGTGTGTTCATAACTCCCTGATGGAGCTGACTCCTAACCAGGCCATACTTGCCTTCATTGAGGTCCTCAAGCAGTGGACTCTGTTTGGTGCTCAGGTCTTCAGTGTCTCTGTAAGTACATGTACCATTAAGCTGTCCAGCCCTCAGAAATAAGCTTGCATTAGTAAAGCTGTCCACCCCTCAGAAATAAGCTAACTTCAATACAAGTTGTCCATTATGTATAAAGAACTTGAATTAATACAAGCTGTCCATTCCTTAGAAAGAAGCTAACGAGTTGTCCATCCCTCAGAAATAAGCTTACAAATTAGCAACCCCTCAGAATTAAGCACACAAGCTGAAACCCCTTAAATATAAGCTTATAATGCTGTTCACCCCCTCAAGAATTAGGTTACAATCTGTCCATCTCTCAGAAATAAGCCAAATTGCTCTGCAGCATGAATGTGTTTAATATTTCAAGACCTTTCTGACTTAACTTTTTTAACTTTCAGCAAAACTACACATCATCTCTCCCCAAAGGCCTGCTGTTAGCCATTCATCAGCAAGGAATAACTCTCATGGAAGTCAACACTTTTGTAAGTCTCAGATAATGAGTGACTTATTAATGTAATGTCACATCCAATGTAATGTCTCATCCAGTGTAATGTCTCATCCAGTGTAATGTCTCATCCAATGTAATGTCTCATCCAATGTAATGTCACATCCAATGCAATTTTGATTGTTGAATATCCTATTTTTACTACTGACCTCAGTATTTGGCCTCTTTTCCCTCTGTATTTACTTTCACTTTCACTTTGCAGAGAACCCTGGCCTCCTACCAGTTTACTGAGGTAGTCCATTCTAGTCCTGCCATCACCAGCATTATGATTGTCGTGGGTCACGTCGCCAAGGGAATGAAGTACATGTTCACCACAAATCAGGTCCGTATTGTACTCACGGAGTCACTCTAAACCAAAATACATTTCACCTGATTATATTAACAAGAATTTTTACTTAATTGCTTGAAAAAAATCTTTAATGTTATAGAACCCTAACAACAACAATGAGTTATGTTTTGTTAAAAATCGATAAACCAAATGTATGACATTTTCTAATAGGGAGAATGTCAAAGGTCTAGAATTTACTTGCTCTTTCATCTATAAAATGCACTGGTCAATGCTAATGCATTAATAGTACTTTGAGATACATGTAGCAAACCTTATTAAAGACTACTGTGTAATAAATCAATGTTTCTCTGTTTCAGGCCTTTGAAATAGCTCACCTGATCAAGGATTACATCACCGAGCTTCAGTCACGGTTCCTGATTCCCGCCCCGCAAACCACTGACATCAACATGAACCGTGCATCGGCTGTGTTCTTTGATGATCGGTCGAGTACACTACAGACCCTGGTGTAGTAGTACTGGTAGAATCCAGAATTAATCACACTGTGTTCATTACGTAATTGACTCCGAAGTGAATAATGAATAATACCATTGAGCTGTGACTGTTGTTTTGGTTCAGGGCTTGGAACAGTGTCTCCTTGCTCACTCAGCCTTTACAGAGTCCACTTCCTGTGCAATCAACCATGTGATATCAATTGGAGGGGGCGTCCATCTGGTCATCGTGTTTTGTTTTCTCTGGTGTTTGCCATCACTCATTTTATTTCTCTGTATTTTGTTGTTGATTTTTTGTAAGAAATACTCCACCTTAAGTTATGTATGGTTTTTATCAAGTGGTCTTTTTAGCATTTTTTTTTTCTCGCTATGCATACTATATGAAGAAGAATCTCATGAAAATTACATCAGAAAGGGTTTTTAAAGGCAGACAGATGTTTAATAATGTACTGTGTGTTTGATGATGTAACTAAGGCTGCCCCATATAATGATTTGGAGGCACAAAATTTACAGAATGAGGTGAAAAACATGTACATGTGAAATGTAAGAGGTGCAATAGCTTGTGATACTGACCTGTGAACCATATGCATTTTTTGTTTTGTGCCTTATCTGACTGACCATGTCTAGTATCAGGGTTTTTTTTCTATCAGAATTCACTAACGACTTCACATCAACAAATAGCCAACATGTGACGTTTGATAAGTTGACATCAGGTTTATCTCTAGCAGTGCTCAGACCTTACGCCTATGTCACTCAACCTCAGGCCGTGCCACTCTTGGAAACCAATACATGTATTGAAGTTTTTTTACATTTATTTTTACTCTTTATGAATGTTTTTTTACTCGTGTATGTGTAATCATCATTTATGCAGATATCAAGCCAAACACTGACAGCAGATCAGCTGAGGGTGGGAGGAGTGTAGTAACTCTGTTGTTTATTGATCAAGCCTTGCTACAGTGTCCAGGTTTCATGTATACATAAATCTTTTTTCATTTATGTAAAGTAACAATTTATCAATTTTGCTTTAGTGGTATGTGCATCAGATGCTTTAAACTAATCCAAATTCTTCTACACTTTGATCACTCCTTCACAATGTGGGCCGAGACCCTTTCACACTGCACCACTGTACTGTCTCAGGCATCAATCCTTGGTTCAAAACCAACCACATTTCTTGTCCTTATTGGTGACCAATTATTTTATTTACAGAACAAATTTTTTTTATCCATATTGTATCTAGTCATATTTAAATGCCAAATATTATCTCTGCTCCATCCCCGGCCTGGGGACTTGTTATTTGTGTAGTGGCCATTTTTACAATTGCTTTGAACTATTATAAACATATATTAAGTGTAAATGAGTACTTTGTTCAATGACACGTCTTGGACTGATGCATCATAACATGGTGGCTGTTCTAGTGAGACTATCGGGCAGGCTTTTCGCTAGATCACTTGGGTAATCTGATTGACTTCTGTATGTAGCCAAGAACCACTCAATGGTGCCTCTAGTATCCAGACACCACTGGTTTGTCTCCTGTAACACTAGGTGGCTGCTCTCACTGGACCTCCGCCATGTTGTGATGGTGTCCCTTGTTTTCACCCGAGGCAAATCTTATGGATTTCTTTATTTAGTCTTTTTGGGAAGGGAAAAACTTGTAACATCGGATTTACATCAAAGTTGGAGATCTGAAATGAAGCTGTTGTCTTCCAGGCTTTTTATGACCAATGTGTTTCCTTTACATTAAATGTCTTTATTTATTGTTGTTTGTACTTATTTATGCAATGGAGTTTGTTTTGTTAACTGTATGGATATGGTCCTCTGTAATTTCTTTATGACTGGACTCACAGGCTTCACAAAATCTCAGTGAAACAGCTGATCCAGCAGGCTTACTACTCACCTACAATGTTAGGCAGAGGGAAGCTTACCTATGGGAGGGATGATGCTTACCTATGGGAGGGATGATGCCTACCTCTGGGAGGGATGAATATGGAATCAAACAAAACAATAGTTCTCCATTGCAGTCAACTTGTTTTGGTAACAAATTTGATAGAAGAAAAACTAACAATGAAAAAAGGAGAACATACATTGTTTATCATTTATAAAAAGAGAAATGTTTTGGATCTATTCTATGGATATGAAGCTGTTGTAAGTCTGTGGTCCAGAGCTGTAGACATTACAGGGGGCACCTGTTGGCTATGAGTATTGTGCAATAACTAAAGATATTGTGACAGAACTGTCGTGTGCAAGTAATAAATATATTTTCCTATGAGTCCTATCTTATTCTTTTTACCGAAAGTTCAAGTGAGCTGTTCTGATCACCATTTGTCTGTCCCACCGGCTGTCCATCTGTTATCTTTTCACATTTTTTACTTCTTCCCTAGAAACAATGGGTCAAATTTAACTAAACTTGGTACAAAGCATCATTATGGGAAGGGGATTTCAAATTTTTAAAATGAAGGGCAAACCCTTTTCAAAAGGGAGATAATCACAAAACAGCGAAAATAGGGACTCCCAAACCAATACTGGTGCCCCAAGATGGGTTTAAAGTTCAACATAGAAATATAATAAGGTAATGTTTAAAAATCTTCTCCTTAAGAATTACAATGCTACAATTTGTGAGATTACTATGCAAGCATTCTCAGGTAGTGTCAATTCTAAATTGTTAAAACCAAGACCCCTGGACCAATACTGGGGCCCCAAGAGGGGTTCAAGAATTAACATAGAAATATATAGGGGAAATGTTTTAAAATCTTTTGAAGAACGAAAATGCTACAATTTGTGAGATAACTTTGCATTAGCATCCTTAGATAGGGTTGATTCTAAATTGTTAAAACCATGACCCTCGGACTAATACTGGTGCCCCAAGAGGGGTTTAAAGTTTAACTTAGAAATATATAGGGAATCTGTTTAAAAGTATTCTCAAGGACTACACTGCTACAATTTGTGAGATTACTATGCAAGCATTCATAGTGTAGATTCTAAATTCTTAAAACTATGACCCCAAGACCAATAAAGGGACCCAAGAGGGCTCAAAGTTCAACATAGAAAAATATATAGTAAAAATGTTTATAAATCTTAAGAACTTCAATGCTACAGTGACACAATTTGTGTTAATAGGCCTGGAAATTCCCTCGTTTATAAACTGAACTTTGAATAAATAAAGAGGCAGAACTGTGAAAATAACTTTATTTACAGTGTAAAGAAAAGAATATAACTACTGCATACAACACTCTCTACACACACACTCTCAAACACTCAATACACGCAATTCACACACGCAAATAACTGAAAAATCACACAACACACACACACACAAACAATATTAACAAAAAAAAATATACTAACCCCCTAAATACCCCCCCAACATATAAATAAACAGAATAAATAACCCGACTTTGGCTGATGACACTTGTTAATTCTTAGTCCGGACAATGTTTTGGTTTTGGTACGCTGTGTTCCAAGTTATATGAAGAATTGCACACGCAACAGGTACATGCATATTTTGAACCACCATTTATGTTAATCACCGCGATAAGGATACGTCGTACATGTACATGTATAAAGCATATTCAGGTACACTTGCGTGACACACTGCCATGTAGTATGAACCTGTTACCATGGATGTTACTCAATTCAATCACCAGCGTCACCATGTGCCTGCGCGTCCACGTGCGTCGCTTTTCTCGCGTCGACTATGGGTCGTCTGTAGTTGTCCTGCACCCACGGATAACACAACCATAAAAATCGTCGACCACACCCACTCAGCTAGTCACCTGTTACCATGGATGTTACTCAATTCAATCACCAGCGTCACCATGTCCCTGCGCGTCCACGTGCGTCGCTTTTCTCGCGTCGACTATGGGTCGTCTGTAGTTGTCCTGCACCCACGGATAACACAACCATAAGAATCGTCGGACCACACCCACTCAGCTAGTCACCTAAAATTCATTGTCGGGTCCTCAGTGAAAATTACAACACTATATAATGTTCAAATAAAATATTCAACCGTCGGGCTACCATACTTATATTCTTATGCAAACAAACAAAAATATCATAAAACACTTAACAAAAGACAAAAATATTTATATTCTAAAGTATGCATATTCTAAACTTAATGAAAAATACTTCTCACTTACTGCTGTTCTTTCTCAACACGGTTAAATGTACAGGAATACCACACAGGAATTCTTTCCAAACACTCCACACAGGATTTCATTTCACACAGACAGAAATAGACATAGGCCACACAGGTCCTAAGACATTTTGACAAACACCACGAAGGTTCTCACTGAAGGACACACCTTCTTTCATCAACGACCTGGCCGGAACTAACTCGTGCACGAAAACCGGTCTAACACTCAATGACTAGCTGACCGTAGCACTCTATGGAGCGCCGTTACTCACAAAAATAAATAAAAAACTAATAACACTTTAATTCAACATATATACAAAATTGTGACATACAGTTTGTGAGATACTATGCAAGCATTCTCATATAGTGTATATTCTAAATTGTTAAAACTGTTACCCCAGGCCAATACTAAGGCCCCAAGAGGCGTTCAATGGTCAACATAGAAACATATAGGGAAAAGTTTAAAAATCCTCTTCTGCAAGAACTGCAATGCTTCAGTTTGTGAGATTTCTATGTAAGCATTCTTAGATTGTTTAGATTGTTATTGTACAAAGTATTACCCCTGGACTAATACTGAACCCCAAAAGGGGTGTAAAGTTCAACGTAGAAATAATAGAAAAATGTTTTTTTAAAAATCTTTTCCTAAAGAACTACAATGCTACATTTAGTGATATCAGAAAGTAAGCATCCTGATATCTTCATATCCTCATATCAAGGTCACAGTAACCTTATTTCACTTTTCATAAATATTTATATATAATTCATTTTCTAATTTTGTTATATTTGATACGTTGAGGCAAAGGGTGATAAGATTATAAGAGTTGATGCATCTTTGATCTTCGGATATGAAGTCCAAAAAAAGTAGGCATCATCTTATATACGTATTTATGTATTCTCAAATCTTGGATCATATGAGAATCGTTGTGCGTTTTGCAGTATTTTTAGAAGAGTTTCAAATGTTTAAAATTAGAAAGAAATAAAAAAAAAACTGTTGTTCAGGTGAGCAATGTGGCCCATGGGCCTCTTATTTATTTATAATTGTTGTTTTACTTCAATCGTTTCGTGATGTTGATTTATGTACACAATTTGGCCTAATTCAACTTTTTTTACATCATAATTTTTAAAAGAAAAGTTAATGTACATAAAGAAAAATAAAAGGTTCCAATGTTTACTGACACTATCAATTCATTAACAAAGAGAGGAAGACAAGTTAGAAGAGAACATATATGGCCTATAGAGGCATATTACCTGCTAAATGTATTCATATATATTCTTGAATAAAATACTTCTTAAATGAAAGTAAGGAAGACATCCATTTGCTTGATATCTCAGAGGACCCCAGAATTCATGAAGATCACAACTGGCTAGAAATTCTATTCAATGTTTTCAATAAAGAAAAAAAAAACCCTTTCCATCCAAACATTGGCAAACTCCCAATCTAAGCACAGGCAAACGTCAATTCTCCACCCTGACACAGGCTAGCCCCCTATCCAGACAGTGGGCAAACTACTTATCCAGATACGGGCAAACTTACATTTACATGCAAGTAATCGATTATGGTAAACATCCCATTTAGATATGATCAAACTAACCATCCAAACAAACTCACCATCACATCTACACAGGCAAAGTCCGTATCCAGATACAGACAAATTCCCCAAAAAGACTCAGGAAAAGTACCCACCCCAAAACAGGCAATCTTCCAATCCAGACACAACAAACTCTACACTCACAAGCAAACTTTTCCATCAAGACTCGGACAATTAAATTCCTAATCCGGACACAGGCAAACTCCCCATCAAGACACAAACTCTCCATCCAGACAGGCAAATTCCCCATCTAGACACAGTCAAACTCCCCATCTAGACACAGGCAAATTCCCAATCCAGACATAGGTAAACTACTTATCAAGACACAGTCAAACAACTCCCCTTCTAGACATAGGCAAATTTCTAATCCAGACACCGAGGCAAACTCCCCATCTAGACACAGCCAAACTCCCCTTCTAGACTTAGGCAAACTCCCTTTCTAGACTTAGACAAACTCCCCATCTTAAACACAGTTAAACTCCCCATCCAGACTTAGGCAAACTCCCCAACTAGACACAGTCAAACTCCCCATCTAGACACAGGCAAATTCCCAATCCAGACACAGACAAACTCCCCATCTAGACACAGGCAAATTTCCAATCCATACACAGGCAAATTCCCCATCAAGACATGGCAAATTCCTCGTCCAGACGCAGGCAAACTCCCCATCTAGACACAGGCAAATTCCCAATTCAGACACAGACACACGTTGTTAGAAAAAAAACTTGTTACTAAAAATTAATTAAGTAATCGCAATCTTTTTTTCCTAAATATTTCTTCAAAATAATGCAATATTAAACAGATATTAACGAGAGCACAAATACTGAGGCTTTTTCACAGTTTCGATTTCGATCTATAATCTCATAATTTAAGAATTTAAGCTTAAATTCCCCCGCCCATTGAAAAAATAATTTCTGGATCCGCGCCTGCAGACACACGCAAACTTCCCATTCAGACACTGGAAATTCTCCATCCAGACACTGACATGCTTCCCATCAAGACACGGACAAAGCTAGGCAAATTCCCCACATTCAAGTGAGACAGGAAAGTTGTCCATCCGGACACAGGCTGGAAATATTCCCTATCCAGATACAGGCAAACCCCTATCCAGACAAGGCAAAATCCGCATCCCAGTTCAGACAAGGGCATATAATACTCAAAATTCAGATACAGGCAAGTTCTTTATCCAGAATCAAGGGAATTCTCCATCCAGACTCGTGGGAATTCCTCATTCAGAATCAGGGGAATTCTCCATCCAGACTCGGCAGAATTCTCTATCCAGATTCTCCATCCAGACTCAGGATGGATTCTCCATCCAGAGAGAGGAATATTCCCCACAAAACACGTGCAAATTCTCCATCTAAATTGATATCTGGAAATTTGAAATTAAAATAAATCACATATAAGGGTTGATTATGCTAGCTTCTAAAAACTCGAAAAATGCTCAGCAGAAGGTGGCAATGCAGGGAGAAATTTAAAATATAAAGTATGCATTTTCTCATGACAATCTGACGAGCAAAATGCCAATTTTGAAAATTTGTATAAAAGATAATTTTTATCCTATAGTGGGTATTATCTCTCTTCCTATTGATAAACATTCAGGATATACTAGTATATATACGGACGCTGCAGAAATCGGCGAAATTATTTCAATACAATTTAAATAAATACAAACTTTACATAAAAAAATATAATAATAAATAAAATTACAAAACAAAATTTTAATACAAAAATCATGTTTACGGCAAGAATGTACAGAAGCGATATAAAAAATCAAATTGGTCCTTCATAAAGTGCAAAAAATAATTAATTTTCCGTTTGTTTTGCCGCCGCCCCCCCCCCCCCCCCCAACATCCCTTGGCCACTCTTACTGTACTATAGCTAGCATCCCAAAATACTTTCTTACTATGGTTAATTAAAAAATCGAAAAGTGACTGTAATTGCAGGTGTACACTGTCTTTTAACAACGAAAAACAAAAGAAAAACACTGTGTATAATGAGTCATGCCCATGATCGATAGATAAATATTTTTAATTTTTATCGCTCACTTTTCCCTCTTTGCATCTAAAGCAATTTTTTTCTTTTATTAAAATTTGATTTTCCATTGCACCTTTTTACGCTAAATTTATTTTTTCGTCAATAAGAGAGAGAGAGAGAGAGAGAGAGAGAGAGAGGGTTACATCCCTTAGTGCGCTCTCTAAGTAACTATGAAGCAAGATGGCTGACTCCAGCATGACCGACACAGCAAACGCACAAATCGGGAACGGAGACTCCGCCGAGAGTCTTAGTGATGAAGTAAAGAAGAGAGCAGAAGAACTGAAAGAAAAAGCAAATGAATACTTTAAAAGTAAGAATTTTCTGTCCTGTATTTCTGACTAAAACAGCTTACCAACAAGTGTATTGTACAGTTGTACAGTGTTGTAATGCACACGTTTTCTGAAATTGGCATCTAGAATAATGTCATTGACTCTGGGTCACTACTATCGAGTAATGACTGATGCAATGAAATACATTCTCATTTGTCACGCTAAGAAGGAAACAAACGTGAAGTATCTGTCATTGCTATTGATCGATTGATCTGTTGATAGATTATTGAAATCAAGTGACCATTTCCTTCCCCTTATTCAGACATGTTCAATGTGACCAAAAAAGATCTTGATATGCACAAACAACAAACACAACCACTGAAGCTTGCTTTTTTCTCTGTATCTGTATGATATTAAACATGTTGGGACATCACAATGTAGCACGTTTCAATTTTGGACATAATATCACAAACAGGATATTGGGAGATATTCCGGCCCAATCTTTTGGCTGTGAGTGAACTGGGGATCCACATGAAGTCTGAGGGCAGGCATATATTTCCTAGCATTCACTAATTAGTTTTTTTTTAATCTCACTTCAATGACGTTGTGGAAGCTTTTGTGATACTCTCTGAGTCATCATTATGGTTCATAGGCCTAATTTAACTACAGCTCCTTAAATGGTGCATCTAGTGTGTCATTGTAATTGTTAGGTTTGAGATGTATGTATTTTCGGCCATTATTTTATGGATGATTGACAAGGATGTTGTGATTTATTTTGACATTTAGCCAGTGTAAAGGACATTATTCTTGTTTTAGAAGGAATCATTATATAAATGTGCATCAGGGATTCCCAATCAACTCAAACAAATATTGACTCACCTGAGCTGATGATTCAAGAGATCTTCTTATAATAAAATATGTCATGGTCTGTGATTGTCATTGGTCATGTTAACTTATGTGTGCTTTCAGTAGCATTTTTAATAAAAAAAAAATGAGTCAAATACATGCTTTTTTCTTACAACTTTTTGGAATGGGAAATATAGAATGCTGCTTTTAACAATTAATCAACAAGCAACATTTATTCTGTCAGTTATAAGTCTTAAATGGATAAATCTTCAATAAAGATATTTTGTTTGCTCAAATGTCAAAAGAAGGTTGACTTTATCATGTTTATGATGTCATATTACGGAAATTAGGGCATTTAAATCAAAATGAAAAGTATGAAAAAACTTCGCATGTTGATATATACACAGAGAAAATAAAAGTACAATAAAAATATGGTGTTCATTTTAGCATGTTTAGGAGGCCATTTTAGGCCTATATCATACATATATATGTAAAGTAATTGTAATTAAAATACCCAGTAATTACATTAAAAATCCTTGTAATAGTAATTAAATCGAAGGTTTTAAGCTATTGTAATTTAATTAATTACTTTCCAAGTAATTGACCCCATCCCTGCTCTACACGCATAAAATATATTTAGCTGTGTAGCATATTTTTTTTTGCACTGTAATTTCAAGTTTTTTTGTGTGAAGTACTATAGCTTCACAGTCTGTCATCAAGAAATGTCTGGTACAGCTAGTGCTCTGCAGCTATGAAATATGCAAATTTGCATGGTTTAGTAATTTTTTGAATTTTATATTTGAAATGTAAGTTCTATTAATGAACATGTACGTTTTTAGGTTTTAGAAGTTTGTAATTTTATTTATGTATCCTTACAGTTAACTGTCCTCATTAACAGTCCTTAACTGTCCTTAACTGTCCTCATTAACTGTCCTCATTCATGCTTCAGATGGGGATTACTCCCAGGCCATTACCTACTACTCTCAAGCAATAGAACAAAACCCCTATGTGGCTGCATACTACGGTAATCGGAGCTTTGCCCACATCAAGACAGAGAGCTTTGGCTATGCATTGAGTGATGCCTCTAAAGCCCTACAGCTAGACAAAAACTATGTCAAGGTAGGTTATAAAACCAGATAAATATAATTATGGCAAGGTAAACTTTTAAAACAGATAAAAATAATTATGTCAAGGTCACAAAATCTTGTAATGCTTTGTGGTGGAAACTATTCATGGAAAAGTTAAAATGTAGCTTTATAGAATTTGTGTAAAATAAATCTGATAGCGAGATAAAACTTTGTCAAGTTGAGTCTTATAGCTACTTAGTTATGAATTTAATTAAGACTTGTTCTGGCTAGTTTCTAAATTATTTTACTGTACACAGGCACTTGTTTCTGCAAAAAAAGTTTACCCCAAAGTATAATAAAAATACAAGGTATCTAACTCCGAATTAGACCTGTAATATGTAGAGTACCCATTTTCATAAACTGCAATCAGTTTTGCTTTCAGCAAAAAAGCAGCAGACAAGTGTTTATTACCATTCTTTTGTAGGATAATATATCTACAAAACCATATATAACATGTTTGCCTTTGTTTACTTTTATCTGCATAAGCAAAATCCAAACATTGCTCGCAGACTGCAAAAGTCGTTTCACACCACAAATCTCAAAATACTGGTCTTGGGCGAAAAACAGAAATTAAAATCAAATTGTTTTAAAAAAAAATACTCTTCGTGAAAACTTTGCAAAAACTAAGCATGGTAATCATCAACCAAAAGATCTGAAAACTTAACTACACCTTATTTAACAGATAAAAGCTTTGTTTTACACATCTAAAATGTGATATTTTTAGCTTTTTCAAAACCCCATATGTGATACGTAATCAAATGACGTACAGTTATTCATTCCAAGACCAATACATAGCTGTTTGAGGAGAAACGACTTTTTCAGTAGGCGAGCAATGTTTCGGTGCTGCTTGTGCAGTTATAAGTAAATAAATGTAAGCATGCCATATATGATTTTGTAGGTATTGATTAAGAAGATTAACATTCTTAGAAATAGGAATGTTATAGATATCATGTTATTTTTTTATGCCAGATATTAATGTTAAGGAGTATACACATTAAATAGTTTGATGAGAATTCTGTATTGTTTTACAGGTATTAATGTGAAGGAGTATACACATTAAATAGTTTGATGATTATTCTGTATTGTTTTACAGGCTTACTACAGGAGAGCATCAGCGAACATGGCTCTTGGAAAGTTCAAAGTGGCACTCAAAGATTTTGAATCAGTAAGAACATAAAGTTACATGCACATGTTGGGACATAATTTAATCTAAGTGACTATGACTTATTACTGAAAAAAATAAAACCTCATGTTTTTAATGTCAGGTTGTAAAAGTGCGGCCAAACGACAGGGATGCCCGGGCCAAGTTCAACGAGTGTAAGAAGATTGTCCAGATGCAGGCTTTCCAGAAAGCGATCGCCGTGGAGGAGAACCACAAGTCGGTGGCGGACAGCATTGACCTGGCCTCCATGAGTAAGTGTGGTTCTGAGGGGTTTTGTGTTGCTCCATATATCATGTTTTGTCTGATGACACCTTTAAAAAATTGATTGTTTGCCCTCTCCTGGATTAATCTTCAAACTTTGGGGTTGGTAGGTAAGGAATCATTTTTTAAAGCTATGCAAAAATTAGTTAAAATGATAAAGCAAAAATTAGATTAAAACAAATTTGCAAACAGCTAGATTTTCAAGATACAGTATACCAATTTTGCTCAGGTTATTAAAAATTTTAATCTGTGTTGAGTATTTTTCATCATTTGATTTGGAGAGTGCAAACAAACAATTTTTTAAAAGTCGCCCGACTCTCTATTGTGAGTGTTAAGTTCATGGATCTTTGTCTAGGTATTGAAGATGACTACCAAGGCCCACGATTTGAAGACGGAGGAGTAACACTGAAGTTTGTGACGGATCTCATGAAAACCTTCAAGGAACAGAAGAAACTCCACAGAAAATACGCTTATCAGGTAAGAATAAACTTACCTCTTCTTTACCAGCATGGAAAACCTGTGTATATCCTGTTTTATTTTTTAGATTAGCCACTTACAGAAGCAAAACTACCTGAGTGTGCTAAATGCAATTTGGTTAATGCAATTTCTTTTTTATACAGATCCTGGTCGAAATAAAGAACTTCTTTATAAAACAGCCCAGTTTAGTGGATATAACAGTGGCAAAGGTAGGAGTCAAGAGGGTCCACATCATTCTAAATTTTACTGTGGCGCAAATTGCGTTACCAGCATTTTAAAATATCAATGCCAAGTTGCCATGATGATAATGGAAGTTTAAGCTAATTGCTAAACTACTACTTTATGTAAAATGTTTCTGTATTCATTAAGTTTTCAATTAAAAAAATTTCATACAAAATGATTTATAATTATTTGGTATAAAATATGACTTTGATGAAAATTGAACGTGCTTTATTGCCAATTATAGGGAAATAAAGAAAATTCTGATAAATTTGACAATATCTAAAAATTGTTAAATTCAAATAAGAAAATGACTTACCCTTGACATAAACTTTTATTTTATCATTGGTAGTTTACATTTTAATTCTGATATTTTAGGTATCTATATATAAATATAAGGATTGGAGTATGTTTAGAAAAAAGTTATCTATAAGAGAAATGTCCAAGATATCAGCTAGCTAAGGGACTATGATTGAAATATTTTCTGGTTTTGCAGGGTGAGAAGTTCACAGTGTGTGGAGATATCCATGGCCAGTTCTATGACTTGTTAAATATATTTGAGTTAAATGGTTTACCCTCAGAATCTAACCCTTATGTATCCTTTGATATTCAATTTTCTTCAACAAATGTTGTATCAATTTGTTCATTTTTATTATACATGTATTACTATTAAGATGTGTTAAAGCTGAGTATTTATGGAATGAGAATGTAATTCTGTGTGATGATAAAACACCAGAGCATGCCTCTGTGTATAATGTCATGACGTTCCAGTGAGTGAATTAGTGACCTTGACCTTTGTGAGTTATTTAACGGAGACTTTGTGGACCGAGGATCGTTTTCAGTGGAGTGTGTCATCGTCCTATTCTGTTTTAAACTCCTGTTTCCCAATCATTTCTTCATGGCCAGAGGTAATCATAGATACAGGAATGCTTACGTGTATGTTATGAGTTTTTTCCACTTCAGATGGTGTTTCTTTTTCAGATAGAATTGTTTGGCAATTAAAAGCAGATGAAAAACATACAAGCATGAGTTTGGTATCCGAAAAGAAAAACCCCCATATATTTGCAGCCTACAAGATACAGGCATTAACTAACATGTATGAATTGATGATATATCTTTACAGGTAATCATGAGAGTGTCACGATGAATCAGATGTACGGCTTTGAGGGGGAAGTCAAATCAAAGTATCCTTACCTTCACTCAATTATCAACCTACCCTTCAATGAATTAATGTTACCTTTGACTATCCATTAATATACTTATGAAATTGGTAGGATGTATTAAATTTTCATATTTTTGTTATAAGTAGGAATATTAAAGTTGATTATAAAATCAAATACTTTTTAATAGAGGAGGCTCTTCTATATTTTGAAATGATGTGAACTCTTTAGAGCTAGTTTGAAATACCTGTACTTTATATTTACTGCATCTGACATGATGCGATCGGGGCTTTGGTAAATTCACTGTAATACATCTTTAACAATTATCTCAGTTCTTTGTAACATAACAATTTGACAGAAAAATCCCATTTCTCATTATTCCTTCCTTAATCTGTGTAGATACACATCACAAATGGCAGATCTGTTTACAGAGATTTTCAACTGGTTACCACTAGCTCATTGTATAAACAACAAAATACTAGTAAGTCTGGCATCTCTTCCAGGATGTGGGCATTTATGTATATTGTATTTGAATTATCAATATCACTTACTGTTAAAGTAGTTATTAACGCTGGTGGTTAAGTACGCATTTTTATGGTCAAACAATACTCTTGGGTGTTAAATACGCGAAAGTATGATTAACCACCCTAAAGTTTTGAATTTTTTTACCATATGTGCGGAGGTATTTTATGCGGTTTTAAGCTTACCACGTAACTAGTGTAAGTTTCTCAGACACGTAAATAACCACTTTTACAGTAAGTTATATACACGATCTCCCAGGGTTTGTGATGATATCTTATCTTTATTAAATTAGTTGAGTCTATTTTATTGCTGACAATTGTCTTGAGGATAGAAAACAAGTTGCTGACAATAAAGAATAAAATTTATTTCTTTTCCTTGTTAATGAACTTGATGTCTTACAGCATAGCACCAGCTATTGATTTGCAAGTCATGAGTTGAAACCCACTGAGTCTTTTACACTTTTAACCTCTATAGACAAATTTAAGAATTCATTTCATTGTCAAATATTGTACAATTTTAATATTTCAAAACAGTGATTAATGGTTTAAATTTATTCAAAAGTTTGATGTATTTTACCCAAATTAAAATGGGTATCAAAAGGTGTCTCATACTACCTTAACTGAGGTACATGTACCTGTATGTGAAATGTCTAAACACAGGTGTAAACCACTGACAAGACCAGAGCCATTGATGGCTGGATATGACCTCCATGTTTACAGATTCAAATAAGACTATGATTCATCTTTTGTAGGTCATGCATGGTGGTTTATTTAAAGATGACAATGTGACTTTGGATGATCTCAGGAAAATTGACAGAAACCGACAACCGCCTGAATCAGGTTAAATATCACACTAAAGGCTGATAATGAAAGAGATCTTTATCAAGTTGTACACCTTCGTGTGTTAATTGTACAGTAATACAAGAATGCAAGTAGGTCTTATAGAAGAAATGTATAGGACCAATTTTTTTTTACACCACTATGTGTATAATTGCATTCATGAGACATTAAGAAACATGAAATATCAATCACGTTTCCACACATATTTCAAGACGGGTCACTGTTCTGTGTTTTTCAGGTCTTATGTGTGAGCTGCTATGGTCAGACCCTCAACCCATGCCAGGTCGAGCGGAGAGTAAGCGAGGGGTGGGGACCATGTTTGGACCGGACATCACCAGTAAATTCTTACAACGAAACAACCTGGAGTACATAATACGAAGTCACGAGGTGAAACCAGAGGGTTACGAGGTCATGCACGACGGGAAGTGTATAACGGTCTTCTCCGCCCCTAACTACTGGTGAGTTGTCTACAGACTCATCTGTATTCATTAAAGTATGTGAGGAAGTCTTTTTTTAATTACATGTATTAACTTTAACTGTTAAATACATCTATAGGAGTCAGATTTGAAAAATATTTGTGTTCACAAGTTACTACGTGGGTAGGATAAGGCAACTCTGAGTTTAATGATCGTCGATATTATGGTCATTTTAAATATTGTTTATCTTTATGAAAACAGTCCTAAATAAAAATATCAAATGAATGTGTTCACCAAGATATTATATTTCTTCTTCGGAATCGAGTCGATCTTTGAAGCTGTCGTGCCATGGTATCACGTGACAGTTAAAAATAGATCAATATTTTACCTTAACAAAAAATCAAAAAGTGTAACACTACCCCGAAGTTCGTTTGTATGTATAATACAATAATTCGATCGGCAATTCAGTCATGTTTATTAGTATTACTGCTAGAATCCTATTGTTAATTGCATAAAATAAATTTTGTCATTATTTATCGGAAACCCCCCTCAACTTCTTCAATTTCATTTATACTATGTACTTTTCAATTAAAACAACGAAGCAAAGGATTCTAGCAGCACTTTTCAAGTAGTTTAGGTCATATGCTTTCGATATTTGCCAAATTCATCTTTCATAATATTCGGGGTAGTGTTACACTTTTGCCTTTTTTGTACACACTGACAGAGGAAAGGCCGGTCAAGCCGTATAAATGTCTATCTGCTTACCTTATAACACTCGCTGGTAAAACAAAATATCCATGCCTGTAATATCCTGATTATATCCTAACTGACAATCATCTATATCTTGAGAATCTGTATTAAATAAGTCTTATTTCGGCATTGTTTATACTGCATTCCGATGATTTGTCTCCCAACATTGATCTTCTCTATTAAACATGCTTGTGACGTCATCAATGTTAATTATACATAATACAGAGAAATTGAAGATATATTCAGTTAGAAGAGTTTCTAGTGACATTTTAGGCCTGCAGTTTTTATAATTTGGACCAGAGATAAAGTTGAGATTGACATGTTTCAGAGTAAAATATGACATCATGCTGCTTATTGTGACGTCATATCGATCAGAGGAATTCTTACCCAATCGATCGCTGAGAGTTGCCTTATCATACCCGCGTAGCTAGTTTTGCATTTGTATATCTTATTCAAATTTGGCATAATTGGGAACTATATTCATGTGTTGGAATAATTCATGTGTTGTAAAATTTTGCAATCATGCAAAATTGACTTGTTATGTCATTTACAAGTCATGTTGGAAAAGTATTTACCACTAGACTAACTAATTTACATATGTATGTGTATATGATATTATAAAGGGGAGCATGTTTATGAAATCGCAAATGCCAAATTTTTATCATAGTTCCGTTTAGTTTACATGTATCCAAAAAATAAAAGCGAGATTTTAAAATCCGCGAGATGTACTTCTTGCGATATTACGTGGATATTAATTCATCGCGTTTAATGAGGAATCTACAGTATATAAAATTGAATCTACGTTAAATCTACTCTATCACAGGGTTTTTATCCGAACTTTAATAATTCAATTTATTTTTCATGACACAATGCTAACAGCCAATTATTATAATTTTGTTATTTACACTTTCTTTGGTTGTAAATCATTCATCAATGTAATGGCCCCAGACTGATTCTTTTGATTTATGAGTGTGTTTTCAATTGACAGTGATACGATGGGAAACCAAGGAGCCTTTCTGACAATAACTGGAGATGATTTGACGCCAAAGTTTACATCATTTGATTCAGTGGTAGGTACACCATTGGGTTTTAAGGCATGGACTTGAAACAGTATCCAAGGGTGAAGGGCATTCAAATATGTTCAAACATAAGGCAGTGTATTTGTATCATGTACATGTACATGACAGGAATTTTTGAGTAAGATTTAAGATTTTAGTAACAGGACATGTAGTCTGTGCATTTTTTTTTTTTTTAAACTTAATACTACTTAAGACCAATTAAGTTCTGTTTAATTAATTGGTTCGACCAGTATATCTTTATATATATTTTTATACCCCTGCTCCAAAGGAGAAGGGGGTATACTGTTTTACCCTCCTGTTAAATGACGACTGTTTATTTTCAGCCTAAATTTTCAAACAAATTTTTGTCAAAGTTTTCTCAGCAACTATATATCGCAGATGCTTGAAATTTTAACACACTCTTTGTTCAGGCATGCCATATCGTGGGATATATTTTTGTACCAATCGGACGTCAACTTCCTGTTAAATGACGACTTTGCTTATTTTGCATATTCACATCAGAGCGGGGGTATTACTAGTGAGCATTGGCTCACAGATATCTTGTTTATTTTATTTCAGCCACATCCGAACGTGAAACCTATGGCCTATGCAAACAGTTTGTTTGGAATGTTTTAGTCACCAGGAGTGTGACTCTTAGCCTGGAAACGGACCACTGTATAACCACCATGTGACAGAGAAATCACGGGAACCACTAATGGGAGGAACTGCCAGTCACCTAACTCATGCAAACCCTGGATACCAGAACTCAATATCATCCTATATACATGTAATCTGATTATGTGAACTACTTTGTTGTATGTACTGACTGTACATAGTGATGTATGCACCATAAGTAGCACCGTCGTGGTTCTGTGGTTGTTATATATCGCGGTAGTGTCACCACCCACTCGGTGTGAACCGGTCTCAGATGTGGACCTGTGTTTTTGACTTGAATGGTGATGCTACTATGTCAGTACTGTTTGTGGCAGCTGATGTTTTTATTGTCAGGAACTGCAAGTTTTAATAAACTATAAAAATGATCTTTTTTTCTTTAATAGGATAGTATTATATGCCATCATTGATGACAATGAATTTGTGAATAAAGAGATCAGTGTGAATCATTTGGTAAAAAATTATGAGTTAATAGTAAATAGGAAGTGTGTCAATATAATGTCAGAACTCTGTTAGATGTGTGAAAGGTCCATTAGTGTCCCTGGAAAACACTTGTTGGTTTCCACAGGTCCCTGCTTGAACATCACAATCCTTTGATTTCTCTTGACCTTGAACTGTTTTTCTACAAAAGTCAATGAATGCACAGTACAGACTTTCTCCCTCTTCCTTGTTGATGTTTCTATGGTACTGCATGACCTTGCCCTTTAGGTTCCCGCCCAAGGTCGCCTGTGGAATAATAAGGACATCCCCAGGAAGGTCAAGGACAGACACCAGCTTCCCATTCTCTGCAGCACTCAATCTTGTGTTCAAGGCTGCTTTAGCTCAGAAAGAAAACAAAGACAGATCTAATACTATTGATTCCACTCACTTCAAGGTCTAGTTAAACAAGAGGAGATTAAAGTATATTCATAATGCTTTGTGTGATTAATCTACCGGTATTAATTATCACCATATTAAAATCTTTATAAATATATGTTCCACTGGCACTGCAAATACATGTATATGTAATTTATCTCTGTCACAAATGAAAAGTCTGATAGACTGCTAAGACCTACCATCTTAAGCCCCTGTCACACCAGGTTGTGTTTCACAGAGTTATCACGGCGTTGTAAAATTCGGGGATCGCCATGGAATCGCAGGGAAATTCCGAAAATATATAAAAATAACCGATAGTAGACAACACAACATAACCAAAGTAGTGAGAGTACTGAAAGACGGTCTTGAAAGTTTGAATTCGTAATTATTCTTGTTTTCTTCGAATATGCTTCAAAAAATTATGAGATTAAATTGGGACCAATAATCGCCCAGGGGCCAGAGTCTAAACAATTTTAAAGAATCAGCAATATGTCAAAATGCTTGCACATAAGTAAAACCATACATGATAACATTTCAGTTTTTGTGAATAATTAAAATGTTTTCCACTGTACAATTGGATCCCAATTGTGGCCCCACCCTACTCCTCAACATTTTAGCGAATTTGAATCTACACTATCTGAAGTTACTTTCACCAAAGTTACAGATTTTCTAGGCAAATGGTTTTTTAGAAGAAGACTTTTAAAGATTTTTCTCAATATATTCCTATGTAAAAATTTGTCCTCCTCCCCATTGTGGCCCCACCCTATCCCCGGGGCTTATGATTTTCACAACTTTGAATTTGAATTTGAGGATGCTTCCACACAAGTTTCAACTTTCCTGGCTGATTGGTTTCTGAGAAGAAGATTTTTAAAATTTACTCTATATATTCCTATGTAAAATTTAGACCCCAGCCCCAATTGTGGCCCCACCCTACCCCCATGAGTCATGATTTTAACAACTTTCAATCTACACTACCCGAGGATGCTTCCACATAGATTTCAGCTATCCTGACTGATTGGTTTCTGAGAAGAAGATTTTTAAAGATTTACTCTGTATATTCCTATGTAAAAATTTGACCTCCCCCATTGTGGCCCCACCCTACTTCTGGGGTTCATGAATTTCACAACTGTGAATCTACACTACTCGAGGATGCTTCCACATAAGTTTCAGCTTTCTTGGCCGATTGGTTTCTGAGAAGAAGGTTTTTAAAGATTTGCTCTATATATTCCTATGTAAAAATTCGACACCCCCGCCCCCAATTGTGGCCCCACCCTACCACCGGGGGTCATGATTTTCACAAATTTCAATCTGCTCTACATGAGGATGCTTCCACTTAAGTTTCAGCTTTCCTGGTGGATTAGTTTCTGAGAAGAAGACTTTTAAAGATTTACTCTATATATTCCTATGTAAAAATTTGACACCCCATTGTGGCCCCACCATACCCCCATTATTCATGAATTTCACAACTTTGAATCTACACTACCTGAGGATGCTTCCACATTAATTTCAGCTTTCCTAGCCGAATGGTTTCTGAGAAGATTTTTAAAGATTTACTCAATATATTCCTATGTAAAAATTCACCCTCCAATGTGGCCCCACCCTACCCCCGGGGGTCATGATTTTCACAAATTTGAATCTATACTACCTGAGGATGCTTCCAATTAAGTTTCAGCTTTTCTGGCTGATTGGTTACTGAGAAGAAGATTTTTAAAGATTTACTCTCTATATTCCTATGTAAAAATTTTACCCCAAAATGTGGCCCTACCCTACCACCGGGGGTCATGAATTTCACAATTTTGAATCTACACTACCTGAGGATGCTTCCACATAAGTTTCAGCTTTCCTGGCCAAGTGGTTCTTGAGAAGAAGACTTTTGAAAATTTCTCAACGTTTTTCAATAATTCCTAATTATCTCCCCTTGTAAAAGAACGTGGTCCTTAATTTTCACAATTTTGAATCCCCTTTGCCTAAGGGTGCTTTGTACCAAGTTTGGTTGAAATTGGCCCAGTGGTTCTGGAGAAGATGTTGAAAATGTGAAAAGTTTACAGACGGACAGACAGAAGACAGACAAAATGTGATCAGAAAAGCTCAGTTGAGCTTTCAGCTCAGGTGAGCTAAAAACGTCAGTCAGCATGTATCTTAATGAAATATTGTACTTGCTGACAAGGTCGTTGTATCGACCATAGAACTTGCGTAAAGATGATTTCATTCGAAGTTCTTGATATTCTTGTTCAACCAACTTGTTTGTTAGTAGTTTACCTCGTTTAATAAATTGTTCGTATGTAGAGCAAGCTCTTGCATAACGAATAAGCTGAGAGACATAAACCCCATGAGCAGGTGATGATGGTATGTTGCTACATAAGTAAGGGAAATTAAAATCATCACGTTTATCATAAATTTTATTGTTAGTTTACCATTAACGTCTTTTTCTAGTAAAATATCCAAATATGAAACAGATGTTTCAGAATCCGTGGTATCTTTTATTTAAATATCACTGTGATATATTGAGTTAACATAAGAGTGAAAGTAACAGTTCTTAATGGATAAAACATCATCAATATATCTAAATGTCGAGTTGAAGGCCACAGCAAGAACTTTATTGAATGAATTCTGCTTCATAAGAATATAAAAATAAGTCAGCCAATAGAGGAGCACAATTTGTGCCCATGGGAATTCCGACTGATTGTTGGAAGACCTGGTCTCCAAAAACTACATAGATGTTGTCTATCAGAAATTCAAGCACCTTTTTTATATCAACTTCAGAGTACTTGTGTGCAGTCAGAATGGTTTTTAACAAAATAATTTTTTAGATTTCCAATGACAAGGTAAGCATTATCACGATATCAGTTTTTATTGAAGAAACAACTGTAGATAATATCAAAAAGCCTAGATTTTAATTTGTAATGTAAATATTAAAAACAGAAATATAATTTTTACCCAAATCGTGACCATGCCCCTTTAAGCTTGCGCATGAAGTTCGGTAGTATTCAGGTGATAGACTGTGAAAATAAAATTTACAACTTTTCAAAAATGGCAGAATGCGTTGTGAACTTTTCTTTCGGTTCAACCTTCAACCCCTTCTATTAATTATTTAATGACCTCGTTCCACCAACTGAATCGTCAAGGGCGTTGTGCATTCATTACGTAACTTATCCCACAAATCGCTGCAACTATTGAACCCGAGCAAGAATATGTGATCAATAAAACTATTCGTTTATTTTCTTTATAGAATTTGGATTATACATAGAGGGCCTAGAAAAGATTTAATGTGCCTTTCTTTAGATATATATTTACTGAAATACATGAAAACTTCTACACTCTTTTCTTAAGCGTAGATTCAATTCATGTATTCTACGGCTGACAGTAAACTAATAGATGGGGTCACATGACCCCGTCTAAAAATGGCTTAGAGAAGGTTCTGTAATAGGTTCCGAAACATTCTCAAACGCAACATATTGTCATATATATCATATTTGAGCACTATATCACTTGCTGCTGTACATTGCTCAAGGTTTTGTGAATTGGCTGACAACAAACAAGGGACACAGTGGAGGAGCGTTACAAACAATAAGGTAATAAACGTGGTAAAAACGCCAAGGAAGCGCGATAATCACAGAAACAGCTTTTATATAGTGGTCTCTGTGTGAACGATGTAAAATAAATATAAAAAAAATCATGCACAATGAAATCGCGATAGAGATTTGTAGACATCCTAAAGGACTCCAAGAGGTCTGTGTGCAAGCACTGTGTCTTTACACTGCTATGATGTGCGCCAACGAAGCTCTAGTGGTGCTATTAGAAACATTACCATGCTGCCACGGCGACCGTATATCGTTTCTACTGCGTGTTTATCAAAATGCAAAGCCACGGCTTGTGCTATGTGCATGCGCAATGTGCACGCCGTCGCATGACGTTCAAGGCAACCCTACCGCGACTAACCGCGACTGCGTTGTTGCGGCGCTGTAGGAGACTCTACTGCGCCCTCTTTGGCTTTCTGCAATTTTATGGACGCAGCATGATCGCCTTGAGGACGAATAAATGAAATATGGTGATAACAAACGGTGTGTCACATTCATAAATTTTGCAAGCCGATTAGTGGACGAGTCCAAATTGGGATCACGAGAATACTCCAGGGCACACCATGTGTACACATGTAACTTTATTTGAAAACAAAGACCTTTCCTATTACTTTCCTATGGTTGGAAATGACAAAAAGACCTGTATCTTAATATAACAAATACAATTTAAAATTTGACTGTTTTATCTTTCGATTTTAAGCTTACATGCAATTATTTGATACATGTACATTCCTAAAATAATTTGAAATAATGAAATAATTTAATTTTAAGTGATATACATGTACATACACTAGATCGAAGAAAAGATCCTTAAATTGCTTCTTAAATCTACACGTTCCGCTTATGAATTTATGAAGAGCAGCGAAAATTAAAATACATTTCTGATAAGATAGCCTAATTTATACATGCTTTCATTGAATAATTTTGTTTAATCAGGCAAACTTTTCGAAAGCTATTACATTTACTTGTTATAACTGTACATGTAAGATTATGTTAAGTTTGAGGTAAATGTATTTTCAGCAATGGCAAGGGTGTTTCAATTTATTTTGACGTTCATATATAAGTCTGTTAATATTCCATTTTGGTTTGTTTTTAACATCATTTATACCACATTTGCATTCATTTTCAAAAAAGGAGGAGACAGCTTCCTATATATATATATATATATATATATATATATATATATATATATATATATATATATAAGCACAAACATTGCAATAACTCTCAAATTGACATATACCTGCCCATAGTGAAGGATATATATATACTTAAAGCACAGGGAAATTCACCATATTGAAGCTCCACCCCAGCCCCGACCCGGGCTTGAACTCACGACATCTGGAACCCACTCTACTATATATATATACACACGTTTAATGAAAATTAAAGATTTGATTAGGGGGCATAGTGACACTTGTTGCTACGTTTTTGTAGAGGCCCCTTTTAGGGACAGAGCCCCCCAGACACTCGAATTTTAGAGATATTAAGAAAAAAAAACCTAAAACTGTAAAATTAGCCTCAATATAGACGCTTTTGTCAAAGTAAAAATAAAAAGATTTGCAATTATTTTGAAGCAATATTTCTTCCAAAATTTATTTATGAAGAATTTTTCAGTAAACATTTTTTGCAACAACGTTACACAATTGATTACAGTGTCAACTGCTAATTGAAATTTTGTCATTGATCACTTTTTCATATTAAAGTTCAAACAAATACTGATTTCACAAGGCAATCAAATCTCATCTAAATCCACCATTGGCTTTATAATCAAAGACTTTTTTTTTTCCAAATTACTGGTACTCCTGTGTTTATTAGCGTGGTGCTGACTGAACTATGTCCTGTATTCTCCTCTGTGTAGCAGTTTGTATGCTGTGAAATTGATACACTTTGAGTGACTGTTGGTATGAGTATAGAGCAGCTTGGAGGTTCCCTGTGATCTGTTGACAGATCCCCAGGATCTCCCAGGAGATGTCTCTGTAATATGCATATACATACCGTCCCCGATCATGGTGGACTAGGACCTGTAGCTCATCTAGAGCTGCTTGTGATAATGTTGTATCAATGTGTCTGTAACACAAGAATTATAGGAAGTGTAACATAACAAACACTGGGATAAATAATACAGGTTTTTTGTTTTGTTGAGCAGATTGTTGTTCTAGTATAAGTTCACTGATATAGCAGATTGTGTTAGCAAGTATTATATCCTCTGCTACAACCTGTTTAAACTTTGTAGACCAGGACTGTCCCCCTACAGCCTCAGTATACCTTTCTTCATCTACCTGTCCATTATACATCAGATATGAATGGGCTAACTTGACCTTTGTCATCTCTATAATAGATAAAGCTTCCATGTATCTTTATGTCTGGTAATAGTATATGGCAATGTACAACATGTCAGAAATACATCCAAACTTGGCTGCTAATTTCAGCATATGACATTTTTCCTGCAAAATATATCTGTTTGTTGGCACTTGTGTAAGTGTACATGTTTTGTAATAGAAAAGCAGTGGACTGAAGGGTGTAGATTGTACGTTTCTGTAACACTACAATTTGATAGTGTGACATGGGTGACTGAACCAACTGTTCTATTGTGTTTATGACTTTAGTAATTTGCCTCAAGTCTTTCAGACACTCGCCTAATGAAAAAATATATAAGGACATTTTGACAAGTTCTGCATCATCAACAGATTTATTTTTACTTTCATCTATAAAAATAGAAAGTCTAGGATTGTACAGGACATCAATGATGTAGGACCTGATAGAGGAACTCTGTAACAGACAGGCCAGATCTTTCTTGTACAATTTATAGAACTGTAGAACAATCTATTTTGTGCTGAGCCATAAACCTTTGTCAGAAACATGTTGTTTTGTGGGATAAAAAAGTTAGGACAGATCCCCTCATACACCCATTTAAGGAGGAGTTTAAAACAGATCCAGAAACCTGCCAAGAGATTTTGTGGACACCAGTGAGGTAGTGCGTTTTGTTGTATTGCCCAGAAAACTGTTGTTTTCATGTGATAGGAACACAACAGTTTATTGATTTCTTCTGATTGTTGATTGATAACTTCCTTTAAGAACAGTTTTAACAATCCATAAGTTAAAGACTGACAGTGGTTCATTGAGTAAACAAGTTTATATTCTGCCTGTGAAAAAAAGTCCCCATTCTTCATTTTCATGGGGTCCTAATGGATGTCCTATTGCAAAGTGACATCCATTTCTGATAATGTCATCAACCACTTCAGGATCAGGCCATGAATGACATCTATTTATCCATGAGGAGGCAGACGAAGGCCAAAAGTCACAAACAAAACACCAGGCAGTGTCATATTCTATACTTCCTCTAAAACTATTACCACAGGGTCCATGTAGAGTAGAATTAGGAAATACTATTGAACAAGTTAACTGTCTGTATATAGAACTAGATATATATACCTTGTCATTCACTCTGACACATGCTGATCGGACATTTCTCTAGATAGGTAAAGTTAGCTACTAGTAACTGGCTACTAGTAACTGGCTACGAGAAGTAAGGAAAGTTAGCTACTAGTAACTGGCTACGAGATGAATTAAAAGTTGGCTACTAGTAACTGGCTACTAGTAACTGGCTACGAGATGAAATAAAAGTTGGCTACTAGTAACTGGCTACCAGTAACTGGCTACGAGGAGTAAGAAAAGCTAGCTACTAGTAACTGGCTACGAGATGAAAGAAAACTTGGCTACTAGTTACTAGTTAATGTCCAATTGACAAAATATATCATGTTACAATGTACCTCATATCTAGGTGGCAAATGTCTACCTGTGTTGTTAATATGGACATTGCACTACGTCATCCTCATGATTTTACAACACAATTACTCAGATATCTTTCTTAATCTCGTCAGCTACCTGTGCATTTAACTACAAATAACTCCATTTTCAGACAGTTCTGTCCACATTACCTAAGTAGCTGTATCTATATATTGAGGATATCTACAAATGTGGTTAATTACAACATTCTTATAGATCATTCAAATGATATTACGAAACAATGACTCAGATATCTCTCTTAATCTCGTCAGCTTCTAGTGCATTTAATTTCAAATATCTCTATTTTTAGATAAGTTTGTCAATATAACTCGAGTAGCTGTACAAATATATAACAGATATCTTCATGAGTTGTTAATTTCAATATTCTATTATGTCATGCACAAAATATTACGACACAATTTCTCAGATAGTTACAGAAATTGTAGCAACATATACACAGGTGTCCGGCAAGGTGGGGTGTTATCTACATTCTTGTATTTGGTATTTATCAACAATCTAATATTATAGTAAATGACTTGGAACTCAACAGTCCAAATTCTGGTGTTCTTGGCGTAAGGAGCAGCTGTCCTTCGCTAGCAGATGACCTATCGTTCATCTCCACTTCGCTAGTGCAGCTTCAGAGATTATTGGATGTTGCGTACTCATACTCGTACAAGGGATGTTTTAAATTCAACGCGCCAAAATCTTGTATGTTAACATTTCTTGCTAAATTCAACAATCGAAAAAGTAAATTCACACGGCATCTTCGACAAACCGAAGTACCACAGAAAGAGTCGTACAACCATCTAGGTATTACTGTGTACTTGAAATGCAATCTATCGGTCGCGATCTCTGATGCGTGCGAAAATGGAAGAAAATCCTACTTGCAATATCTGACATAAGATCCAAGTACTTAAACCTTGCGACAGTGTCTCACCTCTATAAATATGTAGTTTTTCCATCGGTTTTATATGGCTGTGAGTTGTGGAGTAATATGAGCTCTTCAGATCTACAACAACTCAATGCATTTCAGCCCTTTGTATGCAGGAATGCCCTGGAACCCCCCAAACTATGCAGATCTGACATATCTGAGTCACTTTTTAACGTTCAACCTATATCAGCAGAAATTGACCCCAGAAAACTACTTTTCTTAGAGACTCTGTCGCTTGCATTAAGATGCCCTGACGAAGAAATCTTTCTCACTCGGTTGATTTCCTTTATGCTAGATTTGTCGGACAAGCAACAAGAATTTATCCCCGACATCATAATCATCCTTCATCTATATATATATGACCTAGCAAACTTCTTATAAGACTGGCTGTACAACGAAACTTTCCCAACTAAGGACACCTGGAAAAAGATTGTCAGACGGGCTGTGAAATCGTCTCATGATAGAGGTCGAGAAAGGCGCATGTCTTATGATTCGGACTTTTCCTTCTTCATAAAAATATTTTCCAAGTTTATACCTGCCTATATAAGGAAATTACAAACAACTCCCGACGAAATCAAGTTGTGTAAATTTATTGCCAAATTATGTAAAAAATATTCATTGTAATTATAAGGCAAATCTGTATATCTGTGTGTTGAGTAATCGTGCATTCACGGATGTCTTCTGTCACTGCTCATGTACGTGTCCAGTTACTTTCGATCTTTTGACCATCAAGTGAGCGTGATAACCGCAGGAACAGGTCTTTGTGGTCCCTGAGTGAACACTATAAAATGAATAAAAACATGTTCAAACGCTGCAGATGCGCAGTGAGAGCACGATAGAGAGGCAGTGACATCCTAAATGACTCCGAGAGGTCTCTGTTCAAGCGCAGTGGACTAATCACTGCGTCTATAATGTGATTATTTGCATTACTTGAGCCACCAACGGAGCTCTAGTGGCGCTGTTGGAGACCTTATTGCGCTGTACATGTGACGGCGTCTCCATTTCATTGCTACTTCGTGTTTATTAGATCGCAGGGCCACGGTGCGTACGTTGTGCATGCTCACAGTAGGGCCGTTGCATAGCGTTCTATCGACTTGAAGATACCACTTTGTATTCAGAGTCGTGATGAGAGTTCTGCTTGAAAATTACAAATAATCTAGTTTTATCTATATGCTATTTATAGCAAGCGAGGTTGATGTATTTAATTCCACTTCATGTTTAGTCAATTTGACTGATGAATTCTCTGTGACCGGTAGAAGTTAGTCCTTTAGCAATACATTTACATAATATTACATTATTTTACATTTACATAATATTACATTATTTTACATTTACATAATATTACATTATTTTACATTTACATTATATTACATTATTTCGTTTTTTCAATTTCAAGTACATCATAAGTTAAAGAGTTATATAACTATTTTTTTTTTCATATATACAAAACTCATAATCTGCTACAATGTAATTGGTGATAATATCAAACAGAATTTATCCATTCAAAACATGGGACATCAAAAGAAATGGAACATCAAAATCACACTCCCTCTTTGTTATCAAGTACTGTATTACATTGATCTAAATAAAACTGATTTGTTTTCTTGAGCTATTTCTAACTTACTGGTAACAAATAACCCATACTTAACAACTCCAGGAAACACTAATAAGAGATGGCCACGGTATAGATAAGATAATTTAATTTCAATCATAGAGGGAGGGGGATATATATAATCTTCGAGTTTTCACTCATTATTTGCTTTTATGATTAATATATCATTTATGTGCCAATGTTTTTTTAAACATCGTTTACATCACTTATATCACATTTAGATCAATTTGCATACATTTACAGAAATATGGAGGGGCCAACTTCCTTTGAAAAATTACATCTATATATGTTTATTTATGATAAAAAAAAATTTGACTTGCTTCCACAAAAGATAGACTGCTAAGAGATGGGCATGGTATATATAAGATTATTTCTTTTCAATTATAAGAGAAGGGGGTATATACAAACTTCAAGTTTCATTCATTATTTGCAACATTTGGTTAATATCATTTATGTGCCATTTTTTTTTAACATCATTTATATCACATTAGCATAAATTTACACAAAACGGGGCCAGCATACTTAAAAATACATACATACACTGGTCGTAATCACCACATGTCATAATATGTTTAATTATGATTAAAATTTTGATTAGAAAAATAAGTTGTAAAGGGGCAAGCCATGTTAACACCAGTTAATTGCTTTGTTCTTGTAGAGGCCCCTAGTGGGGACAGAACCCCCAGATATTAAAGTTTACAGCCTTTTAGAGTAAACGAAACCGTAAAATTAGCCTCTATATTGGCCTTTTTTGTTCATGTAAAAATTAAATAATTTGCAATTATTTTGAAGCAATATTTCTTTAAATACCCATTAATAAAGAATTTTTGAGTACACATTCCCCCCTAAACTGTTGCACATTTGATTGGTGTCAACTTTTGAATGAAAGTTTGTTACTATGCAATTGTTTGCTTTTATTTAAATTTTAAAACATGATGATTTCATAAAAAGGAAATCTCATCTGAATCTGCCTTCGGTGTTTTGTTAAATTAAAGACACTTATTTTAAATAACTGGTACATGTGTGTTTATTGGTGTGGTGTTGACTGAACCACATCCTGTATTCTCATCTGTGTAGCGCTTTGCATTGCATTAGTTGAAAACTGTGCGAGTGACTGTTGGTATGAGTATAGATTAGCCTGGATGTTCCCTGTGATCTGTTGACCGATCCCCAGGATTTCACAGGAAATGTCTCTGAATGGATGACATTTCATGCATCCCAGATTATGGTGCACTTTATACTGAAGCTCATCGAGAGCTACTTGTGATAATGTTGTATCAATATGTTTGTAACACAAAAACTCTAGGAAGTGTAACATTACAAACACAGGGATATATAACGTAGGGCAGTTGTTCTGTTGAGAAGAATGTCGTTCTGGTATTAGTTATATAACAGATGTTGTTGAAAAGGTCTGATATCCCATGTTATAGTCTGTTTCATCTTTGTAGACCAGGACTGTCCCCCTACAGCCTCACTATACCTCTCTCTGTCTACATCTCCCCTATACATCAGATATGGCTGTGCTAACTTGACCTTTGTCTTCTCTATAACATAGAACACTTTCCTGTATCTATGTGTCTTGAAATAATATAGGGCGATGTACAACATATCAGAAATTCACCCAAACTTGGCTGCTAGTTTCAGCACGTGACAGGACATTTTGCCTGCATTCTATAAGTGTTTGTTGGCACTTTTGTTAGTGTACATATCTTGTAATAGAAAAGCAGTAGACTGAAGGATGAAGACTGTATTTTTCACTACAACCTGAAAGTGTGACAGGGGTGACTGTACCAACTGTTCTACTATGTTTATGAATTTGGTAATTCGACATTAATTCATTAATCTTACCCGTATTATAAAAACATGAAGACTCCATGACCAGTTCTCTATCACTCTCAACTTCAGACCTCATAATTCTCTTATCTGTACAAATAGAAAAACTAAGATTGTACAGGACATCAATGATGTATGATCTTATATAGGAACTCTGTAACAGACAGGCCAGACCTTTCTTGTACAATTCATGTAACTGTAGGAATAATATGTTTTGTGATGATCCATATACCTTTTTCAGAAACAGGTTGTTTTGTGGGATGAAAAAGTTAGGACAAATTCCTTCATACACCCATTCAAGGAGGAGTTAAAAGCAGACCTAGAAACCGGCCAGGAGATTTTGTGGACAAGTGAGATAGTGTGTTTTGTTGAATTGCCCAGAAAACTGTTGTTTCATGTGATAGGAACACAACAGTTTGTTCGTTTCTTCTGACTGTTAATTTATGACTTCCTTTAAAAAAGTTTTAACAACCCATAAGTTAAAAACTGCCTGTGGTTCATTAAGTTAACAAGTATATATTCTGCCCGAGATAAAGAAATTCTCCATTCTTCATTTTCATGGGGCCATAATGGGTGTCCTATCGGTACAAAGTGATATCCGTTTCTGATGATGTCATTGACAACTTCAGCATCAGGCCATGTGTGACATCTGTCTATCCATGAGGAGGCAGACGGAGGTCAAGAGTTGCAAACAAAACAATGAGCATGGTCATATTCCTTTCCTGCTCTAACACCACTAGCACAGGGTCTATGTAGAGTAGAATTTGGATGTACTAATGAACACGTTATCTCACTGTATAGAGAACTAGATATACAGATGTTATTTATTCTGACACATGCTGATTTGACTTTTATGTATCTTAATCGTGTCAGTAGCTGAAGTAGAGTGAATCCTGGTGGACTCTCAGAACTGTAAGAGAGAATCAAGGTTGTATTGGCTGTGTTGTAATACTCAGACTGAGACATGTCCATGATCAATCGGTGGTTGATTGGCCAGTACATTTGGTCAACATCTTATCCTTCCAGTCTGAATTCTTCTCTCTTACTTTCACTCATCATCTCAATAGTATCCCCTTTATGTATGATTTTTCTCTCCACCATCTCCCTGATGTCCATTGTCTCCCTCCGAATAACCAGTTCTTGTGAGGTCCCCAATATATCACACAGTCCCATAAACACCGACTCTGACATTCTCATTCACATTATTTACAAATAAATAACTTTTTGAAAAATTGGGATATGAATTTAAAACACTTACGTTTGTGAGGGGAGAAACTCTAATTTGAAAGAAATTAAATATATGAGGAAATTTTTCCTGCAATTTCATTTTATGGTGCTGTTATTTTTATGTAAGAATCTTTATAAACAATGTAAAAATAAAAATTAAGAAAATCAATTTTTTTCAATCGCTAGACATCTTATTTATGTTCTTTTTTGAATGCATGTAACAGGAACGACAAACCTGTAACAGGAAAAAGAGTATTTTACAACAGAAATCTATCTTTGATACAAATTTAGATATTGGAAAATCTGTATTGCATACTGTATATTCACTGTATATTTTCATTATGTTTGCATTTATTTGGAAATCCATGACTTTCATGGTCTGTGTTTGCTCTGCTCCTGTTTTGTATTTTTCCTGTGGACTATTGAATTTGGATACTGTTCGTTATCACCACATTTCATTTTTCATATTACAATGTCACGTCAAACCTGATCACGGCGTATTAACACAAGTAAACGTTACGCCTTTTGAAAATATGATTTAAAATATATTAATTAGTTTTAATAAATCTTAATAACTATGATAAAAATCATATAACCAGCTTTTTATAAACTTTTGAAAAATTATGATGTTTATCCCCCATGGGATTGTTTTATCTTCGGTAAGAAAGGAATTCTATAATAGTACAAAAATCAAAGAATAAGAATATGATAAATAAGAACAGAAAAATTAATATTTCTTTATTTTCTATTTTTTCTTGCCAATTTACTTGGGGAAGTATTTCACATCATTCTTTGTGTGTCATGTCATAGCTACAGAGCACTAGCTTTACCAGAGATTTCTTGATGACAGGCCGTGAAGTTCACCTCACAAAAAAATCACGCTACACAGCTTAGTATGTTTCATGCATGGTGAGCACAAAATTTGTTTGTGATTGACTCTTCGGAAATCGTCACACCAAAGACGAATTGATGATTCTCATATATATATATATATATATATATATATATATATATATATATATATATATATATATTAATGCAAATTTTATATATATAAGATTATAAGATCATAAAATGTATTGCATTTAGTTTACATTTATATTTTTAAAAATGTGAATTAAGTCAAGAGAATCACAGTTTAATATGTTGGTATGTTTCGATGAGTCGGTGATTTGGAAATAATTTAACTAAATTATATTTTATTCAATTTTCAATAGGGTGTTCTTGCGGTGAATGCATATGACAGGAACGATAAGCCCGTAACAGGAAAAAGAGTTTATTACAACAGATTTGTATCTTTGATACAAATTTAGATATTGGAAAAATTATATTGCAATATTTATAATTATGTATATATCCATCATCTTTGCATTTATTTGGAAATCCATGACATTCATATTATAATGTCACGTCAAACCTGATCACGGCGTATTAACACAAGTAAAAGTCACGCGTTTTGAAAACATGATTTAAAATATATTTCAGGATGCCTGGATATGGTCCAAAGCAGTACCCGTGTGTTCTCTGTAACAAACGCACAAAAGCAAATGAAAGAAGGACCGTAAACAAAGATACAAGAAAAATCTTAAATAGATGTTTCTTGATAGAAAGTACAGATGAAAAGTTATATGCAAAAAGTGCAGACACAAATGCTTATCAATAAAATACAAGTCATCAGAGGTCCCATTACCTTCATCTTCTTCTTTGATACAAATCCCTGATAGGAAGAAACGAGCTACCAACGTTCAAAGCCCGCCATCCTTTACTTTGCCTATACAGTCCACAGCAAAAAGCCATGCCTACTGTGTCCTTTGCAGAAAACCTGGACCTTAGTTAATAGTGATGCCGACTGAAGCTAGATTCAAGGTGTATTTGTGTCATAATCTGTTCATTCCAGCTGTGTCCCGATGTTGTCCATCTCATTTTACCAACAATTTGCTTGACCTCACATCTTTAGAGATGGCAACATGTACAAAAGATCACTCGTTCGTCAACAGAGCTACGATCATAGAACTACTCGAACAATGGAGAGAAGAAGCCAATATGAAAAGAAAGACACGTCTTGATTTCGATGACCAAGAATCGATGACAGATGATGATTACGTAACTCTGACTGGTCTCAGAAAATGTGATTTTGATGACATACTGACATATGTCAGCTCCGCAGATGTAAGCCCGTCAAGATCAAGACACATTACAACATGCATTACTCTACTTCTGACAAAGCTGAGGACATCCTTGGATAACAAACTGCTTGCTGTGCTGTTCAATATGTCTAAACTACAGGTAAGTTTAAACTGTAAAAACATAACACTAGTAAATGTTTATCAAATATAACATGTGTCAAATTGAATTTGCAAATGTCCTGTGTGGAATTCACGTGTTTTTCTCAATTTTGAATTTGCGTACGAAATAAATAAAATCCTTTTGGTGAATAACACAGTAAAATTCAACATGTATAACTAAATAGCATTCAATTTATTCGTGTTTGTCTCCGAACTCCAAATAAAAATTAATTTATTCATTTTAGATTCGAAGAGCTGTAACTACTGCAAGACAAGCGCTATGCAACAGTTTCGTGCCGCAGCATTTGGGATTCAAGCATGTGACCAGAGACACGGTTATCCAAAAGCACACGAGGCCACTTGCAAAAGAGCTTTTCTGTCCAAGTGATAAAAAGGCAATATAAGTACTTGATGGTACATATATTTATGTTCAAAAGAGTACAAATTTTGCATTTCAGCGACGCTCCTTTAGGTCTCACACAAGGAATTAATTTCACTATATGTTACTATATAGCTTTAATTAAGTTAATTGATTAACTATACTCTCAGCATATTATTCATAAAAGAGGAATTATTGTAAAATGCTTCAAGAAAAATTTGAGATCAGAAAATTAAGGCCTTATGCGGCTTCCAAGAGAGATAATTGATAGTAAACATACCTACCCCCAAATGAACGTGTGTTTCACATGTTGACAAACAGACTCAACACCATCAAGGAAGTTGCATCATGCGCATCTAAAAAAAATAGTTCTATTTAATTCAGTGTGACAATTCCACTAAAGTAATAATTTTCTTACCAAATGAGTCCAAATTCAATACTGTAGACCTAAAATAAGGTGCAAAAAAAGGAAGAAAGAAAAGAAATTGTCTCTATATATATATGGAACTACAATTGACTATTTCCTTGCGTAAGACCTTTAGCATGCAGAAACATAGGCATCTTGTTAAGCCAATGATGATAGTGAGCACTACAGGGTATATTGTGGCTGCCATTGGACCCTATTTACCGGATGGCAAGAACTCAGATGCCAAGATCCTGAACCAAATTTTTGCTACAAATTTCCAAGAAATAAAATCGTGGATTAAGGTATTCAATGCATATAATGGTCATATTTCATATCTGAATGCTGCTAACCTAGTATGCGATTTTGAAAGGATTTAATTTTATATAATGATTATTACCTTTGGAATTTGTGAACTATAGTGAATTAAAGCACGTTGAAGTTTACATTGGAGTCTATGAAAAAGCAGGTTTTTTCTTAGCTTATATGATTTTCATACAGATCTTGTGCTACATAAATGTCTATTTATTGAAAATGTCAAGTTGACACATTTATAACTTACCGCAGATAGAGAAAAGTCGATTTTCTTATACTTATTTCTTATTTCAGCAAATACAATCATCCACTGGTTCGAATGCTGACTGACGTTTTTTAATTGTTAGACAATAATTTATCACCTTATTGTCTACGGACTTTTCCGGTTGTGTGGCGGGTGTGACCGGTCAGCAGAGGATGCTCACTCCTCCTAGGCACCTGATCCTACCTCTATCTTTGTGGAGGTCCGTGTTGCTCTGCTTTGAATTTGTATTTCGTTTTATGGATTTTTGAGATGGTTGACGGTTTGTTATTGTCATTTTTTACACTTATGAATAGAAAATTATGCGATAACTCTTTCAAAGCGATTTAAGTGGCAAAGGTTCAGATTAATGATTGTAAATCTCCAAGTTTTGATTTACTCCTTTCTCTTAGCTATTTATAAAGTATTTTAACATGTTCTGAATCAATCAGAACTCTGCTAGTTTCGGTCTCATTCTTTATACATTAAATAAATTCATTAAGGATGATGACATCATGATTGTGGACCGTGGATTTCGGGATTCAGCAGGAGTACTTTCCGAGCTCGGAATCAATATGGAAATGCCGTCCTTCCTGCAAAAAGGCCAAAAGCAGCATACTACTAAGGAAGCGAATAATTCAAGATTAATTACCAAGGTATGCTTTTGTAAAATACCTTTAGAATAGAATTGAAGAAATATGTGCAAATGAAAAGACATATTTCTATCTTTAAACAGTTTTAAAATATTCCATTCTAACATATTATCTAAAAATCCACGAAGCAATATTTAATTGTTTCCAAATGTATAGATTTTTTAATGTCAGAGAAAACAGTTTCGTGTTTTAAAAGGAAGAAGGTTAATACCTTTATTTTATTTCCCAAATCAGATCCGATGGGTTGTAGAGTCTGTGAATGCACGGATAAAAACATGGAAATACCTAGGAAAACAGCTCCCGAATTCATAAATTCCGTGCATTGGAGACTTCATCAGAATAGTTAGTGCCATTTGCAAGAAATATAGGTAAAACAAAATATCAATACCACCGGCAATTATTGAATACTATAATTCTTACATGTATATTCCGCTCAACAAAATATCTTATTTTTTAACAGGATCAGATGCATATCAAAAGAAAGTTTAGCCTAATACATATTTTGAAATGGGGTATTTGAATATCAATTAATTTATGAAATTACCAAAAACAAAACAAATCACAAAAATCCCACAAAGACCCAGAGAGAGTCAATGAAATAATCAGTAATGAATGCTTTAAGATTAGTGTTTTTACTATTTTTACAGACCTCCTATCAATAAAGGGAATGAAGAGGAAGATCTTTGTATGGCTTCGAAATTGCGGTACCTCCTTTCAAAAAGCAATGTCTTGCAACATGAGGTGGAATCTCTAGGCCTAGACAAGAAGTCTCATAAGTGGACAAAACTAGATGAATTGGATGCGGATCTAGACGACTTTCCTAGGTACACAGAAGACGAGGTCCAGGAGTTGACACTGGGCGTTTACCAGATGAAATTGGCAAAACACTATACCACAGAGCAGACATACCAGGATGGGACATACGAGATATGGATTGACAAGCAACTTCCAGGTCTTCTTGTATCCAAACTATAGTCTTGCAAGCCTATGCAAGACATACAAACGTGCGTGAACAAATGAACAGAAACTGATTGAATTCTGTGGGAGATGCAGCACAAATTCCAGAAGTTGTTGACAAGTGGGACAGAGGTCACTGAGGAATGACTTATGAGTGAAATTATGAGTGGAATTGTTTGCTTTTGACCTGAAGTGATTCATTATTTCAATTTGTCAAGCAATTGTTTTTTTGTAAACAGATCACAGCAATATCTTCTGTATAATCATAATAGTTTAACATTTCAAAAATGTTTCACCCTGAGTTTTATATTTTTATCATATTGATATATATTATTTCATAAATATTATATTACATAGAGTCACACGCGTATAAGTGCCTCATACTTAGTATTGTTCATTATGTACGTTCATGTATAAACATAAAAATAAGTATTATCAATGAATAAGCTTTTAAAAAATAAATATGCAGTATTTATGGAATTATTTAGTAAATATAACATTATATTTGCATAACAAAAATAATAAGATAATTATGGTATTGAATATTTTGATGAAATATAAGTGCAAAAAGGTCATTTATTGTGGATGAAAAAATGACAATAACAAACCGTCAACCATCTCAAAAATCCATAAAACGAAATACAAGTTCAAAGCAGAGCAACACGGACCTCCAAAAAGATAGAGGTAGGATTAGGTGCCGAGGAGGAGTGAGCATCCTCTGCTGACCGGTCGCACCCGCTCTTTGTCGTAATCGGGGGAAAAAACCCCGGAAAAGTCCGTAGACAATTAGGTGATAAATTATGTTCTAACAATTAGTATGAAAAACGTCAGTCGGCATGCGACACAGTGGATGATTGTATTTGCTGACAACGTCGTTGTATCGACCATAGAACTTACGAAAAGATGACTTCAAGCGAGCCTGTTGATAGTCCTGTTTTATTAACTTGTTTGTCAGTAGCTTGCCTCTCCCTAGAAACTGCTCATACGAAGAGCATGCCCTTGCGTATCGAATTAACTAAGAGACAAAAACACCATATGCAGGTGATAAAGGTATATTGCTACATAAGTAAGGAAAGTTGACTATAGAAAAATTGAAGTCATCGCGTTTATCATAAAGTTTTGTTGTTAGGTTACCATCAATGTCCATTTCCAGTAAAATATCCAAATATGAAACAGATGACGCAGACTCTGTTGTATCTTTTATTTCAAGTTTACTGGGATATATCGAGTCGACGTAAGTATGGAAATTACAATTGTTAATTGATGATACTTCGTCGATATACCTGAATGTTGAGTTGAAGGCCACAGCGAGTGATTTATTTTTTCCACGAACAAGTTTTTGAATAAATTCTGCTTCATAAGAATACAAAAATAGGTCTGCTAACAATTGGGCACAGTTGGTACCCATGGGAATTCCAACAGATTGTTGGAAGACTTGATTTCCAAAAACTACATAGATGTTGTCTATCAGAAACGCAAACATCTTTTTAATGTCAACTTCAGAGTACTTGTGTGTGCAATCAGAATGGTTTCTAACAAAATAATTTTTAAGATTTTCAATGACAAGGTAAGCACTTTTACGACTTCCATTTTTATTGAAGAAACAACTGTCGATGATATCAAAAAGCCTAGATTTTAATTTGTCATGGGGAATGGTTGTATAAAGCGTTGAAAAATCGTACGTTTTGATGCTATTGATTTTGGTAAGATTTTGTGACCTCAAAGTTTCTAATAATTCTTTAGAGTTTTTTAGTATCCACATCTGATTCACACCACTTCTGGAGTATATTGTTGTACAGTACTCTTGAAGTTTCTCCTTCACTACTGTAAGAATTTTAGTAAGGAGTAAAGAGAGGGGTTTGGTAGAACATTTACTGGAACCTGCTATATATCTCTGTTTGTAAGGACTTTTGTGAAGCTTTTGAATCGAGTACAGATAAGGTAAATCAAATTCATATTGTTTAGTGGGGTTATGAAAGATATCCATAACCGATTTATGATTTTGAAGTATT
Source organism: Magallana nippona (assembly GCA_033439105.1). Taxonomy (NCBI): domain Eukaryota; kingdom Metazoa; phylum Mollusca; class Bivalvia; order Ostreida; family Ostreidae; genus Magallana; species Magallana nippona. The sequence goes on along the minus strand of CM065923.1, from coordinate 50,074,399 downwards.
TCCTGCTTGGGAAGGCTGCTATTGGTGTAAGTAGGATTGCCATGTGTAGAATCGAAACCTAGTTCTTTGAAAATGCAATTAATATAATGTGCCTTACAAACAAAGACAATGTTGTTACTTGCCTTATCAGCAGGGACCAGTACATACTGATCATGCAATCTATCTAGTTCTTTTCTCACTTCTGCTTTATTGAAAACAGAAGGATAGATGGTTTTCATTTGACCTCTCAGCCGTCTAATACGAGATTTTAATATACATCTGATGTTTTGAACCCACTCTGACAAGGTATCAAGGTCTTCTTTTTCAGATTTTGCCCATCGATTGGCGTTATCTTCAACAGAATTCATGATATGTATAAAATTACGACGCCATATGAAGGATCTGGGCTCCCTAAATTTTGGTCCTTTCATAATAAGTGATCTTAGGTCTTCGTTGTTAACTAAATTAACATCACCAGTAATGACGTGTCCGGCAGGGCTATAGTTGTAGGTTGAAGAAGAACATGAACACGTTGGAGGATTATCTTTCAGATGTTCGATATTAAGGTCTTGTAGAGTTTGTTTGTAATTGAAGAGTTTGGAAGCAATGGTTGAAGTATAATTGTAGGAAATACAAGGGGTTGACTTTATCTTGAAATATGGCGGAATGCAGGACTGAACATTTTTTATGATTTAGAATATTGCTTATATTAACGGCATCGATTCCCTTGTTGGCATACTGCAGTTTGAAAAAAATACCGTGGTGCATGAGCAGTATTTTCTGTTTGTGTAGGTTTAAAAAGTCGATGATAAGCAATATCCATAATCATAGATCCGAGTCTGTATTCCGGTGAAGAAAAATCAAAAAGCGGCTTTTCCTTGACTTTTTCAAGAAGATTTTTTAGCTCTTTGAAAGGGACAGAGTAAAGTTTGGTGCGAATGTAATGGAGACCCAATTGTTTATTTACATAAGGTAATAATGAATCAAAGGAAACATCGTGTATAATTGGTTTGTTATAAGACCGATGTCCATGACTACGCCTACGTCTCTTGGTGTTGTTAAAAAGTCCCATTACATTAACATTGGTACACTGTGGACTTGAAAGATTCCCCACACTTTCAACATTATCGTTGCATCCATATGGAAAGGCCGCACCTAGTTTTCTTATTCAAAGTTCTTCTTGTTGTCTACGAAATGGCGTACTCAGCGATGGGCTATTGGTATGATGGTAATTTTTTCTAGAATTCTAACTTTCATAGACAAAAACAGAATGATCAGGGGAATTAAAATGCTTGTATAAAAGCTGCTGACCGCCGTTATTGATTTGAAATCTATGACCTGATATTCGTTTGTTCAGTGAACCATTGGTTTCACCAACATGGATGAGTCCACAAAGGGTACATTTAATTCCGTAGACAACATTAGAGATTTTACAGTCCAAATTTTCCCACGTTTTGGCATTAAAACTTTTCCCAGTTAGACTGCTTGTAAAAGAGGTCCTTGTGATCAAAATGTCACAGGTTTTACAGTTTTTGGCAGAACATTTAGAAATAGAACACATAGGATCAGAATCTGCAAATATATCTGTGAGAGATGTAAAGATATTCCTAATTTTTTTTTATAATCTCTTTAAAGTAAATTTGAATATTTGGTGTTTTTTATATTCATTTTCTTTTATCTGACAATTTCTTTTATCAATACAATTTGTTTTGTTAAGTGAAATAGAGTAAAAATAATGACGTCATAATTCTCAGGACTTGAGAAATCAATGTAAAACATTCCAACTTCAGAGGGGCATTAAAACTAAACTATTAAAGATACATGAAAAATGTTCATATATTATTAAAGTATGAATCCTTGTCTACTTTCTATGTTGTTATTTAAAATTTTCAAAGCAGGGCTGATTTTGACTACTAACGTACTTGGTTCTTTAATGATAGATCCTTACAGTTGTTTAACTGCCCATGTACATGCTTTAGACGGGGATTACTCCCAGGCCATTATCTAATATAGTAAAACACGCTTATAACGAACTACCAGGGACGGGCGATTTTACCTCGTTATAGGCGTAATTCGTTATACCCGTCTAGTTTACGGCATGTAATCAAGTCACGGGGATTGAAAATCAATTTGCTGTTAGAGTCAATTCATTAAGCGTGTTTGCTATAAGCGTGTTTTACTTTACTCTCAATAGATCATAACTCTTATGTTGCTGCATACTTCGGCAATCGGAGGATTGTCCACATCAATACAGAGAGATTCGTCAAGGTTACCTGGCAAGTTATGTCTAGAATACCCTGACAATTAACAATCTAATCATAAACTATGTCAGGGTTAGTCTTACAACCAGCTACAGATGAAGCTCTCAGAACCAGTTACACAAACTATGCCAGAGCTTACAACCAGCTAGTTAGACATAAACTTTATCAGGGTAAGTCTCACAACCAGCTTCACATAAACTATGTCAGGGTACGTCTCACAACCAGATACACATAATTAACTATATCAGGGTAAGTCACTCAATGTGCTACACATAAACTATATCAAGTCATACAACCAGCTACACTTAAATTATGTCAGGGGCATTCTCACAACCATCTACACATAAACTAAGTCAAGGTTAATCTCACAATCAGCTACACCTCAACTATGTCTGGGTAAGTCTCACAATCAGCTTCACTTAAACTATACAAGAAGTAGGTCATTCAATGTGCTACACATAAACTATGTCTGAGTAAGTCTTACATCTTGCTACACATAAACTTTGTCAGGATTAGTCTTACAATCTGCTACAAATAAAATATTACAGGGTAAGTTTCACAACCAGCTACACGTAAGCTATGCCAGGGTAAGTCTCATAACCAGCTACTCTTTAACTATGTCAGGGTCATTCTCGCAAGCAACTTCAAATAAACTATGTCAAGGTCAATCTCACAACCAGCTACACATAATAAGTGACAGGGTAAGTCTCACAATCAGTTTTACATAAACTATATCGGGATAAGTCTCACAACTAGGCACGCAAAAAATACTGTAAAATCATTAGATTTTGTGGTGGCTTAATTTTCGTGGTATTTCTGGGTAGCCCCCCCCCCCCCCACGAATTACATCCTCAATAAAAACTGTTGCATCCATGAAATATAACCCATGCAAATAAGAAATGAACTCACAATCCACGAAAATTGGCCCCCATGAATTACAAACTGTCAACCATCTCAAAAATCCATTAAACGAAAAACAAATTCAAAGCAGAGCAACACGGACCTCTGAAAAGATAGAGGTAGGATCAGATGCCTAGGAGGAGTGAGTATCCTCTGCTGACCGGTCACACCCGCCGTGTGCTATAAAAATGATTCTTTAAATGATTCCAGAGTGTGCCAGAGAAATTAACATCCGCATAAAATCGTGAGAAGAACATCTCATGGAGTTTTAAATCTGATGTAAACCAAATGAAATATGATAAAATTCGAGAGTTCTTGATAATATATTCTCGCAAAACGGTTGAATCGCGAAATTAAGTAATCGCGTAAAATAGGGAATCTACAGTATGGTAGGGTAAGTGTTCCAATCTGCTACACATTTAATCTGTAATCTTATTATGTAACTTTGTTGTAAGTACTGACGGTACATAGTGATGTGTACACCATAAGTAGCACCACCGTGGTTCAGTGGTTGTTATATCGCGGTTGTTCCCTATCAACTAGGCGTCTACTGGTGTCAGATGTCGGCCTGTGTCTTAGACTTGAAAGTTGATACTACTATGTTAGTACTGTTTGTGGTAGCTGATGTTTTTATTGTCAGGAATTGCAAGTTTTAATAAACTATAAAATTATCTTTTTTTCTGTTATTGCATAGTAATTTAAGCTGTAACTTATAGCAGGGAATTTGTGTAAAAAAGAAATTAATATGAATCAATATGTCTATATGTAATACATATAGATTAAAAACGTCGGCAAGTGATCATCAAGTCAGTCAATATTGTGTCAGAAGTCTATAAGATGTGTTAAAGGTCCCTTGGTGTTGTTAGAGAACACATGTGTGTTTTCATAGGTCCTTGCTTTTACATTATAGTTCTGATATCTCCTGATCTTGAACTGTTCTTCAACAGATGCAAAGTACAGACTTTCTCCCTCTTTCTTGTTGATGTTTCTATAGTATTGCATGACCTTGCCCTTTAAGTTACCACCCACGGTCCCAGTGGAATAATTAGGACATCTCTGGGCAGGTCAGGGACAGACACCAGCTTCCAATTCTCTGCAGCACTCAATCTTGTATTCAAGGCTGCCTTGGTTTAATAAAAAGCAAAACAGATATGATATTAATGATACCCCTCTGGCTTATTTTAGGTATAATTAAACAAAAGGAATTTAAGGTATTTTCACAAGACTGGTAAATTAATTATCACCATATTAAGATGAATACTATCATGAATATGTTCCATTGTAAGTGTGTAATACATTTGCCATCTTTTCAACAATGTCCATATTTGGTCCTTGCAGAAAATAAACGTAGACTATTAATACTTGGTTAATCTGTTTAATAAATATGTATTTTGATGACTGCAAAGACTTACCAACTGAAGGTCATGTCCGACCAGTTTTTGTTCGTACAGAATTATCACAGCGTTGTAAAGTTTCTTGAATCGCCGTGAAATCCCAGGAAAATTAAAAAAAATTGTACACTTTTTCATAAAACGTTTGCAAGGAAAAGATGACACGGTGGCTTGACAGCGACGGAGGTTTTTACGGAGCTTCCGCGGCGTGCAACTGCGTCCCCATTGAGTTCTACTTGGCAACTGACTGCGCACTCTCCGAGTGACCTTGCCGTCTTAAGAGTTTTTACCTCGCCTGTACTGCGTGCTCAATGCGTTGAGCACATGCAGAAGACATTTTTGTGAAGCAGTGACATTCGAAAGGATAATCCGAGAGGTCTCCGCGCAAGCGCACTCGACTTATTAATCTTAATTGCGATTATTGGCGTTAATGGAGCGCGCAAACGGAGCTCTAATGGCATTGATGAGACCTAACCGTGCTTCCACGGCGATAACACTTCGTTATTATGCGTGTTTATGCAAAGCCACGGTGCGTGCTGTGTGCATGCTCAAGGTATGCGCCGTCGAGTGGCGTTCTTGGCGACCAAACCGCAACTAATGCCATTGCGTTGTTGTCCACTGTAGGAGACTCTACTGCGCGAAACTTGGTGTTCTGTATTTTAATGGACGCAGCATGGTCATCTTAAGGACGCAGCCCCGGTGTGACTGACAGGGATTTAAGATGGCAGGGAATTTTTGTTCGGAATTCTTATAAGGTTGAAATGTATCGGCGATCGAGGCATTTCAACGGAACTGCCGTGGTGTGGAACTGCGTATCACGAAGTTCTACTTTGCAGTTGACCCCGATTCTCCGAATACTTATGACGTACTAAGAGTTTTCATCTCAAGTTCACGGCGTGCTCAGTGTATTAGCTGCGTGCACAAGACGTTCTTCACTTATGGGTATATAAATTCCAATCTTTATTATTGTATGCCAAACAAATAGAAATTTTGAAATTTATTACTGCATGGTAATCAAATGATAAAACATTGTTTTTGTTTATGTTATTTTGATTAAATAAGGTTAACAAGTTGACTAAGAATAACCGTTATTAGTAAGTAGAAAACAAAGAGCAGCTAGTAATGGACGCCGTAGAAACACCGTCAGGGGGTGTGATAACCGCAGTAACAACTCCTAATGGTCATTGTGTACGCAGTAAAGTGAATAACAACACATTCAAACGCGGCAGATGCGCAATGAACGCACGAAAGAGAGAGACACAATGACAGGCCTCTGTGTAAATGCAGTCGACTTATTACTGCGTCTATACTTCGATTATGAGCGTTACTTGTGCGCACCAACGGAGCTCTTGTGATGCTGTTGGAGACCTTACCGCGCTGTCAAGTCAAACCCACCTTATTTCTACTGCATATTTGTTAGAACGTAGAGCGCGTACTTTGTGGTTGCTCAAAATGCACACCGTCGCATGGCGTTGTAGGCGAACCTACCGCGACAAATGAAGATGCCGCTGTGTTTAAAGCGTTCAGCTTATCACTGTATTTTAGTGTTGAGTTAGTGCCCTTTGATTTATTGGTTTTTGATAATTTAATTGATGTCCCCAATAATGACCGATTAGTTTGATAGTTATTTACAATAATTAATATCCTATATAAATAAATTGTTGTACATAAGTATATTTAGGTTACGTCTGGATAGTTTGTTTATTTTTGGTTTTCCATTTTAAAATACTAAGAATTATCCTAGCCGGTGTAAAGAAGAATAATTATCCCTGTAGAACCGGGGGTCATTTTTCGATGTAGAATAATGACCCCCCAGCTGTAGAATAATTGAATTATTTTGAAGAAAAAAGACCCAGGGGTAATTTTTCTTCATTTAAACATGAAGAGAAATGACCCCCGTAGAAAAATGACTCCCGCCGTACACGTAAAAAGATATATATGTGTTACCCCATACCCAAAATATTTGACTTCTAAATTACTTGAATTTTCACTCTGCTCAGGTGAATTTGAAGCGAAAAATACTGAACTTGTTAAAAGATCGCTGTATATTGGTTTTCATATCCGTAGCAAACACACATTGACATAAATTGATTGTTATGTTATTTCACATTCAGAGACCAATATCGGCTTTGTATTAATTTATGTGAGTTTTTATGTATTTTTCAAGTGAAACACAAAAAGACCTGTTTTTACACCGAACATGGCATTTTAGAGCTTAATATTTGACAGATAGATAGATCATTCGAGTAATAATTCCTAACAGTGGAGTAAACTTTTCATAATGGTGGTTTAATTAACAATTCTGGGTGCTGCACGTCCATACCCAGTAGTTAATAATAAGGGGATTATACACGTCAATGCAAGTATAATTCATGACCAAAAGAGAGTCTACTCTTTCATCGAAAATAAAAAGAATTTCGTTATATAGTGACTTGTATCTCAAAATAATTAGGGCCCACTCTGCGGGTGTCCTATAGTGATCGGTCTGTCCGTCTGTCCTTTCGTCAATCCGCCCTTCTGTCCGTCTGAGATCACTTGTCCGGGGCATATCTTCTCTCCTCTTGGCCCAATCTGGCTCATACTTTCCTATAGAGTGTCTTTGGGTAAAGGATGTGAAGTGACCTTGAACCAAGTGTTTAGGTCTAAGATTAAGGTCATCGCAAAATTATCTAGAAAATCCTTGTCCGGATCATATGTTCTCTCCCTTTGGTCCAATCCGTCTTATACTTCATCCACAAAGTGCCTTTGGTCAAAAGGTCTGCAGTGATCTTGAAGGACCTTTCTAGGTCAAGGATCAAGATCATATCAGATCACACAAAAAACAAATTTCAAAGCATAGTTTACCCCCTTTAGCCCCATCTGGCTCATATTTCTTATAAGTAGAGTTTTATGGCAGGTCTCTTTAAAATCCAGTTTGTTTCCTTAATTTGCTGATATTAAACAAAACAAAGCCTTTTGGTAAGGGATAATGAGCTTGATTTAAAGTTCTATGGCAACCTGAAAACTCAAACCAAAATCCTCTGAAATACTTTTATCTTTTTTTCCATAATTCAAGCGGAGCCCTTTAAGATGGTTACCATTTCAATGATGTCTATAGTTTTAATGTGTTTTCACTCGTAATAATGAGATACATGAAACTCGCTGTGATAAGAACTATACCTCTGAACAATATGTCAGTATCTTGGTACATGTATAACGAAAGATATTTTTTCTAAAATATTCCCGGCCCCTTCTTTTACTTTAAGTTTATTTAAATATGAATTAAATTACTCTTACTTTTTGTTTACTAAAATAAAAATTTCAAAATTGTAGAAACAATTTTACATATAACAAGAAATGATACTGAAAAACTTAAATTAAAAGGGGGTCGTTATTCTACAGGGGTCACTTTTCTTCACGTAGAGTATGGTAAATTTTATAAAAATGACGCTTATTCTTCAGGCATAAGGGGTCATTTTTCTACGTAGAATAATGACCGGGGGTCATTATTCTACATCGAAAAATGAACCCCCGGTCATTTTTCTACGGGGTCATTATTCTTCTTTACACCGGTATCTAAATAGGGACAGTGTCGATACTACTAAATTGCGATTAAAAGCATGATGTTGTTGATTTTGTAATTTATATATCGGCAATCACTGACGCAAAGAAAAGTTTTGAAAGTTTATTCTCATCTTGGTATATAATTTTGCAGTAAATATGAAAAAGTAATATTTTATTTTTGTTTCTTAAATATTTTCCGTCGAGTGTATTTTGATAATGCATGGTGCAGAAAATGGTGTGTTAGTATACTATTTTGTTTGAAGACATTGACTAAGAGGTGAAGCAAACAATTCCAATATTTGTCAAATGAAAATGATTTTACTTCTGACAAAATAGTGTAAAGGTAAAAATAAGACTAAATTCAATAACTTTTCAGACTTGGCATAACATTTGCTACGGTAGACGGCATTCAAATGTGTTCAAACAGAGAACCGTTTATTTGTTTATCAACATGTAAATGACAATTATTATTATGTAAAAATAAAACAATTTAGTCCGTGAAGTTATTCTTTTAACTAGTTACTTGTCTAGACCTCTTTAGTTTTCTGTTGTTGTAGTTGTTTTTGTTGTTGTTGTTTTATTTTTGCTTCGGCCACATCCTAACCGTGAAACCTATGGTCTTTACAAACAGTTTGTGCGGAATGTCAAGCCTGGAAGCTGACCACTAACCACCATGTGACAGAGAAATCACGGGAACCACTAATGGGAGAAAACGCCAATCACCCAACTCATGCAAACCCTGGATACCAAAACTCAATATCATCCTATATACATGTAATCTGATTATGTGAACTACTTTGGTGTATGTACTGACGGTACATAGTAATGTGTACACCATCGTGGTTCAGTGGTTGAAATATCGCGGTGGTGTACCGGTCTCAGATTTAGACCCGTGTCTTAAATTTAATTGTTGATGCTACTATGTCATTATTGTTTATGGCAGCTGATGTTTTAATTGTCAGGGACTGCAAGTGTTAATAAGCTAATAAATGATCGGTTTTTTTTCTATTATTGGATAGCATTACATTGTATAAGCAATAATTCATGAGAGTAATTTGTGAATGAAGAGATTAGTCATTTAATAAACGATTTAATAGTAAATAGCAAGTTTGCCACTGTTGTGTCAGAACTCTATAAGATGGATGAAAGGCCCATTGGTGTCGGTAGAAAACACTTCATGTTTATTTCCATAGGCCCCTGCTTTCACATTACATTCCTTTGATCCCTCGTGAACTTGAACCGTTTTTCTACAAAGGTCAACGAACGCACGATACAGATTTTCTCCCTCTTTCTTGTTTATGTTTTTATGGTATTGCATAACATTGCTTTTAATAATCCCGCCCAAGGTCGACTGTGGAATGATTAAGACATCCCCGGGAAGGTCAAGGACAGACACCAGTTTCCCATTCTCTGCAGAACTCAATCTTGTGTTCAAAGCTGTTTTGGCTGAATAAAAAACAGGACAGACCTGATACTATTATTACCACTCATTTCAAGGTCTAGTTAACAAGAAGAAATTAAGGTATAACTATCTACAATGACTAAGAAGATAAATCTATCGATAATCACCATATATGTATTTAAGTGTTTATTATGAATATATTTAATGTAGATCTTACTGTGTAATACAATACTTTACCCATCCTTTCAACAATTTCCATTTTTGTTCCTTGCAGGAAACAAACGAAGATCATTAATCCACGATTAATCTATTTAAGAAAAATAAATTTTGATTGCAAAGACAGTCATTTCACTTTCGGTACTAAGCAGAAAAGACATCATATATTGTACGAACAAGAGAGAGCTTATTGAATGTGTATTTTTGAATATATTTTATAAACAAATAACATTCTTTACTTCAGAAAGAATGACAGCATTGACAGCAAACTTGGAAGCAAAAGAAGCTGGCTTAGATTATTGTTAAAAAGGAATGTTATGTATTACTAGCGCAGCTGGCCAAAATGGCTTACCGTTTACTCGAAAAGTTCGGTTGAACGTGAGGTTTGTCAACTCGTAATGAGTATCGCAGAAGCTTTGATGAAAACCAAGAAAGCTACTTCAAACCTTCAATTTTCGTACTCTGTTGAGAAACGCAAACAAAACAGAAGAAAGTTTACATATGACGTCACAGTGAACTTACGCTGTATTTACCGCGATAAGATCTTCGCTAATCAAGGGTTTCTGATCCGCACCGCTACTCAACAACCCTTGGCTATCGAGCTATCTAGAAGTCGGATTTGTTTAAATTACGTGATATTTCAATTTATTTATAGTGTAGCCAATGAAAACATGCGTACTTAAGTCGATGGATATACAACAATGGCGGCCTCCATAGACATTGAGCTGATAAAAAACAAATTTATGATTAGCGATTTAAGAGATATTCAGTCGAAAGGGATTGATCCCTTGCAAAAGGAAAAGACTTGTTTGTAGGATGTAAGACAGGCAGCGAAAAATCATTAATTTACGAGACTTTTCCACTGATAAATCCCGGATCAAGCGTTCTAGTGTTGGCACCACTCGAGACCATCATCAAGGAACAGTCGGAAAGGTTGCAGAAACTTGGATTTTCAGTAATATCACTTATTCCTGGACTAGAACATTGTGAAAGTGACTTTCTTTGGTAGTCCTGAAGCTGTTCTTGATAAATATCGGGAAGTGTTGTTGACGAATTCCTACCAGCAGAGAGTTAAGTTAATAGTTGTTGACGAAGCCCACACCATCGTGCAATATGTTAAAGTAGATTGTTCTTTTGTTCAGGTATAAACAAAACATCTTTAGAATCTGGAATTTGTGAAACCAAATTGAGACATAACCGAATGCACTGTAATATTGATAATCAAGTATCAAACTATTGAATACCTATTAAACCACTATTAAAGGAAAAAAGCATTTAAAGGCAAGGGTCAGGATGAATACCTTGATATACACTTTGATTAGTTTTTAAGTCAAGTGTATACGAACAATATCAAATGGTATTTTAAAATCATTCATTTATTTCTCCTTATATATTTCAGGGGATTTGGTAGTAAAGATGAGGAACCTTTTCGTTCATGGTTTTCGAACCTAGGAGAATTGAGGTCCCAGTTCCCCATAGCTCAAATCGTTGCGCTAACTGCAACGTCTTCTGTGTCACAGAGAAGGAAAATGTTTAATAGTCTCTCCCTCAACAAAGATTCTGTTATAGTTGCAGAGTCTCCCGATAGTAAAACTATTGAAATAACAACAATGCAGGTGCCGAATAATGAGTGTATACATGAAACTTTTAATTGGGAAATTGAAGAACTAAAGGAAAAAAAGATACATGTCCAAGACATATCATTTTTTGCGAAACAATTTTGACTGTATCTAAAATTTATTCGACATTCTTGGACATATTTGGAAAGGACTGCAAATGTTTTAACATGTTCCACAGCAAGTCTAAAGAAAGGGTTAAGGAAGAATTCGTAAAGATATGTCAAAGAATGGTATAATTCGTATTTTGATTTGCACTAATTCTACAGGAATGGAAGTAAATTATTCTCATTTAAGTATTGTAATACATTATGGACTCCCGCATGACATGGATACTTTCGTCCAGCAAATGGGTCGAGCAGGACGAGACGGAGACTTTTCCCATCAACTTGTTCTCTTTAAAGTACACAAGGGAATGTTGAAAAAATTGATACAGAATTGGTTCAAATGGCAGACGACTCTCATTGTCGTCATAAAATTCTTTGCAACTCTTATTGATGTTCCAACAAGGAAATCGTTCCACCTCACAATTGTTGCGATATTTGTGAAAAAAAATTGCTGTTGTAAAGAGGACACATGCCCTCAAGCACACCCTGCAACTGGTTTAAGTCATCTCCTGTACAGATCAACATCAACATGTTCTAGAATACAGTTACAGAGCGCTTTTTTCTGAAAAAGAAACTTTTGCCCTTGAAATTTTGTCTGTTTGATATCTGGTGATCTTTTTCATGGATTGAATGATAAAGTAATTGATGACATCCTCTCCTATCTCGTCCTATGACATTGCAGAAAAAGTCTGCACTATAATTAATGAAGTGTTTGGAGATAATGAAATGTACAAATTTTGAGTTAGATAGTGATATATCAGACTTAGAATAATTTAAATATTCAAGTAGTTTCAATTTTTTTTTCTCCTTGTAGCTTTTTAAGAATTTAGAATATATTAAATTGTAAATTAAAACAGTTACTGCACAGGACCAGTTGAAACACTTTGGGTCAAAAGATCAATGTCTGACAAAAATCTAAATTCATAAAGCCCCCCCCCCCCACCCAATTGAAACTATTAATGTTACATCATATATATATATATATATATATATATATATATATATATATATATATATATATATATATATGGTTTTCATGAGCTCTCTTGTGTAACTAATGATATTTTCATCATTTTCTGATTTTTGGACGGGTGGTACCAAAATGTGAATCACATTGCTATATAATGTTTTGCTTGATGTCATTTTGAACCTGACTTGACAATGCAATAACTCGAGCACTCTTGTAGGTCACATTTACACCTTGGGAACGTAAATTCTGTTTGATGGATTTCACGTTCATTTCTACTAGTAAATCATTTAGAACATTTTCCCCCAGACCTCCACTTGTATTTGCACAACACTTATATTCGAAAGCTTATCGAGATGTTAGTAGAGCTTCCTGATAAGCAAGACTTCGCCATAGCCACAGCCGATATTTGGTATGATGAAATTCATCAGCTTAAAGTATTTCAAACTTGGCATTGCAAAATATCTTATCTCCATCTGCCATTTGATATGCATCGTATGTATCGCAAAGGGTCAAAGAACACTTCATAAAGGAGGATATTGCTTCTGCAGCACCATCTTTTGGGCTGGTATGTGTACTTCTGCCTCTCAGGAAAAGTCCAATTATGAATGCTCTGTAAATGTCTCTTAAAGTTTCTAATTGTCTTGTAGCTTTTACTGCATCCACACACATACAGACCTTCTGCTGCATTGTAGCAAGCTTGGAGCTGTGCACTTTGATTGTCCATTTCGTCCAAGTTGGTTGCTTCCTCTAACTAAGAATTAGGAATATATTATTAAATCACAAATTTTACATAATCACTTATAGAGATATGTTAATACTTTTTTTTCAAACTTAAATTGCTACATTCATAATACTACACAACAACATGCACATACATGTAAAAACTGTTAGCAACACTTTTTAGATACATATGGTAAACTGTTAAAAATATATGTACCTTTCTTGACATAATGTTAAAAAAAATGTTGACCTATTGATTTAAGCCACCCAAATGTATCTTCAACTGACCATGTCGAGATCAAAGATGGTGTCTTGTTCCTTGTCGGCGAGGAGTCTAAATTCTCCATTCCGAAGAAGTCCAAAAAGGCGCTACAGATGTATCCGTCTAACACACCTTCCACAAAAGCATGTCACTGTATTCGTAATACCTATTATTTTTTTTATAGGTGTTTCAAGGCCAATTCTTAAGTCACAGTTCATAATTTAATTATTAAATTTTGTTTTTTCCAATATAAAATTTCCATTTTATGATTCATATAGAAGATCTTTCGATCAGCATGTACTATAAAAAGATATACAAAATAAATCCCACTATCATTTACCTGAATTTTTCTGTAACTGCTTCATGCCCATGTACATCTCTCCTGTTTACTCTGTTACGCAACTGAAATAAGGATCCCTGATCTCTGGCTGACTTACATTTATAAAAGGTGGCATAATTCCCTGGAAGACAATTACTCCAATCGATGAAAAGTCACACAAAAAATAACAAATCATAAGTTTTAAATATTTTTACCAATGCAATGTATTAACGTAAGTGATCATTTTGTAATTTCAATGAATGTTCAAAATTTTGACAGTATTTTTCAATAAGAAACAACTTACAGATTTGACATATTGTAGTACAAATATGCAACCCTCCTAATAAAACTCTCAATTCACTGGATTAAAATGCACCCCCCCCATCCCCCCAAAAAAGAAGAAAAGGAAGAAAAACAATAAATAACTTTCAATTCAATGGAGTAAAATCAATACATGTATGTAAAATCTTAGTTGTTTTGAAATGTTTTGACAGTGTTAGTGATTAATGTAAAGTAAGGTGTAAAATCAAAAGAAGTTCATATCATATACTAGTACTTTTAAAGGGTGGGGGGGGGGGGGGGCTTATAAGTTAACATGTATTTCTTTTCCAACATCATTGATTTCACATCAAAGAGCAAAAAGTTTGCATAACTGGTATTTGACTTTTTTTCTTCATTTTATGAGTTAGCAAAGGAAATAAGATGATCATATGTGAACAGATGACTATGCTGTGACCTTGATAAAAGCTATTAATATGAACACGTAAACAATTATGTATAAACTGTGCAATATGAATTTAACCTATTAATCACTATTTTGAAAATGTCCTTCGGAAAGTACATTTTGAGTTTAATTGTGCATTATTATAATCTCATACGTCCAGGTATGGGACGAGAGTACTATATTTACCATACTTACAGACTCTATAGATGTTTTGCTTTTGTATGCTTGTCACGAATTACATGTTCTCTGTCGAACTTTGACTTATACTCATGTTTTTACTCATGCTATGTACTGATGCGGGAGACTGTAGGCCCGCATCCCTCGACGCTGTGATGGACAGTTTGACAGTTTTGATACTGTATTTGGAACTAAAATACTGCTTTCGAATTTAATCACTGATTATACACTCATGAGCAGCACAGGGTCATGACTAAGTGGAACTGTCCGTCATAGTAGAAAATGTATATATATTCATGTCATTTGTTAGAGATCAGATTGGATTTTAGAATTAGATTGGATTTTAGAATTAGATTGAAACTTATCCCACTATACGACACGAAGTATGAAAGTTTGAAAAACTTTCACTCGGACTTGCTTGATCAATAATAAGCAGACGGGGAGACTTTGTGCAGTAACCAAACGTCTTACATCTGACTTATTATCTTGGTGCCGTGACCAGGATAAGCGAAGTACAAAGGCAAGGACAAGAAAAACTTTGAAGGTAAGAATCCTTTTCTATATCACTATCGTCTTTATTTTTGCTGTGACCTGAACAGCAACTATCATGACAACGAGTGGCTATGACAGGGATGAGTATAGGAGACAAATGGAACAATTAGAACAAAGTGTGGCAAGTTTAGGTCAAGATAAAGGGGAACAGGGTAAAGATTCCTCAGTTAAGTCTCCGGGAAGTGGTAAGGAATTATTTCATGAATCTAGGGAGTATCAGTTCCATGAACCCAGACATCCGAAGCCGGATGCTGTTGACAACCGCTGTTTTAAGTGTAAGAAAACAGGCCACCGAGCCAGATTTTGTAAGCAAAACAAACCTCAGGTTAGGCCCCGCCCCCAAATAAATAAACCAGTCAATAAAAACAGGCTGTACATACTATTGAACGCAGTCCCCGTTCACCTTTTGAATGTTGGAACTGTGGTAAACTAGGTCATGTGCGTGCTGATTGTTGGAGCTCGCGCAGTTATCAGAGAACGCAACAAAATCGTGGGAGACAGATAGGTCGCCAGAATAAGTCACGCGACACTCAGAATGATAATTATGAAAGTATGACTTCAAGTTTCACTCCTCGCCCTTCTTTTAATGAACAAAATCAGGAAAAATAAGACGTTCTTTCTTCGTTGAAGCCCGAAGAAAGAACTTTAAACAAAGACCTAGATATGAAATTAATTTTACCAACAATCCCAGTAGTTGTTTATTAAAGATAGGTAAAAATAAAATTAGACTTTTGGTAGAAATTAGTGCCGCTGTATCTTTAATCAGCAAGAAAATGTTTGATAATATATCCCCTCTCCCTAAATTGTGTAAAAATGACATTCCCGCTCTTCAAGCAGCAAACGGTAATTCTTTAGTTGCGAAAGGGGAACGTAAATATTTCGTTTAAGATTTCAGGTTTAGCGTTAGAACATAAGCTTTATGTGACAAAGGGACTCAATCGGAATCTGATTCTTGGTCGCGATTGGCTCAAGAAGAACAAAGTTCGTTTATATTTTGACTTGGGACTCATGCACATAAATGGCAAAACTTATACAGAACTCAAAGAAGACCTACACATCTCAACAATTGTGAGAACCCCTAAGAAACTATTTGTGAAACCAAATAATGTGTCTGTGTTCTATGGGAGAGTGAATGACAATTTCCCTACTCAAGAAATTGACTTGGTTGAAGTGAATTGCATTGACAATGACTGTATAATGGAAGATCAAGGACTTTATTTAAAAGACTCTGTTTGTGAGGTTCGCAAGGACGGAAAAATTCCCTTGATCTTCGTAAACCAAACAAATAAGGGCTTTAAGATTGCAAGAGGATATATCGTGGGACGTATTACCATCGTAAACCAGAAGGAAGTCTCAGAGAAATACTCCGGACAAGACATCAAAGAAAAGATTGACGTACCAAAAATATTTGAACAACCTATACAAAGACTGGTAAACAAGAACCAAGACTTATTCGCTAAAAAGGACAGTGATCTTGGAGTAACGGACACAGTGAAGATGAAGATAGAAACAGGAGGTAATCACCCTATAAAGAATATACCGTACCGAGCGCCCCTAAATAAGAGACAAATCATAGATAAAGCAATAACGGAGATGATGGATGCTAAGATAATAGAAAGATCACAATCACCTTGGTCATTTCCTCTAGTGGTAGTGAAAAAGAAGATGGATCAGATCGGATTTGTGTTGACTTTAGGAGCCTCAATAAGATTATAAAGCCAGTGTCATTCCCACTACCATTAATTGATGACATTCTGTGCTTGTTAGGAAGGGCCAAGTAGTTTACTGCTTTAGATTTAAAGAGTGGATATTGGCATGTAAAGCTAGAAGACTCTAGTAAAGAAAAGACAGCCTTTGCATGCCACAAAGGATTGTTTCAGTTCAATCGGATGCCATTATTCGGGTTGAGTAACGCGCCAGCAGTCTTTCAAGAGCTGATGAACATAGTTCTTCAGGGACAGGAGTTCGCCATTGCATACTCGGATGACATCTTAATATTTTTGAAACACCAGAAGATCATCTGCGCCATATCCAAGATGTATTTCATCGCCTAAGAAAGCACGGATTGAAATTGAAGTTTCTTTAAATAACAGACAGAATATCTCGGTTTTATTATCAATGAACACATAGTTAAACCAGATCCGAGGAAAGTAGAAGTCATACAGAAGTTACCTGCACCCACTACCTTAAGAGAATTTCGTGGTTTCATAGGAATGTACAGCTATTATTGAAGATTCATCCCGAATTTCTCGAAAATAGCGGAACCTTTGATTGACCTTACCAGAAAATACACCAGATTCAAATGGACACCTTACTGTCAAGAAGCGTTTGATTTCCTTAAAGAAAGTCTAACATTGGTACCAATATTGGCATACCCAGACACTAACAAGCCTTACACCTTATATACCGATGCCAGTGACAACTGCATAGGAGCCTGTCTTACTCAGAAGACAGATGAAGGAGAAGACAAGCCAATATACTATCTGTCTCATAAGCTGAGCAAAACTCAGGAAAAATGGTCAACTATTGAAAAAAAAGAACTTTTGCCATACACTATGCCCTTCAGAAGTTAAACCACTATCTCCACAGCGCTCAATTTACTATAAGGACAGGCCACAAG
Organism: Magallana nippona; assembly: GCA_033439105.1. Classification (NCBI taxonomy): domain Eukaryota; kingdom Metazoa; phylum Mollusca; class Bivalvia; order Ostreida; family Ostreidae; genus Magallana; species Magallana nippona. The sequence goes on along the minus strand of CM065923.1, from coordinate 50,056,640 downwards.
CCATTGAAGTATATCTTTGAATCTCCGATGCAGAATATCAAGATTCAATAATGGGTACTAAGCATTGCTGGGTACAACTGCAAAGTGGAATACATTCAAATGCTGCGCAGACCTCTTGTCGAGAGTACCAACTGTAAGTAAATACAACAAAACAGAAAAACAGTCTGAGTGTGATGAACCAGATGTGAAAGATATTTTCTTCGAAGTAAATGTGTTAAATTCAAACGCCTTCTCACCTAAAAGACTAGCCAAATGTGAAGTAAGGCAGCCTGATGAAGTAATTAAGCCGTTCATCGAACTCCCAGAAGATGTTGATGTTAAAGAAAGTCAAACGAACGACGAACAGATAAAAAAATTGAAATATAGGCTTAGAAAAGGAACAGCAACAGCAACAGAATAAAAGAAGTTCCTGAAATTGACAGAATAATATACTATCTGTCAGACGGAGATGCAGAATGTCCAAGACTTTGCTTGTATGTACTTTGGAGTTGGAGTTCTTAGTAGTGCAACAATACCATGACGCACTTTGACACATGTGAGTGGACAAGACTTACGACGTCATCAGACAGAAATATTATATCATATATATCATGTTATGCCCAACCTATTTAAAAGCTTACATTCTTACATAGAAGGATGTGTGGTGTGTTAAACCAGAAGTAACAAGAAAAATCAACCCCCACTTCAAGAAACTGATATGCCACCTTTCCCAATGGCTAAAGTAGGACTTGACTTGTCAGGACCATACCCAACATCTCTATCAGGAAACAAGTACATAGTATCCTTCATTGCCATCTACTCTGGATGGCCAGAAGCTTTTCCTGTACCAGATAAGTCAGCAGATAACATAATGCACCTTATACTAGAAGAAATATACCCAAGATATGGTTGTCCTCTAGAAATCCTAACGGAAAATGGAACGGAAAATATTTACAAGAAAGTAGAAGAGACGTTAAAAGAACTAAACATTAACCATATAACTACATCCTATTACAGCCCTCAAGGAAATGGTAAAGTGGAAAGATTCCACAGAACTTTACATGATGTCATGGCTAAGAAATTGGTAGACAGTGCTGCAATTCGGGATATTCATCTTAACCAAACGTTGGCCGCTATCCGATTTCACCCCAATGATTCTTCAAAGTTCTCTCCGTACTATCTGATGTACAACAGAGATGCAGTGTTACCATTTGATATCTTAATGAAACCTCGACGAAGGTATATGGGAGAAGACCAACATAAGATTGCTCTACAAGAACAACATAAAGCCTTCATGTTAGTACATAAAAATATGAAAGAAGCCAAGAAAAAGCAGAAAGATCAAGCAGATAAGAAGAGTAAAAACGAAGAATTTCAAGTGGGAGATCCAGTCTACCTAAAGAATAATAGGAGAATGAATAAATTAGACAAGAAGTGGCTTCCGTATTACAGAATCATCGGGCAAAAGGGACCAGTTAGTTTCGTCATAAAAGACCAATTGACCGGAGCAACTACCAAATGTCACGCACGACAATTGAGGTTGGCTGACAACTCACATTGGCCCCTTTCATTTTCGCAAGGAAGTACAGAAGACGGTCGAACATTGAGAAGAAATAATTATGTGGTACCACCTGAAGAGGCATCTGACTCTTCAGAGGAAGAAGACACGCAACCAGAACCACTGGAGAGAGCAATTCAATTTAAGAAACGTGAAAGAGAAGAATCTTCTGATGAAGAAGATATCCCCTTGGCAGAACTTCAGCAACGAATAAGAGATAAAAAGATCATGGATGATCAGCAGCACAATACTGAACCGACAGAAGATACAATTAAGGACTTTGAGTCAGAGTCTGAAAACGAGAACCCTGAGTCACAAATACCCTTAGATAATTCAAGAGTACCCTTAAATAAAGACATTGAAGTAGATGAAGCGAAATAGTTCTAGACTTCACCTCAACCCTTCAGCAACGAAAACCAATCCCTAAATCCCGTAAACTTAATAACCAGAAATATAAAGAAGATTGTTTTGCAGTCTTAAAACAGTTAGTAATAGGATAAATAAAGTATCCTTTATTTTCAGATGTCAGAATCTGAGTTATTGGAACTAAGATTGATGTCCCCTACTGAACGAAGTACTGCCGCGTAAAAAATAAATGGCGCCGAGAATGAAGATGAGCATGCGCTGTAGTAGGGGGCGCTGTTAAGATTTGGGGAGTGTTTAAAATTTGACTCGGCGGTGGTAACAAATTCCGGAATGAGTAGCTATCGTAAACTTTAACAGGTATGATGCGAAGGAGATTAAAGTATCCTTTATTTACAGATGTCAGAATATGAGTTATTGGAACTGAGATTGACGTCCCCTAGTGAACTTTATATAAAAAAAAAGGTTTGGAAGATTCACATTAACGGCAACCTTGGACATACACAGCCATTATTTGAGTGATACAGAACCATACTCCGATGTGGTCACGATAATCATTTTAGCTTTTTACGTATATTACGCTTTGCACATTATATTGCGTGCTTTGCTCATAAAGCGACACTGTGATAGAGTACTCATTTCTGAACTGTCATGATTCTTGCAAATTTCTTGCAGAAATGGCAGGTGCAGAATCTGAGTGTTCACCGATGAACATATTTGAGTCTATGGAAACGATTAATGAAATCGACTGATACCAATTGTAGGGAAAGTACTTTCTTTTCTTTTTGGTACCTTAGATGAAGCAGACTTAGACACTATTAAAACTAACATTAAACATCTGGCAAATAATCAGCAACAAATAAAGCATGTATTGACTGAGAGTATGACCTTTATAAAGGATAATCAACAGAATATAAACGAAAATCGTAGGACAATAAATAGCATAATTACCAGTCTAAATGCCTCGAAGACAGAATAGTTAAGACTGAACGAAGAAATGCATGACACGCAAAGATTTTATGACATTTTTATTCGCTTTGATTGAACCTTAAGCAGTATATCTGAAATTGTTTCGGTAACTAGGAATCGATTAAAGCAGCTCAGACTGCGACGAAACATGCGTTCGTTAGGACATCTATCTCCGACAGTCGTTCCTCTATCGAACATCAGACAACTTTTATCAGAAATTGTGAATCAACTACCCCGAATCTTAAACTATCATTTGATCTAAATACTGATCTTTGGTCGTACTATAGAATATTACCATGTACAACTTCAGTGGGAGATGAAATCCTTATAATTGCACTGACCGTACCTCTTCTAGACACGAACAAGCGTTTCGAAGTCTTCAAAATTCATAATCTTCCAGTTCCGAATCTTATGACAAACCTGTTATCTGTTATCTAGGTATAAATTTGAAGAAAAGGCAGACGTTATAGATGATGTCCGAAGTACATATACGACGCTATCTGAGACCGAGTTAACCTCATGTCTAAGACAGCACGGAAATTTTTGTTCAATAGCTAAATCTTTCTACCCCGTAAGCTCAGGAAAATTATGAGTAATGAAAATTTTCTTAAACGATCTTCCAGGAATTACAAAACTATGTTCGGTTTCTGTAGAAAACAATGTAGAAGATCCAAACGCAGTCAACTTCCGCGAAGGAAAATGGTTGATCACTTCTTCTAAACCGCTGAACCTTAACGTTAAGTGTGGGGAAAATACAATAGGAAAAAAGGTAAGGAGTCCGATAGACATTCTGAGTTTAGGACAAGGATGTTCTGGTTTTCATTGATCTTTATTACTTCCCCCGTTTTACAATAAAGAGAATCAACTCAATATGACCGATTAATTTCAGAATTTCATTGACAAAATTGACACATGCACTCTTTGGGAACCTCTAAATTCAAAGTATCCAGAAATAGGACAAATTAATATACCAGATGAACTTAAAAACATTAAAGAATTTCCTATGAGTACACTTATGGCGGAATTGCCAGTAACTAAGTTACAGCCCATGGGATTATCAAATTGGGTGGAAAGTCCTTGGTTTTATGTCGTTTTAACTGTGGTAGTAATCTTTACGTTAGGAATTTGTATAAAGAAGAGAAACGGAAAATGGGTAGCATTTACTGTGTTGGTTGCTGGACACGTTGCCGCTAGAGAGATGGTGACGGAGGTGAAAATGATTCTTCCAAAGGTACGTCCTACTGTTGTGTTAACCCCGAGACACGGACTTATAATCAGACTATCGAACTAAGGGACATGTCAGCCCCAAGAAACCCCACCGAAACGGAAAGTTGGAAGCCTGTAAAACAGTTCATAGCATTAATTGTCTTATACTTAATTCTTTTGTTCGACGTCCACAGCCAGAAAAGGAAGTATATCACTTGATACTACCTCTTACTTTACATGTTCTCTGTCGAACTTTGACATATACTGATGTTTTTACTCATGCTATGTACAGATGCGGGAGACTGTAGGCCCGCATCCCTCGAGCCTTTGATTGACAGTTTGACAGTTTTGATACTGTATTAGGAACTAAAATACTGCACTGATTATACACTCATCAGCAGCACAGTGTCACGACTAAGTGGAACTGTCCGTCATAGTAGAAAATGTATATATACTCATGTCATTTGTTAGAGATCAGATTGGATTTTAGAATTAGATTGGATTTTAGAATTAGATTGTAAATTATACCACTATACGACACGAAGAATGAAAGTGTGAAAAACTTTCACTCGGACATGCCTGATCAATAAAAAGCAGACTGGGAGACTTTGTGCAGTAACCAAACGTCTTACACATATTTGGATCAATATTTATCCCATTTAGTTTCTGACTTTGAAGTCAGATTTAGTGTTATTTACTAAACCTTTGACCTAGCCTCCTGAAAAACTTTCAAAAAATTAATAATTAACAAATAAATGGAAGAAAACAATTTTAAAAAATTGACATTAATTCTGTGAAACAAATATAACACAAGTAGATTCATAATCCTACGAAATCCTTCGAGTCTGTGAATGAGTCCCTTCAATTGCTCGAAATCATGTGGAATTTAGCATATCCAGTTGGGCTGAGTATGCCCTTATAATTGTGAGGACATCCCCTCCAAAAACCCTTTTTTTTAAAATTACATGCGGATCTTCACCTCGGTATGACTAATGTGATTCTCGTGAACATGCTCTAGTATTGATATCATTTCTTCAGATTTATTCTCACTTTTATTTAACAAGTCTAGAATTAAGAAATTGGACCTTTTGCAACTCTCTTCAAGGTAAGGATGTTTTATATATGGCTGTACACAACTTTTGAAATCTTTCAAAGCGGGGATATACCTTGTTGCAGCGCAAAATATCCGCCTTGGGGACATCATCTGGCAGGTCTTTGTCCACAAACTGCCTCTCCACGCCAAGCAACAAAAACCAGTGGAAACTTTGGGCTTTGTTTGTTTTTGTCATAGATGATGGCCTCTTTGTCCAGTCAAAATTATCCCCAGTGACTTCAACTGGTAAATTCTGATTTTAAAAATAAGGGTTAAAGAGTTATCACATATTTTCCAACACCGAATACATGTGGTACACGTTTAAAGTAAAAATTTGATTCAGAATATGCATTAGTGAATTCAAAGTTGAATAATTCATAATTAGTACTAACACTGCAAGCATTTGATTGCTAGTCTTCTTTTCTTATGTTTTCTTCTACTTATTCTTGCTTTTGTAGCTTAACTTCATCCTGAATTTTTCGCATTTGAACCTCCTGTAACTCAACTTTTTTCCTGTACACAGTTTTAGGGCCCACTGTTAAACCCATGGTATTTAGCAACCTAATAGTCTATAAATCAAAAATGAAAATAAAAATCAACATTAAATCCTCTAATATTTTCAAGAATGGGTAAACATCAAATTATTGACATACAATCTAATGACAAAAAAAATCTTTAGAGTCTTTGATTTTTCTTATCTAATTTAAAAACATAATATCTCATCAGTTGCTTCTCCTTGGTCAAGAATTTGACCCAATGTATGATGAAATGCGGATAAGTGGCTAATCCTGGTAAAAAGAATGACCGCAGCTGCAACAGCCTGTCTCAACACTGATGCATTCCCCATTACACTACTTAGAAGGCTATGGAGGATAGAACACTTGCTCTTAAGCTCTTCAATAATTTCTTTGGCATCAACATTCCCTGATACTTGACGCAGAATTGATCTGCTACTCAGTTTACAAATGTTCTTTGATTCTTTGGATTTTTTATTTTTTTTTTTTGGAATTACAACATCATTAATGAATGAAGTTTTTAGGTTTTTCCGAATACAGTAATCATATTGCTTTACAACAAAAACGGTGCGTTCACCTTGCGTTCCTTGCTCTCTGCTCCATTCGCGCTCACCGTTCACAAAGCGCTTCACGTGCGTTCACAAAGCGGTAACCTTGCATTCACTGACTGAACGATAAGTGAACGCCAAACGAACTTTAGCGTTCACTTATCGTTCAGTCAGTTTTCATTTATTTTCATTCGGAACTCCAAAACGAAATGAATGGTCTTTGCGGATCACAGCAAAATGGGAAATAATGCGTGCGTAAAGGTGGAAGAAAACTTATATTATACATGAAACATCAATTTTATTCAGAATTCAATCAGTAGAATTTAAAGTACACATTATGAGAAGGTCTGTTTTTTGTTGTTGTTTTTAATAATTACAAGAATTAATACCGTTTTATGTTTTTTTTACGTCATTCATATAAAGAAGTCATTTAATATGCGTTTGAAAAAATATGAATAAATAATAAAAATAAAAGCAGTAACGTTTTCTTTAAAATTAAGACATTTCTTGACATTAGTTTTCTTCTCGGTGTGTCAATTTCAAGTGTCACCCTCACAAACAGGCATTGTTTTATAATGGTATATATAAACAAAACAATGAAGAATATTGATGCATGCCACATTTTTGGCAGTCCTAAAGTATGCAGTTATTGTGAAAATTTTAGGTTACACAATACAGCGATATATAACTACACAAAAAATATTTATTGCTTCATTAGAAGACTTCACTCGTTTAAAAAAAAGAAGAATTCAATCAACCAACGATTCGAAACATATATAAATAGACAAAATTATAAATAAGAAACGGGCGTTCATAACTAACGTCAAAAGAATAAATAACGTCAATGTTATTTATGTTTCTAAATAAACTGAATAGATCAAATTAAGAAATGTAAGCTTAATATATATATGCATGTAAATTTAACACTGTGCCGGATAATTATGCCAGTGCAAAGGTGGCATTTTTGCACCCGTCTAAGCTGCATATATCGAAAAAATTCAAATATGCCATATGATAGACCATTGCTTAAATAGTTTACAACCACCTTTGTTATCATTGTATCTCACCTGTCAGGTGAGATATTTACCTTTCAAAACTAAATTCCTACAGGAAAATAATTTTTCCCATAGGAAAAACAGTATTCCTGTAGGAAAGTAGAAAATTCCCATCGGAATACAAGAATTTCCTATAGGAAATTCAATTCCGATAGGATTTTATAAAATCCTCTTGGAAATTTTAATTTCCTATAGGAAAACTACCTGTCTGAGTCAAATTCCTACTGGAAATAGCTTTCTCCTATAGAAAATATAATTCCTATAGGATTTTTAGAAAATCCTATAGGATTTTCAATATTTCCTGAAGGAGAACCGTTTCTCCTATGAGAATCATCATTTTCCTATGGGATATTAATTTTAAAGGTAAATATCTAACCTGTCAGGTGCAATTCACTAAAAATGAGATTAACACAAAAAACAAAAAATTAAAAATTACATAAGAGATTTTTGAGAAAGTTCCGGGAATAAAATCTTACCCTTAAACTATAGGCTGGAGGATCTCGGAAAAACAACCTCTTTCTCTTTGATGTTCTCGGTGTTTCCTACACTCTGCATGTTGCCTATGTTGGTGGCGATTGTTGTGTACTACGGCTTGGAGGTATTCTTTTCAATTTTCAGGGCGAAGAACAATGTACAATTTGTCTTTTCTGTGTCTGTGTCAAACTTATTTTCCCACGCAGTGCTGTGAGAACTTCAACCTCTCTTGTCTAAGTTTTTCTAATCTATTCGAAAGGTCGAAGTCAAATTTCGGCAAGCGATTTAATTTCGCAAAGCAGACAGTACATACGTACTTATCAGACAATGATATTGTTCTTGTCAATGCTCCAATTGTGCAACAACAGTAAATGTAGGGGAGTGAATGACTCTTCGCTGTTTTGGCGTTAATTCTTTAACACAAATGCAACATATACTGCAATCCTCCATGTCGCTGTGTTCGGAACATTGTTGACATGAACTCGTTCGTTATTTTAAACGAACTGTCTTGAAGATGCCCGAAGGTAACATCATTTTATAAGGTACTCGCTGATTAATCAAAAGATATTAATTGAGGCCAATCACGTTTCGCGGATTTGCCGACTTTGAGATAGCTCGATAGGCCAAGGGTTGTTGAGGTGCGGATCTGAAACCCTTGGTTAGCGAAGATGGAATTTTCCATGCAAAACAAGTTGCATATACTTGTAGTCAAACCTTTAAATATATAATTATACACCTAAAAGGGGGGCATATACCATAAAATGACCAAATTAAAAACAAAAAAGTTATGAAACAAGTTAAAATTCAAACTCTATCCGAGGGTGATGGACTGTTTCAGGGTAAGGCAAGTCTACGGGATGATGGTTGACAATAATGCAACAAATGTATAGTTTCTGCTGCGCTCGCCCCAACGGTGGCATCGTTAAAACATATTAAATTGCATATCATATTTTTCACTAGGAGTCGCTGATCATGAGTAGAAAATTATGCAATCGGGTCATTTCAGACACGTATCCAAATTTTCCACAGATAGTAAAAATGTCCAATTGTTAAAATAGTTAGAATTTTACTGTAACATATTTTGCCTCTTGATCTTCCGTTGCTGGCTGAACCATAAGTTTAGCTGACGAACATTGCTGGAGAAGGATTCTTCCATTTGGTTGTGCGCTTGCCATTTTGAGGTATTCCGGAATAAGTAATAAATGGAGCATGACACCAAGGTCAAATCTTGCCGTCACTAGCCTAAAACGAGTCTCTATTTATATAATAGTGCACTATGTATCAAACCCTGACTACTATTAAGGCATAGTACATGCACAACACAACACTATTGTTATTATTATGCCGACTGTTCTATATACAGACGTGCTTTGCTAATAAGTAGCTGTGACGTTTGAGTGTTGTCTATTATAGTCCCTAAAAATAATCACCGGAAAAGCAAGCGTTTGTTCAAATCAAATCAATCAATTGATTTTATTGATTATTTAATCAACAAGTTGCGGTACAATAAAAAAAATCCACAAACGTTTATGTTCTTTTCAAGAAATGAGACACGATTGACTTCACCGAGAAAACTCGAGTTGTTTAGCAGACGAAATCTCATTGAATTTTTGACTTATACATTCTATATCAAGCGCCATTTGAAAAAGCGTTTTCATGATGCTGATGTACAATTTTTTTTTGAAAAATGTTCAATCAATTTGTTTAAAAGTTTATCAGAAACTTTAACTTTAAAATTACCGTAAATAATGAGGTGTTTTTGGAAAGTTTAATAATTTTAATTGTTTGAATGTTAATCGTATCTATCTATCTATCTATCTATCTATCTATCTATCTATCTATCTATCTATCTATCTATCTATCTATCTATACATATATATATATATATATATATATATATATATATATATATATATATATATATATATATATATATAACCACCGTAAACATCATCAGCTAAAGTAGCGTAACGGTAACGCGTTGGGGTTTTAGACGTAATGATTTTAGGGTCGAGAGTTCGGAGCCCGCTGTCGACCGCTGTCGAAATATCACCAATAACCGTTAGATGTCGCGTCGGGCAATATTTCGTCCCTCGGGGGCTAATATAATCAATTTTGCCCTCAACCCCAGTCAATATTTGTATAATGTACACGCTCCATTACTTTATGTTGAAACATCATTACGTTATGCGATCGAACACGGATACCCTCAGCCTTTTTCTATACATACTCGTAGAAACGGTAAGCTGAATCACCCAAATGGATCCAGGGGCTATTGGTACTTTGTCCAGTAAAGGGTCACCCAATGGGGAAATAAAATTTTTATAAAAAATGAGCAATTTTTCTATTCATTACATTTCAAAATAAGATTGATCTTTATTTTTAATTTTTCATTTCGTTGTTTTAAGAAAAATATACATATATTACTTACTACTCTAATATTAACACATTACGGTACTTTCACGACAGAACTTACTAGCTGGTTTAAGCTATTAAGAGAATATTCTATATAAGTTAGAGCCTTTAAAACAAACCAAACACATTTCCAAGTATAACATCTTTAAATTTACAATGTCAGCAGTACTTGACTTATTTTCAAAATTCTGGTTCCGTTCTCTTCCGCAAAATACAATTACCCGTGTGGGTATTGGTATTCATCGAAACAAAACGGACTGAGCGTAAATTCCATTCTCAGCCTATTTTCACGCCGATTCTATACTTATCGACGAAAGTATATGTATCATCATCATGGAGATAGTGCCGGTTCTACCAATACCAATAGTGTTTGCCATTCTGAATAATAAATTCTAAAATCGGCGAACACAGTTCCCCTCTCTTTTTTGTGTACGTTTTATTAATTTGTTTGTAGATTTTATTTTATATTAAGTTATCAAGTGCCCTCTTGAATAATAGGGAGAAGATTCATTCGTAGAAACGTAGCGTGCCCCTTTCCCAAACATTATTCCCACCCCCTCTGCAAAAAAAAAAATCATTTTAATAGCATAATAATTTTGTAGCAGAATGGCCATACCCAGTGAGGGTCAATTTCCTTAATTTAAGATACCAATAGCAACGTATCTTTTAACTACTAAATACTTTGAGACTAAATTTTAGAAAATAAATTTGTACTGAGTGTCCGCGTCACGATATTTAGGCTTTGGAACGACAAAGAACCCTGACTGCTAAATGACTGAGTGTGTAGAAACGAACTTAATTTGAATACTTTTGAAGTAAAAAAAAAAGTATAAATTAAAAATAAAATTTTAAATTTAAATTTAAATTTTAAGACTGCTAAATGACTGAGTGTGTAGTAACGAACTTAATTTGAACACTTTTGAAGTAAAAAAAAGTATAAATTAAAAATAAAATTTTAAATTTTAAAACAACAATCAAGGGGTTAATTTTAGATTTTATATCATTTGAAGTATTCAAGGGTCGGTGAGCACGAGAAGACTTGCATTGTAAGTCTTATTTTTATAACTTAGGTCTATTTACACTTAAAATTTAATGTTTAAATACGTAGATGTACATTCACTCTCGGGAAATTAAATTGTCAGCAACTTAAGTCCCTTACAGCTTTCAGAAAAGCATCGGTATATATATTTTCATTCTAGTATGATTAAACCACTGCTTCTTACAAGTATCTACTGTTGGTTTTTTTTTCTGGGTCCATTTTGGTAAATTGGCGTACCGTTTCTATGTTTATGTCATGTTGTAAATTTTGAATTTAAAACATGACATATATATAAAGGCCGGGGATATTCGCGTTTGTATAACGAAATGATGCTTCGACTTAAGGACGACGGACCTAATTCGCTTTGCGCAGATATATCGCGCACCTAAAAGGAGTGATAATTACTAACATCGAATTCTCAATATTACGTCATAATCACTAAAACTCAATGAAAAATCGCTTATGACGCAATATATAGCTGTTCAACGTCATAAATACACACTTTAAAATTGCATGTAGTAGGCAACCTTGCTATTATTTAATCAACATGCTGAAATACGCTTTTCAACATTATTTAACATGCACAAATTTGCTAGGGGATGTCAAAGTTCTGTAGTGAGTTTTATATTAGCTCACGATATTTATAAGCATCTACATAGATTATTTAACAGAGTTTGAGCCAGTGAACAAATCATTTACATTCCGATCCGCATCAATACTTGTATAAAAAAAACCATAGTAAAACGGTCCCTGTGCTTAAGTTTTGAAGTATCCTATTTTAAAAAAATGTATAGCACACTCTAATAATCTTACATAAATCATCTTCGAAATGATGTACAAAGCCTTTTTCATAGAGTTTGCGCAGTACTCTCATGAACAATTGAAGAAAATAACGTCACATCGCACTATGACATGTGCCCCCGTAAAAACAAATTCAAAAACATGGTCATTTTGTAAACGATATCAATTCAAAATCATCATATAAGTATCATATTTCAATTTGGATAGAAAATCTACTGCAGAAGTATTTTTTAGATTATATTTATTTTCTCTTACAGGAACGCTTTATTTAGATAGTATCTCTATAGGAAAATTTTTCCAAACCTGTTCAAACGTTTTGTCTTTTCCTCCTCATGAATTTTTCTAACGATCGTTCTGCTATTTGATTCAGTACGTAACACATAAAATATGTTACCAATTTGGCCAGAATAGATCAGAATAGATCAGTTTTGTACAATAAATAAATTTCTGTGAAAGAGAGAGAACAGCATTTCTGGTGTTTTTCCTTTTCTCTTGCGTTTCTTATGTTTGTGTTTACTCAAAATTTTGCGAGCTTGCCATTTTGTCAACTGTAGCCTTCCAATAAGTAGGTAATTTATTAAAAGGGGTGAATGACAATGATATATTTATTGAGCTTGGTCTTACAAACGATGATGCAAATCAGGTGTATTAATTTAAAATAAATATGTACATCGAATCATTAGACAAGTTATATATATGCTTGTGGTGAATGCATGTAACAGGAACGACTATGCTGTATTAGGAAAACGAGTATTTTAAACAGAAATCTATCTTTGATACAAAGTTAGTTATTGGAAACTCTGTATTGCATTATTTATATCCACTGTATATATCAGTCATATTTGCATTTATTTGGAAATCCATGACGTCATAATACAATGTCGCGTCAAACCTGATCACAGCGTATGAACACAAGTCAGCGTCACGCGTTTTGAAAATATAATTTAAGATATATTAATTTTATGAAACATCAAAACAAAAGGAAAATCAAAACAAAGCACATTCCGTCTTTATTATCAAATATTGTAATACATTGATCTAAATACAACTAATTTGTTTCCTTGAGTTATATCTAACTTAATGGTAAGAAATAACCCATATTTAACAACTCCAGGAAACACTGATAAGAGATGGGCAGAGTATATATAAGATAATTAAATTCCAATCATAGGGGAGGGGAATATATACAATCTTTGAGTTTTGTATATCATTTGCTTTAATTATTAATGAAATCTTATTTTTAACATCATTTACATCACGTATATCACATTTATATCAATTTGCATACATTTACAGAAATATAGAGGGGCCAATTTCCTTCTATATACGTTTATTTATGATAAAAAGATTGATTTGCTTCCACAAAAGATAGACTGGTAAGAGATGGGCATGGAAGACATAAGACTATTTCTTTCCAATTATAAGAGAAGGGGTTATATATACAAACTTGAAATTTCATTCATTCTTTGCAATTTTTGAGTAATACCATTTATGTGCCAGTTTTTTTTAACATCATTTATATCACATTTGCACACATTTACAAAAGAAAAAGGGACCAGCATACTTAAAAATACATATATATGATTAATTATGATTAAAAGTCTGATTAGCAAAATAAGTTGTAAAGGAGGAAGGGATGTTGACACCTGTTAATTGCTATTTTCTTGTAGAGGTCCCAAGTAGGGACAGAGCCCACAGCCATTTAAATTTAGAGCGTTTTAGAGTAAATGAAAGCGTAAAATTAGCCTCAATATTTGTTAATGTAAAAATCAAATAATTTACAATTATTTGCAAGCAATATTTCTTTAAATACCAATTAATAAAGATTTTTCAGTAAACATTTTCCTCTGATTACAGTGTCAACTTTTGCACGAAATCTTGTTAATATACGACTATTTGCTTTTACTTAAGGGTCCTGCACACCTTCTGGAAAATTATGTCATACAAGTCCTGTTTTTTATATTTCTTAAAGATATGAAATTCAAGCATGCATTTGACTTGAAAACGACGGGAAAACGATGGAAAAAAATGTTCAAGTTTTGTAATCATTTTTAAAAAAATCCAAAGTCCCCGCTATATCCTAACTCTGAACCTGCATAGTTATAGCCACTGCGCTACAGTGATAGACACCAAATTTTGGTTTCATAAACAGTTACACAATGAGTTGAAATCACCATGTTGTGACGTATTGTCATAAAAAGTAAAAGTCACGAGGTGTCGAGGATCCTTAAGGTTTAAATCATGATGATTTCACAAAAAAACAATTTTTATTTGAACCCGCCTTTGGCTTTACAATAAAATCAAATACACTTATTCCAAATTACTGATACATATGTGTTTATTGGTATGGTGCTGACTGAACCGTATCCTGTATTCTGTATGGCGGTTTGCATTCTGTTCGCTGGAAACTGCGAGTGACTGTTGGTATGAGTACAGGGCAGCCTGGAGGTTCCCTGTGATTTGATGACAGATCCCCAGGATCTCCAAGGAGATGTCTTTGTATGGATGACATACCTTACATCCCAGATTATAGTGGATTTGGACCTGAAGCTCATCGAGAGCTATTTGTGATAATGTTGTATCAATATGTTTGTAGCACAGGAACTCCAGGAATTGTAACATTACAAACACTGGGATATATAACATAGGCCAATTGTCCTGTTGAGAAGAATGCTGTTCTGGTATTAGTTTACTGATATAACAGATATAATTAAAAAGATTGATATCCCATGTTACAGCCTGTCCCAGCTTTGTAGACCAGGACTGTCCCCCTACAAACTCAGTATTCCTCTCTGTGTCTACATTTCCCCTATACATCAGATATGGCTGTGCTAATGTGACCTTTGTCTTCTCTATAACATTAAAAGCTTCCCTGTATCTGTGTGTATTGTAATAACAAATGGCTATGAACAACACATCAGAAACACACCAAAACTTGGCTGTTAATTTCAACATGTGACAGGATATTTTGTCTGCATTGTATATTTGTTTGTTGGCACCTTTGTTAGTGTACATATCTTGTAATAGAAATGAGGTAGACTGAATGCTATAGACTGTATTTTTCTGTAACACTGCAACCTGATAGTGTGACATGGGTGACTCTACAAACTGTTCTACTATGTTTATGAATTTGGTAATTCGACGCAAGTCTTCATTAAACTTACCCGTGTTGTAAAAAAATGAGGATTCCATGACCAATTCTACATTATTATCAACTTCAGACCCCATTATTATCTCATCTGTACAAACGGAAAGTCTACGATTGTACAGGACATCAATGATGTAGGACCTGATAGAAAAACTCTATAACAGACAATACAGACCTTTCTTGTACAATTCATGTAACCGTAGGAACAATCTGTTTTGTGATGAGCCATGGACTTTTGTCAGAAACAGGTTGTTTTGTGGGAGGAAAAAGTTAGGACAGCCCCCCTCATACACCCATTTAAGGACGAGTTTAAAGCAGACCCAGAAACCGGCCAGGAGGTTTCGTGGACACCAGTGAGGTAGTGTGTTATGTTGAATTGTCCAGAAAACTGTTGTCTTTATGTGATAGGAACACAGCAGTTGATTGGTTTCTTCTGATTGTTGATTTATAACTTCCTTTAAAAATAATTTTAATAACCCATAAGTTAAAAACTGGCTGTGGTTCATTGAATACACAAATTTATATTCTGCCTTAGAAAAAGAAATTCTCCATTCTTCATTTTCATGTGATCCTAATGGGTGTCCTATTGCTATAATTTGACATCCATTTCTGACAATGTCATAAAAATTTCAGGATCAGGCCATCTGTCTATCCATGAGGAGGCAGACGGAGGCCAAAAGTCACAAGCAAAATAATGAGCAGTGTCATATTCCATTCCTCCTCTAAACCGCTAGCACAGGGTCCATGCTCAGTAGGAAAGTAAGAATATACTGAAGAACATGTCAACTGTCTGTAAATAGAATTTGATATAAACAGTCTGTCATTCAGTAAGACACCTGCTGATTGGACTTCTCTGTCTGTTGTTGGTGTCAGTAACTGAAACTAGATGCTGCCATTAGAAAGTAATACCCGCACCAAGTGTTTGCCTCTAAATAACACTCTCTTGTACCAGTTTTAGTCAAAAAGAAGGCCACATGCAATTTCCAGTACTTTTTAAAAATTATAATTTTCATAAATGCTGAGTTCACATCCCATAATACACATATTGCCTTTGTGTACAATTTTGGGTTGAACTGTTTGCATATGAATTTTAAATTAATCAATAATCTTAACGTTTCATGTCATAGAAAGTATGGTCTATATAATTATTACAAACAAAATTAAATTATGCCCACCCACCCCCTCCTCCCCTGGCGATTGCCTGCTACATATATGCTTTTGTGTGCCAACATCATTGTGTCTGTGGATTTAGAGAAAGAGTGGGGGTGAGAAATCCAGACCCCCCCCCCCAAAAAAAAATCATTTATGTATTAAAATTACCAAAAGTAAACCTCAGACTACACCCCTCCCCCCTTGCAAACACAACTATTACTCTGACCCCCCCCCCCCCCCCAACTACCCATGGATAAATAAAAAAATAATCAGAATATTTTGATAACAATGAAAGCCTGTACATGTAATTGCAATAAAGAATATTGTAAACAGTGCAAAAAAATGTCATATTGAGCAATGATTTTCACTGCAGGACTGCTTTAACGATTTTAAAAGGTGGTATCAAACACGTCGATATTTATGTGGATAAAAGAGCGTTATTTATATTATATGTAGTTATATTCTAATTAAATTGCTTTCACCGTTTTAGAATTAAAATGTTTTACAAATGAGTATTTGGCCAAAAAATAAGTTTTTAAAATTTTTGGAAACTTAAGGTAAAAATAAGATAAGCCCAAGCAGGATTCAAACTCTCTACTTACAGACATATTGTTAACGCTCTAACCCATTGCACTATGCTGTTAGGTAACTTTATTTTGGGGGAAAATATTATATTTTATACTTTGTTTTGTTCAATAAGGAGTACATCACAATATGTGGATGTCCCATACCACCTTAAAGCTGAAAATTATGCTTTACATGGTTAATTACCTAATAAAATTGTGCAAGGGGTTTTAAAGAATAAAGTTATGAAAATACATGCAATATGTTACAATTAAATGATCTTTGTCTGAAGTTACGTACACAACACAGATGTACAGGTTGCATTAGCGGGTACTAGTTTTACCCAGCTCTTTGGTTAGATGGGTTTCACGTGTTGTACATGCACATGTTTTTTTTTGATATGCAGAATAGGATTAATTAACATGAATAAACGTTTCTTTTGTGGTGATCAGCTAAAGGAATTTGTATTGTGCTAATTGGATTATCATTATGATGTTGACCAATATAGCTAAGTATAATACATGTAGAAGCGCAATATTATGAGACACCGGTATACAAAACAGTTAAGTTTTACTTTCACTTTCTAAAATGTGATCTCCCTTTGCCAGCATACTGTATCATCATCTTTATTTAAATAAGCTTATCTACAGTTTCTGTCATTTTAATAGAAGAAGTTTTATTTTTTCATTTGTCAGACTTACACTATTGAGTTGACTCCATATTGACCCTATTTTGTATTAAATTTTGGTATTAAATATCATGTTTATATGAGTTATAATAGGGAGGAAGGGGAAGGGGCCTTAACCGTTCACCATCCCCAGGATGTGTATTAGATATACATTTCTAGTGCGAATAAAGGCATGCTGCAGCTTTTTTTTTTCATTATATCCCCTACACCATCATCATCATACACCAGTAATAGAAAAAGAGTTAATGACTAATTTTCTTTTATCTTAAATTGCTTATTCTTTTTTGTCAAGAGATATGTGGTATGTCAAGATTTATGACTCATGAAAATTTGTGCATTTAATCCTGATTGTTAACATACATGTATAATTATATATAAAAAATACATGTGATATTATACTAGGTTCATGCAATCAATTGCAGAATTGCCAATCGTTTATTTATAACTCATTTTGACTGATTAATTTGTTAATCATTTTGAAAATAAAGACATTTCTAAATATATGCATAACATATTATCAATATTTTTTGTAGATTGATTTTGTAACTATTTAAGGCCCCACTCTGCAGATGCCCTATAGTGATCATTCTGTCCAATTCTGTAGATCATGTCAAGATACATTTGAGACAAATTGGCCCCTGCCCCTTGGGTTATCCCCCCCCCGAGTTGTTTTTAAACAAGCACCCCTCCTCTGAAATAGAAAATGATCATACATTTTAATAACTCTTGAGATCCTCGCCCCTAGACCATATTTATTCTTCTTGTGTCATTGCACATCAATTGGTACATGTATATAGGTTATGCCCCCTTTGAGATGCCCAGTGACTTTCCAGAGTTGGAACTAATTAAGTAATCTATCTTATTCATATGTAGTGTATAATTATAAAATCATAAATCTTATTTCATTTAACTATACCAGTTTGTATACAGGTTGGCTAAAAAAAAAAAAAAAAATTAATAAATCATCTATTTTAGTTAATACTCTAAATTTATATTCTCGCCCCCTTTTTATGATTTATTATGATTTTAATTTTAAGTTTTGACATGACCTCGCTTATATGCGTCCGGCCACTGAAAAAATAGTACCACTGTCACCAGACTTGGTACACCGGTGGTCCATTATTTATTTATATTTATTTATTTTTAAACTGCAGGACAACCCATACGTCCTATACGGAGCATGTAAGTGTACCTCATCACAACTTAATTTCACTGTGTCAGTGCATTTGAGAGGTGAAGTAGGTATTGAGGCCGGATCGTATCGAGATGGAAGTGTTATGGTATACCATAATACGTTCGCCATAGGTTAACAAAATTAGTTAACCGCTATACTTTACTATATACAAACAAACAAAGTCATATTTCCAAGGTGATCCATCGAGAGGCGACGGTAACTCTGTGACTGATGACTTACTTTAGACGTTTCTAGTTTATTTTCAACTTTTAATTTTAATTTTTTAATTTCTAAAAATATTTATAAAATATATCATAAATTTATTTAAAGTCTTGTTTGTCATATATTTTATTCTATTTGTTTTTCATCTCACTACTTAAAATTAATTTAAATATTATTCAGTTTAATTATAAAAAATAATGTTAGCTATCTTAAATTAAACTAATTTTTTCTTCCATTACTACTATATCAGGCTACCATAGCTTTAGCAGTAAACATTGTCACATGTTACATTTTTGTCGCGTGCGCGTCTAAATTACTGCAGGTCATTTCCTTTGTCACCCAAGATGGTTACTGTGTTCCTTTTTGCCTCGGATTAGTACTCGCCTTTGGGTAAGTAAATATCTAATACTTATTTTTTTTTCTTTTTACAAGGTTAAGCACTGGTTTAATTAATAGCGTCGCTGTTTATACAGTAAATTTTTTGTACGGATACCAGTAAATACAACAATTAAGTAGGTTTCTGTTTAGTCAAGTTGCTCAAATTGCCTAAGTTAATGCTTCATATCTTTTTAACTTATCGTTTATCAATTCTTATATTTTAAATACATGCTAATATTATATTAGATCTATTTTTACTAATTTAAAATGCTCTATCTTTATTATGGTATGAAATTAGTAAATTTTTAGCAGTAAGTTTTTTACTCAGGTAAAACATACTGGTAGTCAATGTAAGTAAATTCCATTGTAGTCAATGTAATGTTACATATACAGCATGCAAGTTTTGTTTGTATAATACTCACTAATTTTACATACTACATCCTTAGTTTTTATGCATTTTACATACTGTCGTATAAGGATCAAGGACCATGTCGTGCTACGGCTGGTACTAGCTACAGAAACATGGTGTAGGGCCTGAGGTGTAGCGCCTGATGACGACCTCAAAATTCATTTTTGGTAATATAACTTTAATATTGTAGCACTCTTTTACGAAATTCATCTTTGGCGGCTCTCCCTTGGTCCTTATCTTTATCATTTTATTTTGAACATATACATACATAAACACATATCAAATATTTTGCATTTTTCTTAACTTTTTACATTTAATATTAATAACTTATTTCATATATAATTATAATATCATATAAATATAATATCATATGTATTCATTTATATTAAAAACATATAATCATAAATCTTACATAATTATAAAATCATATAATTATAAAATTATGTCTCATTTCATTAACTTTTTTCCAATTAAAATTAATCACAATCTATTTCATATAATTATTATATGATATATAATTATAAAATCATATAATTATGACATCATATAATTATAAAATCATATAATTATAAAATCATAAATCTTATTTCATTTAACTATACCAGTTTGTATACAGGTTGGCTAAAAAAAAAAAAAAAAAATTAATAAATCATCTATTTTAGTTAATACTCTAAATTTATATTCTCGCCCCCTTTTTATGATTTATTATGATTTTAATTTTAAGTTTTGACATGACCTCGCTTATATGCGTCCGGCCACTGAAAAAATAGTACCACTGTCACCAGACTTGGTACACCGGTGGTCCATTATTTATTTATATTTATTTATTTTTAAACTGCAGGACAACCCATACGTCCTGTACGGAGCATGTAAGTGTACCTCATCACAACTTAATTTCACTGTGTCAGTGCATTTGAGAGGTGAAGTAGGTATTGAGGCCGGATCGTATCGAGATGGAAGTGTTATGGTATACCATAATACGTTCGCCATAGGTTAACACAATTGGCCAATCACGTTTCGTGGATTTGCCGAATTTTAGATAGCTCGATAGGCCAAGGGTTGTTGAAGTGCGGATCTGAAACCCTTGGTTAGCGAAGATGGAATTTTCCATGCAAAACAAGTTGCATATACTTGTAGTCATACCTTTAAATATATAATTATATACCTAAAAGGGGGGCATATACCAAAAAATGACCAAATTAAAAACAAAAAAGTTATGAAACAAGTGAAAAATTAAACTCTATCCGAGGGTGAAGGATTGTTTCAGGGTAAGGCAAGTCTACGGGATGAATGTTGACAATAATGCAACAAATTTATAGTTTCTGCTGCGCTCGCCCCAACGGTGGCATCGTTAAAACATATTAAATTGCATATCATATTTTTCACTACGAGTCGCTGATCATGAGCAGAAAGTTATGCAATCGGGTCATTTCAGACACGTATCCAAATTTTCCACAGATAGTAAAAATGTCCAATTGTTATAAATAGTTAGAATCTTACTGTAACATATGTTGCCTCCTGATCTTCCGTTGCTGGCTGAACCATAAGTTTAGCTGACGAACATTGCTGGAGAAGGATTCTTCCATTTGGTTGTGCGCTTGCCATTTTGAGGTATTCCGGAATAAGTAATAAATGGAGCATGACACCAAGGTCAAATCTTGCCGTCACTAGCCTAAAACGAGTCTCTATTTATATAATAGTGCACTATGTATCAAACCCTGACTACTATTAAGGCATGGTACATGCACAACACAAAACTATTGTTATTATTATGCCGACTGTTCTATATACAGACGTGCTTTGCTAATAAGTAGCTGTGACGTTTGAGTGTTGTCTATTATAGTCCCTAAAAATAATCACCGGAAAAGCAAGCGTTTGTTCTTTCAAATCAATCAATTGATTTTATTGATTATTTAATCAACAAGTTGCTGTACAATAAAAAAAATCCACAAACGTTTATGTTCTTTTCAAGAAATGAGACACGATTGACTTCACCGAGAAAACTCGAGTTGTTTAGCAGACGAAATCTCATTGAATTTTTGACTTATACATTCTATATCAAGCGCCATTTGAAAAAGCGTTTTCATGATGCTGATGTACAATTTTTTTTTGAAAAATGTTCAATCAATTTGTTTAAAAGTTTATCAGAAACTTTAACTTTAAAATTACCGTAAATAATGAGGTGTTTTTGGAAAGTTTAATAATTTTAATTGTTTGAATGTTAATCGTATCTATCTATCTATCTATCTATCTATCTATCTATCTATCTATCTATATAAACCACCGTAAACATCATCGGCTAAAGTAGCGTAACGGTAACGCGTTGGGCTTTTAGAAGTAATGATTTTCGGGTCGAGAGTTCGGAGCCCGCTGTCGACCGCTGTCGAAATATCACCAGTAACCGTTAGATGTTGCGTCGGGCAATATTTCGTCCCTCGGGGGCTAATATAATCAATTTTGCCCTCAACCCCAGTCAATATTTGTATAATGTACACGCTCCATTACTTTATGTTGAAACATCATTACGTTATGCGATCGAACACGGATACCCTCGGCCTTTTTCTATACATACTCGTAGAAACGGTAAGCTGAATCACCCAAATGGATCCAGGGGCTATTGGTACTTTGTCCAGTAAAGGGTCACCCAATGGGGAAATAAAAATTTTATAAAAAATGAGCAATTTTTCTATTCATTACATTTCAAAATATGATTGATCTTTAATTTTAATTTTTCATTTCGTTGTTTTAAGAAAAATATACATATATTACTTACTACTCTAATATTAACACATTACGGTACTTTCACGACATAACTTACTAGCTGGTTTAAGCTATCAAGAGAATATTCTATATTAGTTAGAGCCTTTAAAACAAACCAAACACATTTCCAAGTATAACATCTTTAAAATTACAATGTCAGCAGTACTTGACTTATTTTCAAAATTCTGGTTCCGTTCTCTTCCGCAAAATACAATTACCCGTGTGGGTATTGGTATTCATCGAAACAAAACGGACTGAGCGTAAATTCCATTCTCAGCCTATTTTCACGCCGATTCTATACTTATCGACGAAAGTATATGTATCATCATCATGGAGATAGTGCCGGTTCTACCAATACCAATAGTGTTTGCCTTTCTGAATAATGAATTCTAAAATTGGCGAATACAGTTCCCCTCTCTTTTTTGTGTACGTTTTATTAATTTGTTTGTAGAATTTATTTCATATTAAGTTATCAAGTGCCCTCTTGAATAATAGGGAGAAGATTCATTCGTAGAAACGTAGCGTGCCTCTTTCCCAAACATTATTCCAACCGCCTTTGCAAAAAATAAAATCCTTTTAATAGCATAATAATTTTGTAGCAGAATGGCCATACCCAGTGAGGGTCAATGTCCTTAATTTTAGATACCAATAGCAACGTATCTTTTAACTACTAAATACTTTGAGACTAAATTTTAGAAAATAAATTTGTACTGAGTGTCCGCGTCACGATATATAGGCTTTGGAACGACAAAGAACCCTGACTGCTAAATGACTGAGTGTGTAGTAACGAACTTAATTTGAATACTCTTGAAGTAAAAAAAAGTATAAATTAAAAATAAGATTTTAAATTTTAAAACAACAATCAAGGGGTTAATTTTAGATTTTATATCATTTGAAGTATTCAAGGGCCGGTGAGCACGAGAAGACTTGCATTTTAAGTCCTATTTTTATAACTTAGGTCTATTTACACTAAAAATTCAATGTTTAAATACGTAGATGTACATTCACTCTCGGGAAATTAAATTGTCAGCAACTTAAGTCCCTTACAGCTTTCAGAAAATCATCGGTATATATATTTTCATTCTAGTATGATTAAACCACTGCTCCTTACAAGTATCTACTGTTGGTTTTTTTTTCTGGGTCCATTTTGGTAAATTGGCGTACCGTTTCTATGTTTATGTCATGTTGTAAATTTTGAATTTAAAACATGACATATATATATATAAAGGCCGGGGATATTCGCGTTTGTATAACGAAATGATGTTTCGACTTAGGGACGACGGACCTAATTCGCTTTGCGCAGATATATCGCGCACCTAAAAGGAGTGATAATTACTAACATCGAATTCTCAATATTACGTCATAATCACTAAAACTCAATGAAAAATCGCTTATGACGCAATATATAGCTGTTCAACGTCATAAATACACACTTTAATATTGCATGTAGTAGGCAACCTTGCTATTGTTTAATCAACATGCTGAAATACGCTTTTCAACATTATTTAACATGCACAGATTTGCTAGGGGATGTCAAAGTTCTGTAGTGAGTTTTATATTAGCTCACGATATTTATAAGCATCTACATAGATTATTTAACAGAGTTTGAGCCAGTGAACAAATCACGTACATTCCGATCCGCATCAATACTTGTATAAAAAAATATAGTAAAACGGTCCCTGTGCTTAACTTTTGAAGTATTCTATTTTAAAAAATGTATAGCACACTCTAATAATCTTTCATAAATCATCTTCGAAATGATGTACAAAGCCTTTTTCATAGAGTTTGCGCAGTAATCTCACGAACAATTGAAGAAAAATAACGTCACATCGCACTTTGACATGTGCCCCCGTAAAAACAAGTTCAAAAACATGGTCATTTTGTAAACGATATCAATTCAAAATCATCATATAAGTATCATATTTCAATTTGGATAGAAAATCTATTGCAGAAGTATTTTTTAGATTATATTTATTTTCTCTTACAGGAACGCTTTATTTAGATAGTATCTCTATAGGAAAATTTTTCCAAACCTGTTCAAACGTTTTGTCTTTTCCTCCTTATGAATTTTTCTAACGATCGTTCTGCTATTTGATTCAGTACGTAACACATACAATGTGTTACCAATTTGGCCAGAATAGATCAGAATGGATCAGTTTTGTACAATAAATAAATTTCTGTGAAAGAGAGAGAACAGCATATCTGGTGTTTTTCCTTTTCTCTTGCGTTTCTTATGTTTGTGTTTACTCAAAATTTTGCGAGCTTGCCATTTTGTCAACTGTAGCCTTCCAATAAGTAGGTAATTTATTAAAAGGGGTGAATGACAATGATATATTTATTGAGCTTGGTTTTACAAACGATGATGCAAATCAGGTGTATTAATTTAAAATAAATATGTACATCGAATCATTAGACAAGTTATATATGTGCTTGTGGTGAATGCATGTAACAGGAACGACTATGCTGTATTAGGAAAACGAGTATTTTAAACAGAAATCTATCTTTGATACAAAGTTAGTTATTGGAAACTCTGTATTGCATTATTTATATCCACTGTATATATCAGTCATATTTGCATTTATTTGGAAATCCATGACGTCATAATACAATGTCGCGTCAAACCTGATCACAGCGTATGAACACAAGTCAGCGTCACGCGTTTTGAAAATATAATTTAAGATATATTAATTTTATGAAACATCAAAACAAAAGGAAAATCAAAACAAAGCACATTCCGTCTTTATTATCAAATATTGTAATACATTGATCTAAATACAAGTAATTTGTTTCCTTGAGTTATATCTAACTTAATGGTAAGAAATAACCCATATTTAACAACTCCAGGAAACACTAATAAGAGATGGGCAGAGTATATATAAGATAATTAAATTCCAATCATAGGGGAGGGGAATATATACAATCTTTGAGTTTTGTATATCATTTGCTTTAATTATTAATAAAATCTTATTTTTAACATCATTTACATCACGTATATCACATTTATATCAATTTGCATACATTTACAGAAATATAGAGGGGCCAATTTCCTTCTATATACGTTTATTTATGATAAAAAGATTGATTTGCTTCCACAAAAGATAGACTGGTAAGAGATGGGCATGGAAGACATAAGACTATTTCTTTCCAATTATAAGAGAAGGGGTTATATATACAAACTTGAAATTTCATTCATTCTTTGCAATTTTTGATTAATACCATTTATGTGCCAGTTTTTTTAACATCATTTATATCACATTTGCACACATTTACAAAAAAAAGGGACCAGCATACTTAAAAATACATATATATGATTAATTATGATTAAAAGTCTGATTAGCAAAATAAGTTGTAAAGGAGGAAGGGATGTTGACACCTGTTAATTGCTATTTTCTTGTAGAGGTCCCAAGTAGGGACAGAGCCCACAGCCATTTAAATTTAGAGCGTTTAAGAGTAAATGAAAGCGTAAAATTAGCCTCAATATTTGTTAATGTAAAAATCAAATAATTTACAATTATTTGCAAGCAATATTTCTTTAAATACCAATTAATAAAGATTTTTCAGTAAACATTTTCCTCTGATTACAGTGTCAACTTTTGCACGAAATCTTGTTAATATACGACTATTTGCTTTTACTTAAGGGTCCTGCACACCTTCTGGAAAATTATGTCATACAAGTCCTGTTTTTTATATTTCTTAAAGATATGAAATTCAAGCATGCATTTGACTTGAAAACGACGGGAAAACGATGGAAAAAAATGTTCAAGTTTTGTAATCATTTTTAAAAAAAATCCAAAGTCCCCGCTATATCCTAACTCTGAACCTGCATAGTTATAGCCACTGCGCTACAGTGATAGACACCAAATTTTGGTTTCATAAACAGCTACACAATGAGTTGAAATCACCATGTTGTGACGTATTGTCATAAAAAGTAAAAGTCACGGGGTGTCGAGGATCCTTAAGGTTTAAATCATGATGATTTCACAAAAAAATAATTTTTATTTGAACCCGCCTTTGGCTTTACAATAAAATCAAATACACTTATTCCAAATTACTGATACATATGTGTTTATTGGTATGGTGCTGACTGAACCGTATCCTGTATTCTCATCTGTATGGCGGTTTGCATTCTGTGCGCTGGAAACTGCGAGTGATTGTTGGTATGAGTACAGGGCAGCCTGGAGGTTCCCTGTGATTTGATGACAGATCCCCAGGATCTCCAAGGAGATGTCTTTGTATGGATGACATACCTTACATCCCAGATTATAGTGGATTTGGACCTGAAGCTCATCGAGAGCTATTTGTGATAATGTTGTATCAATATGTTTGTAACACAGGAACTCCAGGAATTGTAACATTACAAACACTGGGATATATAACATAGGCCAATTGTCCTGTTGAGAAGAATGCTGTTCTGGTATTAGTTTACTGATATAACAGATATAATTAAAAAGATTGATATCCCATGTTACAGCCTGTCCCAGCTTTTTAGACCAGGACTGTCCCCCTACAACCTCAGTATTCCTCTCTGTGTCTACTTTTCCCCTATACATCAGATATGGCTGTGCTAATGTGACCTTTGTCTTCTCTATAACATTAAAAGCTTCCCTGTATCTGTGTGTATTGTAATAACAAATGGCTATGAACAACATATCAGAAACACACCAAAACTTGGCTGCTAATTTCAGCATGTGACAGGATATTTTGTCTGCATTGTATATTTGTTTGTTGGCACCTTTGTTAGTGTACATATCTTGTAATAGAAATGAGGTAGACTGAATGCTATAGACTGTATTTTTCTGTAACACTGCAACCTGATAGTGTGACATGGGTGACTCTACAAACTGTTTTACTATGTTTATGAATTTGGTAATTCGACGCAAGTCTTCATTAAACTTACCCGTGTTGTAAAAAAATGAGGATTCCATGACCAATTCTACATTATTATCAACTTCAGACCCTATTATTATCTCATCTGTACAAACGGAAAGTCTACGATTATAAAGGACATCAATGATGTAGGACCTGATAGAGAAACTCTATAACAGACAATACAGATCTTTCTTGTACAATTCATGTAACTGTAGGAACAATCTGTTTTGTGATGAGCCATGGACTTTTGTCAGACACAGGTTGTTTTGTGGGAGGAAAAAGTTAGGACAGCCCCCCCTCATATACCCATTTAAGGACGAGTTTAAAGCAGACCCAGAAACCGGCCAGGAGGTTTTGTGGACACCAGTGAGGTAGTGTGTTATGTTGAATTGTCCAGAAAACTGTTGTCTTTATGTGATAGGAACACAACAGTTTATTGGTTTCTTCTGATTGTTGATGTATAACTTCCTTTAAAAATAATTTTAACAACCCATAAGTTAAAAACTAGCTGTGGTTCATTGAATACACAAATTTATATTCTGCCTTAGAAAAAGAAATTCTCCATTCTTCATTTTCATGTGGTCTTAATGGGTGTCCTATTGCTACAAAATGACATCCATTTCTGACAATGTCATCAACAATTTCAGGATCAGGCCATCTGTCTATCCATAAGAAGGCAGACGGAGGCCAAAAGTCACAATCAAAACAATGAGCAGTGTCATATTCCATTCCTCCTCTAAACCGCTAGCACAGAATCCATGCTCAGCAGAAAAGTAAGAATATACTGAAGAACACGTCAACTGTCTGTAAATAGAATTTGATATAAAGAGTCTGTCATTCAGTAAGACACCTGCTGATTGGACTTCTCTGTCTGTTGTTGGTGTCAATAACTGAAACTAGATGCTGTCATTAGAAAGTAATACCCGCACCAAGTGTTTGCCTCTAAATAACACTCTCTTGTACCAGTTTTAGTCAAAAATAAGGCCACATGCAATTTCCAGTACTTTTTAAAAAATATAATTTTCATAAATGCTTAGTTCACATCCCATAATACACATATTGCCTTTATGTACAATTTTGGGTTGAACTGTTTGCATATGAATTTTAAATTAATCAATAATCTAAACGTTTCATGTCATAGAAAGTATGGTCTATATAATTATAACAAACAAAATTAAATTATGCCCACCCACCCCCTCCTCCCCTGGCGATTGCCTGCTTCATATATGCTTTTGTGAGCCAACATCATTGTGTGTGTGGATTTAGAAAAAGGGTGGGGTGAAAAATCCAGACCCCCCCCCCCAAAAAAAAATCATTTATGTAGTAAAATTACCAAATGTAAACCTCAGACTACAGCCCTCCCCCCTTGCAAACACAATTATTACTCTGACCCCCCCCCCCCCCCCCCCACTACCCATGGATAAATAAAAAAATAATCATAATATTTTGATAACAATGAAAGCCTGTACATGTAATTGCAATAAAGAATATTGTAAACAGTGCAAAAAAATGTCATATTGAGCAATGATTTTCACTGCAGGACTGCTTTAACGATTTTAAAAGGTGGTATCAAACACGTCGATATTTATGTGGTTAAAAGTGCGTTATTTATATTATATGTAGTTATATTCTAATTAAATTGCTTTCACCGTTTTAGAATTAAATTTTTTTTACAAATGAATATTTGGCCAAAAAAATAAGTTTTTAAAATTTTTGGAAACTTAAGGTAAAAATAAGATAAGCCCAAGCAGGATTCAAACTCTCTACTTACAGACATATTGTTAACGCTCTAACTCATTGCACTATGCTGTTAGGTAACTTTATTTTGGGGGAAAATATTATATTTTATACTTTGTTTTGTTCAATAAGGAGTACATCACAATATGTGGATGTCCCATACCACCTTAAAGCTGAAAATTATGCTTTACATGGTTAATTACCTAATAAAATTGTGCAAGGGGTTTTAAAGAATAAAGTTATGAAAATACATGCAATATGTTACAATTAAATGATCTTTGTCTGAAGTTACGTACATAACACAGATGTACAGGTTGCATTAGCAGGTACTAGTTTTACCCAGCTCTTTGGTTAGATGGGTTTCACGTGTTGTACATGCATATGTTTTTTTTTATATGCAGAAAAGGATTAATTAACATGAATAAACGTTTCTTTTGTGGTGATAAGCTAAAGGAATTCGTATTGTGCTAATTGGATTATTATTATGATGTTGACCAATATAGCTAAGTATGATACATGTAGAAGCGCAATATTATGAGACACCGGTATTCAAAACAGTTAAGTTTTACTTTCACTTTCTAAAATGTGATCTCCCTTTGCCAGCATACTGTATCAACATCTTTATTTAAATAAGCTTATCTACAGTTTCTGTCATTTCAATAGCAGAATGTGATATCATACTAGGGATCATGCAATCAATTGCAGAATTGCCAATCGGTTATTTATAACTCTGACTGATTAATTTGTTAATCATTTTGAAAATAAAGACATTTCTAAATATATGCATAACATATTATCAATATTTTTTGTAGATTGATTTTGTAACTATTTAAGGCCCCACTCTGCAGATGCCCTATAATGATCATTCTGTGCAATTCTGCGGATCATGTCAAGATACATTTAAGACAAATTGGCCCCTGCCCCTTGAGTTATTCCCCCCCCCCCCCGAGTTGTTTTTAAACAACCACCCCCTCCTCTGAAATAGAAAATGATAATACATTTTAATAACTGTTGAGATCAGATCCTCACCCCTAGACCATATTTATTCTTCCTCCTTGTGTCATTGCACATCAATTGGTACATGTATATAGGTCATGCCCCCTTTGAGATGCCCAGTGACTTTCCAGGGTTGGAACTAATTAAGTAATCTATCTTATTCATATGTAGTGTAATTCCTAGCCCTAGCCCAATGTTGACCCTGCTTTGTTTTTAACAGCAAGCTCTAGGTTTTTGTTGACTGACTTTACAATTTCTACAATTACATATAACATTTTGTTATCTATAAGATTAAAAAGCAATTTCCAAAACCTCTTTATGTACATCTGACATCATACAGAAAAATACCAATCAAGAAATGATTTTGCTACTGTAAAAATGTGAGAAGAGACTCTGAATCCCCCCCCCCCCCCCCCAAAAAAAATGAATAGTTGAATATTTTTAAAACATCCTCAAAATCATCGAAATCCCCACTCCTAAACCATATATATTTTTGTTTCTTGAACCATGACCATATCAAGGCAAATCTTTTTTTGGCATTAGTAGGTCATGGCGTCTGGGGGTCACCTTAACCCCACCCCACCCTCCCAAAATCAGAAATGATCAAATAACTTTAAAAAAAATTCTTGTGATCCCCACCCCTAAAGCATAATTTTATGTATTATTCCTCCTTATGCATCTTATGGTACGTTATTTCAATCATAAGAGGAGGTTCATGGAATAAGGTTTTTTTATGGGACGGAACATCATTTTGCAGATAGTATTGACCCTCAGAATCAAATTTATATTTCTAAAACCTTATGGTATATATATGGCTCACGCCCTGCTTTATCCCTATAGATGATATGGCTATTCATTAAATCATGAGAGAAGATCTGGGAAGTAGGTTTTATAAGAGTGATAAACGTCAATTTTCAGCTACTATTTGACTCCCTGGATGAAATTTAAAATTTTAAAACCTTATTGCACAACTAAAGGACAACCCCCATCATATCCCAAGATATGATATGGCTATTCATTAAATCATGAGAGGAGTTCTGGGAAGTAGGTTTTTTGGGAGTGATAAACGTCAGTTTTCTGCTACTATTTGACTCCCTGGATGAAATTTAAATTTTTAAAACCTTATTGCACACCTATAGGACAGCCTCTATCATATCTCAAGAGATGACATAGCTACTCATAAATTTTAAGAAGAGTTCTGGGAACCAAATTCTTTTTGCAAAAAAACCGCATTTTTTTATGACCACAGACCCACGTGATAAAAACAAAAATTGTGAAACATGATTACACATCAACATGACACCCAGAATCATATTCTAGAAGATCATTTGGCTACTGCAAAAAGAAATTGACGTTTTTTGAAACCAGACTTTTTGTAAAAAAAACAAAAAAAAACACGTCATTTTCAGCCATTTAATGACCCCCAGGACAAAATTGAAATTTCCGAAACCTTATTGCGCATCTATAAGACACCCCATAACATATCCCAAGAGATGATTTGTTTACTGTTGAAAATGTAAAAGGAGTTCGAGGAAGAAGGTTTTTTGTCAAAAAACGTCATTTTTTACCAATTATTTGACCCCCAGGACTACAGGAGAATTTTTGAAACCTTTTTACAAAACAACATGACACCCCAAATCATACTCCAAGAGTTCCGTTTGCTGGTTTATAAGATGTAAGAGCAGTTTGAGAAAGTAAAACGTGACAGACGGACGGACGGACGGACAGGTAGACGGATCAGGGTAACAACAATATACCCGAACTTTCTTTAGAAAGTGCGGTTATAATAAAGTGAATCCTGGTGGAC
Source organism: Magallana nippona (assembly GCA_033439105.1). Taxonomy (NCBI): domain Eukaryota; kingdom Metazoa; phylum Mollusca; class Bivalvia; order Ostreida; family Ostreidae; genus Magallana; species Magallana nippona. The sequence continues at coordinate 50,024,721 of CM065923.1, read as the reverse complement.
TCTCAGAACAGTCAGAGAGAATCAAGGTTGTAATACTCAGACTGAGACATGTCCATGATCAATCGGTGGTCGTTTGGCCAGGGCATATAGTCGACATCTGATCCCTTCAGTCTGAATCCTTCTCTCCTACTTTCACTCAGCATCTCAGTGACCCCACAATTAGATGAAATTCGTCTGTCCACCACCTCCCTGATGTCCGTTGTCTCCCTCCTGAGGACCACCTGTTGTGAGGCCCCCACTATTTGACACATAGCCACAAACACTGTCTCTGATATGCGCTGCATTCCCTCAATTCTGTCATATGTTAAATATGTATACTTGATACTTATCATTTTGTTTCTCATTCACATTTTTTACAAATCATCAAATAGAAAAGGTATTTTCATAATGCCTAGATTTTTAAAATATTAGGATATCAATTAAAAACACTTGCATTTGTGAGGGGATATACTCCAATTTGAATGAAATTAAATATCAGAGGAAACTTTTGCTGCTATTTTATTTTGGGTGCTGTTATTTTCATATACAAAACTTTGTTTTAAAGAAAAATATGCAAAATAAAATTTCAGGAAATCAATGTTTGTTTGTTAATAAGGATAAATTGAGTAATCAATTTTGTAGAAAACAAAACACGCGTGTATAGAATCTTAAAAACTTTACTGCATAAATCAATCATTTATTTTCAGATTAATAGAGAATAAAGAATTCATACTGCTACAACTTGTTCCCTTCAAATTCAGTTAAGCGAAGGATCAAAGAATACTTCATTAAGGAGGATCTTGCTTCTGCAGCACCATCTTTTGGGCTGGTATGTGCACTTCTGTCTCACAGGTAAAGTCCAATTATGAATGCTCTGTAAATGTCTCTTAAAGTTTCTAATTGTCTTGCAGCTTTTACTGCACTTACACACATACAGACCTTCTGCTGCATTGTAGGAAGCTTGGAGTGTGCTCTTTGATTGTCCATTTCTTCCAGGTTGGTTGCTTCCACTAAATCAGAACCAGGAATATATTATTGAATCACAAATTTTACATAATCACTAATAGAGAAATGTAAATACTTTTTTTCAAACTTAAATTGCTACATTCATAATACTACACAACAACATGCACATACATGTAAAAACTGTTAGCAACACTTTTGAGATACATATTGGTAACTTCCTGTTAAAAATATATGTACCTTTCTTGACATAATGTTACAAAACATGTTGACCTATTGATTTAAGCCACCCAAATGTATCTTCAACTGACCATGTCGAGATCAAAGAATCAAAGATGGTCGCTTGTTCCTTGTCGGCGAGGAGTCTAAATTCTCCATTCCGAAGAAGTCTGAAAAGGCGCTACAGATGTATCTGTCTAACACACCTTCCACAAAAGCATAATGAGCCCTGGTAAAATATAAAGATGTCACTGTATTCGTAATGCCTATTATTTTTTATAGGTGTTTCAAGGCCAATTCCTAAGTCACAGTTCATAATTTAATTATTAAATTTTGTTTTTTCCAATATAAAATTTCCATTTTATGATTCATCTAGAAGATCTTTCGATCAGCATTTACTATAAAAGATATACAAAATAAATCCCACTATCATTTACCTGAATTTTTCTGTAACTGCGTCATGCCCATGTACATCTCTCCTGTTTACTCTGTTACGCAACTGAAATAAGGATCCCTGATCTATGGCTGACTTACATTTATAAAAGGTGGCATAAATCCCCTGAAAGAAAATTACTCCAATTGATGAAAAGCCACAAAATAAAATATAAGAATCATTCAGAACAAGTAATAAATCATAAGTGTTAAATATTTTTACCAATGTACATGTATTAACATAAATAATCATTTTGTAATTGCAATGAATTTCATCAAAATTTTGACAATATTTTTCAGTGAGAAACAACTTACAGATTTTACATTTTGTAGGACAAATATGCACCCCCTCCAAAAAACCAAAACAGCAATAAAACTCTCAATTCAATGGATTAAAATACACCCCCCCCCCCAAAAAAAAAAAAAGAAGAAAAGAAAGAAAAACAATAAATAACTTTCAATTCAGTGGAGTACAATCAATATGTAAAATCTTATTAATTTTTAAATGCTTGAACAGTGTTCGTGATTGATGTAAAGTAAGGTGTAAAATAAAAAAAAGATCATATCATATACTTTTAAAGGGGGGGGGTATAGGTTCACATGTATTTCTTGTCTAACATCATTAATTTCACACCAAAGAGCACAAAGGTTTGCATAACTGGTATTTGAATTTTTTTTTCATTTTATAAGTTAGCAAAGGAAATAAGATGATTATATTTGGATCAATATTCATCATATTTAGTTTCTGACTTGGAGGTCAGATTTAATGTTAACAAAGAATTTAGTGTTATTTACTAAACTTTTGATCTAGCCCCCTGAGAGACTTTCCAAATAATAATAATTAACAAATAAATTATGAAATGCCCAATTATGACAAGGAGCACACGGCGGGTGCGACCGGTCAGCAGAGGATGCTAACTCCTCCTAAGCACCTGATCCTACCTCTATCTTTTTGGAGGTCTGCTTTGAATTTTTATTGGATTTTTGAGATAGTTGACGGTTTGTTATTGTCATTTTTCATGAAAGAAATCAATTTTTAAAAATTGACATTAATTCTGTAAAACAAATATACCACAAGTAGAATCATAATCCTATGAAATCCCTCGAGTCTGTGAATGAGTCCCTTCAATTTCTCGAAATCATTTGTGGAATTAAGCAAAGCCAATTGGGCTGAGTATGCCCTTTTAATTGTGCGGACATCCCCACCAAAAACCCCTTTTTTAACTACATGCGGATCTTCACCTCGGTATGACTAATGTGATTCTCGTGAACATGCTCTAGTATTGATATCATTTCTTCAGATTTATTCTCACTTTTATTTAACGTCTAGAATTAAGAAATTGGACCTTTCGCAACTCTCCTCAAGGTAAGGATGTTTTATGTATGGCTGTACACAACACAAATCTTTCAAAGCGAGGATATATCTTGTTGCAGTTTTGATGATGTGATAGATCATGTCATTTTCCAAACTGACACACTCTTCTTTGCTAGGAACAAATGCACTGGTGGGCACGCTCAAAATATCCGTCTTGGGAACATCATCTGGTAGGTCCTTGTAAACAAATCGTCTCTGCACACCAAGCAACAAAAACTAGTGGAAACTTTCGGCTTGGTTTGTTTTTGTCATGGAGGATGGCCTCTTTGTCTTGTCAAAATTATCCCCAATGACTTCAACTGGTAAATTCTGATTTTAAAAATAAGGGTTAAAGAGTTATCACATATTTTCCAACACCGAATACATGTGGTACACGTATAAAGTAAAAGTTTGATTCAGAATATGCATTAGTGAATACAAAGTTGAATAATTCATAATTAGTACTAACACTGCAAGCATTTGATTGCTAGTCTTCTCTTCTTATGTTTTCTTCCACTTATTCTTGCTTTTGTAGCTTAACTACATCCTGAATTTTTCGCATTTGAACCTCCTGTAACTCAACTTTTTTCCTGTACACAGTTTTAGGGCCCACTGTTAAACCCATGGTGTTTAGCAACCTAATAGTCTATAAATCAAAAATGAAAATAAAAATCAACATTAAATCCTCTAATATTCTCAAGAATTGGTAAACAAATATCAAATTATTGACAAATAATCTAATGACAAGAAGAAAAGTTTAGACTCTTTGATTTTTCTAATCTAATTTAAAAACATAATACCTCATCAGTTGCTCCTCCTTGGTCGAGTGGCTATTCCTGGCAAAAAGAATGACCGCAGCTGCAACAGCCTGTCTCAACACTGATGAATTCCCCATTACACTTCTTAGAAGACCATGGAGGATAGAACACTTGCTCTTAAGCTCTTCAATAATTTTTTTGGCATCAACATTGCACAAATTGTTCTCTGATACTTGACGCAGAATTGATCTGCTACTTAGTTTACAAATGTTCTTTGATTCTTTGGCAGCTAAATCAGTAACCAAGAGACACAAATCCTTCTTCTGTGAATCTATGGAAAATACGGGTATCTTTTTATCACAAGTTTTGCATTTGTCACCTCTGAGTATGGATTTAAGTACACTTTTTCATCGTCAATTTACAATTCCTGATCTCACTCCATGTGACTTGCCTCGATATGAAAATCTTTGAAATAATACAGTATTTATTTATTTATTTATTTATTTATTTTGGAATTACAACATCATTAATGAATGAAGTTTTTAGGTTTTTTCGAATACAATAATCATATTGCTTTGCAACAAAAAATTAAAATATCATTTCATATATATGTATGCCCATGTAGCGAGCATTTAAAAACCAGGTTAGTACAGTCCCTGAAACGTTCTACTTTCCCATTTTTCCGTGCGTTCACCGCGCGCTCACAGTGCGTTAACCGTGCGGTCATTTGCGCTCTCTGCTCCGTTCGCGCTCACCGTTCACAAAGCTCTCACCGTGCGTTCACAAAGCTTTCACCTTGCTTTCACCGTTCGTTTAGCGTTCACTAAGCGTTCAGTCCGTTATCATTTATTTTCATTCGGAACTCCAAAATGAAAGGAACGGTCTTTTGCGAGTCACAACAAAATGGGAAAAAACGCGTGCGTAAAGGTGGAAGAAAAATTATATTATACATGAAACATCAATTTTATTCAGAATTTAATCTAGAATTTAAAGTACACATTCTTGAGCAGGTCTGTTTTTTGTTGTTGTTCTTTATTACTACAAGAATTAATACCGTTGCATGGGTTTTTTTTTAGGTCATTCATATAAAAAAGTCATTTAATATGCGTTTGAAAAAATAAAAGCAGAAACTTTTTTTTTAATTAAGACATTTCTTGACATTAGTTTTCCCGGGGTGTCAATTCAACTGTCACCCTCCCAAACAGGCATTATTTTTATAATGGTATGACAGTCCAAAAATGGCGTAAGTATGCAGTTATTGTGAAAATGTTAGGTTACACAATACAGCAATATATTATTACATAAATAATATTTATTGCTTCATTTAAAGACTTCAGTCGTTTAAAAAAAAGAAGAATTCAATCAACCAACGATTCGAAACATATATAAATAGACAAAATGGTATAAGATAGGATAGGATAGATATTATTTGCAGGATAAGATGTAGGATACAGGATATAGGATAGGATTGTTTGGTCAAATTTCACGATAGCAGCACTGTACATGTAGTTTATTAGCTATATTTTCTTGATTACTGACGAAATGCAATGTACGGATAACTTCCGATGCACTCCGAATGAATCGTTAATCTTGCGTTCACCGTGCGTTCGCCGTTTTTGTGCTTCATTTGCGCTCTGCGTTCGCTCATCGTTCATTAGCGTTCACCAAATTCCGTTCAGCGTGCGCTCACCGTTCGCTCAGAGTACGCTCACCGTACACTCAGAGTGCGCTCACCGTTCACTCACCGTTCAAGTTGGAAAGTAGAACGTTTCAGGGACTGTATGTAATAAATTCAATTCCTTTTTATCATTACTGTATGTTTCATCTAGTGCATTCACTCCATTGAAAACTGTCATTGAGCCTTAATCAGTTTCGTTTTTTAAATCATGCAAAAACAGTGTATATTGATCTCTAATTTTAGTTTCAATATGACAAATTTTATTCCTTAAAATGTGATTAACAGACAATACAAAAAATTTAAACCACACAAGAAATTTTCGAGAGAGTTCCAGAAATAAAATCTTACCCTTAAACTATCGACTGGAGGATCTCGGAAAAACAATCTCTTTCTCTTTGATGTTCTCGGTGTTTCCTACACTATGCTTGTTGCCTATGTTTCTGGCGATTGTGGTGTACTACGGCTTGGAGGTATTCTTTTTAATTTTCAGGGCGTAGGACTGTGTACAATTTGTCTTTTCTGTGTCTGTGTCAAACTTATTTTCTCTAAACTTAGTTTTTCTAATCTATTCGCTAGGTCTAAGTCAACTTTTATGAACTCTTTCGTTATTTTAAACGAACTGTCATGAAACAGCATTTTATAAGGTACTCGCTGATTAGACAAAAGATATTAATTGAGGCCAATCGCGTTTCGCGGAATTTGCCGACTTTTAGATAGCTCGAGAGGCCAAAGGTTGTTGAGTAGCGCTGCGGATCTGAAACCGTTGGTTAGCGAAGATGGCATTTTCCATTCAAAAAAAGTTGCATATACTTGTAGTCAAACCTTTAAATATGTAATCATACACCTGAAAGGGGGGACATGCCGATAACATATACCAAATAATAAACAAATTAAAAACAAAAAAGTTATGAAACAAGTGAAAAATCAAACTCTATCCGAGGGTGAAGGACTGTTTCAGGGTAAGGCAAGTTTACGGGATGAAGGTTGACAATGATGCAACAAATGTATAGTTTCTGCTGCGATCGCCCCAACGGTTGCATCGTTAAAACATATTAAATTGCATATCATATTTTTCACTACGAGTCGCTGATCATGAGCAGAAAGTTTTGCAATCGGGTCATTTCAGACACGTATCCAAATCCCCCACAGATATTAAAATGTTCAATTGTTAAAAATAGTTAGAATCTTACTGTAACATATTTTGCCTCCTGATCTTCCATTGCTGGCTGAACAATGGAACCTTAAAACAATGGAACATTAAAACAAATGAAATATCAAAACAAACGATTCGTCAAAACAAAGCAAATTCCCTTTTTGTTATAAGATATTGTATTACATTGATCTAATTTAAACTCAACTTATCAAAGCAGCCTGTTTCCTTGAGCTATTCTAACTTATTGGTAACAAATATCTAAGTTTAACAATTCAGGAAAGTAAGATACACTAAGAGATAGACAGGGTACAGATAAGATTATTATAGTTCTGTATATTTTTCGATATAAAAGTATGACAAATAAACTTGCTATTTCTTATAGATTACGTTTTCCAAGGAATTATAGTTTCCGTGCTATTTGCGCATGGTAAATAGTCATCGTAAATATTCACCGGGAGCACTTTCCCTATCATTTAGCCTCGGAAAACTTTTAGTGTATTGCTACGTTAAATTCAAAGTCTGATAAGTCTAACTTGTTTACAAGCAAGACAAACTCTGCATCACGGACAATCAAAGTCCTTTAACACTAATTAAATTGTTTAACAGCAACAAACTCTGCATCGTCGACAAAAAAAGTTTTTATTTTGTATAATTAAATACTGACTACTGTGGAATCATTAGATTTCGTGGTGGCTCAACTTTCGTGGAATTCGTGGAATCTCTCATCCACGAATTAAGAAATTAGATTTATAAAGTCAATTTTCCTTTGGTAGGTTTAAGAGAATACACAAAATTGCGATCCCGCAAGCAATCCACGAAAAGTTGCCCCCCCCCCCCCCCCCCCAATTTTAATGATTCCACAATACTTGGAAAATAGCAAGTTTATTGCACATCTCGACAGCAACAATTTCCTTTAGCATAGCCTCGGGAAATGGTTGCTGTTTTGGCTTTGCCTTGAAAAATAGTTGCTGTCTTGAGATAATTAGGCCTAATCTTGCTATCGTCCTAATATACCCATTAATTAGGTTTAAACTATTATTTGGGTTTAGAGATTTTAAGAGTAAACGAAACCGTAAAATTAGCTTTAATATTGGTGTTTTTGTTAGTGTTAAAATCAAATAATTTGCAATTATTGTACAATTATAACCTTTTGATGAGGTCAATACATGGCTTTATAGACGGGATCAGAGTATATCGACCGAGGACGAAATCCGAGGTTGATATAAATACCCATTAATAAAGATTTTTTGGGTAAACTTTTTTTCCTGAGTTGCGCTATTGTCAACTTTCAAATAAAATCTTGTTATCATACGATTGTTTGCTTTTATTTAAAGTTTAAACCATGATGATTTCACAAAAAAGCAAATATTATTTGAACCCGCCTTTCGCTTTTCAATAAAATTAAAGACACTTATTCCAAATTACTGGTACTCATGTCTTTATTGATGTGGTGTTGACTGATCCATATCCTGTATTCTCATCTGTGTGATGGCTTGCACTGCGTGCCATGGAAACTGTGTGAATGACTGTTGGTATGAGTATAGGTTCCCTGTGATCTGTTGACAGATCCCTAGGATCTCCCAGGAGATGCCTCTATATACATGACATATATATAGTCCCCGTTCATGGTGGACTAGGACCTGAAGCTCGTCGAGAGTAATAATGTTGTATCAATATGTTCGTAACACAGGAACTCTAGGAAGTGTAACATTACAAACATTGGGATATATAACGTAGGCCAATTGTTCTGTTGAGAAGACCGTTGTTCTGGTATTAGTTCACTGATATCACAGATTATGTTGTCAACTATGATATCCTAAGCTACAGCCTCTTTGTAGACCAGAACTGTCAATCTACAGTCTCACTATACCTCTCTCCGTTTAAATGTCTCCTATACATCATATATGGCTGTGCTAACTTGACCTTTGTCACTTTGTCATCTCTATAACATACAAAGGTTCCCTGTATCTGAGTGTCTTGTAATAATACATGAAGAACATATCTGAAATACACCCAAACTTGGCTGCTAGTTTCAGCATGTGACAGGACATTTTGTCTGCATTATATATCTGTTTGTTGGAGCTTTTGTTACTGTACATTTCTTGTAATAGAAAAGCAGTAGACTGAAGGATGTAGACTGTGTTTTTCTGTATTTTTCTGTAACTCATTTTAGAAGGAGTTTAAAGCAGATCCAGAAACCGGCCAGGAGATTTTGTGGACACCAGGTAGTGTTTTTTGTTGAATTGCCCAGAAAACTGTTGCCTTCAAATGATAGGAACACAACAGTTAAAATTCGTGAGTCTTCATGTATATAGGGTCCTAATAGTTGTCCTATTTCTACAAAGTAACATCCATTTCACAATGTCCTCAACATCAGGATCAGGCCATGAGTGCAATTTATCCATGAGGAGGCAGACGGAGGCCAAAAGTCACAAACAAAACAGTGAGCGTGGTCATATGCTTTTCCTGCTCTAACATCACTAACATGTACAGTAAAATTTGGGCGTCCTGCTGAACACGTTATCTGTCTGTATGTTGATCTAGAAGTATAGACTCTGTCATTCCTTCTGACACATGCTGAATGAACATCTCTGTCTGTTGTTGGAGTCAGTAAATGAAGTAGAGTGAATCCTGGTGGACTCTCAGAACTGTCAGAGAGAATCAAGGTTGTTGTATTGGCTGTGTTGTAATACTCAGAGACATGTCCATGATCACTCGGTGGTTGATTGGCAAGTACAATTCGTCCACATATGATTCCTTCAGTCTGAATCTTTCTCTCATACTTCCACTCACCATCTCAATGACTTCACCATCATATGATTTGTCTCTCCACCATTTCCCTGTCGTTAATCGTCTCCCTCCGAATAACCAGTTGCTGTGAGCTCCCAAGTATATATATCACACAGTCCCACAAACACCGCCTCTGACACGTGATGCATTCCCTCACATCTGTCAAATATGTCAAATATGTATATTTTAAACACATTATTTTCTTTCTCATTCACATTATTTACAAATCAAGTAGATTACAAATAAATTACATTTTGAAAAATTCGGTTATCGATTGTAAACTCTTATGCTCTTATTCTTAGGTATGTGATTGGAGAAACTCCATTTTGAAAAAAATTAAATATCAGAGGAAATTTTTCCTGCTTTTTTATTTTATGTGCTACTGGGGGCGTATTTCATATCATTCTTTGCACCACATTTCATAGCTGAGAGCACTAGCTGTTCCAGAAATTTCTTGATGGCAACTTAACAGCTGTGAAGCTATAGCACCGCATGTTACATTTACGATGCTATTTTTTATTTGTATTTATTTTTAGTTATCCTGTACTGAACCTCTGTTTCAATTTCCCTCTTTGGTACCCTCGATACCTGTATATATCCACCTGAGTTTAGGTTTTGGCTCTCTTTGGAACGGGTAAAATCTACCTGCACGATTTTCCTGCATAGTATCAGTAATTGTGGCTTAATTATAGTCTAACTTTAAATACAGACACAGCTTCTGAGGTGAGTAAACCAATTTACATTCATTTTCATTCTCATTCTATTTGTTAATTAAATGGTCCTAGGATAACTTTATTGTTTCAATGTGTTTTATTTGTAATTTGTATTGTTTGAATGTTCCTTTCGTATGTTATTCGTTTGTAATGTTCGTTATATAGTTCACTATTTCTTTATATAATGTCGTGAGTAGAGTATATTCATAAGGCTGCTGTAATTTGAGTAGTTAATGTGTATGTCGTGTTTAGTGACTCTAAACAGTGTAATTTACAAGTAAATGTCGTCACAGTATTTTAAGTTACGCGTAAAGTAATTCAGTGTAATATTATGTATTGTGAAATGCAAGTAAATGTAATGCAGCGCTGCCACGTGTACCTCTTTGTCTCACTGTTATGTACGGTGGGCCATGTGGGTCATTACTTGTATTGAACTTTATGTGTATGTGTAACTTAATGTGCATGTTTGTGTACGCAGGCCCCGAATAGTGAATAGTGTACAGGAATGGAGTGGTGAAGTGGTGAAGTTTTGTGTCCACCCGACCTACCAGTCTGTCAGTCCATGAATTTGTAAAGCATCTTAATTTTGTAAACATAAAATGTGAAAAACGTCACTTTAGTTTCTATTTTACTATCGCACTCTGGAGGTGATTTAAAGCCTGTCGGTCAACCCGCAACACCGCACACAGTATGTTCCATGCATTTGTTTATGATCGACTCTTTGGAAAACGTCACACCAAAAACGAATTGGTGATGCATATAAATATTAATGCAATTTTTCATATTAGATCATAAAATGCATTGCATTTAGTTTACATTAATATTTATGAAAATGGGTGCATTAAGTCAAGAGAATCACGTGTGAATTATATAGTTTAGTATGTTGGTATGTTTTGATATTTAGGAAATGATTAAAATAGGGTGAGGTGTTTTAGAAATCTTCTTCTTAGGAACTTAATAGACAGTATTATTAAAAGAGTGTATCCTAAAAAATAAAAATAAAACCTTTTACCAGTTCAATCACTTTTTGAAACTATGTCCGTTGTCTTTACTGTTATCTCATTTTTTTTATGGATTGAGTCTAATTTTTTATGAAACCTTACAGTTGTTTAACTGCCCATGCTCATGCATCAGATGGGGATTAATCCCAGGCCATTATCTACTACACCACACAAAGTACAAAAGTACAAAACCACAACGTGGCTGCGTACTACAGCAATTAGTGGTTTGCCCACATCAAGACATAGAGCTCCGGCTATGCATTGAGTGACGCTTCTAAAGCCTTACAGCTAGACAAAAACTATGTAAAGGTAAACTTCGCAAGTTATATCAAAGAAAACCTCACAACAAGCTATAAATAAACTATGTCAGAGTTAATCTAACAACCAGCTAAACATAAACTATGTCAGGGTAATTCTCAGAACCAATTACACATAAACTATGTCAGGGCCAATCTCACAACCAGCTACAAATAACATAAGTCAGGGTAAGTCTCATAACTAGCTACACATTAACTATGTCAGGGTCATTCTCACAACCAGCTAGAAATAAACATATCACGGCCAATCTCACAACCAGCTACACATAAATTATGTCAGGGTAGGTCTCACAACCAGCTTAACATAAACTATGTCAAGGTAAGTTTCACAACCAGCTGTGCATAAACTACTCTAAACTCACTATATATTAATTTTCGTGGAATTCCATGGTAGCCCCCCCCCCCCCCCCCCCCCCCCCCCGAATTTACATCTTGGATGAAGACAAATTTAGAAAGTGTTATCTTTCTTTCTGAAACTGAAAACCGACGCATCCACGAAATTACATCCCCACGAATAAGAAAAAAACTTACAATCCAAATTTAAATAATTACACAGTATGTCAGAGTAATGCATATCCGGGTAAAATTGTAAGAAGCACATCTCGTGGATTTTAAAATCTTGTTTTTATTTTTTGGACAGATATACACTTAATGAAATTATGACACAATTCGGGAGTTTGCGATTATATATTCTCGCAAAACGGTTGAATCGCGGAATCAGTATGTATTAAGTTAGTAAAAATAGGAGTCTAGAGTATGTATTGCCAGTATGCAATGATGTGTACACCATAAGTAGCACCGCCGCGGTTCAGTGGTTGTTATACCTTCCTTAAGTTAGTCATAGGAATACTTGCCAAATTATCTTAGTGAGGAATTATTTGAGACCCTAAGGGTTACAAAATGCACTACTTTAGCAACCAACACATGTTATTACATTTCTGATATTGTAGCATTTCACAACAATTGCATAAGGATCTCCGCAGAACCAGTATGATCAACCGTAAAATTGAGTGGAGCTAGAGGTCTGCTCCTTTCTGTCTGTTTGTCAGTCTGTATTTGTGCTATTATGCTTTCTACAAGCTTATTCAGAGTTGTACTGGAATTTCCTCTTGAAATTTTTACAAAGATTCAAGTTTAATATATTTGCTATTTCTGTGGAGCGAGGTTGATGTATTTTATCCCAATTCAAATTAATTTGAATGATGAATTCTTTGTGACCGGTAGAGGTTAGTCCTTCAGCAATACATTTATATGATATTACATCATTTTATTTAATTAAAGTCCAAATATATCATAAAATAAAGAGTTATATAACTAATTATTTTTTCTTCATGTATACAAAATTCATAATCTGCTAAATTGTTAATGGTAATATTATCAAACAGATATTCATCCATTCAAAACATGCAATATTAAAACAAATGGAACATCAAAACAAAGCACACTCCCTCTTTGTTATCAAGTACTGTATTACATTGATCTAAATAAAACTCATTTGTTTCCTTTACCTATTCTAGCTTACTTGTAAGAAATAACACATATTTTAAGAACTCCTGGAAACACTAATAAGAGATGGGCATTGTATAGAAAGATTATTTCATTCCAAATATAGAGGAAGAGGGGTATATGCAGTCTTCGAGTTTTCATTCATTATTTGCTTTAATGATTAATGTAATATCATTTATATTCCAATTTTTTTAAACATCATTTACATCACTTATATCACATTTATATCAATTTGCATACACTAACAGAAATATGGAGGGGCCAGCTTCCTTTGAAAAAGTACATCTGTATACGTGTATTTATGATAATAAATTTGACTTGCTTCCACAAAAGACAAACTGCTAAGAGATGGGCATGGAATACATAAGATTATTTCTTTCCAATTATAAGAGAAGGGGTATGTACAAACTTCAAGCTTCATTCATTATTTGCAATTTTTGATTAATATCATTTATGTGCCAGGTTTTTTTTTTTACATCACTTATATCATATTTACATACATTTACAAAAAACGGGGCCAGCATACTTTAAAATACAAATATTTGTTTAATTATGATTAAAAGTTTAATTAGTAAAATAAGTTGTAAAGGAGGAAGGCATGATGACACCTGTTAATTGCTATTTTCTTGTAGAGGCCCCTCGTAGGGACAGAGCGCCCAGACATTTAAATTTAGAGCTTTTAAGAGTAAACGAAACCGTAAAATTAGCCTCAATATTGGGTTTTTTTGTTAATGTAAAAATCAAATTATTTACAATTATTTGCAAGCAATATTTCTTAAATACCAATTAATAAAGGTTTTTGAGCGAACATGTTTTCCCCTAAAAACGTTGCACAATTGATTACAGCGTCAACTTTTGAATGAAATCTTGTTAATATACGATTGTTTGCTTTTATTTAAGGGTCCTCCACACCTTCCGGAAAAATTTGTCATAAAGTCCTATTTTTTATATTCATTAAAGATATGAAATTCAAGCATGCATTTGACTGAAAAAGACGGGAAAAATGTTCAAGTTTAGGGAAAAAACAACTTTTAATGATGTATTCATTTTCATTAAAAAAAATTCCTGCTATATCCGAACTCTAAACCTGCATGTTAGTAGACCGAAGTTACACCCACTGCGCTACAGAGATAGACACCAAATTTTGGTGACATAAACAGTTACACAATGAGTTGAAATCGCCATTTTGTGACGTAGAAAGTAAAAGTCATGAGGTGTCGAGGACCCTTAAGGTTTACATCATGATGATTTCACAAAAGAGCAATTTTTGTTTAAACCCGCCTTTGGCTTTTCAATAAAATCAATGACACTTATTTCAAACTACTGTTACTTGTGTGTTTATTGGTGTGGTGTTGACTGAACTATGTCCTGTATTCTCATTTGTGTGGCGGTTTGCATTGAGTGCGTTGGAAACTGTGCGAGTGACTGTTGGTATGAGTATAGAGCAGCCTGTAGGTCCCCTGTGATCTGTTGACAGATCCCCAGGATCTCCCAGGAGATGTCTCTGTATTGATGACATTTCTTGCATCCCGGATTATGGTGGACTTGGACCTGAAGCTCATCGAGAGCTACTTGTGATAATGTTGTATCAACATGTTTGTAACACAAAAATTCTATGAAGTGTAACATTACACGCACTGGGATATATAACGTAGGCCAGTTGTTCTGTTTAGAAGACTGTTGTTCTGGTATTAGTTCACTGATATAACAGATGTTGTTGAAAAGTCTGATATCCCATGTTACAGCCTGTCTCATCTTTGTAGACCAGGACTGTCCCCCTACAGCCTCAGTATACCTTTCTGTGTCTAGATGTCTATACATCAGATATGGCTGTGCTAACTTGACTTTTGTCTACTCTATAACATATAACGCTTCCCTGTATCTATGTGTCTTGAAATAATATAGGGCGATGTACAACATATCAGAAATACACCCAAACTTGGCTGCTAGTTTCAGCATGTGACAGGACATTTTGCCTGCATTATATAACTGTTTGTTGGCACTTTTGTTAGTGTACATATCTTGTAATAGAAAAGCAGTAGATTGAAGGAAGAAGGCTGTATTTTTCTGTAACACTACAACCTCATAGTGTGACAGGGGTGACTGTACCAACTGTTCTACTATGTTTATGAATTTGGTAATTTGACACAAGTCTTCATTAAACTTACCAGTGTTATAAAAATATGAAGACTCCATGACCAGTTCTACATCATAATCAACTTCAGGCCTCATAATTCTCTTATCTGTACAAATAGAAAAACTAAGATTGTACAGGACATCAATGATGTAGGACCTGATAGAGGAACTCTGTAACAGACAGGCCAGACCTTTCTTGTACAATTCATGTAACTGTAGGAACAATCTGTTTTGTGATGATCAATAGACCTTTGTCAGAAACAGGTTGTTTTGTGGGATGAAAAAGTTAGGACAAATTCCTTCATACACCCCTTTAAGGAGGAGTTTACTGCCATTTTATTTTTACGTGCTGTTATTTTTATATCAGAGTCTTTGTAAACAATGTAGAAACAAAAATTAAGGAAATCAAAATTTTTCAATCACTAGACGTCTTATGTTCTTGTGGTGAATGCGTACTGACAGTATGCAGTGATGTGTACACCATAAGTAGCGCCACCGTGTCACTACCCACTCAGTGTGTACCGGTCTAAAATGTGGACCTGTGTCTTGGACTTCAATGTTAATGCTACTATGTCAGTACTGTTTGTGGCAGCTGATGTTTTTTTTGTCAGGAACTGCAAGTTTAATAAACTATAAAAATGATCTTTTTTCTTTTATTGGATAGCATTATAAGCCATCATTGATGACAATGAATTTTTGAATAAATATATTATATGAATCAATAGTAAATCAGTAATAAATTAAAAAGTAATCACAAGTGTGTCAATATTGTGTCAGAACTCTATAAGATGTGTGAAAGGTCCATTGGTGTCTGTGGAAAACACTTGTCTGTTTCCATAGGTCCCTGCTTGAACATCACAATCCTTTGATTTCTCTTGACCTTGAACTGTTTTTCTACTAAGGTCAACAAATGCACGATACAGATTTTCTCCCTCTTCCTTGTTGATGTTTCTATGGTACTGCATGACCTTGCCCTTTAGGTTTCCGCCCAAGGTCGCCTGTGGAATAATAAGGACATCCCCGGGAAGGTCAAGGACAGACACCAGCTTCCCATTCTCTGCAGAACTCAATCTTGTGTTCAAGGCTGCCTTAGCTAAATAAAAAAACAAAACAAAACAAATCTGATTCTATTGATACAACACCTACTTAGTTCTAGTTAAATGAGATGAAAATAAAGTATATTCATAATGACATTGTGAGGTATATTCATATTGACATTGTGAGGTATATTCATATTGACATTGTGAGTTAGGTGTATCAATTATTACCATAATTATAAGAATGTTTACAAAGAATATGCCCCAAGGTAAGTGTGTAATAGTACCTTACCCATCTTTTCAACAATGTCCATATTTGCTCCTTGCAGGAAACAAACGTAAACTATTAATCCACGGTTAATCTGTTTAGAAAATATAAATATTGAGGATTACTAAGACCCATCAGCTAACTTATGATGTAAAGAAAAAAGAAATCACTGCCAGGCACTAATATACGCCAACAGTTTGAATAAAAAAGAAATATAATAATATCTAGTTGGCTTCTTTGATGCCTATTTATGAAATATATTTTTATGGACACATTATGTAGATCCTTTCCCCCAGTAAATAACAGCATTGGTGTTGTGACTTCACAGCAAACTTGGAATTAAAAAAGCTGGCTAAGATGATTGTTGTTAAAAAGAAATGCTGTGTATTAATTATATACACCTAAATACTCTGGTATGTTCTGATGAGGGCTTTCTTCTTCTGAAAAGGGATGGGAGAAATAATGATTGATGATCGATGGACATTACCAGGATTTGAACCAGGGCCCCCTGAATCTCTAGTCAGGTGCTTTACCATCTAAAGATACACATTCCCAGGATCTTCTCCTGGCAGAAGTTAATTCAGTTCCACGGGTTGGCACATCACCAAATGTAACAGGACGGGAGAAATTATATGACAAACCAGACCATTTAGATTCAAACCCGGCCCCCTGAATCTCTAAGTCGGTGCTCTACCAACTGAGCTATCTGATGCCAGTATTCAATCTGGTTTGATCATCACATTCCTCCCCCTTAAATGATCTTTGCCCTTGAAGATCACCCAGGCTGAGCAGGCTCTTTCTCTGGCAGGAGTTAACGTCTCAGTTCCAGAGGTTGGTCATGGCTCCAAATGTAACGGGATGGGAGAAATAATGAGGGGTAAGACCGATTCGAATACCAGCACCAGATATCTCAGTTGGTAGAGCCCCTACATGTAACTAGAGATTAAGGGGCCGGGTCCCAGTCTGGTCGGTCATTATTTCTCCCATCTCGTTAAATTCCAATCTCCCAACTTTTGAAAGAAAAAACCAAAACATACACACAAAACAATTCATTATTAGCAACACATACATACATGTCTAGATCACATTTTTCAGTATAAACCGCGGAGCACAAAATGATGCAATCGTCTATGGATCTATTTCATATTTCAGACATGTGTCCTGGTCCATATACATATAGATTGTCAAAATATCAAACCGTTTATGAGGAAAGATAGGATCTTACTGTTACATATTTTGCCTCCTCGTCTTCCGTTGCTGGTTGAACCATAAGTTTCGCGGACAAACACTGCTGAAGAACGATTCTTCCATTTGGCTGTGCACTTGTCATTTTCGGTCAAACCGAAACCGAAAGTACGAAACCATACAGTATACCCGCTTTTTTAACGTTGTATTTTTGTTTATTTTTTTAAAACGGGCTTTTTATGCATTTCAATGATCCTGTGTTAATTCATAAAATTATCTTTTTTAGGTTGAAATATTTCCTTTATTTTTGATAGCTTCTACCTCGCTGACATGGAATTATCATTGTTCTAGGCGACAGTGTTTCAACCAAGCATGGTTTCGTAATCCAAAAATATAAAAAATGTCACACCATAACAGAACAAGGCAGCCAAGCGAAGACGATGAAGAGGACGACCCTTTAGACAGAATACTGAAGAAATCTGGTTGTGCAGATCTTCATTACAAAGTACAGGTAAATGTTTGTTTTCATTTGTTTACCAAGAGTTACTCCACTTAGAGTTAGTTTTTTTCTAATATGATGGAAGCAACTTATGCCTTTTCCAGATTCCCACGACCTTTTGATCACACATTTTCCATCACTTAAGTTTTAGTCACTCTTATTTTATATTTTGCATTGGTAAGTATCCTTGACCATGTTGACATACCTTTTGAAGCCAAGGTCACTAGATGACTGTGTTTTTAGCTCAATCACATTTTGTCTGTCGTCCGTCTGTCTGTAAATTTTTCACATTTTCAACATCTTCTCCCGAACCACTAGGCCAATTTCAACCAAACTTGGCACAAAGCAGCCTTAGGCAAAGGGGATTCAAAGTTGTGAAAATTAAGGGCCAAGCTCTCTTTCAGTGGGGGATAATTAGGAATTATTGAATGTTTTTGAGAAATTTTCAAAAATCTTCTCAAGAATGATTGGCCAGAAAAGCTGAAACTTGTGTGGAAGCATCCTCAAGTTAGGTAGATTTTAAGTTTGGTCAAACCATGATCCCAGGGGTTAGAGTGGGGCCACAATATGGGGGGGGGGGGGGGGGGGAAGAATTTTCACATAGGAATATATAGAGAAAACTTCTTTAAGTTTGTTCAAACTGATCCCTGGGGTTGGGGGGGGGGGGGGTTACATATGAATATATAGAGAGAAATCTTTAAAAATCTTCTCATATAAAACCATTTGCCTAGAAAAGCTGTAAATTTAGTGAAAGCAACCTCAGATAGTGTAGATTTAAATTCTTTAAAATCAAAATCTTGAGGAGTAGGGTCAGGGGCCACATTGGGGATCCAATTTTACAAAGGAAAACATTTTAATTATTCACAAAAAATGAAATGTTGTAATATATGGCTCTACTTATATATGCATTTTGACATATTGTTGATTCTTTAAAATTGTTTAGACTTTGGCCCCTGGATTAGTCTTAGGCCTCATAAGGGGTTCAGAGTTTGATGTAAGTTTATATCCCACAGTCATCACAAAAACTCAGTGGTCCAAAGACCACGGCCAGTGAATTTTGGGGTCAGGTCAGAGAAATTCAAAAATGGAGAAGTCTGATGGGCTTGTAAATATTTTAAAAGTCGAACAACTTTAACAATTTGTAATGAATTATGCATAACAGAGTCTATGTGAACTTTTTAATGTTACACATATGGATATATGGGGCAGGGATCAACCTGAAGGGGAGGGGGGGGGGGGGGGGGGGGCGATTATTTCTAAAAATTATACCTGTATCCTTGTTACACCCCACAGTGGGTTCATGATTGGAAATAAAATCTTCTCTATCCTATTCTGTATGTTCATATCATATCATCAGTTATGTCAATTTATCATGGAAATTTCTTCCACAGTTCTGCATGGCAGAGAAGCAGGATTGGCGACAATGTCAAGTGGAGGTCAAAGAATTCCGGGAGTGTGTGGAGAGGAACAAGACCAAGCCGCCGGAGAAGACCTGAGACCACAGTACCTGTCCTTACCCTCGGCAGCTCCGTCTTGTAGACTGGAGGCATCCCAAGACAATCAGGACAAGAGTCGTAGCAGGCAGCTTTTGGTCCAAAACAATTGTGAACATGCTGTTTGTGAACATTGTTTGTACATTGTGTATTTATTGTTATGATATCTACGATTTCCTTGTGATTTATTGATTTTTATTTTACATTTGAAAAACATTTTTTTTTTACCATATATAAAGTCACTAATGCATATCTGTGTGAACTTTTTCAATAGTCAAGAGCTCATATTTAAAAAATAAGGAATCATTCTTCGAGTATTATGAGGTGATCAAATACGGTTGTGGTGATCAAATCCAATAGCCTGGAGGACTTAACGATAGATTTAAACACACTAGACCATATTTGATCATTTCATAATATTCAAAGATTGATTTCTCATTACTTATGTTTATATAATTTTCAGGAATTGTGCGCAACCGGGAAATATATTAAAATAGTTATTGATGAAATGTATTTTCTATACATTACAAAATTCGTAGTATTATCGTATAAAGACACTGGGAAATGTAAATATTTAATTAAGAAATGTGATCATCGCATGAGCTGACTAAGGTACTGTAAAGCTTGGGCAACCTCAATTTCATCTCCGTCTCATTTCCCACTACCAGTATAAATCCCTTTTGAAATGGAGATAGATATTAAGAGTTAAGATATTGTCCAAATAATCTCTATATCATTACAAATTCTTTTGGTCTTTTTATGATTTGTGATGCATCAGGATCAAACCTTAAAATTAAGAAATAACAATTTTAAAAAGTTCAGTGGGACATAATTGATGATATGTTAATTAACAGAAGACAATATTAAGTGCAAATCTGGAATGCAGACGAAAATAATTGACTTTTTCAAAAATTAAATTAACAATTGCATGCAAAATTCTTTGTTATGTAATTGCACTTATTTTTAAATATAATAAATGCTATTAAATTCCCCATCAATAACTTTATTAATTATTTTGTCATTTTGATCAGTATGCTAAATTGCAAGCATATAAAAACTTCCAATAATTGTTTTAATAAGGTAATTGATTATGGTAAATTCCTAAGTCTCTATTCAAAGGTCACCTCTGTTAAGAGGTCACTTTGGGTGCCTCCAAAAGGTGACTGCTTAATACAAGTTTGACTGTAGTTATTACAAGCTCAAATCTTCTGAAAGAATTTTTGGGCTACCTTTTGGCAGTGTAAAATTATGCAATTCAGGATAGTGATTTGACCAGTTATAAGCCATATTATTTTGCCCAGTTTTTGACCTAAAGATAATAAATGTATAATTTAGTTTTCTTCCTTCATATATTCAATATCACTGCCATGTAAAATACTCCTTTCTGAGAGCTTCCATTAATTTAGAGTTTTGGTCCCATACATTTCATTACAAGCTTTTCACTTCTAGCAGTGGAGTAACATTAGTCATTAGGCACAAGGAGAGGGAGAGCGGACTCTTCCACTCCGTGATCCCACAAATGGGTCAGTTTTGACAGATTCTGGGCAATTCCAGCCAGCATGCAGGCTTTGGTAGAGGCCTTGTTTTACATTCAAACGTTTAGATGCCCCATTGAATCCCGGTGTTTGTCATTCATTGTGATTAAAAAGTCACAAAGGAACATTTCAGTTTTATTGGCATATTTTTTGTTCTAGAGCTGAGACATGTCACTACAGAAATGATAACAGACACAAAGGAACAGAATCTAGCGGACATCTCTCTACTGATACACACCAATCTAATACTGGAGGCCCGTCATCTGACCATCTTCTATGTTCATACACAAAGATACACGTCTCTCAAAGACTTTTACAGAAACAAAAATATACTCAAGTTTAATATACATTGCCCTATTCAAAACTTTCTCCATTCAACAAGTGTGTGGCATCCTTAAAATATAAATATGTAACTAGTACTACACAAGCAATCTGTACACATTTCATCATTTGATCATCGGAATGTACCTGAAGGCGTCATTTACCTGGACTCTGAAGTGCATCTATGGAATTAAGGTTTGTTCATTATCCCCTCTTCTAGTAAAACCAAGAAATTCAGTCATTGCACTGATATATTATGCAAAACAAAAATTAAATCATTTATTTCAGATTTAATAGCAATTCATAAATGAAAAAAGGGATAAATATAAAAAAGATACAATTTGTCAGCAATCAACAGTAATCTTTTCAATAATCACTAAAAAGGAGAAGAAATCAGAAATGAACAATTGCACAATAATCAAGTCAAATCAACAAATGCCTGTGTTAAAGTGGCATGGTCAAGATTTGAGCTGAAAATTTTCGAAGGTTATTTTTCCACTTTTGATGTTTAAAATGCTTCATTAAAGCAATTCGAATGGTAAACAAATCTTGTTCCATGTTTTTGTTTACATAATGAGTGCAAGGTTTAAAACAAAACTGAATGTGACAAACAGTAACTGTTTACCTTTTTGTATTCATAGTAAACAAGCAAATAGAAAAAATCTCCTTGAAACAGAATTTGGCTAAACATTAAATATACCCAAATAAAGCAATGTAAACATTAAAATTGAAAAATAAAATTTGAAATTTTCAGGAAAATTCGTGACCATGCTCCTATAACTGAGAGCTAAAGAAATGTTCTATACAAAGAGATAGGTGAGGAAATTATGATTAACTATGGTATAATAAAAACTGAATTAACGTTGTTCCTAGATTGTCCTGTCAACGACGGGCTGACTACAGAATGCTGCATTATTTGATGATGAGCCTCGAGATGACTGAGGCCCCCACGCTGGAACAACAAGCAGTGAAGACTATCTAACAAAATCCAAACAGGGGCATAGCTAGGGGGATAACTCCAGTCATGTCTGAAACCATGTATTGCTACAGTAGAAATCTAGTACACAGTAGGAAACACGCAACAACAATTTTGGTAGGTTATCTATCAGTTATCATCAAGTTTGGATTCAATATACTGATATAAACAACAACAAAAAGTCCATCAAATATAGCACTAGGTCAGTATGTTTGACAAAAGCAGATGGGCAAGTTCTGCCAAGAAGTCATGTTACAGAAGCAGAACAAAATACTGTAACACCATAAAACTGAACAAAAAAATTACAGAAAAAAGATTGTTATTACTTTGGTATCATTACATTTTAACCACGGCAAAAAAAATTTGAAATCATATTTTGCTTACAGAATTAGTCCTGAATCGTTGTGAAGACATAAACAAATATGTTACCAAGGTTCCCTATGCCAGGGGTAAACACTCGTGTATACCTTGCATGAAGGGGCCGTTATAATATATATACATATGCGATATGAAAAACATGACATTTCAGAACAACACGTACACTGGTATAGAAACACAGCTCACACACTCAGCCTGAGAACCGCAAACAGGCACACGCTCTCTCTCTCTCTCTCACACACCAAACTAAGGACAACAACTGCTCCCCCGCCGAGAGAAACATACCGATAGCATCCAAAGACAGTGGGGATTACCAGAATTTCCACTAAATAAACATTTGTAAGAATATAACAAGTTCAACATTTGACAATCAGCTGTAAATTCACCACTGTGTGAACCTGAAGAGTTCCAGTATTACAATACAACTGTCCATTCAAATCAGTTTATCAGTGACTTAAGTCTGACTATAGATCAATGTTTAATCAAGGAAACCTCCAGACAAAGGTGTAATTGAGCAAGTGCGAAATGTTAGAACATGTAGATCTAAATGAAATCACTCGGTCACTGGTACTTGAGAAACCTTCAGTCTTCCTTCTCGTCTGTTTAGCCTCGGTCCTCCTACAAAACAAGCCAAAACAATCACACTTAGGTGAAGGAGAAATATCCACCCAAAGCCCTTTAAATAACGCTGCCCCCAACTCCTTCTCCATAGGGAATTCTTTAACCAGAGACCCTCCCCCTTCTATAATATAACACTGGTTCATACGAAACTCTTTTATCACAGACCCTCCCCTCCCTTATAATGCTGCATGTTAATATGAAATTCAATTACCCCTCCTTTATAATGCAACAGTTTAATATGGATATTTTCACCACAGACCCTTCCCTTTGAAAACAAAACAGGTTGATTTAATTATTTTTCACCACACCCCTCTCTCCTTTTGTAATGCAAAGTTAAAATATAATATGACAAAATAAGGCTGAATCAGAGCGACTCGGTAAGATAAACCTTCCTGTTTGAAACAAGGAACACTTGTTGGATGACTAACGGTTGTTTGATAACAGATTGATTCATGAATAAAACTGTTCTAAATATGCTACATTTGCCTGCAGAAATATGTTACATTGATAAAAGCAAGCTCTTTATAACATGATCATAATACTGTAAAGGACCTAACAATGTACATGTACCAAGGTCCCTATCAACCCTTTCTACGAGATAACAAGAATAAAACCAAGTGACTTACATCTTCTGTTGTGGAAGGTCGCAGTCTCTTTAATATGCTTTCTATTGTACTTCTCCTGTTTAACAGATAATGGAGTTGATGAGAGAATACAAAGAGACCATACATCTGTATATTTAATATGAATTACAGTTTACAACCCATTTTCACGTGTCTTTGCTGCATGTAATATCAATTAATAAGAATTAAATTTTTTTGTTAAAGTTTTGGAAATGTTTGTAAAAATAGTTGTACATCTATATGCTGTACTTTTGACTGATGCTCTAGATTTCTATGCAGCATCTTAATTTCTTCCAAATAGTGATTCATCAGAACTCAAAAAGGCTAAAAATAGCTAATCAATGAAAATTCTATAAATTCTCAATAAATCTAAATACTAATATAAAGTTAAGTAATCTTATGAGGTGTAATTCTTTGAATATGTATAAATTAAATTAGTAAATGCAAACTGGTAATCAAAATACATTAAGATGGTTTTGTCAGAAGAGATCAATTTTCACCCACCAGATTCTACTCCTTAATTTTTCTTTGTTAACTTTGGATAGGATTGATTATCGATTGATTATTAGTTGATTCTCATGTGTCTGATTATATCCAGTGATTAACAAGAACTTTTCTTTTTCAATTTCCACTAAATAAATGTACAAAAATAAAGAGTACGGTCATGCTACATAAAAATTGACATTTAGTGTCTTTCTATGACAGAGAACAGTGAGATCCAATGCGGTAATGCCTCAAAGCATTTCTAGAAAAACAACATTAATACAAGTGATTGCAGAGTCTTCATCTGTGAAGAAATTAGAACCATTTTAACAAGGCCTTGGACTTTCAGTAGGACGTAACTATCTATTTCTTGCGTCAAAACAAGTTAAAAATGACGCTTTTTTCAAGCGTAATATACACCTATTGCGTAGTCTTAGCTAAAAAACCAGACAAATCTTGTTGATTTCAAAAAGCCATGGCTGAATGGCCAGCAATGAAATAGACAGGCCTACGTCACAATGCTGTTTGAGCCAACTAACCAAAGTACAAGCTCTTGTTAAAATGGTTCTAACAAAAGACTGCTGTAGCTTATGTATTACAGAGAGCAGTCTTACTTTAAGTGAGAAGGGTGTCTTCCCACTTAGCCAACATTTTGAAAAAATACAGGTAGATTTATGTTGGCTAAGTGGGAATGGGGTGCAGGTGGAGAACAAAAAAATTTAATTATAGGTAACCTATAGTCTGTTTTCAGATAAAAGTGGATAAAAGTGGAGGGAATGAAATATTTGTTACAAAAGAATAAATATAAATTGAGACTTTTTTAAAAAAGTGATTCAAATGACAATATAATTTATAAAGTATAATTTTAAAGTAATTGATTGTTAAGAGTATCCCCTAATTTATAAATTTAATTGAGCTATAAACACATTATGGTTTGTCTATCTCTTATCATATTTTGAATAAACTAAATCAGTTGGTTCAACTTTAACATAGCCTTAAATAAAAAAGCAACTATATAAAAATGATAACTGTAAATCCTATTTCAATTCCTTTCTTCATTTGATTTCCTTATGCTCTATGGTATTATCAAATTTCCTATCTACACAATATAAAGTTAATGAAACACCAAAAATGATTGATTCAACCTTGATTGAAATTATGAGATTTTTTTCCTGGATTGTTTGTTTAAATATATAAAAAATTGATTAAATCAAAATGACCAGTCAAATCAATTAAGATCTCATTGATTTTCTTGCCTGTGTTTTCTAAATTAAAGACCATAAATATGCTTATCTATCTAGCATACATTCTTTAAAAACTGCAGAGTCTTAGAGTCTAGCTTTGTCTTACATTGAGGTGATTTATACTTTAGAATCCACCTTTATCTGACTTTGAGGTGATATGAACTTAGGGTCTTACTTTGTCTCACTTTGAGGCAACATTTACTTTAGAGTCCAACTTTTTCTTACATTTAGGTGATTTGAACATTTCTAACTTTGTCTTACTTTGAGGTGACATGTATTTTAGAATTCAACTTCATCTGACTTTGAGATGTTATGAACTTAGGGTCTAACTTTGTCTTACTTTGAGGTGATTTGTACTTTAGAGTCTAACTTTGTCTGACTCTGATGTGATTTGCACAACAGACTACAGCATCTTAATTTAAGGTGATATTAACTGGGTAAGAGTGCAGTGTATTTATTTAAGGTGAATTTAACAACAGAGTTCAATGTTTTATTGTGGTGTTTTTAACAACAAGAGTACAGTGTCTCACTTTTTTTTTTTTTGGAGGGGGGGGAGAGGGATTGAATTAGATTGCAGTGTTCTACTTTGGGGTGGTTGTTATCACACAGTGTGTTTCTTAATGCAGTTAATACTGTCTTACTTTGAGGTGATTTTTCATTATACAGTTACATGTAATACTGTCTTACTTTGAGGTGATTTTTCATTATACAGTTACATGTAATACTGTCTTACTTTGAGGTGATGCCCCCTCCTGGTGGGAATCCGTCCATTTCCTCGTTAAGCATGTGCATTATGTAGGGTAAATCCGCCTCGGCCATGTCTGGCTGTGCTATTATTTCTGAATACAGGGGGGAAAAATTGATTATTTCACACATTTCTCTTGCAATTTCTCTTGCTCTTTGTTTGACTTAAGCACATAACCAAATGTTGACTAAAATTTGAAACTCTATGCACATGATGTAAATATGATGTGCTGTACTGTTTTCAGATGTATAATAATGCAATTTACCTTTAATTTTTGCCTCTATTTTTGCATCCAAATCCTGATCTTGTTTAACTGCTTCCTCCGAGAGTCGGGGCGCTCCTTCAAAAGCTACTATGACGATACTCATATTATCTCGGCTACCCTGTAGATTATACACAGAAATCATGAATACTAGTGGATACAACTCATAAACTATTGGACCATTGAACAACATAGAATGGATTCTAGATTTGCATCAAACAAAGTTAGGTCCTACCTTATGAAGACAAGTATCCACCACCATATTACAGATCATCTCTAAACTGTCTGTAACTCTCATTCTGCTCCTAACAAAATCACAGAGTTCATCATTACTCATTACATCCCATATCCCATCACAAGCCAGCACCAAAAATTCATCTTTGTCGCTCCTGGGTTCCACAGAAATTTCTGGCTCAGGGGACACCAATTGTTCACAAGGACCCATTCCCTGTACATTTTTATATTCAAAGTCTCCTAAAGCTCTTGATACAGCCAGGGAGCCGTTGACCCTCTGAATCATCACACTGCCCCCTGCCCTCTGAATGCGCTCCTTCTCTGCGGGGTTGATTGGTTTATGATCACAGGTAGTGAAATGGCATTTGCCGCCACGAGAGAGCACTGCTCGTGAATCTCCGCAGTTGGCAAAAAATATATGCTGAGGTGAAACGATGACACAGACAGCAGTTGACCCACTTTTATCCTCGCCGCTCACCATCTCGGGCATTCCCCGGATCTTCTCGTCCAGCAGAAGGAACCCTGTCTTAATTCCCTTGTTGACGTCTTCTAGAGATGGTTGGATCTCTGTGCCCTCTTTTAACTCCAACTTTCCCTTAAAATCATCATTAGAGACAATCTCCTGCAGTAGCTGCTCTGCACATGTTGCTGAGACTTTAGCACCAGCGTGCCCATCGAAGACAGCAAAGAAAGACCACTGCTTCAGTCCATAGGGCAGCCCCAAGATGGCGGTGTGTGCATCCTCCATCTCTACCCTCCAGCCCTGCATGCTGCTGAGGCCATAGCGCAAGGTGTTCCCAACACCTCCCTCATTGTGCTTGTCTGTCTTTGGTTTGTCTAAAAATGCTCCCATTCTGCCTGGAAAACAAAATTTGAAAACATCCATTGATTTTCAGTTTTCACAATAATAATGAAGCAGTTGGTGAGAGTTATTTGTCAGTAATTTCATGACATCACGAAGAGCCATAATGTAGTCATTTGGCCTTCTCCTGTTGCTTTCTTGATATAATTATACCCAAGTTGTAATAATGACTGAAAGGCAATTTGATGTTTCCCTTCTTTCCTCTTGCTGCATTCTTTTACTTATTTATAATTGTCTCTGTTTTTGTAAATTTAGGTTTTTCTCATTCAGCCCATGTTTTAGCATAATCTTGAGATTTTACACACAAACACCCAATAAAGCAAACCATGTTACACAAAAATATCTTTGATAGTGTACAAAATCACTACATTTCTCTGATAGTGTACAAAATCACAACATGTTTCTTTGATAGTGTACAAAATCACTACATGTTTCTTTGATAGTGTACAAAATCATTACATTTTTCTGATGTGTACAAAATCACTACATGTTTCTCTGATAGTGTACAAAATTACTACATTTCTCTGATAGTGTACAAAATTACTACATGTTTCTTTGATAGTGTACAAAATCACTACATGTTTCTTTGATAGTGTACAAAATTACTACATTTCTCTGATAGTGTACAAAATCACAACATGTTTCTTTTGATAGTGTACAAAATCACTACATTTTTCTTTGATAGTGTACAAAATCACTACATGCTCAATTTAATTTATATTTGACTTAACTGATTTTTGTTAAAACTATTAACTTTTTGAAAGATTCAAGTCCACAAAGTTTTTGTCCTTAACTAGGATGGCGACTTTCAATCATACTTAGGCTATAAATCACCAACATTCAGGAAATAATAACTGCCAGTTTCATCAGAATTCATAGAATTCCTACGACTATGTCTTAGTGTAATATTGCTGTGAAATTAAAATGTAGCAAAGTTTTACTTCACCACTTTATACTATCTTTAATTCAGGAAATTCAGCACACAAATTTTCTCAATATCTAATTTCTGAATGTCATGCATTTTCTTCCATTGTGCTTACTGTACTACAGAGAACTGCACAGATTTTACATGTACTGTACTGGTTTTGAGAAACTGCA
The DNA here is from genome assembly GCA_033439105.1 of Magallana nippona. NCBI lineage: Eukaryota > Metazoa > Mollusca > Bivalvia > Ostreida > Ostreidae > Magallana > Magallana nippona. Next base: position 49,995,858 of record CM065923.1, on the reverse strand, counting down.
TAATCAACATGAATTCAAAATTACTTTTATAACTGTTCTCACATTTAAAAAAATATCAAAGACAAAGAGTTCTTTGTTTATCTGTTAACAGAAAAAAAATTATTGCTGTCATATAATTCCCCACCCTTCCAAGATAGATAAATGATGCCACATCATAAATGGGAAGTTGGGTATTGGAACTTCTTTTCCTTTATGAGAGGAAAGACAAACCCTGTTTGCAAAATTTGTCAACTTCACGTTTGTTTCCATTGAAAGAACAAGAAAGTTTCACATCTGCGATGACAAATTTTGGCATTGACACGCATCAACTTATTTAGCTCATTTATAATCAGGGATTTTTCCCATCGCTTTGGGAATGGAGACCAGGGCCCTTGGACTTGGGAATTCTACGACGATTTATTAAAAATTGAGAAATCTTAATGTCCTTTTGCAAGACCAAATTTCCCACAATTAGTCAAGTGCTGTTGGTGCGTCGCCAAAACAAAATCATTTAAATACATATGCTTTTTGTGAATTAAAATCCAGTACTGTTGTAAGAATTCTTATCTAGATCAAATTTTAAAGCAAAAAATTTTGGGGAAAAATGGAGGGATTTGGAATTGGGAATGAGGCTGAAATTTGGCCCTTCACAGGCCAGTGAAAAATCCCTAATTATTTTGTATGATTATGAATTTGAGAAGCAAACGTTGCACATAATACAAGCTTAAATCGGCAAAAAAGCTGCACGAGTAGAGATGTATTAAGTTGTATGATATATACATCTACAATTCTTGTTGGATCAAAAGTTTTTTCTTTTTGATTTAGCTATCCTGAATAAGAATTCATTTCCAATTATCTCCCTCCCCCCTCCCCCACTTCTTTACAAGGGGGCCTGCACCTTACAAATGAAAGCAAAAATAAGCAAGCTCACATACACCACGCTCCGCCATTACTTGACAATGCTACACATAATAAATGGCAGAACAGGAATTAAATACACAAAATAATTTGATAAAGGGGCATAACTCACTAAAATTCATTGGATCAAAACTTCCTGCAAAGATACACATCTATTTTTTTGTCTTTAACCACAACAAAATTCAAAAGGGCCGAAATTCCTAGAAAAATACAGGAAATGGAATTCCCTGGTAATATGCACACCTAATTACCTACAAACTTTGACAAAATTCTGTGCAGCAGTTTAAAAGGAGTTACATTTACAAAATGTTCAATTCTATATTTCATATATGGCCCAAATTCCAAGTTCAAAAGGGTTGATTTCCTACAAAATATATGAATCAGAATTTCCTGGTTATATATACATCTACACATCGTGTCCTAAATACCTACTCAGTTTTAAGATGTTCTGTGTAGCAGTTAAAGAGGAGTAAAGCTTACAAACTGTTTATCCCTTTATTCAATATACGGCCAAAATTTTAAGTTTAAAAGGGCTGCAGAGTTTCATGAAGTCTTTTGTGCGATGATTAAAGTAGAGTTGTGCTTACAAACTCTTCAATAATATATTATATATGGCAATAATTCTACGCTCAAAAGGGCCAAAATTCACCCCAAAAAATAATGGAATTAAAATTTCCTGGTAAGATGCACATCTACACTTTGTGTCCTTAATACTTACAAAGTTAAAAAAAAAAAAACAGGACTGATGGACGGGTCAAAAACATCGTACCCCTCGCAACTTCGTGGGGTATAAATAGATAGCCTTATATCCAAGAATGCGACTATGCCTTGAGCAGAGTTTGGAATGAATATGTCTCTGTGGTTCTGGAAAAGTTAGTATTGGCCATTAATGCCAACATCAATGGGCTTTGATCAGAAGAGCTCACTTGAGCTTTCAGCTCAGGTAAGCTTAGAAGTTAACCAGCCCTGTCAGACTGATAAGAATGAGCATCAGTGTGCTAGAATTTGTGTCAACTTCAGTCCTGTTTGAACAAGTTAGGAAAGGGGAAGCAATAATCTTTACATACCATATAAATCCCTTTCAATTTTAATCAACAAAATATTTACAAAATACCTTTACAATACTAAATAGCAGTTTTAATGTGTTACTAGTCAACAATTTTTTTATTTGGATTCTACATCATTTTGAAACTATTATTATACTACTATGCATATTGAACACGACAATCAACCTGTATTATATAATATCACTTCATAATTCATCTAAATGGATCTTTAATGTATCATCATTTTACCATACCTTAACACGTATATATAAGAAAATCTGTCAGTGAAAAAAGAAAATTGAATAAGAAATTCTTATATATAAGAAAATCAGTGAAAAAAGAAAGTTGAATAAAGAGTGCTAACAGCTAAAAAAAAATTTCCAGCTCACAGGCACCGCCATATCGGCTGCCATTTTAACAATATGTAACAACATCATTTTAATGAATTATAATTTAAAACAATTATCAAAAGGGTTGGTTAATCACTATCACATTCTGACTCGGAATTGGGTTGGGGGCAATTGGCAACAAGACAGATTATTTTCTGTCATCAACCTCTCTACCTTGTTAGGTTGAAGAATGTGGCTAAAATTAAAGTCTTCTGAAAAATTTGCATTACAATGCAAACGACATGATAGTAACTAGATGATAACATTGATATCATATCCTTATGCAAATCTCAGCAAGAAATTCATTTTCCTTCCTTTTAGTATTTTAGGGTAAAATGGATGTCAATTAAGAAATCTTGGATTTTCTCCTTTATATTGATATCATTTGTACTTCTATGACAGGTATATATATATTTCTTTTTAAATTATCAAAAAGTGACAGTAAATTAAGACTTATATTAGGGACAATATAGCATTTTCCTAAATTAGAATTCCAGTGGCGGTCAGATAACACCGAGAAAGTTAGCAAAGAGTAATGGTGAGCTGAGCATTGGCATGTTGTTTGTTCTTCTTACTTTTCCTGAACTCTTTTTCAGCAGTATTAGCATACCATCACTTGAAAATGGAAATTCATAGGTCTTGCTTCTAAGCAATCATGTTTCTAAATCTTTAGTCAAAAAGAAAATATTCATAACTTATGTACCCAAACAACTCAAAACCCGTTACAAATTTAACACACATTTGAATGTTATAATTAACAGTATCTAGGAACAAGATCTAGCCAATTTCAAAGACACGAACACATCACCTTTTTGTTCAAGCACCTTCACCTTAAACAAATAGTTTATCCTTTTTAAAATGATAAAACATTTTAAATTAAACAAAAAAATATCTAAAAGGAAATTCAAGTTAACATTGTTGTGCAGGAAACGGATTAACAAATATTACCTAATTTGTATTATTGTCAACACAGATCTGTATTATGGAATCCTTTCTGTTACAACTGTTGTAACTGTTAACATCACTTATTCTCCGCGTTAACTGCCACTTGACTTGAAAACCAACGCCATGAATTCAAGCAAACTATGTCGCGCATATTACAAGCTTAAATTGGATACGATGCTGCATGAGTAGACGTTTCGTAGGAAATCGTCTATCAAAACCAATTTACCAACTTAACGAAATTCGATAGATATGACAATAAAATGCCTCGGTTAGTGATTTTCAGTCAATTTTTCTCGTAGGGACCACTGACAACCAAAGGTCAATATGGCTTCTGCCATAAATGAGCATGCCCAGAGCCACGGGAATAAATCTTAGTCTTCAAAACGTTTCATGGAAGCGGATATTAATTGAAAAATAGAAGCGTATTTGGGATCACAAACTGAAGAAATGACGTCATTTATTAAACAGGGAAATTATTTCACAAAAGACATATTTTGGCGTTAACTGCAGATACGTGATAATAAGATTTTATTTGAACGTCCTTGCTCATTTCTACAGAGATACTAAATGTTGACCTTTTTGAACTAGTTTATATTGATAACTTGTACGTAAAATCTTCGTGAAGTGCTACTTTACATTCCATTTATAGACATATAGGCCTATTACACTGAATTTTAAATTTTGAACTAAAAACCAAAACGGCAAAAACTAAATACATGTATTCAATAACACGGTACTATATCTTTTATTTGTTGCTGCAGGCTAATATTTGATATCTGATTTATTCAAACAATTTTATAGGCCAAACATCAAAACTTAAATTTTTTTTAAGGTGCCTCACTACACCTTCACTTACACTTTTTAAGAAACTATGTCACAAGATGGCATTTAAATGTTTTGTTAAATTGTTTTTATCAACAGATTCCCTTGCATATCGTCATAGCTCAGTGATTAAAGTATTGGGCTTGTGAACCGCAGATCTCGAGTTTGAATCCGCCTGGGGGTTTTGTTCATACTTACTGAATTAATTTTTTGAAAATATAATTTTAATCCAAAATTGTACAATTTTTCGCCTTTTTGACTTATGTTCTTCTTACCCAATCCTGCTATCTATCATAATCAAGTAATTTTCTGCTGATTTGAGAAACTATTTCAAGGTGTAGTGAGTCGTGTTAATAGTATATTTTGTATTTTACAAGATATATATCTGAAAAAGCTGAGGTTCTTGCTTGAAAGACTTGTTGGTACAAAAAGGAAATGGTTTTCTAAAGAAGTAAACAGGACTTTGAATGTATTGTACCAAGTACTATAAAGAGAGACATGCAATTATTAATGCTGTCTGTCAGAGAATTCTACTTCAATTTCAAGATCAGAATGAGTTCATGTCGTGAAAAGTTTCAAATTAATTTATTTTCAATCAATAAAACATCGTTTGATTAATATCACAGTAACCTAAAGGATAAATAAATACATTATAAACCATAAAAATAATTAGGGAAAACAATATACTACAGTCAAACATCCCTAGCTTAAACTCGAGATGTTCATGTAAGTTCATGCAAGTTCTTTTGTAAAACACAGCCCAGTACAGCAGGCATTGCTAAGATTCCAGATATTGAGGTTATAATCCATAATATTATTAGTAAATGGTAACTGGAATTTCCATCTCACTTGGACATATTATATTTCATACAGTGGTATTTGAAATATTGAAGTGGTATTTGCATGCAGATACTGATGCTTATAATAATTAACTAATAGTTCATTAATATACAATTAATTGAAATTGTAAGGCATTATCCAGATAAAAACAAACATTTCAGACATCTAAGAAATAAAGACATCTTTGTTTATTTCACTATAGATTGCATATATCTGCAATTGTGGGAAGTTCCATAAAAAGTATTTTTGTAGAATAAGTTGTAAACAAACAAAAACTATTTCCATAAATTCTTTCTAGTTAGACACTGTAATGTTATATAAAATGTGAGGTAAATAACTGATATGAAAAATATAAGATTCTCAATGAAAGAATTGCATGTAAATGTGTATCCAACACTAAGTACCCTAGGGTACAATATGTATACAACCATAAACTCAATACATATACATGTAAATAAACAAATAACAATGTTAAAGAATCAAAGTTCTAAAATTACCAACATTGCCAGTAAAAACATTTGCTGTATTCAATGTTCAATTTAAAACATAATGACACAAAATGCATTATACACAGGTTGTACATTTCACACTGATCCTGTGTATTCAATCAATATTTTCAAATCATTTTTCTAGAGTAGTATTGAATGGATTATGTTTTTGATTACGAGCACAAAATTGGAGTGAAGAAACAGATACATGTACCAGTACATGTGTTTTGTATGTTGACTCCTCCAATGCAAAGGGACATGCAAAAATGTGCAAAAATATATGTTTGGAATTGTCTGAAGTCTTGCTAATCTAGAAGATTCATACTAATTAATACCAAGTTGGTGGAAGCTGATCCAAATAAAGACAGTTTAACATTTTCCAAAGTCTTGCTATTCTATCATAGTTGTGTCCTTGAAGTTTGGTCTTATCGTTTGCTACTCTAGAAGATCACAACCCTTGGACAGGAAATCAACAAAAAATTCTACGGTTATTATGCAAGAAGCTAAGTTAGTTGACCACAGCGATCTCATCCACTGTCTCTCATGTCGGCTTGATCATCTCTCCTGAAATAAAAAGAAATGTGTGATAAGAACAACTCTTATAAAAACAACACAAAACCTACTTGTTTCAGGTATTACACTCACACAATAATTACCCACTGATAATCAAAAAATTTACACAGCATTCAAACTTACTGTGCAAAACAAGAGACACAAAATTAAAATATAAATGTCCAATTTAAAACTGAACACAACTCATAAATAGGCAACAACACCTGAATCTCATAACTGACATGTATTATTCCTTAATAAGTTGCCTTAAATCTTGAGTTTTTATTTTTGTGTGCATTTTCTGTTTGTATATAATGCATTGACATGATTGTATATTTGATGTTACTTTTCTCCTGGCTTGGAATAATTGCATAAAATTTGATAATTTCATAGCAACCAAGTAACACGTCGATGTGAGATGTACATGGATGTCCACACAGGTGAAAGCTGCCTAGGGAAATACTTTGGACTGTTAAAAGTCTGTGGTTTATATAGGGGTTGTAGGGAAAGCGATGAGGAAAGAAATACAGCAGACAATGCCTTTCATGAGTCATGTTCATGGTTAAGTAATAGGTATTGCCTTTCACTGATAAATTAGCTTGGCCTTACCTTTCAGTGAGAAAGGTGTTTGTCTTACCTTTCACTGAGAATGGTATTGGCCTTACCTTTCATTCAGTTTGCTTTACCTTTCAGTCAGTAAGTTGTTGGCCTTACCTTTCATTGAGTAAAGTTGTTGGCATTACCTTTCAGTAAGTTGTTGCCTTATTTTTTACTTAGTAAGTTGTTGGCATTACCTTCAGTGCATAAGTTTTTTGCTCTACCTTTCAGTAAGTTGTTGGCCTTACCTTTCATTGAGTAAGTTGTTGGCATTATTTTTCAGTAAGTTGTTGCCTTACCTTTCATGGAGTAAGTTGTTGGCATTACCTTCAGTGCGTATGTTTTTTGCCCTACTTTTCAGTAAGTTGTTGGCCTTACCTTTTATTGAGTAAGTTGTTGGCATTACCTACGTTTTTTGCCCTACCTTTCAGTTAGTTGTTGGCCTTACCTTTCATTGAGTAAGTTACTGACCTCACCTTCAGTGGTTAAGTTTTTTGCCCTACCTTTCAGTCAGTTTGTCGGCCATACCTTTCAGTAAGTTGTTGGTCTAATCTTTTTATTTAGTAAGAGTTGTCATTCTTACCTTTTAGTGTGTAAGTAGATAGTGTCATCTTTTCCAGTTTGTTTGTTATTTTGCTGCAGAAACTCTCTGAAACAGATATCACAATGACGTTAAAGATGGAGAATACACAACCAATATTACAGAACATTCACAGAGGAACACTGTACATTTCAAGTTTCGGTACATGTATTTGACATATCTATCATTTTTAATGGGACTAGATGATATCCCGCGCAAGCGCGAGAATGAACACTTTAGACATTATATAATATGATACAATCCATCATGTACATGTACATGCATGGCCTTTATTCTTTTTGTTGCAGCTGACTGAAAAAAATTAAAAACTTTTTTTTAATTTTATTTCAAACCAGGAAGTGGGTGTATAATGTATTGTGTGTCGTATCTCTTTTCTAAATTTTGTTCTTTAGGTCAAATCTCACTAAAACTACATGTATTATCACTGTCCCAAATAAGAACTTCAGATGAAAGACTGTCATCCCCCACCCAGTTCAACTTCTCCATTTTATGCATGCATACATCATCTATTCATACAGATATAGAATTGTTAACACAATCTGTTCATGCTGTTCGTAGTTCACAAAGTTAATGTATAAGGTTTACTACCAATCTGTAGTGGTACAAAAATGTAAATTAAAAACACTAGTATATACTTATATATTTGCATATCTCAAACCAAATTTAAGTTGTCAAATCAACTTACACATGCCCGATGATTAACTTGCCTTACACTTTCCGCCATGACGTTAATTAGTCAACCCGTGTTCTTAGTTACCCCGTTATGGAAAGTTCTATCCATCAAAACTAAAATTGCGCATTCAAGAAACGAATTGGCTAATTTTATTTATTCAACATTTGCCAAACTTCTATGTTTACTCTAAATAAGTTTCCAGTAAATATATTCACTCTTAACGTAATCATTCAATTTTATTTCATTGCAAGTATAGATTTTCATGCAAACTACCCTAACTTGGATCCGCCAAAGCGTGTCCGCCACCTTACTCCTATTTTTGCTATTTCGGGCTTGTTTATCGAAAATGAAAGTAGGTCTCTGATTAATTTTAAAATAATTACTTATCGGTTCAAAATTCAATTATAGCTTACGGACATCATCTCACACATGTTGAAATACCAAATGTGTAAGCAGTTACTCTGGTTACTGCAGGCAATTTATAGTTTATTTGCAAATGTCTTAATTAAAACTGTATGATGTTTCATGCAAATGGTTTTCTAAGAGCTTTTTTCAGTATGTACTTTACTGTTTTGTAGAGAGTCTTACCATTCCTGAACCTCCTCCTGCCTCCGTCCTGGGCACTCTCCTCCCAATATTTGCCTCCATCCGGGGCACTCTCCTCCCCATCTTTGCGTCGCCTCTGGTCCCTCTGCTGATGTTTCCTCTTCACACAAGAGTCAATCAGTGCATCCATCATCTTGGCCTGCAGACAGATACAAAAAATCAAGGTTTTAAAAGGACATTTAAACAAATTAAGATAGCATTTATTAATTTGTCACCCAATATAAGCAATAACAAATTAATTCTTAAAATAGCTTTCTTTCAGGTATTCAAAAGCTTGATATAAATCTTTTATCTGCAGGATTTAGAGGCATCATTTAAATTCAGTCTCCCCACCCCAATTAATAATCTCACAGTTTTACCTGACTTCAGGTCACCTGTCCCCCTCCCCCAGTTAATAACCTGACAGATTTACCTGACTGGAGAACACCTGTAGGACTTTGGTCACCTGTTCGCCCTCCTCGCTGACCAGAAACTGCAGCAATAGAACGGCCATCCTGTTCTCCTCATCCTCGTTGGTGTCCAGTGCCCATGACAACTCCTCGTAGGGAACAGCCAACACTGGGTCCTACAAACCAAAGGTTGACTTCCATGAACAGGTGTGATAAACTCCTAATGATCTCATTGCATTACAATACTTTATTGAACTTAAATTACATGTAGATTTGTAAGTTACTGCAAACAAACTAGTTATTCAAGGCAACTTGATTCCACTAAAAGTTGCTATAGAATACAGTTGTCCCAAATAAAAGTTGGGTATTGATCATTGTCAATAGCTGCAGGTCTGTTGCTCCCGGTCTGAAAAAATTTGGATGGACAACCTGGGAGCTACAGTGCCTCCCATAGTAAAAAGACTGCAACAAAAAATTGCGCTAAATTTGGACTGATTAATCTTATTTCCAAACACATTCTGTAGAAATATTTGATACCAAAAAATTCCTTGGACGTTTTACTACAGATAATGTCAATTTACTTGCCTCAGATGTTCTTTTGAGCACCATCACTAGGTAAAGTGAAGTAGTGCAGTTTGTTTTCATGTAAAAATAACGACTCTCGATCTGGACGTGAATTTAACATACTTTATTTTCCGAGGTCGGTTAGCATGTTTCGGAGAAAGTCTGAGGCAAGTTAAGAGGCAATATCAGTAGTAAATTGCATGGAGAATTTAATGGTACTAATTTTTTCCACATAATTTGTGTGTAAATAAGGTTAATCAGTCCAAAACTAGTGCAATTTTTTGTGTGCCGTAAATTGCAGTTTTTTTACTATGGGAGGCACTGTAGGTCCCAGGTCGTCCATCCAAATTTTTTCAAAGCGGGAGCTACAGACCTGCAGCTACATTGTCAACTAATGGTACATTGAAGTTTTAAGATCATAATGTCAAAATGATTTCAGATGATCAGTTTTTGCAATGACTGAAACTCAAACATTACTGTGAATTGAGATGTACAGGTAAAACTTGATATATGATCCCTTTTGAGATGAAAATGTTGTCCTCTGCTTCATCATCAACCCTAGTAAACATTTGAATATAATTCATATCTGAAAGCTCACAAGAATATGACCTTCTATTGGATTACATCAAATCCTTGTGTAGGAATCTTCAATAATTTAGTGATTTTAATCAGATTGACAGTTATCACCTGTATGGTAAACTTTACAGGTACCTACCTCCCTCAGCTGGTCAATGATACAGATCCCGTCCGTGTTCAGGGTTAGAGTTGAGGTTAGACTTTACAGGTACCTACCTCCCTCAGCTGGTCAATGATACAGATCCCGTCCGTGTTCAGGGTTAGAGTTAAGGTTAGACTTTACAGGTACCTACCTCCCTCAGCTGGTCAATGATACAGATCCCGTCCCTGTTCAGGGTTAGACTTTACAGGTACCTACCTCCCTCAGCTGGTCAATGATACAGATCCCGTCAGTGTTCAGGGTTAGACTTTACAGGTACCTACCTCCCTCAGCTGGTCAATGATACAGATCCCATCCGTGTTCAGGGTTAGACTTTACAAGTACCTACCTCCCTCAGCTGGTCAATGATACAGATCCCGTCAGTGTTCAGGGTTAGACTTTACAGGTACCTACCTCCCTCAGCTGGTCAATGATACAGATCCCATCCGTGTTCAGGGCCACCAACACATCCATGTCCTTCTCCACTCCAGGCAGGTGACCTTTAATCTTCCCGACCTGCTTCTGAATTTTACCTTCAAAGAATGCACTCCTACAAAGAGGAAAACAAAGAAACTGCTTTAAACATGTACATCTATGAAAGCATCTATACCTAGTGGGCCCCCCCTACCCATTATTACAGTAGAAAATAAGGGTCTGGTCTCTGTTGTTCTAAGCATTTAAAATAAATATATTCAATTTAGGATTTTAAAAAAAATCAGTCCCTAAAAACCTGTGAAAAATTGGCATCCCATAAAATCAGGCCCCTAATGATTCCAGAGTATGTGAATACCATAAAGTATCGTGTATAGCACGCACCTGTGTATAAAAAACATCCCCAAAAGTTGGATGTAAAATGCTAAAAAACTGCTGTTCCTATGTATAATACGCATCCAAAAAATGAAGAAATTTTCAAGAGAGATTTTTTTAAAAATCACCCTTGTGTATGCTTTGATAATGTTTTTCAAGCGCTTAATAGTAATTATGTCTGCAGATCATACCAAAACAACATCAATAGTAATGACTTAATTGATAATTAGTCCAACTCTTGGATAATTGTTAAACTTTGTGAAGAAATGTTTGTACATGTACATGTATGTCGTATATCGTCATTATTAAGTCGTATAAATGATCGATCTATTTTTAACAGTGTCTATGTAAAGCAATAATGTTTATATAGTTAAATCAATTCATAATTATTGCTTATCTATAACACAAGGCAGGTAATGCTTCACCGGAAATTGTTAAACAAATACTGACCACGTGACGAGTCAACAGGTGACTGATTACGTAATGGCGAATACACTGGCGAGAACTTGTCTGATGCAAGGAACACTGGTCTGGGTGGATAAATATTCTAATACGGTACATAGAAATTAAATTATGGTATTTCTGTTTAAATAAATATAGTCTACACTCATACAACTTGCATAACATGCGATATCAGCATCATATTCCCGTGGTATCCAGAAATACGCTCTGAAAATATGGGGTAAAATTTTATTCCTCTATATAATACACACCCCCTACTTTTGATCCAATTTTGGCTGAAAAAAAGTGTGTGTTATACATGAGACTTAATGGTATCTGTTGTTCTATGTAACAAGACTTACCCATAGAAGGCATACTGCCAGCACACCTCTAGGTACGTCCTGTAGAGGGCAGGCAGAGCTTCCTTTATCTCCCTGCTCTTGTACGCCTCACTGATCTGGCGGTGGGCTCGCTCAACTCGGACCTCTAAAGGTTCCACTTCATCATTTTTACCGAATTTAAAAAACTTTGTGCTTTTTGGCTTGCGCATGAACTCTGGATAAAATTTGTGAAGTTCTTTTCTGTTACAAAAAAGAACAGCAAAATGAAATCATATTCTTTCTTATAAACTGCAGTTTTTCCTAAAACCAATTTTCACCAATCTGATTAAAATCGGATCCTCGATCCGCTCCTTGTTTTTCTATTGTCGCTACACGAGGATCTGAAGAAACTCTGCTTGAGGTCACCTCCTGGTGAACTTTGATTTAAGAATATTCATGAGTTATTTTGGCCAATCAGAGCAAGTGTTAGACACGGTCATTTTGGGTTAAAGACAAAAATGGAGTCGTATGACGAAGCAATGACACGTGTTCACGAATCTTTTGGTATCAGCGAGCTAGAGACGGAGCATAAATTGATATTAGACAACCTCAGGGAATCCAAAGATTGTATTAATATGACTTCCAAAACATGTAATTGGGGAATGGAACCGACGATTTCATTCGTCAAAACAAAGTTCACCAGGAGGTGACCTCAAGCGGGATTTCTTCAGATCCTGGTGTAGCGACAATAGAAAAATAAGGAGCGGATCAAGGACCTGATTTTAATCAGATTGAATTTTCACTGAATTTGTTTCACTCATTCTTTTGTTTTGTTGGTTGTATCTAAAAACACAAATCAAAATTAAGAGGACAGATTTTTATAACACAGAAATTAAAATTCCAATTTTCCCCGCTTAGCAGCACGTACTTGTACTGGTCCCGAGTGTGTGTGTTGGCGTTATAATGCTCCAGATGGATCAGTGCCTGGATGCCGGCCAGCTGGTCGTATTCCTCCGGCTGTACAACATATCGTCCCTCGATTACATTAAACTTAGCCTCGTGGTACAGCAAACTTAACATCACTTCGTGGGATATCTGGTAAGTCAAATCCAATATTCAACTTGAGAGCAGACAAACTTCTTTCATGCACATATTGAAACAAACAAATACACATGTACTTCACTGACAGACAAGTCAGACCTACTCTCATTTCTTCTTCCAAAGTCAGAAATACATTTCTTTGAAACATTACCACTGGTTCATCTACAAAGAAAACACATTTTTTATTTGACTTAAATGTTTTATGTATCATCAAAAAACCAACACCCAGCATCCTTCATATTTCAAATCAAAGTCTCACCTCTAGAAATTTCATCTGGTTTAGAGTCTGTATAGAGTCCACAGAATTCATCCCACATCTGGGCAAAATGGAAGGGTTTGTGGCTCTTTTTCAATCTTAATTCTTGGTGAATAAGAACAAATCTTGATACATACCAATGAAAGCTTAACTAAATGCACATAATAACTTTATTCATTATCAATTTATGATATTCAAAGTATACAATTCAATTAAAATAGAATACATTGTAAAAGATAATTTGTAAATTGTATACTGTTATGGTAGTAACTTGATAATATTCAAGAATGTTCAATCCTGATAGAAGCTGTAGAATGATGAATGGAGAATTCTTGTAACAAGTCTTACCCAGGAGAGGAGACACAAGCCAGATAGAGAAAACATTATCACAGTCCGGAGGCAGACTCCTCTCCCCAACAACCACCTCAAACAAGTCTTCTGCAGTGGCTTCGTGACCGGCACACTCCAGGGTGACGTGAATTCCGACCCTGTCCCTCATCCAAATCACAACCTCCACAGCTGTAAATTATAACAGATCAAGGGACTACTATTAGTACATACAAGCAGTGAGGACCTTGTCATGTAAAAAATTATAATGGTTGAGTTTATTCTGCACTCACTGCATCTTCGCTAGACAAGAGTCTGATCTGATGAGGATAAACGAATCAGACCCTTGGCTAATTAAGCTGATGCTTTCCAGTTTAGGATTTCAATCATTATCTTAATGGTTTATTCAATGAAATATTCCTGGTACGTACAGTCATCTGTTGAATCGTCCTGCAGCTGATGCTTGGCCACCAGTCGCCTGGTCTCCTCGTCCATAGAGTCTCCCATGTCCATGTTTTGTAAAGACTAAAAGTAACAAAATTATCAGACGTGATTTATTTTTCAGGTTACAAGTATTGATCTGCATGTGTATATGATAATGTATTCCAAGTGCTTGTATGAAATTCATCTGTGAATCTTATTCAAAACAACAATAGTCTTAAATGATAATATCCTAATTACTGAATTATTGTTATAAATACATAATCACAAGAAAGGTGTCAGTCAAGTATCTTCAATAGTGATTGGTCAAATTAAATAATATCAAATGTTTAAGTCAGCCATACATAAATGTGTAATTTGATTAAGAATCACAAGAAGTTAAATGAAGATTTTATTTAATCATCATTTGTAAATATTCATGCACATTTCTGAGGTACAGAATTCTGCTATCCAAAATGAGACAGTACAAATGCATGGTTTAATTGAAATTGTTTGACCACATGCTTCACTGACCATTCGACAATTACTGCATCTAGAGTCAGCTGGCTAATTACTTAATGGGAAATTAACATGGCGAACAACACCATCATTACACATGGTATCAGCGGTAATACCCCCATCAGAGTCCCGAAACACACAAAAAAGAGAGAGTCAAAAATTGATACAACCTATATTACCTACTACATGTATGTTTATTTTTTCTGGTCTCATGTAATTGCAGACAATGGAAACGCAGGATATAATTTGATACATTTTAAGGTCTAAACAGCAAAAATTTTGAGCCACAGAAAATACCCGTTATACGGTATTCAGACATCTTTTTGGCCACATGTCTGTCATTTTATACCTATTCTGTAATATGTACATGCATCATTGACTAATTGATACATGTATCTGTTAATATCAACTATGTGTCTCCAATCCAGTAAAATTTCTCAATGCTTCAATTCTCTACAGAATTGCTATACTGTTGTTTTTTCTTGGCAAAATGACCTGAACAGCTGCAAAGGACGTTTTCCAAACATTTTCATTCATTATGCACGTTTGTAAGGCACTTGGGCCTTCAACTGGATGGAAGAATTAATGACACACCAGACTGGAATTCCAATCCAGGCCCCCTAAATCTCTAGTCAGGACACTTGAGCTATCTGGTGCCTTCAAACCAGTCTGACCATCACATTCCTCCCCCACCCTTAAATGCAGATCTTCGCCTTCAAAGATACATTTCCAGATTCTTTCCTCTGGCAGGAGTTAACCTGTCAGTTCCAGGGGTTCGCTAGGGATGGGACACTCCACCGATGGATCACAGTATTAATTTTGATGATATATAGATCGATACCTTTACCATTAATACAATGATACCTACATGACCTAAGCTAACATTTTAAAAATTTTCCAAAAATGCCAGAGCTTCATATATATATTTGTTCTTTTTCGTCTGCGTGCCTAATGTGAAAGTACAAAGATGGAGGAAGACTACGTAAGTTAAGAAGCTTAATTATCTGGAGTGTGAAAAACTTTTGGATTACCTGTTTATCATAATAATATAGTGTACACACAACAGATAAGGCTAAAGTTATGAGTAAATTGTGCAATGGTCATTTAAAATTCAATGAAATCACTTTGGACATGCGGTAACACATCAACAAATTAAATAAATTTTAAACCCTTTTTTATGTTTTAATTGTTTTTAATTGAGTTGCAATGTATCGTGATATATATTGTATTGCATCTCAGACCTGTATCGTGATATGTACTGAATCGAAAGTACAGTATCATCCCAGCCCTAGGGTTGGCATGGCACCAAATGCAATGGGATAGAAGAAATAATGACAGACCACTTGAGTTACCTGGCTCCGTATTGGAACCGGTCTGACCATCACAGACCTAATAGTCACCATGTTGGGACACAATCTGACAGTGTTAGAGAACGACTTAGGTATGGGACTGATTTGCGAGAACAGTATGGTCTAGGAAAGAGGAATTCAACAAATCTGGCATATCGATTACATTTTAGAAAGCATAGTAACATGGTAACAAGTCTCTCTGAAGGCTAGTGTACTGTTTGTATTTGCTTAGCGTAGGCGTCCCTGGCATATTATTACGTTTTCCCCTCTCTCCGGGAAAACTCTTCAAAGATAAAAAAGATGACAGTGTGTTTTTACTTCCTCCTACTTAGCTCCGGAAAGAGGCTGATAATAGATCTTAGAATAAAAAAAAGTTACAGAGGTTAAAAATGTTTGTTTTGTTTCTCACCCGACCGCTACTTCCTGCCATATTGAGTGTCTAGTTTTAAAGCCGGAAACGCTATAAAGTTCCGTATTGGAGAGAGAGAGAGAGAGAGAGAGAGAGAGAGAGAGAGAGAGAGAGAGAGAGAGAGAGAGAGAGAGAGAGAGAGAGATTTCGTATTTCATTTGGTAAAGTATAAATTTCTTAGTTGAAATGCTTTTGATGGACATTGTAATAATATAAACAAAATTCCTTCGGGCAACATCACTAACAAATGTCAATCAAAAGGCTAATGGAAGCAAGCCTATCACATATATAGATGTTTGTTCGAAAAATGACCGCCTAGATTCAGATTTGTCAGGACCAAAAATAAGGAAAAACACAAATAAAAAGTTTTATATCATTTATATAAGCTAACATTTACATTTGCAAATATCTTCCTTATATGAACCTTTATGATAAAATATAGCAAAAACGTCTAATTCTGTGTGAACTTTTTCATGTCATAATGACTATTGCAGACGCTTATCGTTTGATGGTTGCAATATTGTAAACGTAAAAACATTGTAAGACTAATGATTCTAAACGATTTGCCATTCTCAAAAGTAAATATAAGTAATAAACAGCAATGTTAAAATGTTCACCGGGATATGAATTTGGTTGGTACATGATCAAATCTTCTGAGAAGCCCTTTGGGCTTCACAGGATTTGATCATGTGACACACACAGTTCTTATCCCGGTGAACTTTTTAAATTGCTGTTTATTTCTTAATTAACCAATTTGAGTTGCAGAATTAAGGCCAGCCATCAAAAGGGAATCCCTTTTTCAATTTTTATTTTATGTTGATTTATCAAAATTCTTCCTCACTTCATTTGTATGAATTTAAAAAATAAAGTGCTATATGAATAAACAATAAGTACATATTATATAGGAAGCCATTTGCTAGTGCTTTTTTTTATTACTGCAGAGACATAAATAAACAGAGACATAAATTTATGTCTCTGATTACTGGTACCCATACAACATGTTACATAAACATTAATTAATTTGTAAAACCTCTCCAATTTATCCTAAATTCCAAAATGTCCATATCATTTTCCCCAATCATATAAATCCATAATCTCTTACTTGTTTGTGCGGTAAGAGTACAATATTACTGCAGGACCTAAACTACATGTATTTATTCATTTTGACCGCGTAAATTTTGTAAAACAAATAATAAATGAGTAACATTCCATTTTGTATCAAAGTATATGGTCTAAACCGATTTATTTAATGACATAATTTTTCAGAAGAAGTGATTGCTGTAATTTTTTTTAAAGGTTCAGGCTTTCTAGTTTTCTTTGGATTTAAATGTTCGCCAATGTTTGGTAGGCAGTGAAGCATATCAATTAGTGGCCAATCAGTTAATGATATAACAGCAGGATTCTTATATGTAATTAAGTAATTATGTAATTTTGAAAAATAACTTCTGTAAGCTTTAAAAAAATAAATTGCTTGTAGTAATGATAGCTTATAATTTGACACCAACTGACTTGGTCTCAAAAACAACACACAACAAAAATACAAATTATCTCGCATTATTACAAAACTAGGACAAATAGACATCTAACAAATTTTTCATCTCATAAAAAATTTCAGCCCCTCCTATGGGCATCAACATTCCAAATTCAAAGGTGAATTTGGGAATTATTTTGCTTTCAGCCATGTTTTAACGTAAACCTTCAGTGAATTACTGTTATGACACCTGCACTGTAGATGAACTCTGAACAATGAGCTGTTACATGCACATAACTTATTATAAATAACATTACAGAAAATCCCATATTTCAAAGCAATCTCCTATGTATTTGAATTCCACAGCAAATAACGAGTCAAAATTTGATTCACAACAAGATGTTTATATAAATCATACATATTTATATAAAGAATCAATTAAAAACACAGTAATAAAATTCTCATCAACATTTTGTGCTTTGTGTTGCACAAGAAAACAACAGAAATTGTTCATGAGCGTTGAGGATGAAGATGGGTGATCAGTGATGGAGGTTTATGTAAGGTCACCGAGGGGTCAACATTTGAATATAGTCCAAGAAATTGTCTTTGGAGATCTTTTTGGGGTTGGCTGAGAATGCCTGATCTGGGTGGATTTTTACTCCTTCTTCAAACTTCCATAAATAGCTTGATTTCTTGCAGTCACTGAAAATACCAAAAAAATGTTTGTGCAGATAATGTCAAGGAATCAGATAACTGTAAAAATAAATGTTGATAGTACAATGGCAAGTGAGTTACATGTACATGTAAGAGCTTTTAAATGTCTATGACTTTTATAACTCAACTAACCTGCAGTTTGCCATACTGTTTAAAGGACAGCTGAAAGTTGATTCTTTTGTAAGGGTGTTGTAAAAGTACTTTTGATTGGCCGATTTGCTAAGTGCCATAGTCCAGGGATCTACAATATTAGCAAAAATTATGAAAAAATTATGAAAAAACAAAACCAGTAAGTAAAAACCAAGTTATTTCCAATGCTCTAACTAAGTTAAACAGATTACATCATTAAGAAAATTAAGTCTTTATAAAATAAGCTTTAGAAAAGGAACGTTGTGTACCTTTGACGATTTTTACAATACAGAGACCAGAAGGAAGAAAGCATCGTCCATCGTCACGGTCCGGTGGGCAGTAACACAGACGGGGATTACTGGAACCCTTCACTCGCCTGAACTCTAACCTGTCACAACAAAAACACATCTCACATGTCTGTCACAACAAAAACACATCTCAACTCTAACCTGTTACAACAAAAACATATCTCAACTCTAACCTGTTATAACAAAAACACATCTCACATGTCTGTCACAACAAAAACACATCTCAACTTTAACCTGTCACATAAAAACTTCTCTCAACTCTAACCTGTCACAATAAAAACACATCTCAATTCTAACCTGTTACAACAAAAACATATCTCAACTCTAACCTGTCACAATAAAAACACATCTCAATTCTAACCTGTTACAACAAAAACACATCTCAACTCTAACCTGTCACAACAAAAACACATCTCAACTCTAACCTGTCACAATAAAAACACATCTCAATTCTAACCTGTTACAACAAAAACATATCTCAACTCTAACCTGTCACAATAAAAACATATCTCAACTCTAACCTGTCACAATAAAAACATATCTCAACTCTAACCTGTCACAACAAAAACATATCTCAACTCTAACCTGTCACAATAAAAACACATCTCAATTCTAACCTGTTACAACAAAAACATATCTCAACTATAACCTGTCACAATAAAAACACATCTCAATTCTAACCTGTTACAACAAAAACACATCTCAACTCTAACCTGTCACAACAAAAACACATCTCAACTCTAACCTGTCACAATAAAAACACATCTCAATTCTAACCTGTTACAACAAAAACACATCTCAATTCTAACCTGTTACAACAAAAACATATCTCAACTCTAACCTGTCACAATAAAAACATATCTCAACTCTAACCTGTCACAATAAAAACATATCTCAACTCTAACCTGTCACAACAAAAACATATCTCAACTCTAACCTGTCACAATAAAAACACATCTCAATTCTAACCTGTTACAACAAAAACATATCTCAACTCTAACCTGTCACAATAAAAACACATCTCAATTCTAACCTGTTACAACAAAAACACATCTCAACTCTAACCTGTCACAATAAAAACACATCTCAATTCTAACCTGTTACAACAAAAACACATCTCAACTCTAACCTGTCACAACAAAAACACATCTCAACTCTAACCTGTCACAATAAAAACACATCTCAATTCTAACCTGTTACAACAAAAACATATCTCAACTCTAACCTGTCACAATAAAAACACATCTCACATGTCTGTCACAACAAAAACACATCTCAACTTTAACCTGTCACATAAAAACTTCTCTCAACTCTAACCTGTCACAATAAAAACACATCTCAATTCTAACCTGTTACAACAAAAACATATCTCAACTCTAACCTGTCACAATAAAAACATATCTCCTCTTTAACCTGTCACAATAAAGATATGTCTCATATCTTGACATCCGAGACAACAACTGTCATAAAATAATAAACAGAGACAATAACTGTCATAGAATAATAAATGACTGTACTGACTTCATAAATCTCAACATAGGATTCAAAGCACAACCAAATTGAAAACAAATCATTTGATCAAAATCTGTGATGTAACAATGGGATCTTCTTATTATTTTTCCCCATTTTGTGTATTTCCATTTAACCTTAAATGTAACAGGGCTCTTGTTGATCAAGAGGAAAGGAAACCATGTACAGTAACTTGTGGATTTCAAATGGATTTAAACTCCACAGTTAATCATTATATTACAATATAAGAGGTATATCCAAGACTTAATATGAATTAATGTTCCCTTTGCACGTAAACTGTTGCACAAGAAGCAAATTCATCTTTGTAAGATTGACCTGTTTATCATGCGTCCAACATGCCTGCTTCAAACAAAGAACCTGGTTTTCGATCTATGAAATACAGAACATCAAGTTATAAACTGATTGACTTCCCTTTTCGTTATTTTCGTAAATTACTCAAATTTGGAACAAAATTAGCCCATAATTTTTGCAATTTAAATTTACCTTTCCATAAAGATTATTTATGCTAAATTACATTGAATTTGACTCATTAGTTCTTGAGAAGAAGATTTTTTAAAAATGCACCCCTTTTTTTTTTTTTACAGTTTCGAGGTTTTCTCCGCTTTGAATAAAGATCGATCTTTCATTTCTGCAATATATATTCACCTTACCATTAGCATGCTTTGTGCCAAATGGCCAAGTGGTTTTAGAGAAGAAGTTCAAAATGTGAATGTTTACCGACGGATGGACGGACTCAGGTGAGCTAAAAATGTAATTAATTTTTCATTATTTCCTAATTATATCCCCTTTAATTTAGTAAGGCGTGGCCCCTCGTTTGAACAAACTTGAATTCCCTCACCTGGGACTGCTTTGTGCCAAGTTTAGCTGAAATTGGCCCAGTGGTTCTGGAGAAGGAGACGAAAATGTGAAAAGCTTACGACAACATCTCCAACAACATATCAATTGTGATCGGAAAAGCTCAGGTGAGCTAATAATGAATGGCCTAACCTATCAAACAGCTGATGGACCTCCTCCAGCCTGTAGATGTATGGGATGTTGATCTCGGTCAGATCATGGCGAGTCGGTTTGTTGATGCACCGTACAAACTTCTTCAGCCGCTCAATTCTACAGAAATCATTAGACGGTCATTATAATCACAGAAGAGTTATGTGATTTTTTAATGCTTGCTTTAATGAACATGGATTTAGCAAGTTCACAGACAGCAGTAATTAAAATTTTCAGGTCTCCCTTTTACTTTACAAATCATATACCCACTGAAGTGGTATCTTTCTCTAGGTTAGTGTTCATGTACAGTATTAAACAAAAGAGAAATAGAGTAAGCAAAGAAAGAGAATCTAATCAATAAGAAATGAATTATTTGAAATTAGTTTGTTAATTAAAAGAAAGACAAATTGAGTACAAATTAAATTTGTTTAAAATAATCTTTTAATCTTATGTTAGGAAACTCTGCCCAGCATAAACTAAGATGACGAGATCCCTGGTCATCTTTAAGTTGTGGACTTGCCTGTCGCTGAAGGCGTAATTACGGACGTCCTTGCCATACAGGAAGAGAGCGTCCAGAGCATGCAAGGTCATTACTCTCCGCTGGCCTGTCCCCTGGGGGAGAGAGAGAAAGGTCTGAATAATAGCATGCTGTGTCATCATAAAGGTCACAAGGGGTGGTAAATGTACCCCTGTTTGTTTATCAGAAGAAATTAAAAGAACATCAACAACAGCATCAGTGATGCAACAAGACAGTAGTCCAAACACAGAACTGAGAGTGAAAAAAAAAATCTGCCTATTAAAGCCAATTTTCTTTTTACAAACTTCCACATGTATGTAATGTTGAAATATCTTATTATCTCATTAGGCCTTACTGGAGAATTGTAAATTCTGAATTACCTCGCCCTTCATCTCCTGAACAATCTCCACCTCGATCAGTGTGTCTGTTGGTAGTTCTATCCGTACCTCATCCAATTTCCTCCACCGTGACTGAGGATTTCCATCCCATTTAAATACATGCGACCTCTGAAATTAATTAGTTTTTAGCAAGGAATAGCAGGAGAACAAGTCATAACAAAACAATGAAAGCTGCATACCCCACAGCCGAGCAGGTACCAGCGCTTCCGTTCTTGGTTCCCCACCACATAACATCGGTAATTGTACGGAGTTTTGATATTGGAGAGCGTATCTGGACTGAGATCCTCTATGTCATGGGAAATAAAATCCACATCACTCCCCTGGAATTCAAAACAATCTATAACTTAACACCTCATGATCTGCATGAACAAATTCAAAGAACCAGGTTGTCTCTTGTGGAATTTTTGGATGCATTGTACATTTAATTTTCAATGTGTCAGTACCTCTGTGATAGATTCAAACTTGTCTTTGGGATTTGATTTTGTCGGAGCTTTTCTGACTTCATCAGGGAGCTACAGTGTACAAAAGCAAGGAAATATTAACAAAGTCTTTGTGCATATTATTTTGAAATTCAGAACTTTAACAATTGTTTGGAGAAATAATGAACCTACATTCCACCTCTTCAAGCAGTCTCTCCTGACATCAGCCTGTCTCGTCTCATACAGCTGACTAAAATCAAATACATTAAAAACAAAATACACATGCCATCTTGAATTCTGTTTCATTTCATGTAACTTTTACCATCAATGAAGTTTTAAAATGTTCATAAATACCCGTTTTGAACAAAAGCTTGAATCTTTTTTAAACCTGAAATCTGCATTTGACCAAGTCTGAAAATAAAACAAAAACATGATTATATTCATGATAATCACAGGATATCAGAGTAAGAATGTCACATCAATTAAAAAGGCAGTTTCTACAGAATGTTAAGAGCACATTAGACTCACTTTACATTAGACTCATAAATGTAGTTGATAAAACACTCGTCCGCATGTAGCTCTTCCATTGGAACAATATGGCAGACATCCTGTGTTGAAGACGGGACCAGAAGACGATTCAGATCTAGGTTAATCTCATGCATGTACTGTCTAACCGGGTCACTGTCTCCACGGAGACCCTGGCACACTATGTACCTGTTACCATGGAGAAGGTCAAAGTTGACATTAACTCGATCTGGCTCTGCAGTCATAAAACTTATATGAGCTCACTTATTATTTCAGTACCAGTACATGTAACACCTTTTCACATAATATGCTTATAAGTCTGGTATGTTAGGAGACAAATGTAAGGATATCTTTTTTACGAGACAAACCTCTCTGAGTTTGCTGGGCGGCTGGTGACGGGTTTACAGATGGAGACTCTGTGGAAGATTCTGTACATCAAATATACCAACCCCACACTGAACGGGGTAAACAGGTCAAACAACTTACACACAAAGTGACCACCTGTCAAAGCAATAAATAATGAGCTTCAATGTATCAAAACAAAGAAAAACCTAATTCCATTACATGTACGTGCAATGGTAATTCCTCCTTTTATTTTGTTCATTTTTGACACATTAACACAAGTGAGATCTGAGCATTACCTGGTCTGAGGATTGAGATGGCGACTAGGAACTGACAGAGATAGAGCTGTTTGGACAAAATCTCCTGGATGTTTTCTTGACCTTCCACTGAGAAACCCTGAAATAGTTAGTTATTCTTTTACATGTATAGTTGGGAAAGTTAGGGAGGTTCACCACTGAAATCACTTTACACTCTTCCTGCAGCACTGTTGAGCTGCACTGATTTCTGAGGAGTGTTCAGTATTACAAGCAGTGTAGATCTCCCTCACACTCCTGTTTTAACTCGAACAATGACCACCTTCAGTTTGCAGAGAGAGTTATTCTTCCTTGTAGGAAATGTCATGACTTTTTTTTATTTTTTATTTAACTCCCTCTGATTAAATAAAGTTTTTTTTATAAACATTTAACTTATACTATTTGAATCTTCTCTTTAAATTCATAAAACAATTTACCAGGTACAAAGTGCACAGTAAGATGTACATGAGTGTGTACATGAGTGTCAAGACCCTTCACCTGTGTACATTGCAAATTGTATGTACATTATGAAGTTTACATTTAAATATATGTTTTTTGATGCATGCAATTCTTCAAGTTCTTCAGCTCAGCAGATACCTTTAAACACAACATATACCCCATCAGCCATTACACAGCACCTATTCCATCAGCCATTACACAATACCTACCCCATCAGCCATTACACAATACCTACCCCATCAGCCATTACATGACACCCACCCCATCAGCCATTACACGACACCCACCCCATCAGCCATTACACAATACCTACCCCATCAGCCATTACACAACACCCACCCCATCAACCATTACACAATATCTACCCCATTAGCCAATACACAATATCTACCCCATCAGCCATTACACAATACCGACCCCATCAGCCATTACACAACACCCACCCCATCAACCATTACACAATATCTACCCCATTAGCCAATACACAATATCTACCCCATCAGCCATTACACAATACCTACCCCATCAGCCATTACAATACCTACCCCATCAGCCATTACACAGCACCCACCCAATCAGCCATTACACAATACCTACCCCATCAGCCATTACACAATACCTACCCCATCAGCCATTACACAATACCCACCCCATCAGCCATTACACAGCACCCACCCAATCAGCCATTACACAATACCTACCCCATCAGCCATTACACAATACCTACCCCATCAGCCATTACACAACACCCAACCCATCAAACATTACACAATACCTACCCCATCAGCCATTACACAATACCTACCCCATCAGCCATTACACAGCACCCACCCCATCAGCCATTACACAATACCTACCCCATCAGCCATTACACAATACCTACCCCATCAGCCATTACACATCACCCACCCCGTCAACCATTACACAATACCTACCCCATCAGCTATTACACAATACCTACCCCATCAGCCATTACACATCACTTACCCCATCAGCCATTACAAAGTAAACCCCTTTGCCATCCGTGTTGTCCTTCACAAACTTGACAAATTCTGCCTGGTTCTTGGGGTTAAATATGTCTCCATCTCCTTCAATGCCACCCACACCTGGCAAGGTTAAAAGAAATACATCTAGTATTAAAGTTCTTATCTTGTTCAAGAACAGAATATCTAGTTTATTTTGTTCTTTGTTAAAGAGTTCATAAAAGAAACCAAATAGGGGGATGTCAACAACTATGCTCGAACCCAGGACATTTCAATTTAAAAACCAATGCTCTCTAGACTGAGCTAAAGGGTCAACCCACTACCTAGTGCTAGTAGGAGTGTTGCAGTACTGAGCCTATTATATGTACTATCACAATAAGGCATGTAAAAAGTACCAGGTATGTTCTCTATCACATTGTGTCAAACATATATGGAATTCTCCTTGTACAATTGTTACAAGGATAAGGACTCCAACACTGTATGTACCCTTCAAAGAAATAAAAGGTCCTTTTTCAGATTTAAGTCTTTTTAATGTAAAAAAGAAGCTATCATGGTATAAGATCTCTAAAAACTTATTCATGTAGAAGAGGACAATATGAAATGGAAGCTCAGACAGAACTTGGGTAGATGAGTGACAAGATGTCTCTCATTGTCATCCTAGCAGTTGGGATGTAAAGATGAAGTAATACATTGCACAAGTGTTTGTATTTTCATGTATAGATAGTAATGCATGAAATATTTCCTACCATAATGAGGTTCAAACATTTCTGGGGGTCCTGCAAAGAAGTCCTCCAGTTTGAAGTCACAAGGGCCTTTCAAAGTCATTCCAAATCCCTTGGCGTCCCCCTTTGTTCTCCACAGCACATACTCACTGAAACCTCCCGGACCAGCACAAATGTCGGCGAAGAACAAAATATCAGAAGGCTTTAGCACTGGTTTCTAAAACACATGACAAAATGCTGTACATACAGGTAGTAAAATAACACTATATAGCTAACTAACATCAAATTACCACAGATACTAATAACACAGATACTAATAACACAGATACTAACCCCATTTGTGTCCTTCAGTGACGTAAACATATAATCAAGCATTGAATCCATGTTTGCCATTTTGACCGCTGCTCTTTTAAAGAGAATTGAATTTATCAGTACCATATAAGTTATGATACAAACATTTCCTGTACAGGAACATGACACATGTTTGTAAGTGGTTGAAATTAAACAAACAACTCTCCCATCTCTTGTAAGGATTAGATCATGTTTTACCACAGGGACATGTGTAGGGATGGGAGGCATAATACATGCATGAATATATATGTAAAAGTTACCTGTTGAGAAAGAACACGCCCCGTATCGTCTCGTAAGGATTGGATCGTGTTCTTGCTCTTCTCATTTCCTCGGGCTCAAGTTCATCAAATACACTCTACAATGTTAAGAAATTCTCTATCAATAAATTTTTTATGAACAAATCAATTTTTAAATGTACTGGTACCAAACAGCAAAAAATATATATTTAAACAATAGATTCACAAGAAGTAGAAGAGGCAGAGTCCATGTACATTCATTCCTACATATACATGTTCAAACACACTAACCTACCTTGCAGTTTAAAATCGCTGATAAAACATCTTCATCACAGAACTCTATTTCATCATTTAATGTTAACTTTTTCTGAAAAAGAGCGACATTTTATTATTTAGGTAAACAATTTAAGAAGTTAAGTAGGGATAAGTAAGGGTAAGTAAATGATGCACCAGGAGACACTGATACCTTTCCCACTTCTTTCCACTTCCTCATTATCTCAATGTTGGGAACTGGCTCAGCACATGTTGGGATCCAAGAAATCTCCTCTTTTTCAATGATCTGAAAATAGAATTTGAGCTTATTTAGTCAATAAAGTTTAAAATCAACAGGTCTTACAAACAAGCTTTGAGTAACCAAAGTTTCATTTATTTCACCTCAGTGTATTACTTTACCTCCTCCAGCTCAAAATTCCAATCCACTTCCTTTGACGGCTCAAGTCCTTTGATGCGTAACCCCAGACCCCGCCTCCCTCTCTGATTGGACGCCTCCACAATCTCAGTCCGCCCCTGCTGTTCCTTACCCAGGCCCATTCCTTCTTTGTAGCCCATCTTGGCCTGTAGATGGAACAACAAGGACAAAGTTATATATTAGAATGATGCAGAACAAGTTTGTGTGTAGCTGCAGTGTTATAAAGATATAAGATCAATTCATCATTACCGGTAGTCAAAACTCCTAATCTTGATTTTTAGTGAAAAATAGCTATTAATCACAGCATTAAGAATATACCCCCAGCACACGTCTTAATTACACAACACTTTACTGATAACTTATTTTCTATCAAAAAAGTTCTCAGAACTACAATGAATTGCACTGGCCAATTAGGGTAACACTGCACCATACAGCAGACTCTTCATCACAAAATATATCCATATCAGCAATAAACTACTAGAAACACAATACTCTAAGACACAACACTATCAAATCCACATCTCAACCAACAACGTCTTCGCTACTGACCATCATCCTGGCCGAGAAGTCGTTATACAGGCCGCTTCCCACATTTTCCACCTTCTTCTTTTTCTGAGGCGGCTCACCGAGGCCTGCATCGTCATTGTTAGAGCCAATGTGTAGGGCATCCTCAGGCTCCGAGTCTGAATCTACAGTACATGTATCATATCATATGAATCTACAGTACACAAATCATCATATTATCTACAGTAATTGTACCCTCATATGAATCTACATACAGTACACAAGTCATCAAATGAATCTAAAGTTTTATGATTATCATAGATTGAAGAGTAGTAGAACATTTCTAACAAAGTTTTCTGTTTCAATGCAAAAAAATGTTGACTTTAAAATGGGAAACAATTATTTTTGAAGTAGGTATTTTTCTAATATATTCTTATACAACAATAGAGTTTTGGAATTAAAACAGTTGCATTACTTTTCTTTAACACTACAGCACCTACAAGTTCTATACATTTGATATAAGGAAGATGAAATCAATTATTGTAGTACAGGTTGTTTAAAGTAAAATACTTATATTGCATTTTACAGCATATTAATTTTTTTCTCTCATCTTTCTAAACAGTTAAACAGGTTGGGACCAATTTCCCAAATGGGCTATAATAGTACATTTGGGATATAATATCCCAAATGAGATACAAATTTATATCCCAAATGAGATACAAAGAAAGTGTAAAAAAAAAATTGATTGACAATAATTGTATAAATCTGCAATAAAATGTAACAACTTTTGGTAAACAAGTTTTTCTGTAACCCTACTGTTTTAGAGATTGATCACTAGGTAGATCCAAAACTTCTTTGGATCAATCTCATTAACCATAGGTTTACAGAAAAACTTGCTAGGCAAAAATATTTGCATTAATTTGATGTATCAAGACCAAATTTTGCACTGTAAATTTATACCCCATTTGGGGTATTATATCCCAAACGCGATATTATATCCCGTTTGGGCGATTGGTTTCAACCTGTTAAAATTTTTACACAAGAAATCTGCGTTTATGTACTTATATTTACATTTTCCAGTGTCTTTGTCACTGATAACACTACGAATTGGTTTTCTACTATACAACCCAATAACTTTCAATGACGTATTGTTGGGGCGTAAGCGGATTTGCATAATTAATATATCAATATTTAATTGTACAACTGCTGAAAATTATATAAATATAAGTAATAAGGAATCATTCTTTGAATATTATGAGGTGATAATTTTGGTTGGGGTGTGATCAAACCTATCATAAAGCCCTTTGGGCTTTATTGGATTTGATCACACCCCGACCGAAATTATCACCTCATAATACTCAAGGAATGATTCCTTATTCCTTAATTTTACAGTTATTGCCGAGATCAAAGAGATGCCGCGGACATTATTCTCCAATATACCACGAACATCATCAGTAAATTATCAGATCAGAAATACCTATTTGTCTCGCACTGATCATGAAAGTACAACACCGTAAAAAGTTTAAAACCATGTCAATTTCACGTGTTAGTTCCAGCAAAACGATGTTTATTGCCTCAAATATTTATTTTTAAGAGATCAATGAGGCTGTTCCTAGGACCTCCCTAGCACATTTTCACTGCGTGTTTTTACAAAAAATATATATAATGTGTAGTAGTAATAATTGTATTAAATTGCCCTTCAAATATTAGGAATATGATTCAAAGATATTTTATAAATAAGTGAAGAGTATTAAAAATCCAAAGAAAAATTCTGTCGTCTGCATGTGATTCCTTTGATGGATACACATGTAAACATTACTAACAAAACCGTTGGGGTTACACGGAACAGCCGTCAAAATGACCTAGATCGTCTCTCTATAGGAGAAACGATCTGTAGAAATACTGGGCTGGTAGTAGAATAGAAATAAAGTTCTTGTTATCGTGAATGTTGCAGAATAACCTCCTCTGTCTCGAAATGTTGTTTGAAATATAAAAGCCTCGGCTTTTATATTTCAAAACAACATTTCTCGACCTCGAAGGTTATTCTGCAACATTCACGAAAACTCGTACTTTATTTCTTAAATGAATGCAACTGGTAATTGTAGAGTTTATGAATGAGAGTGCAGTAGTGATGTAAACATTTAATTCCGTTTTAAGATAAAAACTTTGTCTACATGTTCAGCGCTAACGTTATAATGTCAGTGTCCGAGATTTTTTTTTTACGTTATACGATAACGTTACACGTTATAAACCTATCACAAACGTCCTCTAATACTGTCAGGTGTTAAAACACGACTAAAACATTTGCAAAAGACAAATCAACTCTCCTAAACTATCGCCTAATTTTGTAAAATAACCTGATAAACTGCGAGATGCCATGAAGTTGATGAACTTCGTAGAAATTCTACTTTCACTTTATTTGGCGGTTGTTTCTGTCTCGAATACAAAAGATTTGAAAAGAAAAGAAAGACAACCCATGTATTAGCAATGTTACTTATACGTGAATAAAAAAGACCAGAGGCATAAATAACATTATTATGTCTCTGAATAGATACAGAAAATATTATTACAAAAAATCAATAGAAGACAAGTATAATTTGAATTAAACATACAAATAAATAGAACAATTCAATTCGAATTCAAGCTAAATACCTGCAATCGCTTTTTACAATCCTTATTTTACAAAACAAACTACGACTGAAATACATCTCTAGATCAAGGCGACTTGCATGTTCATTATAATAACAGAATCGATAGATCAATAGTATAAACAAAATCTCTGAATAATTAATATAAACATATTCTCTCTAACATTATCTCAATATTTCATTAAAATGAACAGAATCTCTTCAGATTATCAATAAGATCATATAGAATCTCCATTAAAAAAAAATAGATCATTTATACGAACAGAATATCTATAGCATTATTACGAGCAGAATTTTATCTGTAGACCATTAATATAGACAGAATCTCTAGAACAATAATATAGACAGAATCTCTATACCATTAATATAGACAAAATCTCTAGACCATTAATACAGACAGAATCTTTAGACAATCAAAATAGACAGAATCTCTAGACCATTAATATAGACAGAATCTATAGACCATTAATATAGAAAGAATATCAAGACAATTGATATAAACAGAATCTTTAGGCAATTAATTCGACAGAATCTTTAGATCATTAATAGCCTATAGACGAATATGTAGACCATTAATATAGACAGAATCTCTTAACCGTGAATAAAGACAGAATTTTTAGATCATGAATATAGACAGAATCTCTAGACCATTTGAATAGACGAATATCTAGACCGTTAATAAAGGAAGAATCTCTAGACCATTAATATAGACAGAATCTTTAGACCATCAATATAGACAGAATCTCTAGACCATTAATATAGACGGAATCTCTAGACCATTAATATAGACAAAATCTCTAGACCATTAATATAGACAGAATCTTTAGACCATTAATATAGACATAATCTTTAGACCATTAATATAGACAAAATCTCTAGACCATTAATATAGACAAAATCTCTAGACCATTAGTATAGACAGAATCTTTAGACCATTAATATAGACAGAATCTCTAGACCATTAATGTAGACAGAATCTTTAGACAATTAATATAGACAGAATTTCTAGACCATTAATATAGACATAATCTTTAGGCCATTAATATAGACAGAATCTGTTTATATCTATTTTTGAGCACAATCTCAAGATCATGAGCAGAATCTCTCGTTTATTATCGAAGTGTTCAACATAATATAAAGATCGTCAATATGAACAAACTCTTTACATCCTTGGCGTCTGGAACATGTGGGTAGTGAGTGACAACACCCACATTGACAAACATTTTAGCAGGTTCGTGACTTGCAGTCAAATCAAACCCCCTAGCTGTCAAAAGTCGCATTGAATATCTGACTACAAGTTATTGATGATTATGAAGTCAATATTTGCTCAGACTTTATTTAAAGCATAAATTCTACTGTTATATTAAATCCGGCAAATATACGAGATTGAAAACTTCAATCAAACGACACCCTGCCTATCCTGGAAATTAACATGTTCCTGGGTGTACGGAAACGATGTTATTAGCCACGCCAGACAGGTGTACATGTATTTTTCATTTATTTATTTTTTTTATAAGAAACCCAGCTCTCTTGCATGGAGAAATCGCCAGGTCGACTTTTTATTGAACGGACGTGCCTCTTCCCAGGCTAAGTCTGATGGTTTAGTGCCGATAAGTAAAATTTGATCATAACTTGTCAACTCCCGGAGCGGCTCCTTGACAAATAAGGGCCCGGACGTGTCTACGAATTAATTCTGAGGGCCCTAACCCCCCGATAACTACATTCTGTTCAAACACAGTGTGTACATAAGAATTCTGTCATCGGAGACATCAAAACAAGCCAGATTAAAAGAAAAATAAAACTACAGTAAAAAGTCGCAAAATAAGAAGACGGAAGTATTCGGACCGAGGTAAGATCGCCAGATACACCACACTATTTAGGTCTTTGTACGCTGCAAAAAATTCCAAAGAACCAATTTTATGTCTCACAAAAACAGTGAAGCTTGGTGAGATTTCTACAGAAAGTGGCGAGTTAATCAATGCTACTTGGTCGATATGTATTCAGATTTTAATTACTTTCTGTTGATGTCTCCGATTGCCTTTCAATTTGAGAACAGAAGAGTTATAAAGTATCGCTTAATTACAACTAAATTCATGTAAACTGTTTTATTTAGATTAATAAATACCGAAGCAAAAATGTTTCCAGACTAATTTTTTTTTAAAAATTCGTTACGTCTAATATCTTAATTTTTTTTCTTATTTCCTAAATTAGCAATGTAAAGAAAGGAGTCAGATGGCTTGTCGACGAGGATCGCATTTCGTTTCATAACAAGGCTCTTTGTGATTTAATAAATCTGTTATTGACGGTGATTGGCAATTTCTCTATGAGAAGTCTGACATGCTACAAAAAGTGAATTAATTGCCACCCTGTGGGGATTTAAAGTGTCGGGGGTGGTACCAGTTCCGTCTTGTCTGTAACAGCCGATTGAGAAGGACAGAGGGCTGGGTCGCTACCAGGGGTATCACGGAGGGACGGGAAAACGCAGGTAATCTCATTATCATTTCCCAGGTAAGTTCAATGAAATATACTAAGTTGTGGTTAATTAATGAAATGTACACAGGTAGTTTAAGTTAAACGAATTCATTAGCCAGGAACATACACAGGTAAGGTTATGAAATTATTATCCATTGTATACAAAGGTAAGCTATGGTTAATGAAATCATTTCCTAGGGGATATATACAGGTAAGTTTGTAAAGTTATTACCCATATTACAGGTAATGTTAAAAAAGTCATTGTTATTTAGTGGTTATCATAGAAATATCAATTGATTTGCTAATGTACACAGAGGAAAACATTCCGTAAAAATAACTTTAATTGATATACATGTATTTGATTTTTTAAATTAATCACTACTATCGCTCAATGCATGCAATGTTACATTAGCTTTGATTGGATTTGAGTCAAATTTTGTTAACGAATATCAACACGACAGCAATTCGACAAAATGTATGGAATATAATCGATCAAAACTTGTTTCATTAAATTCCGGGGTCATTTATATCCCCCATTTTCTCTATCTAAACATTCGTATAAGTTCTACAATTATTCTCCAAACGAGTAAATGTCTTGAGATCTACAAATGCCGGCGACTTTTTCTTTCTGTCTGTAAACTTGAAGTACCAAGGCCTGTCCACTTAATTCACTGGGTGAACAAATATTTTTAAAACGCATTATCGTCCTGGAGACTGTCGTTTTAAATGTCAGAGAATCTCCAATTTATGTATTAAGTGACAAGATGTAATCACGGAAATACGTCTATTTATGACTTTGTTACTTATACAATCAATACAAACCCAAACATTGTTAACTCCACAACTTTAAACCAATTGCCAAAGAAAACAAACAATTTAGGATTTTTATTTCCAGATTACGGGGTGCTCCAGATTCACTAGGCTCTGTGAATTACTGAGACAGACAAGGATTTAGGGGTAACAGAAATCTCCTGGGTGCCAACTAGTGACAGGAGATCGAAGCGATCAGCTAGCGCAAGAAACGTCGTAAAAAGTGGAAAGTGGACTATCTCTACCATAAACAGAATTGAGAGATCTCCCAGATAATGAGTTTAAAATCCAAAAACTTTAAACAGCTGAAGAATTTAGAGCGAGGAGTAATTATTTTCTCAGCACAATACTGGCATTGTCTGTTAGAACTGTGAAGAACAATGAACAAGAGGATACAATGTGATATATGAATATTAATGAAAACAGGAAAGCTCCTTACAAAGAAATATAAACTGGATATTAGAGGAACGATATAAAGTGACAACCATGAAACAAAAGAAGTTAGAGGCAAGTTGTTCTCGGAGACGGAATTTAAAACAAACACGGCCTAGAATTGAGAATTCCGAGTCTGAGAAGGACAGCCCATTAGAAGACAACAAAAGTCACACTCCCTCACAGACAGAGCGTATTGTAGTGCCCACCGTCTCCTTGGACAGGGACGCCATTGAAGGAAAGGACCCCGAGATTACAGAATATGACGAATCGGAAACAAATGGTTTGGAAGTGATTATTAATGGAAATAGTAATCCCAAAGATTGTGAAGGAATCGATAGTAAAATCTGTGATTCCGATCTTATGATAGATAATTCTGGTAAAAATGAAAATGGAAATATCAATACAGAATTGAACAGTGAAGAAAATACAAAAGAAGCAGAAAGTGGGAATATACAACAAACATTAGGAGACTTATGCACGGGTAGTGATTTTAACGATAGAACAGGGGAGACAAAGGACAACTCGGAAAATGTTTGTGAAACCCAGAAAGATCAGGACATTGACTCAGATGTTATTGACAAACAAAAAACAGACAAGGATATAAAAACAGAAATGAAGGGAACAAAAACCGATTTACGGACAATAGAGGAGGAGAATGAGGGACGGACGGACGCCGGATCGGAGAGCAGCGCATCCCGGAAGTCGACGAAGAGGGACCGGAACTCACAGAGGAGATCAATCAGCGCCATGTCTACTCCCAGACACACCCCCAGTAGGCACTCTTTCTCCTGTGTGGAGGGAAGACAATCTCTCCTCGGGGGTAACCGCCTCCCTCGGAGATCCCAGTCGGCCCTAGAACGACCCAAGTCCAAATCACGCGCGTCGCTTGGCGACCCTTTCAGGTTCACAAAAGCCGAGCTGGAGTGGTATCTGCCCCGGAAAAGTTTTTTCGACTGTCACGACAAGGCCTTGAAAGAGGCGGGCGTGGAAAGCGCTGAGACAACAAGTCGAAAGGAACAAATGAAGCAGAGGGTGGCTGAAAAGATCAAGAAAGAGAGGGATTTAAGGGAAAGGCGGAAAGAGCTAGAGAACCCCAAACCAGAGGAAACAAAGACCGAGACTCCTTCAACTCAAGAAGACAGCCATTCCATTAACGCGGACACAAGAAGCGAAAAAGACACAGACGCTAAGAGTGAAATTGACAAGTTCGAAACAGAAGATGATGTAGTGATATCAAAGCTAGAGGAAGCACAGACAATCATGAGCAAACCTACACCCTCTAAAAAAATGTCGCGTCACAAGAAGAAGACCCATGACTACGACGAAGACGAAGTACGCGTGGATTACCAGCCCCTTCTCCAGTATCTCAAATACGTCCAGGAACATCCGGACGAGTTCCACGCCCACCGGAAACAAAGCATCCAGCAGGATCACGTGGGGTCCAGGGCTAGCCCGTGGATCGTCAGGCTAGCGGAGATAACTGAGAGGCGAAACATGACCACAGCCCAGTGTCTAGTGACCAAAAGTGTAGTTTTAGAGGCAGCACGTGACATACGGCCACGGATGACCGATCCGGGCCAATGGACCATGTCGCAAAAAGAGAGGGCGTTGCTGGGAAACTTGACTTCCGGAAAAGGAAACATTTTCGCTGCGGTGAAGCAAGACTTGCCGACTCATGACTCCCAGAACCAAGATGATGGAAAGTCGGACTTTGAAAAGGAGAAAGCGAAACTGGAGAAGTGGCTGAAAACAGTTTCTACTGCTGGCTTGATAAAAGCCAAGGAACTAGCGCTGCGAGATCTTGGAGATGAGGACATTTATCAGAGCAAGTGGTGGTCGTCTTTACAGACCTGCTCCTACCTCCGACAGAAGGGGATCAACTCCACATAGACCCTCTTTTATGTGTTGTATCTAAAACAAGTCCGCCCTGTGCATTTATTCAAAGATATTCAATTAAATCTTTTTATTTTATATTTTTATTTACCTTTAGTTGAATTAAAATTCAATTACATTGAATAAGATCGTTATATTTTCGTGGATTTTACGATAGATAGCAACCTGTTTAGAGTGCGTTTTCATTTCTATTTCCTTAGTTTTGATGTTATACATGAGTACGTTTCCGGAATGGAAATTACATTTGCAATAAACCTATTTAAATTTTATTGATCAAAGTCATATGGTTTAAGGCAATAGTCAATTGATAATTCAATGTAGGTATTGGATTGCGAATCTGATACATTTCACGAACAAAAAAAATCAGGTTTAAATGGAACGTGTTTTTTTTTAAATCAATAGATCGTGGTTATGCTTGGCGTAAAAATCTGAATTAAGGAAAACACCCAATTACAGATATAGGAATTCTCAGTGTCTGATTCTCCATTTAACTTTTAAATGAATTCTGGCTGACTGGAGCATATAAAGTTAATGTCTTTTCGAGGACTGTAAGATTAACATACAGGAAAATATAACAACTCTTTGAGAAAGAGCATGGCACCAAAAACTCATTATTTTTAAATCTCTCTTGAGAATAGATGAGATCTTTTTTTTTCTCTAGATTTTTTAGTATATCAAATACCCACAATTTTAGACGAATGAAAAAATCTATTTATAAAGGCCCATAAATAAAACAATGAAAAATATATTTTTTAAGTATTAAATCAACCAATAAAACTGGCATCGTTTTATGACCGATATTTGTGTTCATCTGAAAGCAGCCACGCTGTTGGGTCGTTTTATTGGACTGTGACCTTGAGCACCAATGGCGACTCTTCGTCTCATATTGAGCATGGCGTCATCGTACTCCTGGTCTCGCCTCTTGAGATCCTTGATGATCTGACGCGCCTGGTTGCTGGAGAGAAGACGCTTCACGTTGCCGAAATAGATGGATTCCGTGTCGGATGCGTTATCCACACTTGGCGGGTTTTTACGGTTTCCCGCCTTTCTCTTCTTGACGTCCGGCGCTTCACTCCTGGTATCGGTGTCTCCCTCCACCATCCGGCGGATCATGTCCGTCATGTCTCTATCGGACAAATGCGGAGGAATCTCTTCCCGAGAAGATAGCGACGTGGACGAACGATTCAGAAACTTGCCATCATGAGTCCGCGGCATCTGTTTGACCCGATGGAAAAGTTCCGTGTTGTCATCGCTGCCCCTCTTCGGATTCATGGGCATGCTTTTGTCCGTTCCGCTAGGTGAAGTGATGGTCACCCGCAGCGATGGTCTGGAAAGAGCACCCTCTGGTTTGGACGGACTGTTGGATTCCGAAAGTTTTTGAGATTTAGTCATCACTGTTTTGTTCACTTTGGCGGCTTGATCAGTTTCTTGCTTTGATGTCACCTTCTTCTGGTGTTTGTACAGGTGGACTGCTGTGGATTTAGTTTCAGTTCCACTCTTAGTCACCTTAGTTGCAGCTGAAATAGAATTCCACTTATCCATGCCAGGGGGAACTACTATTATAGACTTTTTCCTCTGTTTACTGGGTTCTTCACTGTCAGGATTAATGACAGGATTTTTCAACATAATTCTAAAGTGTCTGGTTCTTCGATCTCTTGCGTTGTTGAAAATCTCAGCAACAGTGGTTTTCTTTGCGCTTTTCCCCATCAAAGATCTCTGTATCGCTATTCTGTTGTTAACTTTTAGATCTGAAGCAACTGTATTAGAACCCCAATTTGTTTTCTGGCGAACCAATGCCATTTTCTCGCGCGTTGGATCCTTTGCGAAAAACACAGCTTCCACTTCATCCGGTTCATAGTTTATGTTCAAGGGCTTCAAAACAAATTCGCCCTCTTTGTCTTTTAAAGTGATCACTGTTTTACCTTTCTCTAGTTCCAGGAACTTTTCTGCTTTGATTGTGATCTTCCTTGCCCTCGTTCTCTCTGTCTGAACGTCCACCTCCCCATCCTCTGCGTCACTTTCATCTTCTCCCTTCAATTCCGGTATTGACGTCATTTCATTATCGGCAGCCATGGTCCTAACTTGACTAGCGGACTTCAAAAGTCGATCAATTTGAGCTATTTTCTGTTCCGGAAGTTTAATCCCCTTTGCGTCAATTTCTTGACTGTTTCGTTCCTCGCGCTTCATTTCTCTGTGTTCCGGTTCAACTTTGGATTCGGATTTTTTGACAACTTTAATGTCAGCCTTTGCCACCTTTTTAGTCTGTTTTGCCATTGAATTTCCAGCCACGTCGACGCCGGCAGTTTTAGGTCTATTCGCCTCGAAGACAGAGTCAACGTCGGCGTCTGTTTTGGAGTCGTTCATCTTGTCGGCCGGGGCGGTCTTCGGACGCTCCTCTGACTCATCTTCCTCAGCGATCACCGAGTCAATCTCACAGGGCGTGAAGTCAAAGCAGTCCTCCAGCAGGGGCGATATTGTCGCCAGGTTGTTTTCTCTGTACGTCTTCCTCTTCTGTGAGGCCTTGGAAAACAGATCAGCGCCCTCTGTCCTGTACAGAGAGTACCTGTTATTGACGGTCTTCTCCTTCTTCAGCTTCCTCAGGTCTCGCCGGACGATCTGCTCCTCTTTGATCAAGGATTGCAGGGTTTTCTGGAACTCCTTGTACAGCATGTTGCACTTTTTGGCGTAGACTTTCTGAGCAGCCGTGGATACCGCCAAGTTAACGTCAGGCATCGATATGTCCAGGCCATAGTTGCGGGCCAAATCATACGAGTCTTTCTCTGTGGGAGCTGGAAGTATATGCCAAAATCATTTAGTCATAAGTCTTTACAGTGCTGTTTCCTTAATATTTTATCAAGATTTTACATCTTGCAATGCAAGTCTTAACTATTATAATAATCCAATGCTTCTTAG
Source organism: Magallana nippona (assembly GCA_033439105.1). Lineage (NCBI taxonomy): Eukaryota > Metazoa > Mollusca > Bivalvia > Ostreida > Ostreidae > Magallana > Magallana nippona. Next base: position 49,957,041 of record CM065923.1, on the reverse strand, counting down.
AAAACACATTCTAATGAGTTCTTTGTACAATTTTAATACAATTTATAAAGTACATATATCAATACCGGTACAATTATCAGAGTGCTACATGTTTTTAGAAATCTCAATCAGATTGTAATCAGTTATTGTACTTGAAAACATAAATCTACAAAATATTTGTTTTATTTAATTTGTGAGATATTTATTAGATAAATGGTAAAAAGAAACTTACCCATATTGGACGATATCTTCTCTATAACCACTTGTTTTTACACTTTGCAATATCCATTTGTCACAAACAAAAGATTTATTACAAACAATGCACATGGTCGGGGCAAACAGAGTTTATATACAGATTACGAGGATTAGGATTAATTGTGCAAAGCTGCAACCGCCAGTAATCTCGGGGGTACTTACTCAGACGCAGGCTCGGAAGGACGTCAGCGACATGGAATCATCTCATATTTAAAAAAAAAAAACCCTAAATACAACTCAAGGTCGAGGATTATGTCATTAATAAAGGTATCTCTCCTCGTACAACTTTATGACCAAGGTTTAGCGTGAGGAGTTTGGATGCTGTTTTATTTAGTAGAGGAGGGTAAAAGTAACTTCAGTAATTCATTTTTTGTGAATATTTGTGCAGGATTACTATTAATACTTACTGACTAATTGAAAGATCTTACTGACGCTTGCTATAGAAGAGAGAGGAACCATGCATAGTCGATATAATAATACTTTGCCGGATAATTGTGTAAGTGACAGGGTGACATATTTTGCACCCTTCTAAGATGCATAAACCGAAATATTCAAATATGTCATACGATAGACCACTTCTTAAAGAGTTTATACAGTTTATAAACAGCTTTGTTAATGATGTATGCTACCTGTCAGGTGAGATATTTACCTTTATTGAATAAATTCCTGCGGGAAAATATTTTTAACGTGAATTTCCTTATTTCCGTTTCGATATTTAGAATTTTCTCTCAGATTTATAATACTTTCTTTAGGAATTTAAACTCTTGTACAATTTGACTAAAACTACAAAAGGATTTTAAGATAGGAAAACTAGGTGAATAATCTCACTTGGCACTGACATATTGATATGTATCCACCGCTGTGTTTGAGGCGAAATAAGACAAGCAAGTAGCAAATGTTCATTCGGCAATTATTCAGTATTAGAAGGAGTTAACAGTATATCCCTCCTAGCCTTCTATGCTGTATGGCAATAGTTACTCTTTTATTTAAAACAACAAATATCTGATAAGATCATTTTATAAAATTTGATATAAATTTGAAAAATTTTAACACAGCCATAAGATATAGGACTTTTGTATGACTGTCAGAAAATCCAACAACCATAATCATTATAATAATTGGGGGGGGGGGGGGAGACTCCAAAAAGTATTATTCAAATTTGATTATTTCTATTGAAAACCAATGAATAAATATACGCTGAAGTTTTACATCATAAATACCCACCAATCATAAAAAAGTTTTATGAACATGGCATCCGATGAAATCCTTTAATTCATCATATATAAAATCTCTCAAATAGCACGAAAACCACTTCTTTGGTATACTTAGATTAGTACATTTCTAATCATTTTATGAGGCAATTATGTACTACATGCATAATTATATTGTTTTAATATCTCATGGATTAAGAGGATTTGTGCGCTAAATAGTGAAGTAAAGTTGGATCGTCATCTTAATTTTCATCATATATTCTGGTTGCTTACTTAAATACTTGCTATTTTACTCAATCCGTAGAAGTTTATGCTAACATCTTAACATTGAAGACTGACTATCAATTCTATAAATTACTATTTTTCTATCTTTACGGTATACATAAGATAAGAACCAGTTCTCAGTTTGCTTTGGTTTATTATATGAATCCAAAAATAAATATGTATAAACAACGATCAAAAATGAATGCAACAAAACAGATTGATTGTCAAATAGCTCAATTTTGCACCGTGTACGTTGCCACTCGCTAGGATTTCCAGCCACTCCGTGATTTGGACGCACCCAGCGCCACCCTGCGCCTCATAGAGGACATCGTGTCCAGATACTGAACGTCCTTCTGCTTCGACTCCCTGATGAATTTGTCCGTTTCCTGGCGACTACTTATCCGCCTCGGAAGTTGTGAGTTTGTTGCAGTTCCGGTACTGGAAGCGACATCTGACGGAGAGTTGCGCTTGTTCCGGCTCGACATTCTACTCAAGCGCTTGATGAAAGTTAGCGCCTTGATGGCCTCTTGTAGATCGGGCATGCCTCCCTCTGTTTGGTTACTGTAGTCTTCTTTCTCGCCCTTTCCTTCAATGAGCCTCTCAAGCATTGTGTTCATATCTGCATCTGTCATCTTAAACTGTACATTACCCTCTCTCATAGACATGGAGGAGGCGGACCTGTTCAGTATATGGGAGCTCTCCTGGGGACCTCCCCTAGCGAACGACACTCTGTGGTTACCGGAAGTATTCAATATGTCATGACTTTCCATCGAGGCTTGTGACGTAGAGCGCATGACAGAACTCGCCGACTCGCCGTTCTGTTTGTTATTAGACACGCTTAGTGAACTCGACAGGAACTCTTTGACTCGTTTACCTGTCGATGATTCGTTTAGACTGTTTTCCCTAGAGACTCCGTGCGGTTGTTTTTTCGTTGCCTTGTTACTGAATGCCTCGTGGATCACAATCGGGGGTCCATTTTCCGCAGTTCGAGTTTTCAGAACGTTTGTCTTATTGGATCCTCCCCCAGACTTGACGTTCAGTCTTACGACGGGCGAGGACGTGGGTCGCAGCGACGCTTTCCGGTCATTAGCGTCATTTTCCTCGTTTCTGATGGATTTTGATATAACTCTAAAATGGCGAGTTTTTCTGTCTCTTCCACTGTTAAAGATTTCAGCAACGGTAGTTTTCTTTGCCGATTTTCCAATAAGGGACTTTTGAATAGCTATTCTGTTGTTTATTTTTAGCTCTGCTGCCACTGTTGGTGATTTCCAGTTTGTCTTTTGCCTAACTAACGCCATTCGTTCTTTGGATGGATCCTTAGCAATGAAGACGGCCTCAACCCCGCTGGGGTCATAGTTCACTTTGACAGGTTTGACAACGAAAGCACCGTCTTTGTTCCTAAGTTTGACGTCAACGTCACCTTTTTGCAGCTCTAGAAACTTATCTCTGCCGATCGTGATATTCCTAGCTCTTGTTCTTTCCGTATGAATGTCTACTTCGCCGTCACAAGAACTCTCGTCAGTCACCGAGTTGGGCCTACTGATGACTAGTTTCGGGGGCCCTGTCGATTTGACCATACCGCCGCCTAGCGTGGGGCTGGCTGGCTCCGGTGGTTTCGCAGGAACAGGGAGTGCCTGAGAATGGGTCTGAGATTGCAGTAAATGTTCTACCTTAGCTAACTGTGTGTTGACGTGGTCGGCGTCAAGTGTAGCTGCTAGGGACGGGCGTTTTAGATGTCCACCCTCGGAGTTTGGCGGTATGTCCAAAGTGTCTTGCTGTGAATCCGTGGGGACCTCTCCATCAGCTCCCCCTGCTGGGGCGGTTTTTGGGCGGATCAGATCTTCGTCTATGATGGAGTCTAGTCCCCAGGGATTAAAACACAGATCGTCGAAGAAGGAACTGGACAGTTCGTTCTTTTTCAGTAGCGTCTCTCTGTTCTTTTTGGCGGTAGAGAAGAGATCCTTGCCGTCTGTGCGATACAGAGAGTAATGACTGTTTAACAGTTTTTCCTTCTTTAAGTTTCGCAGTTCCTTTTTAATCTTTTGCTCTTGTTTGATGTGTACGCTCATATTCTTCATGAAATCCCGGTATAGAAAGTTGCACTTTTTCTGATATTCTTTTTGTGCAGCGGAAGCCACGGCAAAGTTCGCTTCCGGCATGCTGATATCAAGGCCATAATGTCGGGCAAGGTCATATTCGTTCTTATCAGCTGGGGCTAAAATCAGAAAAACACGCGTTAATAAGCAGCCAGTTAGCGAGAGGTAAATGAAATTTTCATAGTATATAAAATATTCTGTTCGGAAAAATAAGATTTTAAATAAATAAGAGAAAGAGAAGTTATAAGCGGTTTTGATTGTCAAATCTTGCATAAATTTCCGGTCAAAGGCCACCTACCGGGAATATATGAATAGTGAATCGTCCCTTGAATTACAATGAAGGCCAGGTCATTTCAGTTATTTGAAAAAAACACCTAATCGGCCATTTTACGATTATGTAAAGCGAAATGGTATCCCAACCATACCCTATCTATACTCATAGCGAATGATTGCTTTCTTTTGACATTTATTTTAGATTTTGTTGATTTGTTTCTTTTCTATTAGATAAAAATAAACTAATTTGAATAACAAAAAAGCGATTTATGGATTATTAAATACATTGGACTCGGATTAAAGGCTTCCATTTCAAGTCTCGCGAGATTTGACACAAGCACACCTGTAATCCCTCGGTTACAGCACGTCTCATAATCTTTTCTATAATTTCAATGTCCGGTTGAACAGATGCAGGAATTTAAATCTTAATTTAGTCATCAGTTACTAAGTTATGTAGATTTAATCAAAACAAAGCCACACGGATGACTTTTTGTTATATTTGAAATTTGAATAGAACAAATTTTACGCAAAGGACAAGAGCGTACAAGGCCTGACAAATCCCCCCGTACCCAGGATTTTGAAATGCATATGAACATATAAAAAAATCTTTGCATTTGAAAGTTTGCATCAGTACATGTACATGTATAATATAGAACTGCATTCTCTGACAAATAGATAATATACATTGAAACATGTTCTTGGCACTTATCTCCTTTTTTTTTTATTTTTTTTGTTTACTTTCTAGACATTACAGCATGATCTCATATCTGTGCTAGCGCTATTTTTATCCGACATTGTATGTACAGAACATGAACATTACGTAATTGCTGTCGTTATATAAATTGTATAGCTATTTTTTTTCATAATGATCCAATAAAAAAGCAAAAAATGTTTTATTTAAAAGCAAATGAATCAAAAATAAAACGCCGTCTATACGATTCGAACACCGTCTCATTCGAGAAGGATGTACTACGAGCCTCCGCCTATCACAGTGAGCTACGTTGACACATTAGAGTACCGGTGAATAAATCTTACTGTTTGACAATAATTAATATTTTTCAGTAAAACGTTTGGTGAAAACAACGCATTTGACCCATTATGGGTCTAGACTCCATTTTAATAAATCAATAAAAAAAACCCAAAAAAACTTATTCTTTAAATAAAAGTACTTTTAGGATGGAGTCAAGACCCATTCATACCTAAATTTTGCAATTTAGAACAGTGAATGATCCAAGATTTTGGCATAAAACGCTGTGCAGCTTAATTTGGAAACCTATACCTGTCGTGTTTATAGAATGAAAGCACAATATTGACTTGCATCGTGAAATTAACACTTAAAACAATGCATACAAGCCAAAAATTAAATTCTAACTTGAATTGAAATTCTACCGTCTTCGTTGCTCCGAGTGGGGGATATACAACGCCTTGTACGCCCCTGTTCTTTGTACTTAAAGTAAATAATCACAATTATAGTAAACAAACCCTTCAAATATTTGTTCTTTTTTTAAAGATTACTTATTTATTATTATTACTTTTAATTTGAATTTATGACAATTCATTATAGCGATTAACGATAATTTACAATTGATTTCATTTTTTTATTGATAAAAATCTTAAATAAGGTCTTGTGACTAAACATGTTGAGAGAGAGAGAGAGAGAGAGAGAGAGAGAGAGAGAGAGAGAGAGAGAGAGAGAGAGAGAGAGAGAGAGAGAGAGAGAGAGAAACTTACCCATCACTGATACAAGAGCAGTCTTTGAAATTGAGCACTCAGTAACTAATTATTTGAATACTTCTTGTCATGTATGGCTATTTGATATATTAATATTGTTTGGTTCTTTGGGATTATAAATGTTAAAACGTCAAATCAAAGACGGTCAGCTGAGATTATACTAATCCAGGCAACAATCCAACACATGTATAAGCGCCAGTCCTATAATCGTCCTGTAATGGTCACGCTGTCCACCTCACCAAATGTTTCTAGAGGACGCAGGGTTTTGTATACAAACAAATACATGTACAGTAAATATATACATTGTGAAATAATTTCTTCCGATTTTTTAAATATTATTTCCTGGTATGTGTAACGTTTTAATTAAATAATATAATAATCATATTATCCTAATCATCAAATAAAATACCGAGCAAATCAAAATAAAAGCTACGCTTGTCCCCTCATCTAGACGAGACTCGAGTCTGTAAGGTCACACCCAGAAGACTTCCGCTTCTCTATCAAGCCTTTGACTTGTTGGGCAAATTGCATCATCCAGACAGGCTATATATATTGAGATACACATAGTCGGTGGACTACAGCAATGGCTATTTATAGGTCCTTTGATCAAGAAATAGCCGAGGTCATGTTATCCAAAGGATAAAATGTTCTTCCGATTTTCCGTCTAAAGAACAACAAATAAGATCTTTTATGATGAGTTTCTTTATTCTGTTTTAAAAGTTATTGGCATATCTTCAACAGATAGCAGGTGCTGTAATTATTAAGGTCTACTCTCGAAGTCCGAATTTGTACACTGTCTTGCTGTAGAATTGTTCTCCTGGTCTTAGGATAATGTTTGGAAAGTTCTCCTAGTGAAAAAAAGAATAAATGACATGATCATTACAGCTGCATTTTAAGTTTTTGTAGAGGGCAAATCGGAACTTGCATCTAGTTTAATCAAATACACAAGTTTATTTTCCTGGACCACCAGACATTGCTGATACAGACCTTATTTACGCTGTCCGGGTAGTGCTGGGTCTCCAGACAGATGGAGCAGAACTTCTCGTACACCGCCCCCTGCTTTCCCTCTGAGTGGGGGACAGTGTCGCAGCCCGTGTAGCACTGTACCCCGGGCTCTGTGGTGTACACCTCCAGCCGTCGCCCGGAGGGTGGGTGATCCAACCTTGAGGGGACAGGGTTAGGAAATTATGACGCAAAGGTTCGTATAAACGGAGAAAGACCATAGCCTAGAAATGATGGACTCAGGTTGTTACTCTAGAAATGACGAAAAACAGAGATCGTTTCTTACGTGGATATTAGCCTTAAGCTGCCGTCTGCATTGGTAACACAGAAGTTGTTGAAGTACCCCTTCCCCAGGGGCACCTTGCTCAATCGGTCCCCTAGTCTCACCGGCTGACGGAGGTCGTACATTGTTCCTGTGACGTCACGAAGTTCACCTATGCCAAAGAGAATTGCACATCTTTTATTTTGGTTAACGCCACCTTGATTAGTAAAATCTTTGAAATAAAGTCATAACTTTTTAATGACTTGTAGATTACCGGTAGGAATGTAGATATCATCCTCTTTGTTTGGGGTGTACTTGTCCGCCGATATTTGCAACACGTGGTCGTCCATGTTAGGATAATTCTGAATTTACGAAGTAAAAAACAATATGATTAAAAGATTGATAAATTAAATCATAGTTTTGGTTTAAAAAACATTTACTTTACATAACTTACGTGTCCTGCCAAGTTGAAGTAGGCGTGGTTTGTGTAATTGACAGGTGTTGGTTTAGTGGTGGTGGCGCTGTACTCAATCACAAGTTCGTTCTGATTGGTCAGTTGGTATGACACAATGGTGATCAATTCCCCGGGGAATCCCTCCTCACCGTCAGGGCTCACGTACTTCATCTTCACTTTGTCGCCATCAATCCACGAACCCCAAAGTTGCTTTAATAAATAAATAAAATTACATCAACCGGTAAAACAATGCAGGGCGTCACATCTTTACAATTCATGTGTGCAAATAATTACAAAGTATATTCTTTAAAAAATATGAAAAATATTTATGAAAACAAATTCAGAAATTTAATCCTACATATGTAAAAGACTTTTTCCCTCCGTGAATGCAATGCTTCCCGAAGTTTTTGGTCACGTGATATTCTTTACCGTCAATAGAAAACTTGGCATCGGAAATGACGTTCACAACTCGACCGCATATGGATCCGAAACTCATCGGGTTGGTTTCATAGTCTGTAAAAAAGAGTTACAGTATTTGATATTTTTGCACATTTATGTGAATTAAAACGATTCGCGTTGTGAGGATGATCATTCACTTCGTTTTATATTCATGAAAACAACTATTGCTCGAGTTTCATAACCCTGTGTTCATGTTCATATGAATAAAATAGTGTATGAGCATTACTTTGAATATAAGATGAGAGTATAAGAGTATTGCTTTGGAGATAAGATGAGTGTATAAAAGTATTACTTTGGACATAAAACGAGTGAATAAGTGCATTACTTTGGACATAAGACGAGTGTATAAGAGTATTACTTTGGACATATACGAGTGTATAAGTGTATTACTTTGGACATAAGACGAGTGTATAAGTGTATTACTTTGGACATAAGACGAGTGTATAAAAGTATTACTTTGGACATAGGACGAGTACATGAGTATTACTTTGGACATAAGACGAGTGTATAAGTGTACTAGTATTACTTTGGACATAAACGAGTGTATAAGAGTATTACTTTGGATAGAATCGTATCCTAGACTGACGTCAGAGACCACACCCTCTTTGTCGGGTACCAGGATGTCCGTTATAACGCAGCCATAATCAATCACACGCACTGTGACGTCATTCTGATTGCAGAACGTGTACCTAAACAATGCAATGTAAAACCCAAACTACATCAAGCCTGAAAATTATATTCTGACCCAGTTATATTTCTCGATAATCATGTTCATGTAATATAAGAATGATCTCTTCTGATCCGGAAATTATTCAATATTCCTTTTTTTTTTTTGGTAGTGGTAATTTTATTGTGAGATCCGATATTTGTTTTTACACTGAACAATTTTTTTTATCGTTTTTATATAACTAGTCTGCTCCGATATACCTTATCGTATATTGTTATTCAAAAGCATAAAAAATGATTTCATATCTTAATTATAACAAACCAGTATGCTCCTTTCCTTCGCTACATCTTGACCTTGAATTTATTTTTAACACGAACGGGGCTCCATACATGTGCATTAACACAGTCGGCAAAGTACCCGAATTTATCGATACTTGCTTATTAACAGGAATGTGAAGGTAGGAGAGCATTGTTACCTGTTGACCGGGCGGCCGTCCGTCAGGTTGCCGAACGAATCCTTCCTTGGTTCGACAGGTGTCTGGTCCGACATTGTGTGGAGACGTCCTATTGTTTACGTTTACACACCCCCACTTACAAAATCAGCGGCCGTAACTCGTGAAAATTTAAATCATATCGGATGAACACAAACCAATTTAACGCGTAATAAATCCAAACATTAAAAATGAAAATAGCAAAGCATAAAAAATAGTCTAATAGCTATTTATTGAATTATCTAGAAAATCAGCACCAAGGAACCGAAGTATAACATTTGAATGGATCGATTTTGCACTTCAACATCAATTAAATCCATAGCACAGTTCAAAAATATATTAACATGAGAGTTAAACTTGGCAATTGAATATTGAATTGATAGTTGCACTGCCCTCTTAGTTTCACTATGTGAATTGAGTGAGTTCGAGTTTTCTAGGGGAGGTAGGGGTGGGTTCTGGACCCCCCCCCCCCCCCCCCCCCCACTAACCACCCCTCGAGATCCACTCATGGACTTTGTCATACACAAGCATGAGAGTCACCATCTTTTCCAGTGACCCCGCCTCCTTTTGCCGCAGAAAGATGCGGGAATGGAAAACATACTCGTACATGTATTGTAAATTACATTCTTATTCACATTTTATCATCACTATTTTTTTTATTGCTGCAGGGCTGTAGCTCCCCGTCTCAACAAATTCGGATGGATACCTGGGTCGTGTACCCGAATTTTCAAACCGGGAGCTAGATGATTATGTCCATTTTACGACTATATTGACCCCCTTGAGAAAAAGAGCTCTAAATTAAGTTCAAAGAAAAAAACTGTTCAAATGTATTCGAATTTTAAAGCTAATTAAGATATATGGGATATTTACTAAATAATAGTTCATAGTTTATAAACTATGATGGCTACTTTGTTGACAACCCAAATCCCTGAATTTTAGACATTGAAAGTCAGAGATAAGAGTTTATTATATATTATCCTAGTTCATGTATATTTTGCTCCTCGTTATATTCAAAATTTATTTACAAAATTTATTTCATTTTCAATTTTTTTTTTCTCGCGTGAATTGTCGACTTTTCATAGAATCCAAAATTTATATTTGTCTTTGAAGAAAATGCCCAAGCACCCATAACAGAGAAAACAAGGTAATTAATTATAATCAAATACTATAAAGTCACTTTGACTCACTAATGAGGGGTGTGTGCTAGATATAAACATAAGTTTCACTGAACAATTTTATACTTTGTGTGGTCTTTTTTCCTCAACATAACAAGACAATCTTGCTAATTCGTTATCGAGAAATTAATCCTCAACCATAGAATACAAAACACTAAAACGAGAAAGATTTACGTTACTAACAATATTTATTGCATTGAAATATTTTTATTACATATTGTGAAAAAATTAAAAGTGTATTTTATATAACACGGCGTGTGACGGAATTACTCAGGGATCAGTCCGAACTTAAAGGTGGTCTTGCTGTAGAAATTTTCACCAGGTCTCAACACGATACTTGGAAACTTGTCCTATAACGCATATAAGACATGAATCAAAACTAATATATGTAGAGTACAAAACAACTAAATATACATACATCGTAATTATGGATCGTGTCCTCACCTGTTTATAAGATATCAAAATATTGTGTTTTGAACACTGGGCATTTATTAAACACCATGTCTGTCTCATATTTATTGTCTCTTTATTTATCCATCTGTCTGTCTGTCCATGTGTCCGTCTGTCCGTCTTCCTGTCTGTCTGTCTCGCTATATACCTGGTGAGTGGGCGTGTCCGGATAATGCTGGGTCTCCAGACACACGGAGCAGAAGGGCTCGTACACGGCGCCATCTTTACCTTTGGTGTGGGGAATGGTGTTACATCCGGTATATAGGTGCATTCCCGGCTCGGTGGTGAACACCTCCAGTCTTCTACCGGTCGGAGGGTGATCTAAACTACAAACCAAAATATGCACGATCATTGAATACTTGAATAGCTTAATAAATATTTACGTTTTATGGTCAGATCCATTCTCAGAGTCTTACACGGCCGCCTGTTTGAGAGGTCCTGACTCCCCTAGACAAAAATTATGGAAGAAACCTCTCCCGTGGGGTCCCTCCTTCAGTCGGTCTCCTAGTCTGACCGGCTTCCGGAAGTCAAACGGCGTATCCGAAACGGACCGCAACTCTCCTGTAACAACAAATTTGAAGCTGGGTAGTTTTGAAAGAGTGAAGAGATAAAAACACACTAAGACTTAGTGCATGTATATAAACCGGTTTTTAAGACATCGATCTGACAAAGTCATACCCGACGGAATGAAGATATCATCATCCTTGTTGACAGTGTATTTATCCGCAGAAATCTGCAGTACATGGTCGTCTATGTTCGGGTAATCCTGTGGCGAGTGAAATTTATGAGAAAAATTATTAAAATTACCAGTATGTTCAAATTGTTCAATAAAAGTGAAAGTAAAATTATAAGCACGTGTTTCTGTAAGTTGAAGTAGGCGTGGTTTGTGAAGTTGACAATCGTTGGTTTGGTGGTGGTGGCGCTGTACTCAGTCACTAGTTCGTTCTGATTCGTCAGTTGGTAGGATACAATGGTGGTCAGTTCCCCGGGGAATCCCTCCTCTCCGTCAGGGCTCACGTACTTCATCTTCACTTTGTCGCTGTCAATCCAAGAATCAAACAATTTCTAGAGAGAGAATTAAATATAGCAAACGTCTTTCCGATCAAACAATTTAGGCAAAATAGCAGTTTTGGGAAAGTAGTTTAAATAATAGCAAACTCAATAAATTACCAAGTGAAAACCCTTGACTCCCCCGTGAATTGCGTGTTTTGGAGCCTCGTTTTCAAGGCTGGAAAACGTAAGCGGAAGTGAGTACTCCTTTCCGTCCAATGCAAACTTCCCGTTAGAAATAACATTGACAACCCTCCCACAAATGGATCCAAAACATCGAGGGTTTGGTTCATAATCTAAGGGTGAAATTGATAGTTATTGTGTACTCTGATGCCTCTATGACTGACATGCAATATAAATCCAACTCAATATACGAGAGAGAGAGAGAGAGAGAGAGAGAGAGAGAGAGAGAGAGAGAGAGAGAGAGAGAGAGAGAGAGAGATGTGCCTTCAATCTTGTCGTAGCCTATGCTGATGTCGTCAATGTTTCCGTCTTTGTCAGGGACCAGGATGTCGGTGATGACACAGCCATAGTTAATCACTCGGACCGTCACATTACGGCTGTTTGTGAACGAGTACCTGCAAGTAAAATCCCATGTAATATTGACACTACTGCGCCGCCGTACCTTACACTGGAGCGCGTCTAGCCCCGGCCCCGGGGTTTTGTTACCTGTATCCTTACCTGTACACCTCCCGACCGTCACTCAGCCGTCCGTACGAGTCCTTTACCGGAAGTACCGGAGATTGGGTCATCGTCTGTATTATGAATTCGTCTCCCTCGCCGACTGTGCGCTGCAGCCTATTCAGAATGCAGTCGGGTCACGCTTCATTTAACACACTTGACACACTTTCGTGATAAAATGATAAAACCATAAACTGAAGGACAGAAGCCGATATAAACGAAACACAAACCAACTCAACGCCCGGACAATAATAAAGAATCGACCAATATTTTTAATCACATTTTGTAAAAGGTGAAGTCTATTTGTTTATTTATAAACGTTGCAACTTACAGTATAAATACAAATATTTAAATGTACATTTAAAAAGTATACATAATTATATTTTATAGCGAATAAATGAATATGGGGAAAATAAAAATAATTGTTATAGATAGTTTTAAATTACATGTATTCGTATTTTAAAACTTTCATGTAATATTACCATCATCTCAAGCCAGGGGTCGGAGTCTGCATAGCTCTCTCCTTGATGGGAGAGGACCGTACATATTGACCGCGGTTTGTGGCAATGTAATATTACAGGTGCATGTATATACATTCATCTATATTTGTTTGATAATCTTATATCAGGTTGAATAAGCAATTCAAGGAATTAATATAAAATTTATTTTAAAAAACTAAGACGAATTGCAGAAAAGGTAATACGATTTAAGGGTTTTTTTTGTTGATATTTGACAGATTATTTTAAAATATTTTCAAATCTTAATAAATAAAATGATCAATGATTTTTTTTTGAAAATACGATTTTTATTCGTTTGGCTCTTGTTACGAGTAAGCAGAAACAATCCTTGGTAAATTGATTACAAAGAAATGAATAATAATATCAAATGAAAGATATCTGCTAAAAAAACAATGCTTAATATTAAAAAATTACAATCAACCGGTAATTCAATTAATGTGCTCTGAATCCGTTGCGTGTTCTCCAACACTGATATCTGGCATCGAATATTATCTGATTACAAAAATTAATTTTTGTAATTTCGGGTTTTTTTTTTCTCTCCCTCTCCCAAATAATACATATTGATGTATATTGTGTTTATATGTAAAATGATAAAATTGCTAGATAATTATAACACCAGAGTAATCTGTCTTTTGATGGCTTAAAAAAACCTCTCTGTAAACAGTATACTTTTACAATAACTCTATCTTTACCTTTTTAGAAGCCAAATCCCTCTTACTAGTTTCACATAAAACTGTACAAAAACAAACACGGAACTCGCTGCATATATATCTGTTCGTAATCTATTTGAAGTTCTAAAAGGCAGACTGTAAAAACAAACACAATGAATTCTATGCCATCTTCTTCAGCATACCACAAACCGGATTAGACGGATAAAACTACTGCAGAACATAGCCTTAATGTCAATTGATTCTGAGTACTCATTATTCGCATGCTGTTCTTCTTCGAAACTTTTCCATGATTAGCCATTGTTATAAGTAAAGCTTTTTTTGAAACAGAAGAAAATCTTTTGAATTTTGAGACAATGTACATTTTTGTTGCTTTGTTTTTTGTTTTCTTTGTTTTTGCTTTGTTTCTTTCGATTAGTATCATAACAATACTAAATGTTTTCCATATCTGTGTTTCTTTATTTTCTGATGGCATGTATGATGATAGGAATATATGGTGTCTACCAACGCATATGAAAACAGAAATTTAAAAATGTTATTACAGATTTTTCAGAACGAGGCATTTGGTTAAAGATTAAAAGTCAAAAAGTAATTTTAATTTTTGTAAACATTAAAGTCGGAAAATTCTGCAATACCATTGAATGATGTGTTTTATTCAATGACATATAATCCCCATCTTTATTTTATTTCCTGTACATTCTATAGGATAAACTGTGTGTACTTCAAAATAAGGCAAAATATTTATATTAAGTTCATTAAAGGTACAATTAAAAAAAACTTTTATAACTAATCTATGTTAGGAAAAAGCACAAAGGTTATTTCTGAATATGTTTTTATTTCTTCACAAAAAACCTTTGTGTTTAAAAGAATAAAAAATTTTTTTTGCAAAAACTAATTCCCTCCACGAAGTCAGGTTGAAAGTCACAGCCACAGTTAAAAGTCCAACTGGATTTCGCATTGAAAACGACTTACAATACCCGGATGATATTGTTAAAAAATTGTTAATCAAAGATGGCCCTTTTTTCATTACAGGTGTATTTATCGGTACCCAGAAGAGGGGACGTGTAAATGAATACATCTTAAAATATTGTCCTGATATCATTTTTAAGCGTTCCTCTCTTAAAGAAATTTATGATTAATAAAATATAAGCAAAAAATGAAATAATAAAATAGGCCACGGTTTATCTTTTGACAAGTATTTGAGGCTTTAAGATTAGAGTAGCACCGCTTCTGGAGTACTTCAAGGATTCCTTTTGATCCATGCTCATTTTACAATTGTACTTGATTTATATCTGAAAGCTTGGTAACTTTGTAAGGAGTGCTTGTTGGTAAACCATTCGGTATAATTTCAATAAGTCAGTCTTAGATAATAGCTTTTCATTTGAAATGGTTAAAGGGTGAAAGAAACCAATATTACCAGTTATGTCAAATTTTAAGAGACCCTGTTAAAATATTCTTGAAATTGTGTCCAACGTCATGACCGGTGTATTGTGCATAATGCACCGCAGTGATGAAGTTTTTTCTTCGATATTTTGATTAGTAAAAGTGACCATAGGCTCCTTACCACGTATTGACAACAAAACAGCCGGTTTGGTAACAACAAACAATAATACTTTTATTAAAGAATACAATCAACAACAGGTAGATTCTCTAGGAATCCTTGTCATCACAATCGTCCACTGCCTCATTAATGACGTCATCCACTGCGTCATCTATTGCATCATCACTGTCAGAACTACCAATATCATTGCTCACTGGTTCTTCTACGAGAGGTTCCGAACTTTTATCGTCCGTGTTCGATTTCTCTTTCGTCTGTTGTGCGTGTCGCCATTTCATTCTTCGGTTTTGAAACCAAACTTTGACCTATATAAACGAATAGTTTAATGTGAAGATCAGAATAAAAAAAATATAGTGTTTTTTATAGTTGAAAATTTAGTAAGCGTTTGTTTGTTTGTTTTTAAATAAATAATGAAAGAAATGAAGAAAAATTTAGTAAACAATTTTAACAATCATATTGGCATACATTCCCCGGAATTACATGGTCATGCATAATTTTGAATGTTACTTATCTATTTGTAATAGAAAAAAATACTTGTTTTGTAAATAAACGTAAGAGCGCTTTGGCATACGGTCGCAGAAAACAACTTACGCTTTATCTTAAGATATCCATCTACGGCCTTTATTCAAAATTTTTGAAATATTTATAAAAATATTAAGTTTTTTAGTCACAGGAATTGTTAAATGCAAATAATCTAAAAACTCCTACTATACTGTACTGACATGTGCAGTCGTAATTATGGTTTAATAAAATACTGGTAAATTTTGCAATGTAAAATATAGTCATATATTGTTTGATAAAACGATAGTAATTTTCAAACACATATAATAAAGTATTCAAAAAAAAGAAGAAGAAGAAAAAGAAAATTTTCGTTTTTTAAACAGAACAGCTGTTTGTGTCCTGCTCTAACTCTGGCTTTGTACAATATTCAGATAAACATTGATAAACCAAGCACTTATTTAAAACTCAGTCAATAAAAGCCTTAATCAAGAAACTGTGTGTCTTTTAATTTTATTATGTACACATTTCTTGGATACGTTTGTCTGTTGATAATGGAATGATAGCAGTAACGGATACAGATATGATCACTGAATTTATCAATCTATTTATTTTATGATATTCCAAAAAGCAACCCACGCTAGAATTTCATTGAAAAAAAAGTAATTAAAAAATACAAGTTTATCGTTTTATTTTAAGAAACATGTATTTTTTTGCTTTACATTCACAAACTGCAAATTTAAATTGCTTTTTATTTTAAGTTATTTTTTTTTTAGCTGTATCTAATTCCTGAAGATTTTGCGAGCATGTTGTATCATCTTTATCGCTGGAATCATGTACATAGGGCATACATAACAGAAAACATGGATCTCTGATCACCCAGTGTCCCTATTAACTTGATGCACCCAATTCCTTATTAAGTTCGGAGCAGTACATACCCATTTTTTTCAAAATTGAATTTAAAAGCTAATTAATTTTCCTTTTTTCACTTGTCATTTAATTTTGTTTCAAAAAGAAAATCAACAAACAAAGAGAACACAAATAGAATTTTAAAAAAATAATTAATTTTGAAAAAATAAATAAATAAAAAATGAAAATTAAATAATTTACAGTCGATCCATTAGAGACAGAAATTTATTCCAACCTGTGCATCGGTCAGACCCAACATGGCGGCCAGCTGTCGTCTGTCCGGTTTTGTGACGTATTTTTGGACCTCAAATCTCTTCTCCAGTCCTTTCCGCTGGAGATTTGAAAACACAGCACGTGACCAAGACCGTTTCCTTTTGGAGTGGTGTCCCAAACTGACGTCATCGTTGAGGATTGAGTAGGGTCCTAAAATGATTAGTTAAATTCTTAACTTTTTATCAAATATGCATATTTATTAAAATTTATTGAATAACAGTCTTACTTTTTTAAATAAAGGTTAACAAAAATATTACACAAATTCATTTTATCGTGTGTAATTATTTCATGACGTTTTCTCAGTCTTGTATTTAATTTACCATTGTAATAATCTTGCTACTATAAGCTGATTTGTATCTACAAATATTTAAGACAATCTTTAATTTATCTTTTAAAAGTTCATTTTTCATTGAGTTTTAAAAAAAAAAAAACTCCCCAGAACCTCTGATATTCATAATTTGATATGCATTTTTATTTCCCATCGCCCCAGAGAAATGAAGTTTATCAGAAATCGTAAATAAACATTTATTTCATCACCCCATTAACCGTGCATTATCGGAATACCTCGGAGATCTCGTGATCTGCGAGACAGAAAACAGCACTTGCTTAATCTTAATATTGATCGGCGGATAATCCTTTATGTACAATATAACCAAGTCCACATTCTAACATTAACTCATTCACAATGCAAGAAAAAAAAATTACATACATGTATATATATTGTTTGATTGAAAGAATTCTTTGATCATTTGTTTGAAATTAATCGAAATCATTCTAAAAATTGATAATAAAATACTTGTTTCATATTTCTAATAGTTATTATAATCTGTTGTAAAAATAGAAGCAAATCTAAATTTATTTAATTGAATTACGACAAATGAATCATTAACATGTCTAAATAATTTAGTTCAACTTTTATTTACCACATTTAAACAATAAAAGCTTACTTATTGTTAAATCTGCAGACAAAAAGGCATTAAATGTTTTTAAAAAATTGCCAAAAATATTTTCAAAATTATTACAGATTTACCTATGTTAGTTATTAATGATTCAATATTGGTATAATTATTGAGACAGGTATATTTGAGGTGAGATGTGGACACACCTCCCCTACCTGGCAGTGAGTCAATGCCCGAGGACGAAGCTAGAGAGTAGTGGGGGGTGGGGAGGCTGGGTAGGAGTCCCTGAGACGTGAACATTCCGCCCCGGGGGTAGAAGGGAATGCCCTGGCTCTCACATCCACAGGAACCACCCCCAGGATAGCGAGTCAGTGTCTTGTCGTCTGAAAAAAAGAAGAAAAAATGATCAAGACTAGGAAAAAATACAAAAATCAATCTGGTGGATTTACAATTCATCAATGTGCCTAAAAAATTAATCAGGAGACAATATCACTTAATTTATAACATAAAAAAGCGGTTTATTTCCGATCGAATGAGAAACACTCACCTTTTTCGTCAGATTTCTTTCCGAATTCCTCCGACAAGATAGCACTAATTCCAAACTTGAGTTGTTTTGGGGGTCTTTGCTCACTACTTCTAGGGGAATCGGACACAAAACTATGGACCCGCTTAGAAGTACAGAAGGCCTGGAGTGGCCCCAGGGCCGACTGGGTCCGACACCCGGCCCCACCCGGTGAGGGGTCGGTCAGTTTGTACATGGGAAAAGAGATAGAAGGGTTCTGAACGTCCAAAAGGTCGGAGATCCGAAATGAGGGATTCTTCCGTGACACAGCAGCTAGGGAGCTGTTGAGGTGGGGGAAGGCCCAGATTGCCCCGGGGTACGGGGATAAAAACGCGCCACTGGAGAACATTGTCACACACAGACTCGGTCCTAGGTCCAGGCAGAGAAACGTGACGCTGACAACATCGGAACGTAATTCCCAGCGGCCACAGAGGATCTCACGTAATGTGAACAAAGGTCAGGGTGCTGCTTAAACGATGTTTAAATATTAGGATTTTTCGGTATTCTGAGAAAATAGAAAGTTAGAAAGCTGTTTATCTCGTCAAAAGAACGAGATAATATCGGCGATATGATTGGTTCATCGTGTGTGTTAATGTCACAACTGGGGCTTAATTCAACCAATGATATGCAAGCATGAAGGGAGATAAGAAAAACCACCCAAAACGACTTTTTCAATGAAGATTTCAACTAAAAAACTGCACTCCAGATGTATAATATCTGCAGATGTATGGAGATGTTTTTCACAGAATTAATTTTTTAATTCATTTTATTGATGACATAATCAAGGTCTGAATGAATGGATTTTGCAGAGAATTCATAGAGCGCAGATAAAAACCGGAAAAATGTGGAAATATGATCAAAGTGCAATTAAATCATTCACTAATGAACCGTTTTGTTCCACTAAAATAGACACTAAAGAAAAATAGATCGTTTTATAATTTTTACAATTGTTTAGCAATTCATAACTTTTTAGCGATATGAAATAATTTCGTTAACTTTTAAGTCAAAGTCGGGGAAAGTTGGCGCACGTGCGGGAGAGAGCTAAACATGTCTCTGCGCTTCGCCGATAAAAATGTCACTATTCTTTCCTTCGCAGCCCCGGCGATAAAGAACTACATCAGAATCTGGGAGGATTATCACCGTGGTAGATACAGGACTTATCATTACATACAACTTGAATCCCATGCCTCATTTCCACCCCACCGCAGACTGAGGACACGGCGAGAGAAGCAAGAAAACATGTTCATATCCAACGTCACCGTAAAAACGCAAGTCTCGTCAAATCTCCCGCAGATAAGAGAAGATAGGGAGATTTTATGCTCTTTTTGGTGGAATTTTTAGAGTGGAAGTTGTTCTTATATTTTAATAATAAACCAAACAATAAAAAAAAATTCATTCGAGATATTGTCATGCAATATCAAAATGATTATATACATTTTATATATATATATATATATATATATATATATATATATATATATATATATATATATATATATATATACACACACACACAAATTATCGTAAAGAAAATAGAGAAACTTAAAAAAAAAACAACTTTATTTACTGTAAATATGATACAATACAAAAAATGCTTTGTGCAAACTACTATTCTAAACATTTCCTTTAATACTATATGACTTAAAAGTAATAGTCCAGAGCAAATTCTAATAATAATATTTTTCAAGCTTAAAAGAAATTATAAATAATGAATTTATTGTAAAATATAAGAAACTTTATGGCAATATATAGAATCAAATACTACGTCATGTCGTTAAATATCACCATCTAATTTTTTAAATTATAGAAATTAATATGTTAAGCTATAAACTATTATTTAGTAAAGAAAAATTCCATAAATTTTAACTTTTGTTTTCCAATATCTTTATACAGAGCTCTTCTTCTTAAGGAGATTTATATAGCCTTAAAATGGCCACGACCACCCAGCCCTCTTAATCAAAGGACTACTAGCATATATACAGCATGGGTTAAAATGATAAAAAAAAAATGTACTTCATGTAAGGTTTACTTTGCACAGATACAGGATTGAGGTTTCATTTTAAGTCAAAATTCCCTCAATTAGGCACAAAAATAGAACATCATTATTTTTTAAAAACACGTTTGTATTTAATTGATTATTTTCAAGCATTTCAAAAAAAATGAAGCACAGCTTGAACACTTTATAATTTATTTTTTTTTTTTTACCAAAGATGCAACTATATATCCAAGGTCAATTATCATTGACA
This sequence comes from Magallana nippona, assembly GCA_033439105.1. Classification (NCBI taxonomy): domain Eukaryota; kingdom Metazoa; phylum Mollusca; class Bivalvia; order Ostreida; family Ostreidae; genus Magallana; species Magallana nippona. The sequence continues at coordinate 49,936,411 of CM065923.1, read as the reverse complement.
GAAAGAACTCGCATGTTCAGTTTGTTCCACAGGAAAAAAGTCTCATTTTGAATGTATTCACTCATAGCATTGTCATATTGTGAATTTTGAATTTACTGGGTGGGTGTAAGTACAAAATTTAAAATATGACAATGTTGTCATATTGAACATTTTGTATTTACATAGTTACACCTAGTTAATTCAAACTTTACAATAAGATAGCATAATTTTTGTCATATCATGCAATTGCGTGCAAATAAATAAGACAATGGATGAAGAATAAAATCTAATTTCAAACTTCTATTATTAACTCAATCAAATTTATCCGAAGTAAATTTTTAAAATGATGATTCATATGAGTCAAATTGTGGTCATTTCATTGGTTTTTACAGCAGAAATTGTTCATGATACAAATTTATTATTTTCTGATTTGTCCATGTATTAAAAAATCAAAAAACAGCCACACTCCAAAATCCCCCTTTTCATGCTTTAATTTTTTTCGGGAAGGGGGGGGGGTGAACGGGTGTATTTTTTTTTTATTTTTTTTTTTTACAAAATATTATCAAAGTTTCTGTTTTTTACATTTTTTTCTGCTGTTTAATTTGTTTTTAATCCAAGCAGAAATTATTTCCCTTTTCGTGTCCACTTTTGGATGGATCTATGTTTTGTTATTTCCTACGATCTATGTTTTGTTATTTCCTACGATCTATGTTTTGTTATTTCCTACGATCTATGTTTTGTTATTTCCTACTTTACGCCTTTTTATTCTGACATGGTTTTGCTGATGTCCCGATGAAGTCTAATTACATGAGTCAATAAGCAAGTATCTGTAAATACATTCATAAACCTTTTCGATAAACAAAATAAAAGGTTTTTCCAAATCCGTGTACTTATTTACATGTTGAGAATCAATTGTATTCACTACATGGATATGTTCATCAACTTAATTGTATATACTAAATTAAGAGGACTCGATGGCCGTGGCCATTTTTGGACTATATGTCAATTGAATCTCCTTTAGAAGAAGAGCTCTATAAAGATATATAGGAAAGTATTCAAATTCTAAAGCTAAACTATGTGTAAGTTTTCTTTACCAAATTAAAGTTTATAGCTTAAAACATAGTTTCTAAAAAAAAACATAAGGTAGATCTGATGGTTAATTTGTTGACCAACCAGCCTCCTTGATAAATGAACGAACTAATAAATATGAGAAAATGATGACATTATACTGAATACTGATAAATGCAAGAAAATGATGACATTATACTCAATATCAAATATACAAAATTAATTGGAAAAAAAATCTATTTGGTTTATATTTTTTAAATTTGATACCGGCAATGAAAAAAGGGGTATTGTTGGTTTCCTGATTTTGCCTTGAAATGATCAATAGGGTATTAAAAAGGCACGCTGTGTGTTTCATTATTTGACTGACACTTTGGCATAAATTATCTTTCTTAATACAAAGTCCACGAGGCAAAGAGGACTTAATATGCCAACCACACAGAGAAACGGAAAGAAAGAAATAAATTTAATTCACAATGTGATTCTTTCAATCAGTTATACAGTAATTGAAATGGATTAATACGAGCAATATTCTTACAGAATACGTTAGTTAAGATGATTTTAATTGTGAACAACATTCTTTCAAAAGCATACAGTTTAAATGGATTAATATAAACAGCATAAAACGATATGTGATAAAACTGGTGATGTAATCTTTATAAGCGTTATCGCGGCCAAATCCTACTGCTAGAATACCAAGAAACAGAAGTGATTGAAAACACTTGGAGATTGAATCGTCTTGATCATGCTTACTGGTAAATAACTGTGTGACAATGACAAGAAAAGGGTAAAGCGATCATAGAGTATCAGAACGGGGTTTACTCCTTATCCTGTAATCAAAAGCCAAAATGGGGGAAGTTGTGAAAAATGGAACCAAGTTTTACACAGAACAGTGTTGAAGCATTCGCAACAAGACGACTTTGAAACCTTTGAAATGTAAACACTTTCCTTTCAAACCAAGCTTCTGTAACAAGCAATAAAAGTATTTTCCTCTTATTGTTATTTATCAAATAGTTTACGGCCCATCTGTCACGGCTAGAGTAAACACGGGCGGGATGAGACGCCGAGCCCGATCGGATAAGCCTGCTGTCATTACCAACCATTACTGATGAATTATTTATACTACCGCAATCACAAGTGAAATGAATACATTGGGGAGTAGAACGCTTGTCCGTGTGTGTCAACACCCGCTACATATGGTTCTGGGGGAGGGACCGTCTCAGAAGTTCATAGCTCGGTCTGTAGAACGTCCGTCGTCACCGCTCGGAAATGATTAACAGAGATATCAAGTATTGGAATCTTTTCCAACCAAGCAGGCACCGTTTTATGTAAAATCTTGCGGGACAAGGAAAGAATTTTAAGCACTTAACAAATGATCTACCGAAATTCAACTTTCACCCCAATATCGAGAACGAAACCCCATAACATTTGCCGTTAAGGAGGCTGGATGGTCGACAAATTACCCATCAAAGCTACCTTAAACTTTGAAATATGATATTTTTGTCATTTTCTATAAATAAGTGAAGAAATAATTTAAATATTTTAGCTTAAAACAATGATCATTTTCCTATATCTATATATAGAGCTCTTCATCTCAAGTCTGAGAATAGCCACAACCATTTAGCCCTCTTAATATTGTTATAGTTATGTTGTCCGGAGATAGCTGCAGGTCTGTAGCTCCCGGTCTGAAAAAAAAAAACCAGGTCGTCAATCCGAATTTGTTCAGACTGGGAGCTCCAGACCTGCAGCTAGTCCGAAGAGTCAACTATATTATTCATCATTTTTAAATTTTTAAAAATACATAAAATAAAAAATCATATGAAGAAGTAGCTTACTTCGAGTACTGTTCAACATTTTTCATATGCTATAGTATATCTGTAGCCATAACCGGCTTTTCTTATCTTCATCTAGTTCAAGTCAAGAATGCATTTCTAATAGAAAACAATCGATTTGTATATATAATGATAAAACAACAGCGCCAAAGAATGAAAGAAAAACAAGGAGAACGATTGAATGGCGGACATCAAAGTGACGGAGCGGCTCGTGGAGCCGTGATGTAACAATGGATTTATTTGGATTGCTAGATAATATCTGCTCCAAACACTTCGTACAATCCGTAAAAAAAAGAATGCACAGAGATATAAAACTTGTATATAGCTGATTCCTCGAATTTCAGGATGAGAATGAAAATTCTTTCTCATCTAACCTTAATGTGTGGTACTTTTATTATCAAATATTTTCGAAATTCACAAACTCTACATTAGAATTCATATTTATGTATTTCGTAGAAAAAATACATAAAATGATAACTTGATGTGGTTTTGAACAAAGTCATTAAGCTTTATCAGATAGATGTCTTGTTTTGTTAGCGCATATTCAACAAAAAAAACCCAATAATATATGAATTAATTCAGTAGTCCCCAAATCTTAATAAAAGTTATCAGAAAATCATTATTAATTTACTGTAAATAGGCTTTTTACCATTCTTGTTTTTAAATGGTTTTGAAGAAGCTTTAGATTCTAACTTTATTAATTCTATCTTTTTTTGTCGATTTAGAATGTAATAATCTTTAAATATTGTCTTAAAGTAAATTTAATTAACACCTCTTTATGATGATACAGACCGATTGCTCGGTAATGGGGAGATAAATGGAATATTTCTGTGAACTCTGAGATTCTTGTCAGTCCGTGACGTTATCACTAGAGTTTTATCGGTCTCTCCGGGATCTGTCCACCGAGTCCGCTCTGATTATTTGGCAGTAAGACCGGTCATCCTGCGCGCCTCGCGAGATGCTTTGTACCAGATTCTGCAATTAAAACAGTCATTAAGAAGGTTGTTTACATATTGCTCAAATATCTGTGAAATGTTATCTTAAATGCTTTGATAAAGATTTAGTTTTAGCAACTATAAAAACAAAATTAGTGATCTGTTAAATGTCTACTCCTCAAATTGTTCCGGTTTTTATGTCTCCATCTGCAATCAAGATAGCGAGTAAGCCGGTGTTTTTGGTGAGGCCATCGACAGATTGATTCCATATCGAACCTTCTTCAACAAACTCAACAGATTGATACTTCTACATTTTCCGGTACTTGCTTAACGCTTATCAAAGATAAATTATTTTGTAGATATTTAGCAAGACAAATTCTAGTCAGGGTAAGAGTTCATAACATAAAGACAAATTTGCCGACCATGTGCAGTGTACGAGGTATGGCTATCAAACGTAGATCCTCACCCACCTATCAAATCACTCACACAAGATTCAGCTTAGGTAATTACAGATGACTTAATGCTATTTAACATAGGTAATTGCAGGTGACCAAATGATATTGAAATTGTCTTAAAAAATTAGTACTTTTCATCAATCAGAAAATCCAAGACAAACCAGAGTTAGGCGGTGTTACTGAATAGTGCACGAATCATTATCTTTGACAATAAAATGTTTGTAAAGTACCACGAGATGGTTGATTTGACTGAACTGGTCCCACGGGAAGATGGTCTGACACTGTGATTGGATAGTCACGCCTAGATATGGACCATCAAGAACGTGATATCGTACTGTAGACGGATTAAAACTTCACCTCTCTAACAATATCTGCCCCGCCACATGCCATTACGAGACCTTGCCCGAGATTACAGAATCTCGTCAACAGGTGGAGCCTCTGTCAGTCTGCAGATGCCGTATCCTCTTCCGGTCCCTGAGGCCCATAGACCACACAGTGGTAATATTATAGGATTACAATAGCGTAGATATAGTAATGGCATTAGATAGGAGTATCTAAATCCGAGAACCACACAGGAATTATATCATTATAATAGCGTAGAAATAGTAATAGCATTATACAATAGCGTAGAAATAGTAATAGCATTACAATAGCGTAGAAATAGTAATAGCATAGCGTAGAAATAGTAATAGCATTACAATAGCGAAGGAATATCTAGATCCGAAATAGCACTTGTACTAACTACATTTATTAATGTTATAAAAAGCAAATGCTTAGCAGTGCTAAAACAACGTATACTATTGTGTACAAATATTACAGGTAATAGTGGCGGTATAAGAAGTAGGGGGCACTATAGCACACATTATGTAACACACCAAGAGTAACGTACAATGTTATACCGGTATAATTGCATCATACGTTCCAATATAACAAGAGTGTGTACCAAATGTAGAACAGCTTATGAACCATACGCTTCAATATTTTAAGCGTATGAACCACAGCTAGTACCAAACATTCAAATATGAAAAAAAAAACATGTGTACTTGAGCTATATCAGCCTTTGTGGCAAACCTTCAGATAGAATTAGCGTGTGTACTACAGCTGGAATGGCCTATTTACCATACATGTATGAATTAGATAATCGTGTACCACTGCTAGAGTAGCTTATTACTGTACGTTCCAGTATAATTAGCGAGCATACCGATGTTAGGATTATATACAGAGTAAGGTTGCTTTAAGCACCCACGCCAATTTCACTTTCTAGAACTTGACGGGTGATGCCGGTCAGAGCTGAGAGTAGCATGGAATGGAAGAGTTTATAGACTTATTACTATCGGGCTCGTGATGTAAGGAGACTCTTTGTGTCAATGCTGTTTACGTCTCGCCAAAAACTCTCACTTCTCGCGGCAGATAACGCACCTGCACAGATCCACATACAATTTAATTAGCCACCAACTACCCCATTAAAACGACAGGCCGTGGTTTTATCCCCCTCTACATCAATCATTCCTGCTAGTAGAACCTCACTTGAGCAACAACGAGCTGTGTTACTTCACACGTTAGCGCATATTTCTTCTTATTTAAATTTCTAAAATTGTTCACTTTTTATTGCCGGCATCGATGGTAAGTCGGATTTCTCCAAGTTGACAGATGAACTGGAAAATGACTTTACATACATATCAAATTGGGAGATAAAAGCGTCTTTCCCTGACGACCCCGCTCGTTAGCTTACCAGTGTGATAAATACCGATATATCGAACTGACTACTCCCCGGGCGAAACTAAAAGGAGGAAAATTGCGAATGACATTAGTGGGTGTCTCAGAATGCAACGCGCCCGTTTCTGTAATATTGCAGTTGACGTCAATTCACATTATAATCATTTTGCATGTTTTGCGGGTTAAATAAATGTTTCCATTAGTATTATGTTGATTTTAATTTCCTTCCCCCTTTGAATTGGTTCTTGTTTAGGCGTCAGAACAATGTCAATGTTGGGGTGGCGAAATCGAGCGACCTGTGTTTGGACGGGGACTTTAGCCTGAAAAATACTGCAGAAATTTGTTTTGACATATTTCGAAAAATATTTGTTCATTGTTTTGGACAATAGTCATCAAAATTATCAATGATCGATATATAAAATTATACAGGCAAATTTAATTATTATTTATGGAGAACTGATTTTATATATACATTGTGTACATAATTATATATTAATGTGCAACATTGCTTCATGTATTACTCATGTATTATTTGCGGTGGGAACAATGTCCGCATTTAACGAAGAATATTTTAAAAAGTTGCTAAAATAACAAAAAAATAAAAAAATAAAAAAAAAATACACATACCGGTGTACAAAGAATGTCGAAAAACATTTGCAAAGTTTATATGTAACATTATACTGTTAACATCTTGGGTTTAGAAAATGAATCTAGCCTGCAGCGCTTGTTAATTCTTTTCTTTGAAAAAAATACATTATATAATTTCAAGTTCAGTTTATTCACTCAAACCAAATAATTTGGTACAAGAGGAACACATATAATGAATACACAAAAATACAAATGTATGTATATACTATATACTAATATATGAAATTTTTTAAAAAATGTTTAATGTTTAACTAAAATAAAATCACAATGCCAGTATTCATCGAGAATTAATGTAGGCGACACGATATCAAAGAATTCGAAATAATCGTCGCCAATCATGGTTTTGAGGCCACAAGCTCCCTCTGTCACAAGCTCTGTCGCTGTCATGAAAGAGAGAATCGGTGTGAATCACTCGGTTCACTGGGTTACCGACAGTGCCAAGAAATAAAAAAAATCCAAACATCTATACTTATAAATTAAGACATTTTGCCATTAAACTACGAACTTCCTGCACCAGAGTTACTGTTTACACCTTTGACATTTCAACACGTGTTAGTTGATGTCCGTAAGCTATAATTAAGTTTAACCTGATGAGTAATGATAGTAAAATAAATAAAAAACCTACTTTCATTTTCGATAAACAAGCAAGAGGCCCATGGGCCACATCGCTCATCTGAGCAACAATGTCGAACTACTTTGACTTAAAACACTTTAAATAATTAAGAACAGTAAAACAATATTGCACGATTGATAGTACGGTAAGTAATTATTAAGCAAAGTTAAGTACCAAAATTTTCTGATGTAAGACTAAATATTTTATAAAGGGGTGGGGGTGAAAATATATTGCAATATAAAAATTATATATAACACTGGTATATTATTGCCTTCAGTTTTTCCACACATGTGAACAGTATCAGCGCTTTAAAGATAAAAAATTCATACATTTTCTAAGACGTATATCAGTCTAAAAATGGCACCCATTGTGGGCCTACCTTATCGTGTGTAATGATAATTTGAACATGTTGAATCTACACAATGAAAGGATGCCAACATTTTATTTCATTAATATTTTGTCTCAGAGGTAAAGCAATACATATCTAGTTTATATGATGAAAATACTGGAAACCTGCAATGTTTTTTGTTTGGTGAATTGGTATTTATGAAAAAAAAAATCGAACTTAAATTAGTGTAATTTCCATTTTCCACATCTAAGTGAATATTTTTTTGTGTGTTTATTCAAGATGCTAAGCTCTATGAATATACCATGCCGATGAGATACATTTCATTTTCACAGCTCTTATCTCATATGTGAAAATTAACAAAGATTGACGGACAGAGGATTGCCAGGTAGTCTGGAAGCCAGTACGCGGTGTTTGAACTCTGTGGCAAAAGTCGCCAAGGCTACAGTCAAATACTTAATTCGTCTTCCGGGCTCTTCCCTTAAATAATTGTTTACCTAGTGTAAACTTGTGTGACGTTTTATAACCTTACTAACTTGATCGATGAAAACATTCGACTGGAAAATGTTGTCACGTGATATGTTAAAAATTAAGCTATATAATTCAATGTATTGTCAGGCATACATGTATCACTCTTTTGTACTAAGGCCCATCAATTATTTTCATCTTTCCTCAAAAACAACAAATGGCTACAAACCAAGATGATTTTCTGCTGCAATATTTTCTTAAAAATAATGATAATGCAGATATCCTCATAATTATAATGTGTCAGAACTGTTTTAAAGACGTTGTTTTTATTTACTCGTTTAAAAATTACCAAAATTGTTGCAGATTTCATATAATTCATCAAATGAGAAGGAACCCCACAAAGTAGTTATAGCACATCATCCATTTGATTTTTCTGTACACAAGTATTTAATGTTTAGTAAGACAATTCTAATGATCAACAAACATTTCAGCGTCAGTCGATTATAAGCAACTTTTAAAAACTTATCCAATTTGTTTAATTTAATTTTTTAAATGTATTCATACATTATATAGATAAAATGTTTTGTAATTGAGTAAGTCAAGTGACACAAAATCAGTGTATGCACTTCTGTGTATTTTGGAGGCATTAGTCTTACCCTATGACCCAATTACAACAGTTAGGTAGAGGATCTTTTTGATTTTGAAGATAACTGTAAACAAACGGTTTTGCATTAATTTGGCAGAGTTATTAACTAATTACAAGTTACCAACTTATTGTAATATCAACACGAAATGTAATAAATATCGGTTTTAATTTTCAATGCACGGTATGTGTTTGCATCACCCGTATTTATAACCTCTAAAGATAGGACAGTCGCGGGTGATAATCACAACAGGTTTAACTGAGGCTGTGGAAACGTCTTTTCAATTACGTAAACGTCATTTAATTGTCTTTGGAGTTAATTTACACGATTATGAACTTAGAATACTTGGCTACCTTAAATTCTATTTTCAGAGGAAATTCCAGCGAAGTTACCGATCAAAAATCGATTACTTCAACCAAAGTCGCCCCCTTGTTTGGTCCTTGTTGACACTCAAATGGAAATTAATAAACAATAAAAATAGAGGGAAATGCACTTAATGAGAAAGAGCACATTTTATTTTTAAAATCATACATATACCTACATAAAATTATCTCCATCAACGAAAATAATGTCTGTTTAAAATGAATAGACTCGTGAAAATGCTAGGCATTGTAACAAAACACATTGAATTAATCACCAATGCGACCCCAACGATTGCTCAGAGATCATACCTTTCCCATGAAATGTCTTTTAGTATGTTGTTAATGCATCAGATTTTATCATTTTCGCAGGTAAACAATCAACTGCCTATTTACCGAAGTCTAAGTTTGATTCGTTACGTAAAAATTCCAAATACCAGAATACTGAATACAGGCAATCGTTCCCCAAGTTAAAAAGCAAAATGAAACGAAAATCAAAACAAGCTAAACCCACCGTCACAAGTGAAAATGACAACGCGTTGAAATATTTAACCTAATTTACTTCACAATAATCGGCACCAATATATCTTCCATGTTTCATAGATTATATTCGCACGTGAACTGTTGCACAACGAACATATTGATCTTTGTAAGATTGACAACATTCATCCAAAATGGCTGCTTCAAACAAAGAGCCTCGTTTTCGAGATACGGTCTTCTGTCTCTATCGTACGATAGACTGGCAATGCCTGTCAGAGGACCAGTCTATATCGTACGAAAGAGGCATTGCCAGTCTACGAAATATAACCCCCTTCATTAGTATTTTCGTAATTAGCTCAAATTTGGAACAAAATTAGCACTTAATTTTTGCAATTTATATATTTTCCTTTCCATAAGGATGATTTATGCTAAATTACGTTAAGATTAACTCAGTAGTCCTTGAGAAGAAGATTTTTTAAAATGCACACCCCCCCCCCCTTTTTTTTTTTTACAGTTTCGAGGTTTTCTCCGTTTTGAATAAAATCTGGCCTTTTATTTTTGCAATTTATATTCACCTTCTTATAAGGATGCTTTGTGCCAAATTTGGTTGAATTTGGCCAAGTGGTTTTAAAGAAGAAGTTCAAAATGTAAAAAGTTTACAGACGGACGACGGACAACGGGTGATCAGAAAAGCTCACTTGAGCTTTCAGCTTAGATCGGACATCTTTGGCTGGTACAAAAAGGTTAATAAGTAAAACGGGCCAATTTGATGCGATTTTAGTTTTGACAGAAAGAACTTTACAGAACGGGGTGCCCAAAAACCGCGGGTTGACTTATTAACATCAGGGTGGAAAGTGTTGTACGAGTTTATCATTGTACAGATACCTTGGATGACAACTTCTGTTTAAGATATGCAAATAAATATGCGTACACGTTTTTAAATTACCTACAATTTTTAAAGATTATTAGTAAATCCCATACATTAATTTGTGAACCATGAACAAATTGTGTGATCAACTCTACGTTTATATGAATAAATGATGTATAAAAAGGGAAGTTGAATTCGGGGGTGGAGGGGGTGTTAGTTGAAAGTCTATCTGAAATTGTCATTCGGGACAGTGATAAAAATTATAGTGAAATTTGACCTAAAGAACAAAATTAAGAAAAGAGATACGACTAACTATACACCCACTCCCTGGTTTAAAATGAAATAAAAAAGTTTGTACTTTTTTTTCAGTCACCTGCAACAAAAATAATAAAGGTCATACTCATGCACATGTGTATATATAATCAATTTCATTTTAGATTTTCATCCCTGTCCGCGGCTCTAAATATCCAGCCATGCAATTGATCTTTTTATTTTAGTTTGATAGATTAGGTCAGGAAAAGCAATTAAGAAAATTTGAACACAGTACATACAAAAATGACCAAAAAATCTGGTTCAACATATCAAGCATTATATCATTTGTATGTGAATAAGTGTTAATTCCCGCGCTTGCGCGGGGTATCATCTAGTTTAATACGAAATTAAAATAATTATACATATTTAAAGGATTTTTAAATATGGAAAGTTGTCATCAACTTATCGTATAACCTTAGCTTCGAGGGACTGTGTCAATTTAGTATTAATATTGCATTTGCATAAAATGTAATAAATCAAATCTCCAGCTGAAAACATGAAGATTCCTATCACTAATGTTAAAACAGTAAGAGTCTGGAAAACAGAACAAACACCAGACCAAGTAGCGTGGTATCTCGCACAACCAAACGCCCGGATGAATTTTCTGAGTTTTGTGCAATGACGCCTGGGTATCGGCTCGGGTAGAGGGAATGCGAATTCATACTCCCCGCCCTTTTTCCCGACATCATCTCTCTGTCCATGGGTTTATTTACCTCCCCTGCATTTACAGACTCTGTCACTACCATAGACGTAAGAGGGGTTACGAACTGATATGCCAGCGACATATTGAGCGCCATTTCCCGGTAAATAGATTTCTGCTCTCGATTTTCCTCCACTAGCTCCATCTTTAACAGTTCCTTGATTCTTGAGAATGCCCAGTATCGCTCGGCGAAGTCTGGCGTCACCCGCGGCCCGTCCAGCAGGTACTCTGGGGTTGCGGTAAAATCAAGGCGGCCGGAAGTGGATCCGGTATCACCTTCAGCAGTCACCATGGCCTGCCAATCGGAAGGGGCGTTGTTCCGAAGCCTCCCTGCAACTACTAACTCTGTGCCCTGGAAATACTGCGGGAAAGTTGTCTGAGTGACCTCACCGGACACAACAACAGTCGGTGTGTAGTCTATCTTGACATCCACTAGGAGCGGGGTGGAGATCTCCGCGTAGAATGTCTCTAGCTGATCACTGGCGTCAGATTCTTCGTAAATTCTCCGAGCAAACCCTCCGTTCTCATAAGCCAGCGCTTCAAGAAAAGCCATGTCCACATTACCCCCAAAGCCTAAGGCAAAGATGGACGCTAGCCCCTCATTTCTGGTTTTTACGTTCCGCCGAATCTGTGTGGGATCAAGGACCCCTGCCGTTGGGTGTCCATCTGTAAGAAACACAACGACCCTCCCTCTATTATCTTCTCTTTCGCTCAAACCTCTCAGGAGATCAACCGCACCAATGAGGGCAGAGTTGATATTGGTGCTGCCTCTCGCAACCAGAGTCTCATCAGCATACCTTCGAGCAACCTCAATGTTGCGGGCCGTTGCTCTTTCTGGGGATTTCTTCCACAGAGTAATTCTGTCGTCAAACAGCAAGATATTGAAGTAATCGTAGTCTCGTAGCTTTCCAAGAATCACGTGCATAACTTCGCGGACTTTCTGTATCTTAAACCCACTCATGGAACCACTGATGTCAATCACAAAGATTATATTTTTAGGAAGGATCTGAAGGCCGTTCGGGGAGAAATAATGGACGAAATAATCATTTTGAACCAAAACAATGCCGCCATCATTCTGGTGGTCAACGTCATAAGCGATGGCGAAGTCCCCCACGACCCCCGTGTCCGCGTTGTATCGCTGCTGCTGCTCAACGGTTGGCCGATACTCTACCACCCTCTGCTTGGGTGCGGCCTTCAAAGTCACTGTTTGGGAGGAGCTTTCTAGAGCCTCGGTCTGGTTAGGGAGGGAGTAACTTAGACTGTGTATGTCCTGGGGCTCCTCTATGATGCACGTCAGGGACAGGTTTCGGACCACCTGTCTCGGCGCCACGTGGAATATCTGTCGATAGAAACCAAGTCTTCTCTTAATAACCTCCTGATAGTTCAGTTCAAACTTTGCCGAAGAGTTGCCCGCGACGTTCATGTACACAGCAAAGTTGTCCATGTCCCGCCCGGGGTTGGACGGCGTCTGACTGACCTTTCCGGCGGAAATGCCGGAATCCTTGGCCTGGTCGTACGCTTTGTCGGCGGCCGACTTTTCCTGTACAATTCCCCGCAGTGTGGTGTTCCCCGTAGTCATCTGGAACCCCGTGATAAAACCAGAGATCGGGACCTGCACAGCAAACATAAACTCTCGACCACTACTCTGTGTGTTGAGTACCTCCGCAGTCACTGTTACTTTACTGAAACGAGCGTAAGTTTTGGCGACAATGGCTAACTCGGTTATTTCAAGAACTGCATTTATATTTGATTCACTGAACGCATTACACAAATTAATTAAAACAAGGAATAGAGAATTCCACCGGTACATGTTGAAAATATTTTATCTACGCATTAAGTCACCGACACTGCAAATTAGACAAACCTGGTCTTCGTACTTTCGATTTCAAAGTCTCACCAAAAACATTCATATTTCAAGTTATGAGGAATGTCAGCGATCACTTTGTACGCTGTTTCAATCTGGATTTGGTCGAGATAAATTAATATTACACAAGTCTGTATCTTTGGCGCTCCTGTACACATCTATTCTTTTTGTCGATGATACTTTTATATGGTACCTTGTTTGTTTACATATTGATTTTCTTTCTATAATGCGAAGAACCATTCGGGTTGACATTGAAATTCCCGGATTAATCGGTAAAGTTATAAGGCACGCAAATAAGACGCTCTACCTGTAAATGCAATAGTTTTATCAAGGGACAAAGTACTACAGCAAAATTTTGTCAGAATATGTAATAAAATATAATGTCGATAAGGTAACACATTTAATTAACACGTGCGAGACGTTACTTCTATCGTGGTGGAAACGTAGGTCTTAATGGGGCCCATTAGAACCTCATTAACATTGAAGGACGAGAGAAGTTGTGTACAGGAATAATAAAAGATGTTTGCTGTTAAGTGCGATTCCGTGCTAAATTAAGTCGCCCTTCAGCAGCCGATTAATCATCCGCTGATTTGATTGGTGGCTACGTTGACGGAACGCTGGCGAATGGCTACTGTCTGGTTCCCCATCGTCCGCCGGCGTGGCTACCAGTTCTTGGGTCTGTCTAATGACAGGAAAAGAGCTGATAATGTTTACAGGATCCGCGACCGAGACTGACTCAACTTTTGGGATATTTCAAAGACGGGAAGAGAATCGGGCTGAATGATTTATGAACATCTGTGATAGCTCTCAAGTAAATGAGTTTACATTTAAGGAGTAAACAAATCAGGGACGCACAAGAAGGGGCACACAATCTTAGCAATAAAACAAAATATTAACCACGGAACAAGTCAACATGTATCAAAGATAGAGACACTGTAATAAATTTATTTCTGATAAGATATTCTATATATTAATGAAATTAAAGGTTTACTCTTAAAACACGAGCCCGATTAAAACAATATATTCAATTTTTGATCTGGTATTTTAAATGTTGGTTGAAATTAGCTTTACTCGAGCCCGATTATCAATGTGATATAATAAGGCTGATTTTACCCAACATGTCTTCATACGAGTCGAAATAAAATTGCACCCCTATATAAATTCGAAATTTCAAAAATATTATCCGTTTAATTTGACGGTTTGTTATTGTCATTTTTTCATACAACAAACCATTCAACGCATAAGATGATTAGGACCTAAGCATATTAATCCATGTATTGTGTGGTCTATTTCTGTTAAATCTGCATTTTTCCTTTAGTCGTAAAAACGTCTTCACTTTCATGAGATTTCAGCCCTTAATATGAAGGCTGAAGCAAATAAATCATAATATGCCAAAAATATATAAAAGTTAACATTTGAAAAATGTTTTTTCACAACTGATACTAGTATATATTCTTTTCTATTTAAGGAAGAAATAAATCGTCAGCATATCGATAACATTTAAAATAAAACAAGGAAAATGCTAAGCTCAATGTTTAATGATAGTTAAAAAGTTTTGAAACCCAAAATAACTAAAGCACACGACTTGATGAATATTTGACCGCCCCAAACACAAAGCTCTTTTGATCCATTTGCCGAAACAAACAATGAACCGAAAAGAGAGGCTTTCGTGACGGTCAAGGTAAAATCAGGAACGTGCATTAAACCAGTAGCGTGCACGTACAACTATTTCAGTAAAATCAGAAGTCTGCATTTACATCTTTACCTCCGTAAAAACATAACATGCAAGTGCATATTTATCTCATAAAATCAGGAGCTAAAATGTAAATCTCACCTCAGTAAAAACAGGAACATACATGTAAATCTTCATCTCAGTAAAAACAGGAACGTATATGTAAATCTTCAACGTTCATGTACATCTTTATCTCGGTAAAAACAGGAACGTACATGTAAATCTTCATCTTAGTAAAAACAGGAACGTTCATGTAAGTATAAATCTTAATCTCAATTAAAAAACAGGAACGTTCATGTAAATCTTAATCTCAGTAAAAACCGGAATGCGCATGTACATCTTTATCTCAGTAAATCTGGAACGTGATTGAACATATTTATCTCAGTAAAATCAGAAGCGTACATGTACAACTATTTTTTCCAGTAAAATAAAAGTGGCGTGCAATGATATTTTTATTTCGCTTAAATTAGGAGGTAGCATTAATGTACTAAAAACGCAGCGACACCAGAAGCGTGAATATATTTTTTCCATCTTAGTGAAATGAGGAACGTGCATCAATATATCAATCTCAGTAATTTTGGGAGCGTGTATTGATTTTTTTAATCATACTGAAATGGGGAGCGTGCATCAATATGCAATGTTACAAATTTTGAATTTACCGGGTGGCAGTAAGCGATACAAAATTTACGTGCCAAATAAATCAATCCGTCATTTTGGAGTGTACTAATATTTTCGTCCTAGTGAAATGAGGAACGTGTATCAATATATTTATCTCACTTATATGTATAGATGTCTCCATCCCAGCAATATCGGGAACGTGCATCGATATATCACGTTATTCATCTCAGGGAAATCAGGTTTAAAAAGTGCATAGAAATGTGAAAAATATATATATTTTTAATATAAATTTAATAAATATCATGTTACAACATGCGAAAGTAAAATCTTTATCCATTACATCAAAGGCCAGATATTGCAAACTGCAAGGTCAGACAACACGTTCATCAAGCATCTTTTTTGTATCTCTTCGTAATAAAGAGTTCCAATAAAAATAATCCAGGCTTTCATCCCTTTCTGTGCTCTTCTACGATTGGAGGAAAATTTGTAATTTGTTCATGCAAAAAGTCGCAGTAAAAATGGAAAAAGTATAATATAAAATTGAGGAACGTGTCGTCTGACCTTAAACAATCAAACTCTCGGTGCACGTGAATCCAAGTCAGATGAATACATTGTGTCTTGACTACATTTATAAAATCTACTCACCTGCTCAATATTAATCGTCTTCTTCATTACTTATTGTGGCAAATTTTCCTCATTCGAACTTGCAAAGCCGTGCAGAAATTTGAAACCCACTGCGTCTATTTGTCGTCAGAGGTTTTGTCGAGGCGTGCTATATTTTAATCGTCGCAAAAAAGTGATATAATATAAATAAATTCAATCTTGTAGATATTTATTGCCAATTTATCAAAAACGAAGGCTTTTGTCCCCCTTTATAAGCTGTTTATCAATGTGCGACAGACACCCAGCCCTACATACTGCCATTGTCGTCAGTCCCACGCGTCAAACAACAGTTCTTCGCATCACACAACGCACGTTTGGTTTGTTTTTATCGCAATATCCCGATGTCGTGCTCGGAGATTATTTTTGTTATTTTAAATGAGAAATTTTCAGACAATTCAAACACCTGAGTACTTGAGCAACATTAGTTTCTGATATATTTCATTTTATCAAATCAAATATACAATATATTTGATTTGATAAAATGAAATATATCAGAAAGGACAGTATACTTTACATGTTTTATTATTAAACCGATACAAAAAACATACTCATGATTTCATTCGAAACTTTATCTTAGATTAAAAGATCGACGTACCATTTTGCAGGTAATTAGTCTACTATGATTTTCAGGGAATCAGCAAAATATAAAGGTTTACTCTTATAGAGTGAAATATAAGAAGAGGTATGATGGTAATAACTATCGCTGTATCGGGTTGGGGTGGGTTGGGTGGTGTCATTTGTAACTAAAGATTACTAGCATTTCCACCAAGATATAGGCCTATAAGTTTAACTTGTAACTTGTCTGCATAGTCAAAAATTGAAATATTACCAATCAATATGGGGTACATATCGCCCATGGATACCAGTGGTCAATGGTCTCATTCGATCGGACCACTCGTTTCCCGAAAAAACGCTGATCACTTATCGACTACGAGGTTTATTCCGAAACGGAACAGGAAATTGAGCCCCGGATGTACTACCGTTAAGATCTAGCAACACTAAAACAGATACACATGTAAATTCAGAAGTGACCAAATTTATTTAGAATTTTGTCGCAAATATAATACATTTTAAAAATATCACATAAATTCATATCGAACACGAAAACCATGATCCTATTGTGTGTTTATTGTTTGCGTTAACAATGGCCTGCATCCCATTGCCAACAATGGATGCTACATAAACAACAATTTATATGAAAATAGCTGCATGTTTATAGGCATGCAGAAAAAAATTAATAACAGCCTGATTGTAGTAATTGGTTTCTCTATTCCTCTTCCTCACAACTGGTTCAAATTTCAACGTTGGTCACTTAGCTTCAAATTCTTGAGCTGACCATTGATATCCTAAAGAATTTCATAGTTGACCTCCGACTTCAATTACTTCAAATTTTAGAGTTGACCACAGGTAAGGTATATATTTCTGTGCTGACCAAAACGTTAATGTCAGAGTTGACCATACCCGTCCATCTAGTTCAGATTTCAGAGTTTTATTTCAGCTGGCTTATTCATACTCGGGTACTGACAACCAAACAATGTTCGTCAATGACGGATGACCACTCTTTTCTATTTCATGTGGCTTGGAGTAAGCAATGATATAAATTTTCAAATTAGTTATTTTAACGTTTCTCCATGCAGACTCTCTCCCTCTATATCGTGATATTTTCCCGGTTGACTGTTTCGTCGTAAGATTCATCGTAAGTTCCTTTAATTGTTTAAGTATCTGGATTTACCCCTCTCTTTCGCTTAATAACTCAAGTTTTGGCAAAAGTAAAAAGGTTACTCAAGCATCGAACTTAAAACTCATGTAACAGAGGGCTTTATTGTGCCAACAGATTCGGATTCGACTCTCTACTCAAATGAGAGTGAAACTTCCGGTTTACCACTGCACGATGCGGAGAACGCACATTCGGAAGTAGCTCGCTTCAAACGAATGATACTTGTACAGTGTATTATGTACAGTGCGCTTGAAATATGCCAGATAAAAACATTCTTAATTTACTGACGGTATATACTAAACATATATTAACTGGAAAGAACAGGGATGAATAGGGCGGGGGAAATGCCTGTGGTTTTGTTTAGCAAAATACAATTTTACACATTAAAAAATTACTTATGATTAACAGCTTATAACACCGTAGAAACATACGGTCAATTGCAAAAAAACACTGGACAAAGAAGACGCTTTAAACTATTTGCGCATCAACTCACGACATTTCGTGGCATTGTTCGATACACAAGTTTACAGATACTTTTTAAGAACGATATGTTACATAATAAAATATGAATGCACAGCGAGATATCGCGCTCAGTTTTTGCTGATAATAAACTTTTTAATTCAATTAAAATACATGTATATACTTTGACAAAAATAATGCACGAAGTCTAGCTCATAAAAATGGCCCAGAAGTCCTTGAAAATGAAAGTAATTCATAATTACTGAGTATAGTATGCAAAGGCCAGTTTGTATCGATTTAATTGTTATATAGAATACAACTTCATAACGCACCAACAGACGATAACTTAACAAAAAGCATGTATTTCGTTTAAAAAGGATGTGTGAAAAATACTAGAAAATGTTCATGGGGCTTCATTTTTGTTTCTCTTTCTACCATGCCATGACAAGAACTTTACTCGTCTCATCATCCAACATTCTTTACCGTCACAAAATCATTTCACCCCCCCCCCCCCCCCCCCGAATTTTAAGGTGTATCTTAAGAGGACTGGATGGTCGTGGCAATTTTAAGACCATGTTAATCTCCTTAAGGTGGAATAACACACCTGAAAGAGGTTACTCAAACTCAAATTAATAGTAAATTATTTGATTATGAAAGATATAATGTAAACTGTACATATGTCAAATAAGCGAAAAATTAACAGTTTGGGGATACAAAATGAATATCTAAAAAATTCAATTTAATAAGTAACAACAAAAGTCCCTGCGGAATTCGAACTCGGGATGTACGGATCACAAGCCCAACACATATTGCCGTCGATAAAATCCTTTCAATAAAACGAAATGTCGTTTCGATCAGAGGTCAGCCATTTTGTGATGATGTGTTATTCCACCTTAAGAAGAACTTATATCCAAATTCTAAAGCTAAGATATTTTGAATTTTTCCTTACTGAAAAATAGTTTATGGCTAAAAATAAAATCATGTAACAAATTAAGGTAGATCAGATGGGAATTTTGTTTAACACTCAGCCTCCTTAAAGGAAAACAATCTTGTACTAACCTTCTACAGCATTAGCAAGTATTCTAACAAGAATTAAGGGATGGCAATTTGAGATTAAAATGCTTTATTTACGCAGTAGACTGAATGCAAGTCGCATTAAGCGTTATCCCTAACTTGTTTCTCTGAAAACCGAATCGCGGTTTTAAAACGAAATCCGGCGAGAAAAATTAATACAGCAACTGGTAAAGCATCGAGACGTTTAACGTTCATTGTACGGATATTCTCAAATACACCAAACTTAAGGAGGCTGTGTGATCAAATTAGCCATCAGATACACCTAAGAAATTTTCATATGGTTTTAAGCCATAGATTAATTATGTACAGAAAAAATCCAAATGTTTCATGCAATGTATTTAAATTTTAAATATTTTCCTTTATCCAATACAAAATTAAAGGGGGTCAATATATAAATCTTTTAATGACCATGGCCAACTTTAGACCTAAAATGAATGTATTTAACGTTAGGAACTGTTTATTAATGCTTAGAATGAATAAGGAGATAGACAAATCAACTTGAAAAGGACTCTTTACTGGTATATTGAACCTATGTAAACAAAAACAGGGCACGAGCCTTGTTTACATGACAAAGAATTGTAAGCCCTGTATCTTGCTTAAAACTCTACGACTGACTCTAAAATTTCATTTGATCATTACAAATGCATTCCTAAAGCATTGTAAATAATAAAAACAGAAAATTAGAACTTGACCAAAATCGTGACCATGCCCCTTTAAGCGAGGAATATTGATTCTGTACACAATCTCAGCTTTGCTGTTGTTTTGTTATATATATTTTATCACGGTTTAACACTAAATTAAAATTTTCCTTGAATCATTCATGAAATTTCAAATATTTATTAAAAACAAAGTAAAACATTTCTTAAAAGAGATCACGTCATTATAACATACAATTCAATCTACCACAACTTTTCGGGGTTTTTTTTCATTACGTAAGTGCATCCATTACAACACCTTTTAACATTTAAATAGAAACTAAACTCTATATATCTGTACAATTATTAATATAAAAACTTGTAATCATCCAGCATGCAATAAACTGTTATAATGTTTTAAATTCAAATTCATTATTTCATTTTATTTTGTTTACAAGTATTTCTAATGCTCAGTCAAATTTAAATATCTGCTGTTAAGGAATAAGCGGGATACCGAGCTCACAATTCTTTGTTACGTAAACAAGGTTCGAGTCATGAATGTTTACAAATGCTGATTTTCTACGTGGAAGTTTATCACGAACATAGTTTAACAGTTTCTAGTGTTAATTAGATCCGATTTTGTTTGAAATGCTTTCTCTCCTCAGAAATCTATATGTAAACAAAATAATGCACGAACTATATATACATAAACATGTACATACAAAAATTGTGAGCTCTGTATCTGGCTTTTTACTCAGCACGATTGGTTTAGGTTGACTATATGAAATGGCTTAGTTTAGCATTGTATGCAACCAAAATAAAAATTTTAAATCATCTTCGGTGATGTAAAATACTTAAGGTATGTTTTCCTAGCTATATTTTCCAAATTCACCCATGTTTTCCCTGTTTTTTAATGCTACTGTATCATCATGGTTAGTGGCTGTAGAGAAGGGGATTCGCCGTTACCATTAACTCCCAGTGAATTAGGTATTTATGAGGATCCGTTATCTGTGAAATGAGAAACAATTTCTAATGGGGAGGGTTTCCAATGCACAAAATAACGTCTCTTTTTGACCCCCCCCCCTCCCCTGAGAAAAGATTATTCCACACTAAGTGCCCACTGAATGGACATACAACGTTTCTTTAAATCAACCACACAACCATATGCCTTTTATATAATTCAGACAAATTTATTTCGTCAACAATATATGTAGTGTTTCTTCTTTGAGCATTTCTTGACAGAAATGTACCTTTAATAAGGTACCAATATAAGATGCTTCCAGGTCTGTGCGTGACACTCAGACAGTATTCTCTGATTGAAAAGGAGATTATCAGTGTTGTATTACAAATTAAAATGCTATATGACTCCACTAATATTATCTTTGGAGTATTAATAATCATCTTGCAACAGAAATAAACGAAATGAACCAATCTTGTACAAATAATTTCTCGACACCTTACCCATGGCTTTCCGATTGTGAAGACAATATATCAGAGACCGAATATTAACGTCATCCTAGAAAATCAAGTTAATGTAAAGTTCATCTACTCGCACCATTTACACGTTAAAGCCAATACATACAAATTCTTGAAATGATAAATATTTGTTGAATGACGAACTTCCCTTTATGGATTTGAGGAAAATTTCTCTTTCTGAGTTTACCAGTGCCTTTGGCCATAATTCTTTTCGATCGAACTGAACACGTGATCTCGGTCTATTCTTCCGGTCTGCGCGCGATGGCAGGATTCAAATATTGTACGATGAAATGACGTGTTGGTAATCAAAGTATATGTACATAGGGAATAAAATACCAATGAAAGCTTGGAAGATTTAGAAGTGTTGTACAATTAACTGGGACCGGATTATGTATTCCAGTCGCTCATAGAGTATCAGGATCAGACTAAAACCATTAAGAAGCATTTTAACGCTTAAATGTTGTAACGAATATCTAGATAGACTGATTTCAAAACATTGACAAATTCACACGATATTTTTCACGAGGCTGATCAAACGAAGGCGTATATACTTTATTGATAAACAACAAGAGACATTCTATGAACAACACAACATGAATCATTTAAAACAATTAAAAAATCTCAAGCCGAGGAAAACCTTTTTAGGCTTAAATCGTCGCATGATGCCTGTACATCTAGGATGAACTTTGGATTCATAAACAAAACAGTCACAGTTCTCGGTACCACTTTGTCGCACCCTCTTCTTTACATCACGATCAAACTTCTAAGTACATGTATTCTCTGGCTCTCTCATTAAATCAGTCAACACACGGACTTCAAAGTCCGCTAATAATGCAGATAAAAAATTCCTCCTACAAAACAGAAAATATCAGCTTATTTAGAGGAACTACTTAAAAAAGAATTGGTTCAGAATAATTTATTTAAAAAAGTTAAAAATCATCCTCGACATGGTATACATTATGCGTTAATACATGTACTATTTACGCGGCAGCAAGAATTATATGGTAGATGTATTTCTAGTACATCTTTTAATTTAGTGGAAAAGTTTATTGTAATTTAAGATACTTGCTTTTGATATTTTTATTTTTTAAGTCATAAAATCTTACACACCTTAGTTTAAACTTTAAATCAAATTTGTATGAACTATTTTCAATGAAACTTTTATATTAGAGAGTTATGTGGCACTTTCGCTCAGGGCTTTGATTATTCATTTGGCGCCCATGTACTGCAATTTGATTGGTTCCAATTATCAGCACACAAAGAAAACGGTGTCCAGGAATTGTCAATCAATTAGCATAAAACAAACAGCAGTCTGTCCCGGTGAGTCGGGCTCGGTAGTTGAGGGAGATTTATGCCCTGAGTGTAGACACCATGTTTTCCTGTAAGCCCCTAGGAACATTACCAAGGACTCTCGGTTATCATCAGAATACAAACACCATTTCCAAAATGCCTTAATGATCCACTTATTGAAGAAGAAAGATCTCTTTACATGACTAGCACACTTCTTTGATTTATTGAGCCATTTCTCTGAGGCGCGCGGATCACAGGATAGACGCCTCATCACTCCAGTTCCGGCGAATCACGCCATTAGTGCACCTCCGCCGCTGTGTCGGCGTCACCGACGTAATGATATAGACCCTGGCGTGATTTATTAATGAGCCGCTAAAGACTTCGCAGATGTATCGGACCATCGAGATTAAAGCGTTCCCCGTATCAACGTTTACTTCCCAATATAAACACGGCCATTGTAGAGATACTCCAGAACGACAGAGGGGCAGAGTGTGAAATTATTTCCTAAGTGCACGGTAATAAAACTGTATATGAGGATATAGTGGGAGTTGGGGAGCGAGGGACGCCTCATAAAGACGAAACAGACTCCAATTGTTACAAGCAGCTGCGGAACTTGGAGTCAAGATTTAATCACGATAAATACACACAATGAATCTAATTTCAGGAATATAAACACGACACAGGATTCTTAACAGAATGACTAAATCTGTATTTGAAGAATTTTCTCCAACAGTCATTCATCTTCAATAAACATGTGACTTGATTACATTCCAATATTGATGGAAAATTGAAAACGAGAGTCAATAAATTTGAAGCGCGACAAAACACGTCTAAAAGGAACACTTAAAGACCATCATATTTAATTAAACTGGTGATAGAGAGAGGTTCCATTCTAAGGCTCTCTCTCTCGGTGCGCGAACGGCGCGTCTGTGAACGTAGACGTCAGAACGCGCACCTGTCGACAGCGCGCTCACCACGCCAGATTTATGAACAGAGTGGCGATGGCAAAATAATTACTTCTTGTAATAGAAATATACTTATCTAAGTTTATACACTCGTAAATCACCCCTGAATGGCACAACTCAACAAAAAAGCGCGGTGTGCCGAGAGACGGTTTCATTGCTGTCCCAATCGCCTCTAATTCAACTCAATGAGAAAGTGAGCAGCATTACGTGAGAACTAAATGCATGCGAGCAGATTACAGCGGGCACTGCCGAGCGGAAAGAGCCAGATATCGGATTGCGGGTGGTCTGCGGAAAAAGGCGACTCTGTTCCTTAGAAGGCGTGACAATCTACACTCATCGAGGACTGTACAATGAAAGCTTATCTCTTTGTAATTAATAAACAATGGGTTCACATAATACATCTCCATCTCTCTCTCTCTCTCTCTCTCTCTGAGAGAGAATGTTACCACGCACCAGAAGTGCCTGTTTGATTCAGATCGGTGCAAACAAAAGGTACCTCTCAGAATTATCAGTGTATATAAACGATCAACAATTTGTTACGCAACGCTAGCAGTGGATACATCATCGTAGGTCCATTAATTATCTCTCTATACACTTCATTCATCTCCATACGGTAAGATCGCGTCATCCCCAGACAGATCCTTGAGTTCTTCGTAGACGAGGCGGGCTAATAAATCGGGCGATATGAGTCTCGGGAGTCCATATCAGTCTTCCATCTCCCAACTCCTGTCGACGAGAACCCCACGTAAATGGCGAACAGCATGCACGCGCCTTTTGATATTGAAGACAATATTTATAAATGTTTATTCCCGAGTCTCTCTTCAAGTTATCTAATAATGCGGCATAAACAAAGTCTTGGGATATGATAAGGTATGATGTGATTTAATGGCGGTGTGATGACAGTTGATACGGATATAAAGAAGGCTGTTAAACTGGCCATCAATATTACATCTGTTATACTGCGCCATTACAACACTCTCACATTGCTCAGACAACATTCCACTTCTTTCGTCTGGAAGTACATAACACTCCTTTAATGCTGTGACTTTCAGCATGACTTATAAATTGTTTCTTTACATCATAGGGACGTGGAGACACTATCAGGGGGAGGGGATGAATAGGGTGAGGGCACACATAATGGGTCAAAGATTCACTACTTACGTCATCCACTTAAAATGATGTTTGTTTTAATAAGAATTGTGAAATTACATGACTTTGAACTACATATATGTAGTCTTTTGTTAGTCTGTACATAAATGAGATTCATTCTCGGAAGACTTCAAAATTTTACTTGGTAGAGATCTTGTTCCTGAAATTTCGGCAAGAATAGCGGTACAGTGACACACGTGGTCACCGAACGACCACACCCACCCATCACGTATGGTTGAGACGAAAAATGCCGGCAGCGGTTCGTTACTATAGATTACATGTAATTAAACACAGAGAGTGCTTAGTGAAGTACCTTTGTAAGTAGAATTGATATTATTGTGTTATATGTATTTAGTTCTGTTAAGCTGCCTGTCGGCGAACGTATCATCAGTGATCCTCTCCCAGTCCCTCTGGGTCTGACCGACCACGAAGCCGATCTCACGCCGCCGGAGCTGTTCCTTCCTCTCCTCCACATCTGCCCAGCGCACCTGCTCAAAAATACACAAAACCACTCCATTATCTCATTACAATCAGCAATTCACACCTGTTTCAGGGCTAACAGTCGTTTAAAAGCGCTTAATGCAATTTGTAGCTGTAATTTACGATACTTTCTGTTATTGAGCTAAATTATACAGGGCTCAATGTTTTCTCAGTATGTGTGTGGTGGTTTGGGGGGTGGGTAAATTAAGGCTGTGTATGGTGGGGGATGGGTAAATTAAGGGTGTGTGTGTGTGTGTGTGTGTGTGTGTGTGTGTCGTGGGGGAGGGGTAAATTAAGGGCATGTTAGTGGGGGATGGGTAAATTAAGAGAGGGAGGGGTTAATTAAGGGTGTGTGGTGATGGGGGGGTTGAATTAAGGATGTGTGTGGTGGGGAAGGGGTAAATTAAGGGTGTGTGTAGTAAGGAGGGGTAAATTAAAGGTGTGGCATTCTGTACTCACCCTCTTCTGCCCGGGGGCCAGAGGCTTGGAGTAATACTCTCCCAGGAAATCGTCAATGGATACAGGGGTGGCTGGCCTCCTCTTCTTCTGGTGGACGAGACCGTCCAGCTTGTCTGAAAGGTTCAAATGTCAATTCAATTAGACATCTTACTTATTGATAATTACAATATATATAGATAGTCTACAATAGCCATCTACCCAATTCCTCTCTTCCCCTGCATCGCACTAGTGATTGAGAGAGTTTATAAGGATTATTGGTTGTCTACAAAAACCACCTACCGAGTTCTTCCTCTGTTCCTACTTCCCACTTGCTTTTCTTAATATGCACCTATAAAACAGAGGAATCAATGTGAACAAAGAGAGCTAACTCCTGCTTCAGTCAAAATTAGCTAAAAACCTGGAAAAGACAAAATCATCATCATGTTTAATATGAGCACTGACAAAGAATCTGAGTCATCTGTATTGTGAGTCATACTATACCTTTTCTGTGCCTCTTAAGCTCCTCAGTTCTGTTTAATATTAAGCTATGCAAAATTTGTGATACAACTTGATATTTACTTTGACAAAATTAAGATAAGTGGTGCTTTTGTCATGACGGTCATGAAAAAAAGCTGCAGGTATTACCACCTGAGCGCTGTCTACCTGACAGGTGTTTACCTGACAGGTGTGTTGCTGATGGAAGAATCCATCAGGTTAACACACAGAGCGATGGTCTCTGTCAGGAACATGTAAAACAGTCCATCACTTATCAGAAACGTACAGAATTCACACATACATCCCTCCCTGAGGGTACCAATAATAAACACACACCCTCCCACAACTTTTACCTTTTTCTTTAAATTAAATACACATAAAATAGTCATGTAGTTAACAATCAAAATATAAGTGAGGATTAAGCTGTCCGTGCTACAGTTTAATTCTCCACACATGAACATGGACACCTAGGCACTGCAGTTGTTACCAGTGCACAGAAAAATGAATTTAGGATATAAATGACAAACTAAGTCTACTTTTGAATTCACCACCCACATGTACAGATCCATGTATAATATTGGAAAAATCCCACCCACTTTCTATTCGTAAAACAAAAAATTAGTAATCATGTTTCTTTTAGCTAATGTTAAAAGTAAAATCTCAAGTAACACAAGATCATGGAAAATCAACATGTTGGAATTCAATGAAATATTTGCATTTGACTTTCTCATTCTTTTTGTCCAATATACAACCATGGACTTTTGATTTTGATGTGATTTGTAACAGCAGATATACTTGCTCTCACACACCTCTACGCTCCAACCAAACCCCGCCCAACACAAGCCAGACCCTAGTGTGACATGTCCCACCCTCAAATACATCCACATTAATTTGACCAAAACATTCCTCCCTACCCATCCACTATATAATCTTAACCCACCCAATCAACCTCATCATATTGTTTGTCCTTCCACCCATCTGTAGTTGTGACTGTGCCTTACCAAGTTTATCCCACAAACACACACAGCTCTATGTGACATTGTAACAATTTAGTGATACTGATGTGACATTGTAATAATTTAGTGATACTGACTTTAAATAATAACCAAATACCAGTTTGTATTTAAAATCAGAAAACTAGATTTTCAATCACACAATTGTTTTCTTTAAAATAAAATGAACTTATGAAAATAGGCAGTTATTCAAAGACAATTTGTTTACACACACATGAAATATTCATTCATGTTACATTAACAATTAACTAATTGACTTTGATATAACCGCCAATCACATAAAATTAGTCACAAAACTCACATCTTCATCCAACAATTCCATTTCTAAATATACTGATTTTTCAGACCAACAACGTATGTTTACCAAAAGTTCAATTTTTTTTATTCTCTTATGAAACAGGACTTTCCAAACTACATACATTAAAGCATGATCCATCATTCATATTATTTTGTATATACACATGTAAGTGTATATATAAATATATATTTGTCATGCAAATATCAAAAGTTTACACTTCACCCCAAATTGATTTTTTTTGTACTCTTGCATACAATTCGTTCTACAGGCTAACTCGCATCTCTCATTCACTTGTTTTGCAATCTATGACACTCTGCTCTGCATTAAGCAGTTGACTTAACTAAATTGCATTATGCAGTTGACTTAACTAAAAATTCTGTTTACCAGGAATTGTATATACTATTGCACAAAATGAATACAATAGCTTTTTTATTGCAAAGTGGTGTCTGTGGAATTTATGGACAAGAGAAGTTACTGAGAATGGATTGTTTTGAAACAATATTTTGGTGATAAAACTTGGAACTAGTTGGAGAATCCAACTAATTCTATACTCATAATAAACAGAAGGTCAGTGAGTTGGAGAAATCCAACTAATTCTATACTCATAATATAAAGAAGGTCAGTGGTTGGATGGTTAATAATTTTATAAAAAATTGGGTCTCATAACTCCATTGAGTTCGGTACCAAGTTGTCTAAAATACAGAATTTCAATGCCAGTTTAAACTACACTGGCTCTAAAAAAATAAAAAAAGGAATAAAATCAGCTTGACTCACCGACGCTGACCCCGTGCTGGTGCCCTGTAACGCAATCATTAATGACAACAAACAGCGACGAGATACCTCACACCATTACTTACCCCGCCTATCTTGAGATCCTCCTCCTCGTCACTCTCTGTCTTACGACGTTTCTCTGACGTATTTGATTCAGTGTCCTCCATTTCCACCTATAAAATAAATTGATGCTGAGGAGTTGTGTATGTTTCAAATTCATATGGAAGCTAAAAAACAAAAACACTGATGAAAAACAATTATCACATACAGGCATACATATTGAATTACCTGGTAATATACAAGTAATGTTCAGCTGACAGTGTTCTGGGACCTTGTGTCTTACCTCAGTAATGAGACATAGACTTAATGGACATCCAGCACCTTGTGTCTTACCTTCAGAGTCCTCCTGGAGAAGAACTCGGACATCTAGCACCTTGTGTCTTACCTCAGTAATGGACATCCAGCACCTTGTGTCTTACCTCAGTAATGGAGTCCTCCTGGAGAAGTGCTCGGACATCCTGCACCTTGTGTCTTACCTCAGTAATGGACATCCAGCACCTTGTGTCTTACCTCAGTTATGGACATCCAGCACCTTGTGTCTTACCTCAGTAATGGACATCCAGCACCTTGTGTCTTACCTCAGTAATGGACATTCAGCACCTTGTATCTTACCTCAGTGATAGAGTCCTCCTGGAGAAGAGCTCGGACATCCTGCACCTTGTGTCTTACCTCAGTAATGGACATCCAGCACCTTGTGTCTTACCTCAGTGATAGAGTCCTCCTGGAGAAGAGCTCGGACATCCAGCCTCAAGTAATGACGAGGCGTTTCCTCCCAGTACTTCTTGATCTGTGGATAAAATAACACAAATATTGTATCTAAATAACACAAGCCTAACAGTATATCTTTCTGTCTGCTAATTTGTAAGGAAATCATTGGTTAACAGGAGTCACGTGGAGACCATGTACAACCCATACATCGTCAGTACGAAATATACGTCCCCTTCAGCTTTATGACTTAATTCTTTGATCATTACGACATCAGTTTTTGTGCCTAATTTGAAACTTGTGACGTTGTTATAAAATGTATTGAAACTTGTGACATTGTTATAAAATGTATTGAAACTTGTGACATTGTTATAAAATGTAAAGTATTCACTGTCTTATTTACTATTTTCAATTTACACAAAGGCCTTTGGTCAGATATATTCGTAACATGGTTTGTAGTTGACCTACTATGGTTTATACAAGGTCAGTAAATTGCATATATATGGACTCCAGCATATATACAATTTACTGACCACGTATAAATCACATTAGGTCAACTACAAACAATGTTACTAATAATATCTCCTCCAAGGACTTCTTGATCTTTTGATTAAATTACAGAAATACAGTGGATACAATAACTCACATACTGTGAATAATTTAACAAAATTACCGCAGCTAAAGTAACAATAGAACTGTATATGTAGTAATGTATACAAGCAAGAATCCTCCCAGTAATCAGTACTTCTAAATGTCATGAAATTAACTTTACTTTTATCGGATAATTGCTACATAAATATAACCCATTTACTTTTTTTATGTTTTGGAATCTTTAATACAAGAACAAATACATGTATGTCAACCTTTTCAATGTCCTTTATTGATCTGTGGTGTGTGTTTCGCTTGGAGCATGCCGTTATATCAGCCTCTATCTCAGCAATGTACACCTGAAGAAAGACACAGATAAAGGTAAGTAAAGATACATACAGGTAAGTACATACAGGTAAATACAGGTAGATACCTATCGGACAGAGCTACCTGAAATCCCTTGGACTTGGCGTAACTCCAAAACTCCTCAAAGTGTTTGACTTTTTCATTGACTGCGTCCACAATGATGAAGGGGAAGAAGCCATCATCAATGGTCTTCTTGAAACTTTTGAACATATTCTGCCTGTACGATTCCTCTAACTCGGGCTCATACTCGTACTCCAGAACCTGGGCAAAACACAACACAACCTCAAATACACATGCTCTAAGTTATCTTTTGATTCAATTAATTTTTGAAGTTTACTTTTCCTGCCCACTAGATCTTGTCATGTTAACTCTTACCTTTTTCTTGACTTTTTTGCCCGTCTCGGGATCTTTCTCCGTCTTCTCTACCTCCGTCATGAAGTAATCGTCCAGACATAACATCCGTGGAGCCCCTCCCCCGTGCTGTACCTCCTTATCCTGTCAACACATCAGGACAAACGTAAAACTTGTTAATCTACTCAGTAAATGAAAGTAACAAAAACCAAGGATATTTAAAATGCTGCCACTGCACTACTATCTGTCAAACTTTACTACAGGCAACAAGAATGATTAAAAAATCCATGTGTTTCGAAATCAAATATATATTTTCATGCAAAACAAACAGTCCGATTATCAGATGCCTTCAATATAAAACAACATACATTGACATATCTTCTAACTAAACAAACAGTCATATTGCCATTGATAAAAACACAACATACTTTAACGAGTTTCCCGACATAGGTTTTCCCTGAGCCGGGAAGTCCCCTTAAGATGACCACAATCTGGGGTGGGCGTGTGCGACGACCGGGCAGTATCAGGAGGTCCTCCACCTTCACTACTTCAATCCGCGGCTCATGGACACTCCGGTCATGGCTCGGACTTCTGTAGGACCCCGGATCTCGGAACCTGAAACAGACACGAGAGTCTTATGTCTCTGTGGACAACTTGATTACTCTGTAATGCCATCTTTTTGAGTTTATATTAGTAAAATTAAGGTATATAACAATATCATTAGAAGTTTAAACAGAGGCCATTGTGTGTGTGGCTTACCTGTCTCTGTCTCTGTCTGTAGCTGAAGGTGGTCCTATGAAAGATACACAAAACAAAGTCCTAAATCTTGTAGACCACATAGTGAGTAATAATCCTATATATTATTTTTATGTACATGCTAGAAAGGATTTTGATAAAAAGTTAACTGCAGGACATTCGCTTGTTTTTATCACAAAGAAAAAAAAATTCCACAAAGTTTTAAGAAAAGAATGAAAATGAAAATGAAAATGAGTTCACTTATTGTTCATCTTTGTGAAACAATTTGAAACAAGGATTTATGCTCATCTATATACTAACCTTACCATATAATTTATATATGTAATTTCTCCAAAAACAATGATAACTTACTTTCTTTTTCCTCCGTTGACCGTCCATGGCCATAGTCTATGACAGTCTGTGGGGCCACATAAGGGGTTTCAGGCTCTATAAATGAGACAATTTTAGCATAATTCAAGCACTAAGAAACATGTTTATTCAATAAATAATTTTCTCAAATGATATTGCAAAACAGAAATTTGAAATATATTGGTGAAAGGATCAAAAATAGATGAGCATCCCCAAAAATATAATTAGAATTGTGCCAATGCTAAACATTAATCCCCCCCCCTCCACACTAAGAACAATCTTCACAATGACTGCCACAAACAAATATAAGCCAGTTGAATACCTCTAGACAGGAAATCCCCAGATGACTTGTGAGCATGATCAATGACCTCTGGTTTCTGGAAGGGACGATCCTCGACTGGGGGTGGGGGTCGATACGCGTCGTAATAATCCCTGCCGTAATCATAAGGTCGACTGAAATATCAGAGGAAACAATGGAACCAGCGGACAAGGTAAAATGTTACTGATTTATGAACTGCAATTGAGAACTTCTAGCATGTGTTTCTTTAAATGATCCAAGATTTACACAATCTAAAGTATTATGGAAAAAATTGATGAATTATCGGGTAGGACAGAATTTGCTGTGAATAATCAAATAACTCCTACAGTGTATTCCAGTAAGGAGTATTTTACATGTCTAGAATATGTCTGACCTATACATGTAATTGCAATAATGTCTCATTTTTTTCAGAAAATATATCTATTGAACCATAATATTAAAGAAGTCTTTACTGATTGTAGTTCAGACATTAACCTGTACGGCTCGGGGTAGGGCCTTCTGTCATAGGGGTCTGGGGGTGGAGGGGGACGGCGATCGTAAGGATCGGGAGGGGGTGGGGGTCTGTCGTACGGGTCGTATCTCCTGGTGTAGGGATCGAATCGGTCGTAGTACGGGTCTCGTCGGTCGTAATAAGGATCTGCTCTGCGGTCGTGCCAGCCATAGTCCTGTAAACAAACAACAAAATCTTAAGATACGTGTACCACAGGACGGAATCAGGAAAAATACCCAAACCTCATTCTGGAGAAAATCATTTGATAATAACATTAAGTGCTTACAAAGTATTATGTTTTTGAGAAATACTGCAGGTTAACACTAATATTCATTCTTTTTTTTCAATTTATCAGAAACATTTAAACTCATGTTGATTAAGTATGACTGAGGAGTTAGCTGTGTCTAGGATTGCTTCTAGGCCTGACTTACACCAAACGGCTCTCGCTCTCTGTCATAATAGCCCTGTAATAAACCAGCAATGCTCATGAAAGCATTCACATTCAACACAGGAAACATCTAGACAACATCAACATCAGCTGACCGAATAAAATCAATCATGTTTCATAAAACAGAGGTAAACATGCATTACAAACTAGACAATAAAGAAGGTGCTGGATGGAAAGGTCAAAATGTTTTCAAGTTTCTTTATAATTGGTCAGTCATTAGCTATAAGCATGGACAGAAATTGAAGGATTTTGCTGCCTCTGAGTTTCCCCCTGAAACACTTTTCTATGTGTGCATGTAGAGTCACAGAATCATTCTATCTACACTTGTATTTGTCTCATACAAATAGTTCCTCCCTCTCTCACCTCTCTGTGTCGCTGCTCAGGCGGTCCGAACCGGTCTGGATAGTCGTCCGTCGGGGGTCCCTCTTTCTGTTCTGCTGGGTAGGGCTCCCTCTGGCTGACCCCACCTCTCCCCCGGTAGGGTCGACGCCCCCTGCCACGGCCCCTCCAGCCTGGCCCCCAGGGTGCCTGCCAGCCATTGTCTGCATTTTCATTGTCACCCTCTACAATATTTAACAATAAAAGAACAACTCTACATACATGTACATTCTTAACAATTTTCATTGTCTCTACATTTAGTACAAACTTTCAACAAAATGCTTATCCGTACCCAATTTTAACAATTTCAAGCCTAAAACACACATACTTTACCAGGTTTAGTAAAGAGGAAGTCAGACATTATTTATGTCTAATAAATCAAAGATTTGGAATAGTCTGAGAGTACATCCTGCTGAATTAAAGCCGATGGAATCATTTATGTACGACGACAAAGATTGACTGTATACAGGGTTATTTTTGATACAAGTTTTTTTGCCTTTCTACACTTGTAAATGCTTTTGCCCCACCTTGAATTCACCAGGCCATTGTAAGAAATAGATACTCCTTCTAATTAACACAGTTGTTTTGAATTCACCTCGTCTTAAATTCGCCACTGACAACAAGGGTGAAAGGGGTGAAAATAAAACGGGGGCAAATATTTCCCTGTATACAGTATATGAAGGCAATTAATATTTTTGAGATTCCTGAGCAACTTCTGCTAGATAAGTATTGCCATGGACCAGTGTTCTTTACTGTATGAAATAAATCAAAAGTCTACTTGCTCCCAGAAATTGATTAGCAAGGTTCTTAACTAGCTAAGTATTTGACTTACAGTACATTACAATGAAATAACTTCTTTAAATATCTGAATACCATAAATAGAATACACAAACCTTGTGGATATTCCTGCTCTTGTCCTGTGTTGCGAGATTCTTCTGTCGCATCAGTAAACTGATTTGGCCCTGGTTGTTGAGATCCTTCATTTGGATCTTGATCTCTTTCATTTGGTCCTGGACCAGATGCTCCTAATCCCTGTTGATTTGGACTTGGACCCCTTGGTCCTTGTTGATTAGGGCCAGGTCCTCTTGGACCTTGCTGATTGGGCATAGGCCCTCTAGGACCATGTTGGTTGGGACCAGGTCCTCTCAATCCTTGCTGGTTTGGACCAGGACCTCTTGGTCCATGTTGGTTTGGACCAGGACCTCTTGGTCCATGTTGGTTTGGACCAGACCCTCTAGGACCTTGTTGATTTGGACCAGGCCCTCTTGGACCTTGCTGATTTGGACCCCTAGGTCCTTGCTGATTCATACCAGGTCCCCTTGGGCCCTGCTGATTTGGACCAGGCCCTCTTGGGCCATGTTGATTAGATCCCCTGGGACCCATTTCATTTTGACCTTGATTATTAAATCCCTGCTGTTGAGGAGAGGGTCCCCTTTGTCCATGTTGGCCTGGAGCTGAGGGTCTTTGGCCTTGTTGGAAAGGACCTGGCCCTCTAAGACCTTGTTGTTGTGGTCGGGGACCTCTAAGGCCTTGATTTGGCCCTGGACCTCTAAGGCTGTACTGATTGGGTCCAGGCCCTTGGATTTGTCCTGGTCCTCTGGGTCCCTGTTGATTTCGACCTGGCATGCCTTGACCACCCTGACCAGGGCCTTTTTGATCCTGTTGCCCAGGCATTTGTCCTAGATTTTCTTTCCTTGAACTTCCCTCTTGTCGTTCATTAGCTGGTATGTCTCCAAGTTTGGCAGTGCCCTTCTGATCCGACTGTTCTGAGGGAGATTTTGGCTCAGTTTTAATATTCACTGATCCAGAGGGTCCAGAGTTAATTCCTTGATCCTTACCCTCACCAGATTTTTCAGCAGCTTTTTGTTCCATTTTTTTCAATTCATTAAGAGTATCCTGTTGTTTTCTTAGTGCTTCTATTTCTGTAGAATCTGCACCCTGTAAAAATGTTCTTGCATTTTATTTTACCATTTGTCAAGTTCAAAGAACTTAATTCATATTTTACTACTGTTAACTAATCTGATGACAATGATTAGGTTCAACATTTTCTTTATCTGTTAAAGATTTTTTTATTGACATGAAAATTTCTAACCTGTGAGGTGTCCTTGGGGCCATCAGATCTAAGAGAAAAATAAGTAAATTATATCATGCCACAAAATTGTTCAATAAATTCATGCTTTCTTCCACCAATACAGCTATAATCTGTCCCAAGATATCCTGGATTCACATTTTGCTTAATACTCGATATTTATAAATACCTCAGGGTTCAAACGATGTTCATTCAAAAGTATGAAAAATTTCCAAGATTTCTCTGTTGAAATGCTCCCTTTAGCTTATCAGGTTTCAATACATGGCTAAAAATGTGACGTCTATGGGGATTTTGTATTGTAGCAGACCCAGATGATAACGTTGAAAAGTTGTGCGAGGTATTTCAAGTAATTTCCAAATGGAAAAAAGATGTCAACATTCCCCATTATAAATCTCCGTAAGAAATCTGTTTTCATTCCTGTGAATTTTTCCGAGTGAAAAATGATAATGTGTTAATTAAGATATCTTGGAAATTTTCCCTTTCATCGATTTCAATTGTACTCCTTTCACAGGTATGTGTATTTTTATTCAAAATCATCCAAATGTGCTGCATAAATATCTTGGGACAGACTATATATAATAAACAGGAACACATGTAAATATACTGTCATATTACACAATAAGAAAATGCACAACATTTTCTCATTTAAATTTATGTCTAATTGTAAAAGTCTACTGATGTGGATGAATTATGTTAACCAATATATAAAGTTTGACTGGACAATTCAATTGTATTAGAGAATAAGGTCTACCTCTGTATAAAGTTAGCCTGGACAATTCAATGGTATTAGAGAATAAGGTGTACCTCTGTATAAAGTTAGGCTGAACAATTCAATGATATTAGAGAATAAGGTGTACCTCTGTTTAAAGTTAGACTTGACAATCTGCTGGTGTGGCATATTATATACATGTATGAGTATAAATGCATATAATTAGATTAGACAATCTGCTGGTGTGGCATATTATATACATGTACATGTATGAGTATAAATGCATATAATTAGATTAGACAATGTGCTGGTATAGCATGTATGTGTATAAATGTATAGAACTAGCCTGGACCATTCACTGATAAATTACTCACTGGTCCTCTGGCTCGGCCTTGATTTCTGTTCTGTCCCCTGGGCCAGAGTGCTGGGGGTTTCCCCCTCCCCCTCCGTGTAGGTGTTTCTGAAGCCATGCCTGTTGTCTGCCCTCCTCCTGCGCCCCATGCCAACCCTCTCTCTGGGGATTCTGCTGATTTCCCTGGAACCCAAACCTTGGCCCCTGATTCTGCATACCTCCTCTCCCTCCAAACCTTGGACCCTGGTTGGGGTTGTTGAAGCCTTGCTGGTTGGGATCGTTTTTTTGGAATCGAGGTCTCGGATCTCCTTGACCGCGGTTAAACCCGAACCTGGGCCCCCCTCTGCCTTGCCCTATAGGGACATTATTAGGGTTTCTCTCGTAGGATTCGTCATATTTCTCTCCTTCACCCTGTCCCTCATAGTTCTCTCGTCCCTGGTCTTTGAAGCTCATACTCATCAGAGGAACAGGTCCTCCCCCACCTCCTCTTCCTCCTCGCTGATTACCTCTCCCACCTCTTCCCCTTGGAGGCCTCTGACCTCGAGCCATCCCTCGACCAAAGTTTTGCTGCTCCTGCCCTCCAAATTTATTGTTCCCCCCCATTGACCATGGTGCTCTGGGACCTCCCATATTTTGTCCCTGAGGTTCAACCTGATTAACCTGGTTCATCAAAGCACTTCCCTCCTCCTCTAGGTCATCATCCAGATCCATTCCTTTCTCCTCATAATCCTCTTCCTGGTTCATTCCCTGGAAGCCACTGTTGAACTTCCCTTGGGGTCCCTGATTCATTTGAGGCCGGAACTGCCCTTGAGGTCCTCTTGGTCGAAAATCAGGCCTCCCTCTGTTCATCTGAGGTCCCCTGGGACCTGGCATTTGGTTCATTCCTCCTCGAGGAGGTGGAGGGCGAGGTCCCCCAAACTGACCTTGCTGCTGACCCTGCTGAGGAGACACCTGGCTCTGGTTCTGCATCAGAGTTTGTTTCCGCCGATGAATGTCAGCCCTCTTGTCGTCCATTTGTTTCTGGTACATCATCCACTGTTGCTCGTACTGCTGAAACTGCTCTCTGTTAGGATGATCTATCAACAAAGTTTTCTTTCACTTATAATTTGAGGATTGATGCATAGTTAACTAAATCATTTATATGATCATGCACAAAAATATAGACTTCATAAAAATTCTTTCATTTTCTTAATTTGGTGGAACATGTAAAAAGCTATTCTTAGTTTCAACTGATGAAGTGACTGTCAATTCTTACTTTGATTTTGTTCTCTCCATTCATCGTACTGTTTCTTCCACTGCTGGTACTGTATGTTAAATTCTTTTTCTTCTTGTAAAATAGCGTCAATTTTCTGTTGCACATTCCCTGTAAATAAATTAAACTTCAGATTTAATATTCATACACTTACTATATTAAACAAAGTACAAAGTTCTTCAGTTTTTTATACATCACCTAACAACATTTTTCCTTTAAAAAAGTGGGATTATATTGAGTACTACACACCAGTTGTTCCTGCCATTGGCTGTTGCATGCTGCTTTGTTGCTGTTGCATGCCTCCTGGTTGATTACCAACTTGTGGTTGTATGCCACCTTGTTGCGGCATGTTGCTTTGTGGTTGCATGCCACCTTGTTGTGGTATGTTGCCTTGTGGCTGCATGCCACCTTGTTGCGGCATGTTGCTTTGTGGCTGCATGCCACCTTGTTGCTGCATTCCTGTGCCCCAGCTATGCATTTGTTGCTGTGTCCAGGTTTGCTGCTGCTGCCACTGTGCAGCTTGTTGCTGGAGCTGGGTTAATTTCAGCTTTTCTGTTTCAGACATTGGTTTCATTTCTTTTTCCTGGAAACACATAGCACAACATTTTGTCAGCTAAATCATGTCAGCATATTGTTCACCTTATTTACTCCTGTTTGGTGGTTGATATACTGCATACTGGGTGTTTTATATTTGCTGCTAATTTTTACCAGTTTTATAACTCTTTAAAATTTAAATGCCTAATTATTTACAACAATAAAAAAAAATTCTGTACGCTTAATATACATGTATCTGAAATCCTGTGAACTCTACTTCACATAAACATTAAGCTAGTAATTAATCATCTTTTCAACAGTCTGGTAGTGCCATTAGGGAGCTTGCATCAATAGCATGTTGTTTTAGGAGACTTATCAAATAACCGGGATCAAAATTTAATGTCATGTAATGGCATCCAAGAAGCCAAGGGGCCACATCGCTCATCTGACAATTAAGATTTATACTTTGTAAGACACTAAGTCAAAAGATGACGCAGATCAAAAGTTTAAATCCACATACGGCTTCTGTTCATATTTACTGAATTTTTGAAAATCACAATTTTGTTTCATAATCAAGTAGTTTTTGTTGATTTAAAAAAAAACAATTTAAAAAAATTTAATGCGTAGTCAGCCACTTTAAGGTGATCAAATACAAAATATCCAGACAAATTTTTTTGTATAGATATATTGAAATTGGTTGTGTGGTTCTGAAGAACATGAAAATGTGAAAAGACTACTACGACAAACAATGGACAAATTTTGTTCAGAACAGCTTATGAGCTAAAAATGCCCAAAAATTTTCTTAACCATCTCTCCTTGAAGAGGAAAGAGTGCACAAGAGATTTGGTTTATATATACCAGTATATGTAATTAAAGGCCTTCATATCAGATTTTTAGTCATTGCACTTTTTTTAAATTTATGGAATATTTTACTGGCCTTCTTTTTTCAACATTATCTAGAACATATTCAAAAGTAGTAATCAACTTTACCCTGAAAAAAGAAATCAATTCATCAGAATAAATGCTTCTTAAGAAAATAGCTAATACTTGCAAGTGTATTTATTGTAATTTCTCTATGAGAAGTATATTTATATAACCTAAGATGTATGTACTTGTAACAACACTTCTAAACATAAATGTAATGACATTCAAAGTTGATCACGCTCTCACTGCTACTGATGCAAAATCATAAACATTCCTGATTTTTTATTAAACAAGATATATTCTCAATACAGTGTCTTCAACTATTGTAATAATGGCATAGTTCGAGATGGAACCCACATTCAATGACTGAAATCTGATTTGATAAACTCACTTTATAAGGGTGGTGTACATTTTTGTCACTGAATATGCAATTTTCCTTTCAATTTTTTTACATTTTATATATTGTGCTAATTAAAAACTCTCCAAAAACTGAGAGCAAACAGAAAAGCTTTAACTTTGTTTGAGAATCCTAAAATTGAGTCTGATTAAAGGCAGTCAGTGTATTCAGATTCAAATTGATAATCATACTCAAAACTGTTATACTGATGCATAATATATTTTCAAATAATCTCTAAATTTGTAACAGGAGAGAATTTCGGTTTCAAAATACTGTCTTTCCTGGTACGGGCTGTCGATCCTGTTACATGCATGCACAAAAGGGTACATATATAAGCTGTTTTAATTAAGATTGGATATTTATTAATAACGAGATATCTGTGAGCCAATGCTTGTTAGTGATAACCCCGCTCTAATATGAATATACAAAATAACAAAGTAAACATTGAACAAGAAGTTAACATAGAATTTGTTAAAAAAATGAATACCACCATTTGGCATACCTAAATAACGTGCATTTTAAAATTTCAAGCCTCTGTGATTAATATTTGCTTAGAAATGCTTTGACAAAAATTTGTTAAAAAATTTAGGCTAAAAATAAACAAAGTTGTCGTTTGAAAGGAAGTTGATGTCTGATCATTGCAAAAAAGAATCTAACCAAATGGTATACCTAAACAAGAGGCCCATGGGCCACATCGCTCACCTGAGCAACAATAGATATAATAAAATCAGCTTTATGGAATCATATACAAAATATCTGTACAATGTCGTATAATAGATCCTGTATAAAAAAAAACTTCCCCTGCATGTTCTTATGTTTATCATTGAGCCCCTTTGTAACAGGATGATTTTACAGTCATACCACATATTGCGCATTGCAGTTCTCTGGAAGATATTAAACAACTGTTTATATATGGATTATTAACCTACATCAAACATTGAACTCCTTGTGAGGCCCAAGAACTGTGCAGGGGCCAGAGTCTAAACAATTTCAAAGAATCAACAATACAATATGTCAAAATGCTTGCATATCAGTAAAACCATATATAATAACATTAATAACATTTGAGTTTTTATGAATAATTAAAATTGTTTCCTTTGTTAAATTAGACCCCCCCCCCCACACCCCCATGTGGCCCAATCCTACTCCTGAAGGTTATGATTATGACAAATTTTAATCTACACTCTCTGAACTCACCAAAGTCACAGCTTTTCTAAGCAAATTGTGTTTTAAAAGATGATTTTGTAAACATTTTTCCCCATATATTCCTATGTAAAAATTTGACCCCTCCCCCCCCCCCCCCCCCTTCATTTTGGCCCCACCCTACCCCCAAGGATCATGATTTGAACAAACTTGAATCTACCCTACCTGAGGATGCTTCCACACAAATTACAGCTTTTCTGCTCGATCAGTTTCTGAGAAGATTTTTAAAGATTTTTCTCTATATATTCCTATGTAAAAATTCGATCACCCATTGTGGCCCCACCCTACCCCCAGGATCATGATTAAAACAAACTTGAATCTACCCTACTGAGGATGCTTTGACACAAATTACAGCTTTTCTGCCCTATAGTTTCTGAGAAGAAGATTTTTAAAGAATTTTCTCTATATATTCCTATGTGAAAATTTAACACCCCATTGTGCCCACCCCCCTACCCCTGGGGATCATGATTTGAACAATTTGAATCTACACTACCTATGGATGCTTCCACACAAATTACAGCTTTTCTGGCTGATTAGTTTCAGAAAAGAAGATTTTTAAAGATTTACTCCATATATTCCTATGTAAAAATTCGATCACCTATTGTGGCCTTACCCTACCCCCAGGATCATGATTTGTACAAACTTGAATATAAAATACCTGAGGATGCTTCCACACAAGTTTTAGCTTTTCTGGCTGATCGGTTTCAGAGAAGAAGATTTTTAAGGATTTACTCCATATATTCCTATGTAAAAATTGGATCCCCCATTGTGGCCCCACCCTACCCCCAGAGATCATGATTTGAACAAACTTAAATCTACATTATCTAAGGATGCTTCCACACAAATTTCAGCTTTTCTGACTAAATGGTTTTTAAGAAGAAGATTTTTGAAAAATACTAACAAATTTTCAATTATTTTTAATTATCTCCCCTTGAAAGAAGGCGTGACCCTTTATTTTGACAAACTTGAATCTCCTTTACCTAAGGGTGCTTTGTACCAAGTTTGGTTGAAATCGGCCAAGTGGTTCTGGAGAAGAAGTCGAAAATGTAAAAAGTTTACAGACAGACAGATGGACACAGACGGAAGCCGGACAAAAAGTGATCAGAAAAGCTCACTTGAGCTTTCAGCTCAGGTGAGCTAAAAAAGAATGAGTTAAAATTTCAAGCCTCTGTGACTTACGGTTGCCGAGAAAAAATAGATAGAAATTTGTTAGACATATGGAAAGACAGACACTCAAGGGTAAATTGGTATACCTCCCTCTCCTTCGGAGCGGGGGGTATAATAATATTTGTAATAAAAAAAAAAGTTCCTTTTTTCATACTTATTTTAAGGTGGTATGGGACACCTCCATGTTGTGACATATTGTTTATCGAAATAAACAATAAAATGAAGTGTAATTATATAAGTAGTTTCTTTTCCAATATTGTCACTTAACAGCATAGCTCAGTAGGTTAGAGGCTTTACTACGAATATGTAAGTCATGAGTTCGAATCCCACTGGGGGGTTTACATTTTTTACCTCTCCAAATATTTTCAAAAGCTATTTTTGGGGTAAATATTGTAAAATGTGAAAATTCTAACCCGGTGCAAGTATTCTAATTATAACGTACTTTAATCCAATTAATATCAACAGATGTCCCATACCACCTTAATGACTGTAAAAATGGTAATTACAAGTGGTTCATTCTAAAAATTTAAACAAACAAGAGGCCCACAGGCCTTGACTTTCAGCTGAGAACATATTAGCCTGAAGTTGGACCTGTGAGGGAGTTTTACGTTAATTTGCATTTTAAGCTTTGTTTTGGGTTCTAGACCCTATTCCCAGACTCCTTTGACTGCATGTTACCCCACTTTTATTATT
The DNA here is from genome assembly GCA_033439105.1 of Magallana nippona. Taxonomy (NCBI): domain Eukaryota; kingdom Metazoa; phylum Mollusca; class Bivalvia; order Ostreida; family Ostreidae; genus Magallana; species Magallana nippona. The sequence continues at coordinate 49,893,725 of CM065923.1, read as the reverse complement.
ATACCCGCACTTTCTAAAGAAAGTTTGGGTATATTGTTGTTACCCTGTTCCGTCTGTCCGTCCGTCTGTCCATCCGTCCGTCTGTCACGTTTTACTTTCTCAAACTGCTCTTACAACTTATAAACCAGCAAACTGAACTCTTGGTGTATGATTTGGGGTGTCATGTTGTTTTGTAAAAAGGTTTCAAAAATTCTCTGGTAGTCTTGGGGGTCAAATAATTGGTAAAAAATGATGTTTTTTGACAAAAAACCTTCTTCCTCGAACTCCTTTTACATTTTCAACAGTAGACAAATCATCTCTTGAAATATGTTTTGGGGTGTCCTATAGATGCGCAATAAGGTTTCGGAAATTTCAATTTTGTCCTGGGGGTCATTAAATGGCTGAAAAATGACGTTTTTTTTACAAAAAGTCCGGTTTCAAAAAACGTCAATTTCTTTTTGCAGTAGCCTATTGATCTAATAGGATATGCTTCGGGGTGTCATGTTGACATGTCATCATGTTTCAGAATTTTTGTTTTTATCACAGGGGTCTGTGGGCATCAAAAATTGACGTTTTTTTGCCAAAAAAATATGGTTCCCAGAACTCCTCTTACAATTTATGCAGTAGCTATGTCATCTCTTGAGATATGAAAGGGACTATATACCTATATTGGTCAACATCATAATGATAATCCAATTAGCACAATACGAATTCCTTTAGCTGATCACCACAAAAGAAACGTTTATTCATGTTAATTAATCCTATTCTGCATATCAAGAAAACATATGCATGTACACCTCGTGAAACCCATCTAACCAAAGAGCTGGGTAAAACTAGTACCCGATGCAGCTTGTACACCTGTGTTGTGTACGTAACTTCTGACAAAGATCATTTAATTGTAACATATTGCATGTGGCCTTCTTTTTGACTAAAACTAGTACAAGAGAGTGTTATTTAAAGGCAAACACTTGGTGCGGGTATGACTGTCTAATGACAGCATCTAGTTTAATATTTTGGCAAAGTGGGGAGGCAAGAGTCTGGGAAATTTGGGATTATCTGTACCCTAGCTCCAAAGGCCAAAACTTGTAAACTTTTGGTAAAAAGAGGCCATTAATGGTCACTGTTAATGAGTAAAATAAAAGTTTGTAACTTTGTACCTGAGAATGTTTAATAGTCTTAATTAGCACACTTTTGTGATTGAAGTTGCACTTCTAATCCTCTTGACCTATCAAAATATTGTGAGGGCAAAGGAATTTAATGCATTCACAATGGGCTACTGTTGTACAATAATGTACAACATCACAACTGAAGGTGGTTTGGGACACCTCCAAATTGTGACATACTTCCTATCAAAATAAACAATAAATTCAAGTAAAATTTCATAATTGTTTTCTTTCCCAAACTTATAACCTAACAGCTTAGTGCAATGGATTAGAGCATTAACTATGAATCTGTAACTCATTCGAGTTTGAATCCCCTTGGGGCTTTTATAATTTTTTACCTTTCAAAAAAAATTTAAAATTTTTTAGGTCAAATTGTGTGAAATTTGAAAATTCTAAACTGGTGAAAGTATTTTAATTACAATGTATTTTAATCCAAATTAGTATTGACAGGTGTCCTATACCACCATAAGAAGAGGACATTATGGACATAATAACAATGCATTTAGTTTATCTCTCCCTGCTGTGGAAGCGGAGATTGAAGGTCTTGTAAGATTAATATGGCCCCATTGGCCTGAACCCCTGAACCAGGGGTTATGAATTTCACACTGTAGATGAAGGGCTTTATGTACATTATAGTCATGTCATTTTCCCCCAAATATATAAGGGAGTAGAAAAGAAGGTTTAACACATTTGCAATATACATGTATGACCATATTGGCCCCACCCTATGACCTTAACCCCTGACCCAGGGGTCACAAATTTCACAATTTAGATGAAGTGCTTCATTGACATCATACCCATGCATTTGGTTTTTCTCCCTTAAGAGTGGAAGTAGAGAAGAATTTTGAAAACTTGGTCTTTTTAGCATATTTGGCCCTGACCATGAGACCCCTGAAATGGAAAGGTTGTTAACTTCATAATTTACATTCATCTTATCGTATAGAAGCTTCACATCAAAAATGGTAACAACTGGCATTGCAGTTTATGTAACATTGTTAACAAACGACACAAGACAATTTGACAAAGACCAATGGCAAAACGTCACCTTAACGATCTCCGATCCTCAGCAATGTTCGATAACTCTAAATTATCCGGAATTTTACTATCCGTACCATAAATCTGCCTTTTAGGCCACATAAAATTAATAATTAGATTCTCATCCTGATTTGCAAAAATATGGGGCAGGTGGGCAAATTTTATTTATTATTTTTTTATTATTTACAATCCTTTAGGAATGCATTCCTAATGATTAAATGAAATTTGACGGTCAGTCGTAGAGTTATTTGTAAGCAAGATACAGGGCTCAGAATTCTTTGTCATGTAAACAAGGCTCGTGCCCTGTTTTTGTTTACATAGGTTCAATATACCAGTAAAAATTCTTTTTCAAGCTGATTTGTCTATCTTCTTATTCATTTTAAACATAAATAAACAGTTCCTAGTGTTTGACACATTCATTTTAGGTCTAAAACTGGAATTTTCACTTCAACATTAAAAATGTAAATAAAAGCTTTGTTTACATAGCAAAGAATTGTAAGTCCTGTAACTCGCTTATAACTCAACGAATGACACTCAAATTTTGATTGCCTATTAAAAATGCCTTACTGAAGCATAGTAAATATTAAAATCGGAAAAATAATTGTTGAACAAAATCGTGACCATGCCCCTTTAATGCATGAAGACATTTGTATCCTTATGATAACAAACATGACTGGAATCAAATGGTAATCTACATATTTAGGCAGCCATTAAAATTTTTTGAATTTTTTGTATACCAAACTCGATTTTTTTCCCCGAAATTTTTTTTTCCACAGGATTTTTTTTTTCAAAATAAAATAAAATACATTGGGGCGGGCCATTTTCAGAGGGGCGGGCGGGAATGAGAATCCTCATAAAGACAAATTTAATTAGTCTTGAATTGTTAATATTATACGCAAAACCATTTAACAAACTGCTTGGCGTAGTGGCTCCATGGAGACCTACTACCTAGAGGTCAAGGGGTTCAAGCCACCGTTGCATACAACTTTTTTTCTAATTTCATCTCAACTTGTTTACGTTATTTATTTCATTATAATTCAAAACTGCAATAACTTCGTAAATTGCATGGATACCATCAAAAAAATTCTTTTTATTTTATTTCATACATAAAGTTTGAAGGATAAATAACATTTTTAAAATGAAAAAAATACTTTGAGGCTGAGGATCGGAGAACCTCAACATGCTTTATTTGAAATATTTTCACATTTCAGTCTTAACAAATTCACAATCAAGTATTGAAAGTGAAATTATTTCATTTCATTAAACCAAACGGGAAGGGCACAATTGTAGGACTCAAATGAATCCTTACTCTGACAGCAAATAATTTTTAAGTTGGAGTTTTTGTGTTCTTTTATTAGACATACATCTTTATCTATATATTAATATAATTAATATTATTATACTTATAATATAATTATATAATAATTATAATATAATTAAATATTAATAAAATTAATTCTTTATAATCCAAACATTGTTTATTTCCTTAAATGTCGTACATCCGTTTTCAATATAGAGTTGTACACGAGATTAACAGTATCTTTTAAATAAAATTAATTAAGCAGCATAAACTTCCTCCTCAATAGATATGTGATTTCTTTCAACATGGAGTCTTTCCCCCCACAAATGTAAGTGTATTAAATCGGTATCCTAGTTTCTTAAATCGGTAAGCAACTTTTTTCTATTTGATGATCTGTAAATATTGTGAATAATGTAAATAGAAAACAAAAAGATAAGTTTCCAATATATACATTTAAATAACAACAGATGTGAGGGAATGCATCATATGTCAGAGTCGGTGTTTATGGTACTGTGTGAGATAGTGGGGACCTCACTAAAGGTGGCCATCAGGAGGGAGACAGTGGACATCATAGAGATGGTGCACAGACGAGTGAAACCTGATGATGGGATCATTTAGATGATGAGTGGAAGTATGAGAGAAGGATTCAGACTAGAGGGATCAGATGTGGACGTTATGTTCTGGCCAAACAACCACCGAGTGATCATGGAATGTCTCAGTCTGAGTATTACAACACAGCCAATACAGCCTTGATTCTCTCTGACAGTTCTGAGAGTCCACCCGGATTCACTTTACTTCAGTTACTGACACCAATAACACACAGAGATGTCCAGTCAGCATGTGTTGGAATGAATGATAGGATCTATTCTAGTTCTATATACAGACAGGTAACCTGTTCAACAATATTTCCAATTCTACGATACATGGACCCTGCGGTAGTGGTGTTAGAGCAGGAATAGAATATGACACTGCTCACTGTTTTGTTTGTGACTTTTGGCCTCTGTCTGCCTCCCCATGGATAGACAGATTTCAATACGCTTGACTAATATTTAATAACAGAGAGGGAATGTGCTATGTTTTAATGTTCCATTTGTTTTGATGTTCTAGTTTTGAATAGCTGATTCAGTTTTGTAACATAGTATATTGCTTTAATCACAAATCCAATGTATTTCATTTTATAGCCAATTATCAATTTGTATACATGGTAAAAATAAATATTGAATTGAAACTTTTATTTATGATGTACTACTCTTTCAAATGCATAGTGCTTTATTTCTTTGAGGCCCTTGTCTCGTATTATCATCAAGATTGTCTTGTCTAAATATTTTTTTAAAAATTGGGGGGGGGGGGGGTTACTGCTTAATCCTTGTACATATATGCTTTGAAATAGCAGTTGGGGTTAGTGATTGGGTTACCCATTTTAAATCTTGTTGTTATATTAACTGTTGTTGCTGTATACAAGTACATTCAATACTATTATGCCTCCTGTCAGTGTGTCTTGTCACAATATACTTAATACTCAACCATTTTCACATAGTTTTCAAAGGATTGATATACAGAGGCATTCTATGCTGAAATAGTGCACTTTCTGCAGGCTGCCAACAGAGGGTATGGAACTCTTGATTTTCACGTCAGTAGTCCGATACACTACTAACTACACCAAAGCAGCCTTTTCATAAGTTGTAGTAAAATAATTTACTTTAATGTTAAATATTGAACTCCTTCTGAGGCCCCATAATTGTTGTGAGTGGGGATGTTCAGCTCAAACAATTAAAAATTGACACTCTAACACAATTTTAGCCTAGTTAAACATAAATGATAGCTTTGAGGTTTTTGAGATCATATTCAAGATTTTTTCCTACAGGTGTGTATACACTCCAATGTTGCACCCTCTCCCATTATTACCATATCCTAGATGTGAATAAACTTGAATCTGCTTCTACAAAAATTTGAACTTTTCTGACCAAATAGTTTTACATCATATTGTAGACCTTGGCACTACATCCAACATAGTAAATAAGCGATAATACATAACAGAAAGTAAAAAAACTTGCTGTAATTTCCCCAAGTTTTTACAAATAAAAACTGAAATCCAAGCTTTCACAGCCTGATCTACTACTGTTTATGGTTTTTGAATATGCAATGATACTGTAAATACATGTACATTGTATTTAGCATGTACAATATTTGGCAAATATGATTTTTAAACAAATTTGAATTAGCATATTTCTACTTGTTCCTATTCTTAAACATATTTGCTTGTCATTTAGCACTGAACTTGATTTAGTGGAAGCTGTTTTCAGCCATATACCCTATAAATAGAATACAGAGCTAAATGTGATACGTTTACAGTGCACGCAGTGGCTATATATCAGTATGACACAAGGAAAGCTTTCTACAATGACTGAGAATTTTTGAAATACGAATGCCTAGATTTCAGTCTGGATTTTTGAAGTCTTTCATTGGGTATTCATTACCAGTGCAGTGGTTGTCATTTTCTTCAAAGGTGTTTCTACAAACCTTTGCGTTCAATGTAACATATTCATGCAGGTTGAAGCTCTCGCAATTATATAGGGGGTGTGTAATGATAAACAGTATAGAAATGGAAAACTAACATGGTGGTAAAGAAGAAAGGGAAATACTGGGTGTTTTTGTATGAATGTTTAAAAATAGAGGGATTGGTAATTAGGGTCGAATGGAATCTGGGCTTACAAAATTTAGGTCAAATGACGTCAAAGGCGAACATACTTTATGGCAAATGAACATTCAGTCACACCACCAAACGATGGCGTATGTTCAGACTGATAAAATGATATGTGTCCAATAGGGCTGCAGGGACAATATATCGAAATGTTGATGATATTGATATAATATGCAAACGATATGCTTATCAATAAATGTGTAAAAGTTCCTGCCTATTTTTTTTAACATGCTTTAATTTCATTAACATGTGAAATGGTATCTATATTTATATATGTATATAATATATGAAAATTATAAGAACTCATAAACTTAAATCCTGAAACTATAGTGCATTCAAAATGGCAACCATTGCAACTTTAAGTTATTTAATTTGAATATTTTTTAAAATAGAAAACAAACTTTTTCATTGAAAGGAAAATATTGCAAAATGTATCATATCGTGACACAAATATCATGATATGTATCGATACAGAAAATAGTGTATCGTCCAACCCTACATATATGGCAAGAAAACAGTACAGTTCCCAGTATGGCAAATCTGTAACACGGTTAAATATACAAGGGTCCTTAACCCTCGTAACCCAGTTTCAGACAAGACATTAATTATTTAAAAGATTAAGCTTCTATACATGTACTTTACTGTTTTCTTATTTGATCCTACAGAAGATTCTGGATTTTTATTCCCAGTGAAACCGGGTTACAGAATTGCCATACTGGGAAATTGAACTGGATTTGAGATATAATTCAGGCCTGCACCAGAGTCAAGCTAGCCTGTACTCACTTGAACACACTGACAAAATTGTACTTAATATTATCGGCTACCTTTTTCCAATCCCGATGGTAAACAACTAAACTTTACAAAGTGACTTGTGGCTAACTGAGGACTTGTGCTCATTAGGTGAGCCCAGATTCTTGGGGGGACTGGTGTTTCCTTGAGGATTCCAGCACCAAATAAGGCCTAAGAAAAAATATTGTGTGTTTAGGGTAAGACTGATGAAAAAATTGGGTTAGGTAGGTAGGGATTTTTTTTATTTTATCATATATTTTTTGGCATGAAGGCACAAATACAAATATAAAATCCTAAGAATGTTTGTTTGTGTCATATTTAAAAACAGGTTTTTAATGGAAATAATATGAAAAATTTTTGTAGGTTAAGTTGGTTTAACCTAAACACATTATATTTTTTTTCAGGCCTAAAGCACATGACACCGATTTCTGGTGCCAGGGCGCTGAGTAGACCTTAAGTGAACAATTTATTACTGTAAGGTCTCATGTATTGTACGAATGTGTGTATAATAAGCACCCCTAAAGTTGGGTGTAAATGCTGAGAAACCTGCTGTTCCTATGTATAATATGCACCCCAAAAACTAAGAAATATTCAATCAAGATTTTTCATTGATGTGCAATTGTGTTAATTAATATACAACAGACTTTATGGTAGGCGTCTAAACAGGGTGCCTTGCGCCCAAATTAGGAGTTGTGCTCATTAGATGAGCCCAGATTCCTGGGAGGACAGGTGTTACCTTTGGAATTCTGGCACCAAATGAGGCATTAGTTATGCCGATTTCTGGCACAAAGGTGCTGAGTGGACCTGAACGAACAATCTATTAATGTTTTCCTTCAGACTGAAATGTCACACTTCATGGCATGTGACTACTAGAAATATTTCTATGTATGGCTGGTTAAATTTATATTCAACAATATGGCCGACACTTTGCATACTTATGTCAACATTTCATATTATTTAAAACAGAAACCGGGTTCGTTAAGTTATTAACACTATTTTGAGTACCGGGGTAGTTGCCCTTTGAAACTATGTTTAAATTAGAGTAGTTGCCTTTTGAAATTACGTCACTTTGTTGTGTCTGGAGCAAAATAAAATGGAGCGTCAAGATTTGCTAAAAATTCTGAAGAGGAAAAGAAGAAAACATATAAATTAAATTTTAAAAAATATTGAAGTGAATAGGGCTGCAGTGAAGATTTTCAAAGACTACTAGTATTTGAAAGGTGAGAATGAAAAATTTAAAAAGTTCAACAGTGTAAAAATTTGGACAGATGCATCTGATGCAAGTCCACTTTTAAATGGATTTGCATAGATCAACGTTTTGAGAAACAATAAATGTCTCACTTGGTGGTCCAGACTAGTCCTTGGAAAACAAAAACACTTATTAGATTTGTTTTACCTCGCAGTCTATGAGACTGATCAGCACAATATATTTTCGTAGTCAGTCAGTAGCAAACCTTATAAGTAATAATGTAAGATAGGGTTCTAAACACAAATCAGTGTAACCAATGCCTTATTTGAAGTCAGAATCCTCTAGGAAGCACCCTATTCTCTTTTGAGAAACGGACAGGGATAACCTCTCTTCTCTTGCAAACCCTCGACATATTTTGATTTGGGAAAACATGTAACTGTCGGAACCGAAGTTCGATCCAAGTTTCGACTCGTTTCCTGAATTTTTGTAACAGACCTATAATTTCCACATTAATGTACACATATATCACAAAAAAATCAACACTAATCCGCTGTCAAATTGTTTTCTCAACTTCTACATCCGGGGTTTAAATGATGTGTATCACAATGTGTATCTATCTAGGGTTTGCGAAGAGAAGTGGATGAAGGCTTATTAAAAGAGAATGGGAATTTTAAAATCCGTCACCTCAGGAATCCAGGCTCACCTACTAAGCAAGTCCTTCTTTGTGCACAAGGCACTTTTAAAATTCTGAATAGCTTTATTAAGCTATATAGCTTTTTCAAGCTACATAGCTAAATCATGAGATAGTGATGGACCTGCCCAATTTATCTCTGCATGATTATGAAGTCCATCGTTTTGTTCTTTAGATGTTTACCTTGGTGTCTCCCCCTTCAGGTGGGGGTTCTGGTGGTAGGGGCGGCTTCTCGTCGGCGGGGGGCTCCGGCGGTTTGGCTTCGCCTCCCGTGGGTAGCGGCGGTGCAGGCTGTACAAATGTCCCCCATTGTTGGCCACCTATCTGGTTCATCTGCTGCCATTGTAACATCTGCTGCTGGTAATTTGGATCTACTTGTCCATATATCGCATAACCCCCTTGGACGTTTCCCCAATTTGGGTACATTTTGATGGAAATTAACTTTTTTAGAGCACCGCTTCTACTTACTTACTCTCAAAGAAATGGCCGCACGGCGTGAGGAAATTAGTCAGTCGTTCGAAGAATGTGTCGATTGACTCTATTTGCTTACTATAAATGGGCTTAATCATGGAAAGCCTATTTAACATAAACACAAAAAAATTGTATATTTACAATTTAGTTTTTTTTAAAATTACCTCTCAGAAATGTGTCCCCCTTGAGAAAACTATTGCAAGTCGTCCGATTTTTTTTCCTAAAAAATAATGATAAATTTTAGAGAAATTAAAATTGGATACACAAAATAGAGTATACATATTTGTTTAAACCATATCATATCAATATTTTTTTTAGCAAATTGTTGTAAATAAGTACGCTTTGTGGACCTGGCATATATATCAGAATACAATACGAAAAAATGCTATGCATGTGTAAATTTTGGTCACTTTTTTTTTTTATTTCTATGAACGAAAACTTAAATCAATAGAATTTATTCTATAAAACGACATCTTAGAAAAAAGATTTGGTAAAACAAATGATATGCTGACAGATTACTTTTCACTTTATAAGCTCCAGACCCTGAATACGGAACATTTTCCATAAAAATCATATTTTGTTATACATGTAGTTTTCTGCTTAGGTCTGTCAACAATGTTGGACATCTTGTATAGCTTCTGTCTACGAAATTTAACTAGTTTTAGCAATGGGGAGGGTGACACTTGTCAATAAAAACAAAGACGATATGACCAATCATAATTAAGCTTGATAAATTATGTATCGGGATAGTAATTTATAACAATCAAATCGCTTACATTTTATTTCAAGATTTTCCTGCAATGTATTTAATGTTACTTTATAGGCGTCGGAACCGGGGAGGGGGAGCTGGGGGTGGGGCTTTTTTGCAAACTTAGACATAACCATAAGGATAACCTTTTTTTGGCTTGTCAAGATTTTTGATAAGTCTAGCCCCCCCCCCCCCCCACCACCACTTTGAATTTGCTTCCAACGCCACTGCTTTGACAATACGAATGGGTAGCTTGTAGAGGTCAAAAGCTATGAATAAACTATAATTAATTAAAAGGATACACTGAATCAAAATTCAAATGTTAGAATTAATTTATTTTGTTCATTTGCATTCATTCTCCCATTTGCGGGCTTCAGCTTCCTATCAACTATACAGCACATGTCTTATTCTCTTTTGAGAAGTGGACAGGCATAGCCTTCGGAATGCTATGCCTGTCTACTTCTGTGTAATCTAGGGAAATATTTATATTATGCAAACAAGCATCGAACTCTTTTCTTAATGTGAATATTCAAAATTGATCAAGTACACTTTGTACGTCGCTAATTTACTGTATTTAATATGTATGTTTCTGGTTTATTCACCAATCAATGGCCCTCAGGGGGCATATACATTTTTAAAAAATCATATTGTAACAAATAATGAATGAAATAATAGCCTAGAAATGTCACATTACAAACAACCATATGCAAAATGATTCACCAATACAATGAAATATATGCGTAAGATATACACACTTAACTATGCGAGATAATGCATGATAATGCAGCTATAAAGAAACAAGGCGGCCTGAAAACAGAGAGCACCAAGGGACAGTGCCTGCACAGACTGGCATACTTGTACTCAAAGTGTTCAAGCCAGTATGCTTATACATAACATAATATAACATAACTTTAACCCCCCTCCCCCCCCCCCAAAAAAAATAAATAAATACGGTGTAAATCAGATGTGGATATTTGATTAAGAATTCCAAGGAACTTTTAGAAAACCTGAAATCCCTAAATTTTACCAAAATCAATAGCATCAAAACTTACGACTTTTCTACACTTTATACAACCATCCCCCACGATAAATTAAAGTCCCGTCTTTTTGACATCATTGATAACTGCTTTTTTAATAAAAATGGATCACGTAAATTTTCTTACCTTGTCATCGCGGTCATTTGCAAAACTATTTTGTTAAAAGCCATTCGGATTGTGCATACAGGTACTCTGAAGTTGACATTAAAAAGATGCTTGAGTTTCTGATAGACAACATATATGTAGTTTTTGGAAATTAGGTCTTCCAATCTCTTGGAATTCTCATGGATATCAATTGTGCAGCATTGTTAGCAGACCTATTTTTGTATTCATATGAAGCAGAATTTATTCAAAAACCTGTACGTGAAAAAAATAAATCACTCGCTGTAGCCTTCAACTCAACATTCAGGTATATCGACGACATATTATCAATTAACAATTGTTACTTCCATACTTACGTCGATTCGATATATCCCAGTGAACTTGAAATAAAAGATACCACATAGTCTGCGTCATCTGTTTCATATTTGGATATTTTACTGGAAATGGACATTGATGGTAACCTAACAACAAAACTATATGATAAACGTGATGACTTCAATTTTTCTATAGTCAACTTTCCTTACTTATGTAGCAATATATCTTCATCACCTGCATATGGTGTTTTTGTCTCTCAGTTAATTCGATATGCAAAGGCATGTCCTTCGTATGAACAGTTTCTAAGGCGAGGCAAGCTACTGACAAACAAGCTGATAAAACAGGACTATCAACAGGCTCGTTTGAAGTCATCTTTTCGTAAGTTCTATGGTCAATACAACGACCTTGTCAGCAAATACAATCTTCCACTGGGTCGCATGCTGACTGACGTTTTTCATATTAATTGTTTGACCATAATTAATCACCTAATTGTCTACGGACTTTTCCGGGGTTTTTTCCTGATTACGACAAAGAGCACACGGCGGGTGTGACCGGTCAGCAGAGGATGCTCACTCCTCCATGGCACCTGATCCTACCTCTAATTTTTTTCTAAGAGGTCCGTGTTTGCTCTGCTCCTGTTTTGTAATTTTCTTTTGGACTTTTGAATTTGAACACTGTTCGTTATCACCACATGTCATATATCTATAAATATAAAAATTATACTCCACTTTTAAGAATAATTTACTGAGTGGTACAAGTAATTGTATATCTTCATTCGTCATAAGCCAGTGTAATTTTTTGTCATTGTCCATGCACAGGGTATCTCTTAATGCCTTATTATGATGACATGAAAATAAAAAGTGTTTTTCATCATCAACTGATTTGACATTACATCTATTGAAGTATCTTTCTTGTTGAGGAATGCATTGATATCGTCCTCTTTCAATAAGTCTAAGAGCGGAAATGCGAAAACGTGTTAAACTTCTCCTCTGCTCAAAATTTTTAAGTAATCTAAGGTAGTTCTCTTGGCCAAAATTTTGCTTAAAAGTGCTGTAGCAACTTAGTGTTTTGTCAGCATGTACAATGAGTAGATAATTCCATTCTGTAATATAGTATTTAAATATACAGTCTCTAAGTGTCCTTTTGAATTTTTGAATAGTTACTGACAGTAAATTTTTAATGCCATCAATGCTGTTAGTTAAAAATTGAATTGATCCATACCAGGAGAGAATATTGATATGTATATATACACATTGTCCACATGTATAACCTATGAGATTTATTTGTCTCTTGGAATAAAGACCTTGAACTTCTCAAGAGAAAATAATGTATAGGTCTCAAATTGGGGTTGTAACTATGCATACCCGAGATCCTGGTTAATCGGTGCATTTTCATCCTAAAATTCATTTTTCTTTTTACATAATCGCGTTTCTTAACTTTGATCATTTCTATCTCTCATTCATACGCACTAACGTTTATTAAAGAAGAATTTTTATGGCATCCGAGAAACAACTCCATGCTTTTCTTTCCAATTACAGCGAGTCACAACAGAAGACTGTGAACATAAGAAAGGGTGAATATACTGAGCAGTGTTCCTCAAGGGACAAAAATACGGTGCGTGTGTGTTTGTGGGAGGGGGTGTAAGGGTTTTCATTTAAGCAATGAATGCTTATTTTTGGATGTCGTCGGTCCTGTAACACACCAAGCGGTGCAGACAAATTATTATACCGCGCTAACGAATATTTATATTCATACTGATGTCTATTTTTATGAAATATATGTGTATTGTCGCCGTAAAGCCATTATATATACGCTCTCAGTCAGGGATATGAAACACACATGGAACAGCCATATTAACATGTTATTTAGTTCACTTCCGCGACTAAAAATATAGTGCCAGAAACTTTGTAGAGAAAAATCTTTTTTATGAAGGAGTAGATATAATTTAATGATTATTTTTCAAAAGAACATATCAAATTGGTTATGTAAGATTGAACGTTTTATTTACTCTTACAAACATAAATATACTCAAAACACATGAAGACGCTTATATTTGTGCACATGGCGCATGAATTATCAAAGTGTATTCATAGGAAATTGAACGTCGCAGATTTTCAATGCAAACATAAGGGGAAATATACAGTGAATGTAAATACAGTAAAATACACAAATTCATTCTTTATTATTTGATTGATTGATTCCTAGCTCTCTGATTGGCTGATATCCAAATCTAGAAAGAAAATAAAACGAAGTACAATCTCGGGTAGCTAAATCATCGCATTGACCTCAAAACAGCAATAATTGTATATCATTATAGGATTGATTAATTCCTAACTGTCTGATATCCAACAATCTAGAAAAAATAAAACATTATATTCACCTGCACGTGACCTAGGAGGTCAACATAGCATTTGATTTTCTCTACATTGAACGAAAAATAGAGATCGTCCAATGAAATATCGCGTTTCTCAATTTGTTCGACTATCGCTTTCGCTTGATAACACTCAATTTGATATGTCTGTATCAATTCGTCGCTGAATCATATAACAAAGCAATTATTGTTGTTTTTTCGATCAATACGACGATTTAACTACCCTCGATTCAGCTCGCCCTCGGCTCGGTGCATATTGCACTTCTCGGGTAGCTAAATTATCGTATTGACCTCAAAACAGCAATAATTGTTTAATATTTTTGGATAAATGCCATTTTGTGGATTACGTGACCCTGAACTAGGTAGATGACCGGGGTCAGGGTCATGACACAGTAGCCTTTAATTGTGTCAAGATTTATTGTTTCTTCATTAAAAATTCATCAATTTACGCAAAAGTGGGGGGTTGTCAAAATGATGAGAAATCATTGATTTTCTATATATTAATTTAAATAAATTGTTCTAATCAATTAGGATTTTGGTTAAAGATTAAAAGAGTTGATCGACTATGTGACCTTATTTAAATCTCCATTGTCATAATACACGGATTTTGGTAACAAGTACGCATGTCCTCAAGATAAAGAGAATCAACACACCGTAATCAAATTACACCTCTCCGTAACATAAAGAATAGCCAGACAGAATACAAACCCACTAGATAATATTTCAGATATGTTAGATACGCGCAATAATATTTTTTTATATATCAGTACACGTGCACTACTTTTGTGAATACGATGATAAATGTACATGTATTTGTATCTTTTTAGACTGGATGTTATACATTATTAAGATATTCGAGCGTATTCAAATCACTTATCATAAATTAGAAATTGAAAACAAATTCTTTTATAAATTTTTCATATTACATCAACATACATTATCGTAAACCCTCCAAAAAATTGCTTGCTAAGGCGATTTAGCAATTCTTAATTCTTGTTGTCCCCTGAATGCAAATCCTCGCTGAACGTTTTCAGTATTACGAATTTTATTATGTATTTAAAAAACCGTTATCTTAAGTTCAGACGCGACCTATCTTCCGTTATTTTCTAATTTTTCCACTACGTAATTCCAAAATCATATTTTATTGTTATATGATATTTTCGAATTTGGATATATATTTTCAATTGAAAACATATACTTTGACTCTATTAATAAGCATTTAATTGCATTTTGCATGCTATTAAAAGAAAAATTCAAAACGTTCTTTCTACAAAAATAGTCTGGTAATGCACCCTAAATTTTGGGACATGAGCATGCAGGTTTAAATACAAATAAAGAAGAAATAATATATCAACAAAAAAATTATCTGAAACCGAGGAACGTCGCGTGTGTCCTTAATGCATAGACAACCCCCTCCCCTTGTTTGGTCTTGCATTCATATAACCGGGTTTTTTTTTCAGCAAATATTCCAATTCTGCTGACCCAGGATACGCTCTGTATTGTCATGGTGTAATCTCTGAACTTACCGGGTGGAGTTAAAATAAAATTTATAACATGACAACCAGTTGTCATGCAATATTTACTGCCACCCGGTAAATACAAAATTTACGACATGACAGCATGAACAACTTGTTCTAGTTAAAACGTTGCAAGATTAGGAATGTTTGGGTTCGTATATTACAACACTTGTTTACCTTCAATCAGTATCAACTGATATTCAGATCTTTCATCGATCATATAATGTAAGCCAAAACACTATAATGAGAAGGAAAAAAATCTTAATTGAAAAAAAAACACCGTTGTGAAGTCAAAACAAAATGAACTTTAATTGCATTGAATCCATTGTATGATGATTTGTCGTCTGTTTTAAATAAAATCAACAATTCATAATACATAAAAATATAAAACCACAAGAGATTCGTGTGAAAAAAGGACAAATGAATGAAATATCATATTCACCAACAGTAAAAATGTAACAACAAAATGTAAATTTGATTCTTCTTTGACATTGACATTCGATTCGATTGTTCGACTGTTAATTACTTAACAAAACACTATTGTCAACTCGTCTTGCCTGAGCCTCTTTTTAAGAGTTTTTCCTTACACTTCCGGAATAAAACTTTTAAATTTCCCGTATTGCCTTGTGGGCCAATGAGCCCAACAAGCAGCGTAAAAAGTCCTAACGAAAATATCAGAGAAAATCCGATTGTACAGAACATGAACACACCAAACTGCATGAAGAACTGAATTTCTGCCGCGAACATAAAGAGAGATGCTCCGAGTGTAGTACAAGCACCCGAGAAGACCGAAGGCCCCATCTCCTCTAACATGTCACGTGTTCGACTGTATCTGTCCGTGTGAAGTGACAACGTGTATCCCTCCGCCAAGTGCACAACATAGTCCACGGCGAGCCCAACAACTAAGCACATGTTTAATGACGTCAACAGCTGAAGAGACAAAACAAGCCATATAAAAGATGAACAAAGATGTGTACACAAACAATAAGATCAGTAACATGACGTTTGCAAACATTACTTGTTAGAGCCATTTTTGTAACAAGAGAATGGACTTCAAGGTAGTTGTGTCAAACAGCAATGTGACGTATTTCAATTTCATTGTGGGCCTTTCAGTCAGAGCTCATTGAATCCAGTTTGGCCAACATAATCTGTACATATTTTGCTTGGGACCAGCGTCATGATGCAAGAAGTAAACTATTACATCAAATCGAAAGTCCACGGTAACTTGAAAATGGCTCAAACTACTACATGTATATAAGACTTCTAACTTGGCTCCATTTATGTGAAGTAGAGCTTACCCCGAGCTTCCAGCCGGCCAGAGGAATAACCCCAATGACACAGACGGTGGTGCAGCAGATGGACAGTGTGGCCAGAAAGCCGATCAGGACGTTCATGGTGGACAGGGACAGGATGGGAAAAGCCAGCCCCACCCCAATCAGGATCCCCAGTAGTGCGTTGTCAGCAAGACTCTGCAACGGCACAGCAAATTAATTACAAATTAAGAGGCAAAGAAATACATACAAGGTCAAAGAGCAGGAAATTTAGTATTTGAAATAAGGCAGTTCTCTTCAAGAAAGAGTTTAAAATATGTGTACAAAATAAAAATGAGCCTCTACCCTGACAAAATTAGAACAAGAGAAAAAATATTGCAAATAAAGCAAGACTAAAAGACCAGATTAATAAATACGATACCATATAAATATGTTTAAAGTCCTATAACTAAAGCAAGACTACATTAAGAGTTCTTCAAGGGCCAGTATCACAGCAACTTATGACCTGTAGGTGATGACTGACCTTCAGGACGTAGAACCAGTGCCAGGAGTCACGTGTCAGCTGGAAGCCATTGTTTACTCCGGCAGGCATCATGGACATCTAAAGACAACAAATCCATTTTTGTTATATAGCAGTAATGATAAATATAAAGACTCCCACTAATGTCGTGCAAACATTTTTGTAATGATGTACGGATAAGACCTCTGCAAAAGCCAACCAACGCATGGGTTCAGAAAAAAATCCCGTCACAAAGCACGCGGTTGCGCTAACACAACTTTACACAACACGCCATCACGCTAACACAACTTTACAGAACACGCCATCACGCTAACACAACTTTACACAACACGCCATCGCGCTAACACAACTTTACACAACACGCCATCGCGCTAACACAACTTTACACAACACGCCATCGCGCTAACACAACTTTACACAACACGCCATCGCGCTAACACAACTTTGATGTGTTAGCGTGGTGACGTGTTGTGTAAAGGTGCGTTGTGTAAAGGTGCGTTGTGTGAGGGTGTTTTAGTGCTTGTTTTGTCAAGCAGTGTCTGCATATAGGCGTGTTGTGTGACAGCGCGACAGCGTGCTGTGTTGTATTGAGTAGTGTTGTATCGTGTTGTGTTGTGGTGTGTTGTGTGAAGTTGTGTTTTGTTGTGTGAGGTTGCGCAATGGTGTTTTGTGTGCAGTTCGACAGAGAGGTACCTTTTTTTCTAGTTTTTGCCAATGGCCAACCCTAGCACCATAAATATGACTTTAAAAACATACCGCTGCAAATGCTTTTCACCATGGGCGACATTTAAAACATTACAACGACGCTGACCAGACTTGATGGGAGTGAACACAATCCTCTGAGATGTTAACAACACAATCAATCAATCGACCCGCGGATACCTACCCTGTTCTTGACCAGCTCCTCCCACTGCTGCACGATGGGGATCCCCTTGGAGTAGCCCGTGGTCCGGCGGTTGATGGTCGTGTTCACACTGACAGCCAGGTACTTCAGCTTGTTTCCGTAAAATATCGCTAGACAAAGGGACGAACGACACCGTTTAAAATCGAGTTATTAAAGACTGAAACCGACGACATATTTCTAAATTAATATCGTAAATAAATAGCAACTAAGCTCTGATCTGTACATAGTAAATAAACTTTATAGCTATATGAATTTAACTGACAATTGATTCATATTTCATGGAATTTGTAGGGGCTTTTTTTGTAAATGCATTTAGTCACTACATAGTTCTAGAATGACTACTTCACTCACAGCTGTCAGTTTTCAGGGCTGTACTGTATGTGGAGTTTTCTTCCCCAAACAGATTGTTGTACATTCCGTAGTCTGCAGTGAAATTCCCCGAATAACCATTGTACATCCAATACTGCATAGGTATCTGTCAATGACGTCATCAGAATTCAAACTAAGTCTCCCAACATTAATGAATTTACACGTCCTCATTGCTTACATACTTACACTGGTCATTCAGTATAATCGTAAATAAGGTGAATTATAAAAAAATATTCAACCTTTTTTTTTTCAAGCACAATAGAAGAACAGTTCTGATTTATATTCAAATTAGAAGTACACTTACAGACAGGAAGTGAGGGTATGTGGAGAAACCGGAAGTGTCGTAGAGTGATGTCTGTGCATTCATGAAGGCGAGTGTCTTAGTGGAGTCCCAGGGGAGGGACAAATCCAGTCCACCGATAGACAGAGACTGAAAATAAACCAGGTCATTTAAGTATAAAAAAGTAGAAGTCTTAGTGGAGTCCCAGGGGTGGGCAGTTTCAGTCCCCTTATCGACAGAGACTAAAAATAAACAATGTAAGTATTCAAAATAATACCAATCCTCAAAGAACTCGTGAGACCAATTGTTATCGAATGTAAGCTTTTGTTAGAGAACTAAGTATATATCACAGGATAATTGTCACTGTAATTGATCTTCAGTGGGGACAGACATAACCATAGAGGTTTTGATACAAGTTAAAACGAAATAAAATGTAATTGGAAAGTGCTTGGAAGATATTGTCACGTGACAACTTATATCAAACAGTCACAATGTTATAGTGAAGGAAGAAGTTGTTTAAGATCGTGTAACATTTATATGTATGATATCATCAATATAACCAGAAACAATATCACAGAACACGTGACATCAACTGTCAACACAAAACTGACTGGAAGAGTCAAACAGATACTGACATACTGTCATAGAACGTGACATACAGTGAACCCGACTGTCAACAACAGACAGCAACTAAAATCACTGTCAACAAAGAGCGACTAAAAGACATCGCAGACATCGCAGTACTGATAAAGTCAAAGCATTTGTGATGTCACTACATGACCCCAAAAACTGCCAACACTTCTGTATTGTAACGTCTTCAAAACATGACCCATACTGTCACTAATCGGCAGTAAAGGAAGGGCAGTGTTTTTGTTCACTGACATCAATTTTTAGTATTTGTCAGCGGGTGAAAGCATTAATTTACCATTTAAAACATCAAACTGCCACCAAACGAAATCATAGGAAACACTGTCATGTTACAAATCTTGTCAGTAGATGACGTCACTTGTAGAGTGAGTGATGTGCCATTTTAAATAAAATTGAATAAATCGTCATCTATATTGCATGGCATACCTTGTAATTTATTTAAGTATTTTATTTTTTTAGATGAAGATTAATAAAGTCAAAACTTAATTAATTTGCATGTAATTTGAATTTACCTTATTTAAGAAAGCAAAAGCAAGTGCTATTTCTAAACACGTCGTTGGTTTTGAAGATGTTTCCTGGTATAAAAAGCACAGTCCTTGTTTTAAATATAGACAGTTTCAATAATATGCACTCCTTAATGCGATATAATAATTTCATAATCCGACAAAAACTCCTTTCTTTCGTGTATAAAGTCCTTAAATAATCGTGATCTGTAATATCCTGTATTTTTACTTTACAACAAACAGTTTTCTGACAGCGGAATATTGATTTTCCTTTCATTAGCTTGTTACTGACATCATTGTCTGAGCTCTGAGGGATAACAGCAATAATTTATTACACCAAGTACTAGTATTCATTTCCTGCTGTTTCTAAGGCTACCAAAAATTCAAGACAAAAACCATACACGGTTGTCATTATAAAATTTTTTGATATCCTTTGTGTATTCGATCAATGGGATAAAGAAAAATTCCAAATCACCCCTACCTTTAGATAAGTTTCCAGATCTCTTGTGAAACAAGCCACTTCCGGATTTCCGGACGTGTCCGTTCTAATGTTGTATTTATTAATGTCGGATGACGTCATATTGTAGAAAAAATCACAGAAATCCTGTAAATTAGAATTAAACGAAATGAATAAACAGATGCATGATAATGATAACGTGATTTTTTTTAACCTGATAGGAGACTGTAGCATACCTTTAAAGCCTGTTGATTGGCCACGGGGTTGGGGTCGAATGAGGCGTCGTACATCTGGGTTCCCCGACAGTCAATGGAGGAGAAATGGCAGTCCCCGCGGTCTTTGAGGGAAAGTCCCCAAACAATGTAGACCGTCAGCAAGTTGTCGTCCACGTTCTGTACAAAGGAGTAGAGCTCTTTGTCCATGGCCTGGGTGTAGAAATGGGACTTCTTGTAGATCTGGAGCTGTAAAAGACAACGGTAACTGTCGGACGGGGAGTCGAAAGAAACACGACAGAACCGTGTTATATTGCAGGACAAAGCGGCAGATTACCATACTACCTACCTGCTCATTGTCTGGCTCCAGGGTGGAGGCTGAGTAAGCGAAGACACCCACGATGATCGCAAAGATCGGGAGAGCCACACAGCGCGTGATTTTGTGGGTGACAAACCGACAGTAGTAGTCCCTGAAGAAAACGACCAATTTCTTCTGTTTCTTTTTGTACAATGCCTTTATCATCATTGCATCTTTGTCGTGTTTATCATTGCTATGGGCTGATTTAGGTTTACCGTTTGCAATGACATTGCCGTTTGCAATATTACCATTTGCACTCCCATTTGACATGCTAGGTTTGCCATTGCTTTTATGTCCATTGGAATGTCCATTCATAACGATGGATTTTTCTTTGACGTTTGGAATTGGTACACCATTAACCGTGATGTTGACAACGGGATATTCCTCTGTGGGACACTTTTTTTCATCCACGGTCATTTCTACTTCCGTAATGACGTACACTTCATTCGAATTTCCCTTGATTTCATTCTCTGGAGGATTTTCCTTTTTCTTGCATTTTCGGCAACATGGACAGGTCCATTGTTCGTATTTAAGGTGATAAACAGTTACCACAGTAGGAAAGAATATTATCACAGACAAATAATTATAAATCACGAGGAGTCCCGAAAACACGCCGAACGAACGCGTTGCTAGGAGGGGTGATATGGCACTTGAGAAAAACGCTACTGATGTAGTCAGTGACGTAATCAACATGCTGAGGACAGACTTAGAATAAGTGTCTGAGAGACGATGCGCCAGACTGGGATAGGTAGAAAACCCTGTCAGTCTCCAGTTATCATAAAACACAAACAAGTCGTCTGCACCGATTCCGAGAATAATGAAAATGGACAAAATGTGAAAGAAACCAAAATATTGGAAGTTAATGATACCCGTGTAAATGATGTTCGTCCCTAGAAAGCTCAGTAGAATACTGATGATGGCCCACCCAGCGATCCAAAAGGACCTGGTGTGAAACAGCATGAAGCAGAAGATGAAGAGCATGCTTCCCACGGCGCACAACATGTCCATGATGGCTTGTCGTAGAACGTCAGACAGCCACAAGTTTAGGGAGTGAAAATAAAATTTAAAATCATCCGTAGAATCATCAACATATTTTTCCAAGATTGTCTTGACTATCTTTAGATGAACCAGAGTCTCAGTTCTCCATGTTTTTAAAGCACATTTTGTAGTGCCTGAAATAGAACACCCAACTGCCATAATGGAACGGGTAAGCGTTCCATGAGCATGGGTCGTAGATAAACTGTATCCTTTCGGAAGAAAGAATAGAAAGTCAGACTTTGTATCATTGTTTGTGAAAGCTTCATACAGAACCCCCGGTATGTTGTTAAAATTAGGGTCATCCAATGTAGCACTGATGTGTTTATAAGTCCCATCAAAATAACGCAAAATGGACTGAAAAGGTTTACACGCAAGAGAAGAATTATACGTCATACAAATAGGTGAAAAAGAGGCTGAGCTCGCGAGATCATTCTCTATCGTCTGCATCCTCTGTAGATTTGTTTTGGTGAAGATGTTTCCCCCGTCTGTGTCGTAATAAAGGTCTACTGATGAGTAGACAGAATAGAGCCCCCTCTCGTACGTCACGAAGCCTTGGTTACTCAGGGTCCTCTTAAATCGGTTGTCGTAATCATTTCTATCCCGCCAGGCGAAGTCTCGGAGTCTGTACGGGATGTCGTAAAGCTCCATCGGAAGTTTCTCAAAGTTTGTAGGAAAGAGGTTGAACCCTGACCCCAAGAGAATCCCGGAGATAATCATCATGGCGAAGTGGCAGAGCAGTGTGATCACTGGAAGAGAAATAAGGTAAAGACTGAGACTATGGATATGGTTACTAGTATCAGTAATTACGGTTTGTAGTGCCATCTGCAACGGGCCCAAAACTTTCTTATATATGATGATGATTATATCAAATTGAATATGCATGTCATAATTAAGTTTACTATATAGTATCCAACGAATAACAGTAGACAAGTCGGAACTGTCTTTCCAATGTCAATAACAAGAAGGATGAAATTTAAAACTCTAAACATATCATAGAACTGTATCTTGCAATTTTAAAACTTGAGTGAGTGTAACCCCCTCATCACCCAATATCATGTCATTGAGATAGAAATGAAGCTTCTACTAAACAATGCACTTTTGCAGAAACTGTAATAGATCTTGTCTGATACACGAGGTGGTATTGTGTACAATTTTTAGTACTTGTCATCCTATGACATTGTCCATTTAAAAAGTAAAATATAGATTAACCTGGAATTTGAATAAAATTACAAACCATTCCGAGGAATTTTTTGTTTTCTAATCTCCTTACAACACTATGAGACCGGCGTTGATATTGCATTGGATAATATTTAAAGTTTAGGTTCGTTTTAAACTGGCATGTAACTAGACCTTAGTCCATATGAACGCTAAGTTTTGTCTTTTTGAGGACAACCATCCATGAGACCCCAATACCGTCAAAGATATAGATCAATCGGGTCAACAGCGACACATCTATATGTTTATAAATAATTCTTCCAAAAACAGGAAAACAAATCAAACTAATTGCAAACGTCTCCTATTCATCAAAAAATGAAAGAAGGAAATTAGCCTTTCACGGGACCAATTAATAATAAATACAACATGTTAAAACGAAACTCAAGAATAATACAGCTTACCGAAACACTTGATGGGATGGTTGGCCACAATTCTACAATAAAAGAACGGCTTCTTTTCCCGCCGGGCTCTATCTAGGTCAGTAGTACTCCCCATAGTGGATTCCCTGCTGGGGGATACCTTGGATGGACAGTTGTCCCGTCCCGGGGATTCCGTTGTCATGGTGGATGGTCCGACTAGGGGTGGCTCCCTATTCCATTGTACCTTGTCCCTGAACGAGGCGCTGTGGAAACAGAGGGCTTCGACACAGACTCTAAGACTTCCTCTTCCAGTAGAAGCTACAAGTTTCTGATAGTGCGCACCACGGATGGAGTTGTTATATACCCGATACAAGTACACCTGTACCCGCGAGTCGTTGCATTGGTGGCTTTTAAAACACACAGAACGTTTTGTAGTTTAAAATCGGTTTAGTGGTTTCATGGTCGAAGAATTTCACACATTTAACCTCAGTCTTAGCTACACAATGCATTTAACTGTTACGCTTGCCAAAAGTAGATAATTGATTGGTAATCCAACAGACTGTATCATGTAGATTTACATAGATTGGATGAGTATATATATTCCTTTTCTATGATAGACACCAGTGTCACTAGAACAGAATTGCTGCAGCGGTTTGTACCTGTTGTAAGTAATCAATAATCCATCTCGTTAGTAGGCCCGTTAAAGGACTCGATAATGAGGCGGAGACTGCTACAGAGTAGATAACAAGTCGGTCATAACCAGTACTGAGTAATGCTCATCCAATTACAGACGAAAGCTACGTCTAAGACGTCAAACCATTCCTGTCTCGTCATAGTTTTCCTTCTCCTGAAAAACGTTCATGAATGATTGGTTTTTTTTTCTCTTAATTTTGCAAAAACTGTTTCCCGCATAATTTTACGCGAAAAGCGCAACTGACTGATGAAGTGAATTTAATGTTAATTTTTCTGACTTTTAAGAAAGACCGTTCATATCAGTTTTCTAGAATTCTTTCTCTTTCTACAGGTTATCAATATTTTATCAATATTTTTCTTTCATTGTTTTTGATATTAGAAAATATTTTAGAGCGAGTGTTCTTATATTTGAAAACCGCGACTTATTGCAGGTGAGATTATGATTCAAAAGAAATTTAGAGACATAGTTCTTCAGGAAGTATTCAAGTACATGTATTCAACTCGCACATGCCCCTCCCTTAATCAATTAATCCCCGAATAGGGAATTTAAATAATTTCTTTATTCTGTTTCAAATTAAACACAGTCTAAATTAAAGATAAGTAATGGTAATATAAAAAGAAACCAGTCAGCGATATGTTGTCTCTACCAAGCCCTCTTATATTCTTTGGTTTAGGAATGACAGGACTGACTTTTTGGATGTTTTGGATTTTACCCTTGTAAGACATCAGTGAAAGACAGCGCCTTTGATCGCGTCCATAGTGACAAGGATTTGTCATTCTCCAATCACTTCAAGATTACTAATCTCCGGAAGGAATAGAGCTTCTCCTTGTAATCTTGTTATCTCGAGATCTGAAATAGAAACTGATATTCTAATTGCTTCTTTTATTTATGTCCTTTTGGAATGATTTGGTTTTTTAATTATCTTTCCGATGTTCTGTAATGAATCCACAGACGTAGGAGCAGAACAGCGTTTATCAACCTAATAAAAACTGGTGATTAAAAAGCAACGAGAAAAATTACAATTTTTAATAAAGGGAAACACCTCGAGAACAGACTGAATTGCCTTTGGTTTTCCGTCTGAAATAGAATTTGATGGACTTATCAGGCCGTTCAATCTGCCCCTGCAGTGGTTGCCCGGGTGCTGCGTGACCTCGTTCCCAGGTCTCATTAGATGACGTCACACGGTGACCGGGTGCATGTCACCCCTAGGCCCCGCTATCAGGCCTCACTCATCGGTCCTCGGTGCAGCCCCGGAAAAAAATCCGGCATGTTTATTGAGAAAGCAGGTCTTTATCTGAGTGGAAGTGAAGACACGAGGTGACGTAGTTCAGGTGTGCGTCGTTAGACGGCATTCATTATGATATGCTAATGTTCTAGTGCATCGCACCTTGCAACAGCTGATTTCAAATTTTAACCTACTCAACAAAGTTTCAAACCTTTGTGTTGAAAAAAGGTTTTTGTCAGGTATACAAAGCATTCAGGGTTTCATGGGTACACGGGGAAGAAATTGCATTAAATAGCTGTCAACGCTGTATTTTGTTTGTTTATTGATTAAAACAAGATACAGATTATTTTCTAGTTCGAAAAATACGAGTACCTTGGTATCTAATAAGTAACCTCAGAATTGATTAGCATTATAAAAATTTGATCAGGTTTGAAATAACCGTCATTCAGTGAAAAATAAAATTGAAACATTGAATAAAAGACATTTATTCCAAGACCATAGTAGGAAGCAGGGAACGTTAATGGGGAGGGGGGGGGGGGGGTGCTAGTTTTGCAAGCGTGGAAAACGACATTTTCCAATCATTCAGAATTTTCATTGCCCCAGCAAGTTTTGTGTTTTCATTTTACATATTTTGTCGGAGGGGAGAGGGCAATATCAAAATCGCTAATTTCATGTTGTAAATTTTGAATTTACTGGGTGGGTGTAAATACAAAATTTTCAACAAGTCAACTATGCCTTCAACATGCTATGCCTCTCTAACTTTCAATTCCGTCGTGTAAAGGTGATTTTTTTTTTTACCAATGAAAAACGAAAGACTTTTCCTTACTGTTTTTTTCACACCTTCGTTTAAGTTTTGCGTGTAGTACATGTAAACATTTTTTTTTACTGTTTAGGTCAGACGACACGTTCCTCGAGCATTTTTTTTTTTATATCTCCTCGTAATAAAGAGTTCCAATAAAAATAGTCCGGATTTTCACCAACATTACTATTATTCATTATCATTTTTTAAAATGATTAGAATTTTAAAAATATATATACATATGCCAAATATTTTATATCAGCAATTCAAGTGTATTTTAAATAAGATTATATAGGAAATTGCATACTCTAGTATCTTGCAAAAATGCCTGGTAAGGTACCCTAATTTTTTGCAAGAAAGCTTGTCAAAGTAGTAGTAAATCAATAACGAATTCCTGGAAAAAGTTATATAAATTTGAGGAATATGTCGTCTGACCTTAATAAACCAATGTTTATTTACATGCCTCACCTCCATCTGTACAGTTTCCAGACTACAGGTGTACTGCAGTTTTCCGAATCTACGCAAAACGACGCAATGTCTTACAGTATACTCAAATAAACCGGGCGTGTTTAAGGACTCTGATAGTCAACAAATTAACCATCAGATCTACCTTAAATTTTCAAAATATTTTTCTTTAGCTATAAACTATGGCTTTTTAGTTTTAAATTATAAATTAGTAAAGAAAATTACATAGATATTATAGATATTAACTTTAAAATTTGAGTGTTTTCCTATATCTTGAATTGATATATATATATTGAACCCGGGTTCAAAATATCGCTGCGATATATTGAACACCCCACCACCCACCCACCCCCATAAAATATTGAACCCCGGGTTCAATATATTATGGCCGCGATATTTTGAACCCCTCTGCTTTTCAATTGCCATTGGAGAGGGGGTTCAAAATATTATGGCCTCGATATATTGAACCCCCTCCTACTTTCAATTCCAATAGGAGAGGGGGTTCAAATTATTATGGCCGCGATATATTGAACCCCACTCCTACTTCCGATTCCAATTGGAGAGGGGATTCAAACTATTATGGCAGGAATATATTGACCCCCTTCTTATTTTGATTGCTATTGGAAAGGGGGTTCAAAATATTATGGTCGCGATGTATTGAACCCCCTCTTATTTTGATTACAATTGGAAAGGGGGTTAAAAATATTATTTCCGCGATATATTGAACCCCCCTCATATTTCCAATTCCAATTGGAGAGGGGGTTCAAAATATTATGGCCGCGATATATTGAACCCCCCACTTATTTTGATTGCTATTGGAAAGAGGGTTCAAAATATTATGGCTGCGATATATTGAACCCCCCTTCAATTGCTAATTCCGATTTGAGAAGGGGTTCAAATGTTTATGGCTGCGATATATTGAACCTCCTCTTATTTTGAATACTATTGGAAAGGGGGTTCAACATATTATGGCTGCGATAAATTGAGCCCCCTCTACTACTTCTAAATCCAAGGGAAAAGGGGGTTCAAAATATTATGGCCGCGATATATTGAACCCCCTTCTAATTTTGACTGCTATTGGAAAGGGGGTTCAAAATATTATGGTAGCAATAAAGTGAACCCCCCTCCCTCTTATTTTGATTGCTATTAGAAAGGGGGTTGAAAAAATATGACCGCAATACATTGACCCCCCCTCCCTCGTATTTCCAATTCCAATGGGAGAGGGGGTTCAAAATATTATGGCCGCGATATATTGAACCCCCTCTTATTTCCAATTCAAATTGGAGAGGGGGTTCAGAATATTATGGCTGCGATATATTGAACCCCCTCTTATTTTGATTGCTATTGGGAAGGGGGTTCAAAATATTATGATATATTGAACCCCCCTTCCATTGCTCATTCCGATTTGAGAAGGGGTTCAAATTTTTATGGCCGCGATATATTGAACCTCCTCTTATTTTGATTGCTATTGGAAAGGGGGTTCAAAATATTATATATTGAACCCCCCTCCTAGTTCCAATTTCAATGGGAGAGGGGGTTAAAAATATTATGGCCGCGATATATGAACCTTCCTCCTACTTCCAATTCCAAGGGGAAAGGGGGTTCAATATATTATGGCCGCGATATATTGAACCCACCCTCCTACTTCCAATTCCAAGGGGAAAGGGGGTTCAAAATATTATGGCCGCGATATATTGAACCCCCCTCCTACTTCCAATTCCAATGGGAGAGGAGATTCAAAATATAATGGCCGCGATATATTGAATCCCCACTTATTTTGATTACTATTGGAAAGGGGGTTAAAAATATTACGGCCGCAAAATATTGAAACCCCCTCCTAATTCCAATTCCAAGGGGAGAGGGGGTTCAAAATAATTTGGCCGCAATATATTGAACCCCCTCCTAATTCCAATCCAAGGGGAAAGGGGGTTTAAAATATTTTGGCGGCAGTATATTGAACCCCCCTCCTCATTCCAATTCCAAGGGGAAAGGGGGTTCAAAATATTTTGGCCACAGTATGTTGAACCCCCTCCTATTTCCAATTCCAATTAGAGAGGGGGTTAAAAATATTATGGCCGCGATATATTGAACCCCCTCTTATTTTGATTGCTATTGGGAAGGGGGTTCAAAATATTATGGCTGCGATATATTGAACCCCCCTCCTATTTCCAATTCCAATTAGAGGGGGTTCAAAATGTCGCAGCCATAATATTTTGAATCCCCTCTCCAAAGAGCATTGGAAATAGCTGGGGGTTCAAAATATCTCAGCTATAATATTTTGAACCCGATATATGAACCTTCCTCCTACTTCCAATTCCAAGGGGAAAGGGGGTTCAATATATTATGGCCGCGATATATTGAACCCCCCCCCCCCCCTCCTACTTCCAATTCCAAGGGGAAAGGGGGTTCAAAATATTATTGCCGCGATATATTGAACCCCCCTCCTACTTCCAATTCCAATGGGAGAGGAGGTTCAAAATATAATGGCCGCGATATATTGAAGCCCCACTTATTTTGATTACTATTGGAAAGGGGGTTAAAAATATTATGGCTGCGATATATTGAAACCCCCTCCTACTTCCAATTCCAATGGGAGAGGAGGTTCAAAATATTATGGCCGCGATATATTGAACCCCCCCTCCTACTTCCAATTCCAAGAGGAAAGGGGGTTCAAAATATTATGGCCGCAATATATTGAACTCCCCTCCTAATTCCAATTCCAAGGGGAGAGGAGGTTTTAAAATATTATGGCCGCGATATATTGAACCCCCCTCCTACTTTCAATTCCAAGGTGAAAGGGGATTCAAAATATTACGGCCGCAAAATATCGAACCCCCCTCCTAATTCCAATTCCAAGGGGAGAGGGGGTTCAAAATGATTTGGCGGCAGTATATTGAACCCCCCTCCTCATTCCAATTCCAAGGGGAAAGGGGGTTCAAAATATTTTGGCCGCAGTATATTGAACCCCCCTCCTATTTCCAATTCCAATTAGAGAGGGGGTTAAAAATATTATGGCCGCGATATATTGAACCCCCTCTTATTTTGATTGCTATTGGGAAGGGGGTTCAAAATATTATGGCTGCGATATGTTGAACCCCCCTCCTATTTCCAATTCCAATTAGAGGGGGTTCAAAATGTCGCAGCCATAATATTTTGAATCCCCTCTCCAAAGAGCATTGGAAATAGCTGGGGGTTCAAAATATCTCAGCTATAATATTTTGAACCCCTCTCCAAAGGAAATTGGAAATAGGAGGGGGGTTCAAAAATCGCAGCAATAATATTTTGAACCCCTCTCCAAAACGCATTGGAAATGGGAAGGGGAGAGTGGCTTCAAAATATCGTAGCCATAATATTTTAAACCCCCTATCCAAAGGGCATTGGAAATAGGGGGGGGGGGGGGGTCAAGATATCGCAGCCATAATATTTTGAACTCCCCTTCAAAGGGCATTGGAAATAGGAGGTTCAAAATATCGCAGCCATAATATTTTGAACCCCTTTCCAAAGGGAATTGGAAATAGGACGGGGGTTCAAAATATGACAGCCATAGTTTTTTCAACCCCCTCTCCAAAGATCATTGGAAATAGGAGGGGGGTTCAAAATATCGCAGCCATAAAGTATTGAGCCCCCTCTCCAATAGGAATTAGAAATAGGAAGGGGGTTCAAAATATTGCGAGCAAAATATTTTGAACCCCCTCTCCAATAGGAATTGGAAATAGGAGGGGGGCGGGGTCAAAATATCGCGGCCATTATATTTTGAATCCCCTCTCCAATATGAATTGGGAATAGGAGGGGGTTCAAAATATCGACGCCATGATATTTTTAATTAAATATTAATTAAATATTTTTAACCGCCTCCTATTTCCAATTCATATTGGAGAGGGGGTTCAATATATTATGGCTGCGATATTTTGAACACCCATCCTATTTTCAATTTCTATTGGAGAGAGGGTTCAAAATATTATGGCCGCAATATTTTGAACCTCCCCCCCCTCCTATTTCCAATGCCCATTGGAGAGGGGGTTCAAAATAGTATGGCTGCAATGTTTTGAACCCCCATCCTATTTCCAATTTCTATTGGAGAGGGGGTTCAAAATATTATGGCTGCGATATTTTGAACCCCCCCCCCCCCCACTCCTATTTCCAATGCCCTTTTGAGAGGGGGTTCAAAATTTTATGGCTGCGATATTTTGAACCCCTAGAAAAATTGAAGTCATAAAGTTTTGTTGTTAGGTTACCATCAATGTCCATTTCCAGTAAAATATCCAACTATGAAACAGATGACGCAGACTCTGTGGTATCTTTTATTTCAAGTTCACTGGGATATATCGAGTCGACTTAAGTATGGAAATAACAATTGTTAATTGATAATACGTCGTCGATATACCTGAATGTTGAGTTGAAGGCCAGAGCGAGTGATTTATTTTGTTCACGTACAAGCTTTTGAATAAATTCTATATAATTCTATAAAATAATGAATACTAGTATCTTGAAAAATGATTCCACTAATCACTTTGAAAATGAATAGGGTTTGACTATTAATTTTTTTTTTTACAAATATACCAATATCACTCCAAAAGAACCTAAACAATTCCCTGGTGAACCCATCAAAGCCAGAGCTTTTAACATATATAATTTGTAGAGTTTTCAGAAACAATGTCGGAGATATTCCTCATGAGCTGAATGTACTTTTCTCCTTTATGTAAGGTTATAAAGAGCTACCTCTTTCAAAAATTGAACCTTTATTCAATAAATACATTAGAATATTGTATAATGACAGCTTATAATTAACACTCTTAATTAATTTTGCAATTTGGACACATGTCGATATTTATCTTGTTTTAAATATTGTTGACAATCTGATCGAGAATATTAGCATAAAATAATCTACAGCAAAACAGGTTTTTAGCAAAACTTTCAAGGGGTCAATAAAAAAAATTCCTTGTAAGGTTCTTTAAACTTTATCATGGTCATAGCAAAATTACAGTGAATCGGTTATAAAAAGTGTTCAAAATAACATATATAATTGTTATATAACTGTATGTCAGTAAGACAAAATATCATTACAATTATTTCATTTTATTTCAAAGATCTTATAAATTAAAGTCATTAATGATTTTACCAGATGTAGCATGAAATGTTACTTTTTGAGGTCATTAATTTATTATACCTGTTTGTTATATTTAAGTTTTGCTGTCCGTATCATACTATATGCAATATTGTTTAGCATTATATATCTGCATGCTTATATAATTACAAATTAAAAACAATTTCATCCTATCAACATTTGTTTTCCCTCGGACTGAAATGTCACACTTTCATTGGTTGAAACATGACACATGACTGCTCTATGTCCTTCTGGTGAGAATTAATATTCGACAATATGGCCGACGCTTCGCCTACTCATCTCAACATTTTCATTATTTAATGCAGAAGGCGCATTTTGTAAGTTCTTGAAATATTTGAAGAAGTTGCCCTTGAAGTTACTTTTAAATTAGAGTAGTTGTCCTTGTAACTGACGTCACATTGTTGTGTATGGAGCAGAATAAAATGGCAGCGTTAAGATTTGCCCAAACCTCTGTAGAGGAAAGGGTGAAAACGTTTGCAATTGAATGAAAACAAAACATTGTAAGTAAACAAGGGTGCATCAAAGACTTGCAAAGGGTATTTGAAAGGTGAAAATGATAATTTTTAGGAGTTTGATTGTGTAAAAATGGATCGACGACGTATTATCAATCAACAATTGTTATTTCCATACCTACGTCGACTCGATATATCCCAGTGAACTTGAAAAAAAAATACCACAGAGTCTGCGTCATCTGTTTCATATTTGGATATTTTACTGGGAATGGACAATGGTAACCTAACAACAAAACTTTATGATAAACGCGATGACTTCAATTTTTCTATAGTCAACTTTCCTTACTTATGTAGCAATATACCTTCATCACCTGCATATGGTGTTTTTTGTCTCTGAGTTAATTCGATACGCAAGGGCATGCTCTTCGTATGAAGAGTTTCTAAGGCGAGGCAAGCTACTGACAAACAAGTTGATAAAACAGGACTATCAACAGGCTCGTTTGAAGTCATCTTTTCGTAAGTTCTATGGTCGATACAACGACCTTGTCAGCAAATAAAAACATCCACTGGGTCGCATGCTGACTGACGTTTTTCATACTAATTATTAGACCATAATTTATCACCTAATTGTCTACGGACTTTTCCGGTTTTTTTCCCCGATTACGACAAAGAGCACACGGCGGGTGCGACCGATCAGCAGAGGATGCTCACTCTTCCATGGCACCTGATCCTACCTCTATCTTTTTGGAGGCCTGCGTTGCTCTACTTTGAATTTGTATTTCGTTTTATGGATTTTTGAGATGGTTGACGGTTTTTTATTGCCATTTTTTCATGAGATGTAATGCCACTTTTACACGGATTTGCGAAGATCAACGCTTTTGTGGTTAATGTCTCACTTGGAAGTCCTCGGGAAAACAAAATACTTATTTTGTTACTGACTGACTACATAAATATATCGGGTTGATCAATCTCATAGACGGCGTAACAAACTTAATAAGAAATAGAATACATGTAGTACTAGTAATAGTCATACATGAATGTATGATTTTATTACAGCAATTTTTACAATACCAATGGTACAAAACATATCTAACAGAGTTCATCAATTCAAAAATAGAACATTAAAACAAATGGAACTTTAAAACAAGTGTTACAGTAAAACACGCTTATAACAGGTGCCAGAGAGGGACGATTTTGCATCGTTTACATCCGTCAAGTTTACAACATGTAATGAAGGCACGGGTAATAAAAATCACTTAGCTGTAAGCGTCAATTCATTATAAGCGTGTTCGCCATAAACGCGTATTACTGTACATCAAAACAAATGGCACAATAAAACAAAGCACATTCTCTGTCATCAACTATTGGTCAAGCATACAAGTATATTGTGTTTCCTGTTTCCTCGCGGTATTGCAAACAAACTTCAGGAAAGTTAGATACACTGTTTATAGATGGTTAAAAGTTAGAAAGTTGAAAGTTAAATACACTGCTAAGAAATCTAGTGATTCAAGAACTATAGTGACAGGGGGTTGTCAAAAACTCCATTTTGAAGGATGTGAAAATTTTCATGCTATATAAATGACAAAGAAATGTGCTTCCTGTAAGTCAGGAAATTTTCTTTAAGGATGTCATTCTTTCTTGTTTTGCACAAGTTGTATGGCATATGTTGTTACATATAAAATATATTTAAAAGCAATATTGAAACAATGGTATATAAATGACAAAGAAATGTACTTCATGTTAGTCAGGAAATTTTCTTTAAGGATGTCAAGGGTTCTCTTGGTTTCTTCCAAAATGAGTATTTACAAATGATTCCAGTTTCAGTTTATGTAATTTTTTATAGCAATGAGCCCAAAGCTGAAACAAATAGGCACCAGCACATAGGTATATAGCCCTTTTAGTTTGTTAAATCCAAACCACTACTGAAACTCATGGTCGACATGTAGTATTCTTTGTGTTGTCAAAAATTTTGCACTTTTATTCCTTGTATTATGTGCAGTTTTTGTTAGTATATAATGCATTGACCAGTATGTTTACCAGCAGTAAAGGAGAAACTTCAAGAGTACTGTGCAACAGTGTATTCAAGAAGCGCTGTAAATCAGATGTGGATACTTAAGAATTCCAAGGAACTTTTAAAAAACCTGAAATCGCAAAATTTTACCAAATTCAATAGCATCAAAACTTTTCTACACTTTATACAACCATACCCTACGATAAATTAAAGTCCCGTCTTTTTGACATCATTGATAACTGCTTTTTTAATAAAAATGGATCACGTAAATTTTCCTACCTTATCATCGGTCATTTGCAAAACTATTTTGTTAAAAGCCATTCGGATTTTGCACACAAGTACTCTGAAGTTGACATTAAAAAGATGCTTGAGTTTCTGATAGACAAAATCTATGTAGTTTTTGGAAATCAGGTCTTCCAACAATGTTGGAATTCCCATGGGTACCAATTGTGCCCCATTGTTAGCAGACCTTTATTTTGTATTCATATGAAGAGAAGTTATTCAAAAACTTGTACGTAAAAAAAATAAATCACTCGCTGTGGCCTTCAACTCACACTACTGGCTCTAAAATCCCCTGTCCGTATGAAAATCCCCTGTCTTCCCCATCATCCCCTTTATTTTCCCTGTGCATCCTCTGTCAGCCCCTGTATACAGCCCCTGTACACCCTGGAGTCCCCTGTCAGCCACTGTATACATCCCCTGTGTGCCACTGTAAGCCCCTGTCACCCCCTGTACGCCCCTGTCATCCCCTGTAAGCCACTGTATTTCCCTGCACATGCCCCTGACATCCACTTTTCATAACAACAGTTTCTGTTGTTTAAATTCAATATTATTTTCTCAATTCAATTATTTAAATCACATGTGTTATAGTATAAGCTATAAATCAGTTTTTGCACTCAACAGCGCCGACTCGCAAGACACACTGTTATCGTAATTTTGGAAATACAGTGAAGCCTCAGTTATCCAGACTCTCTAGTTGAGGCGTCCGAATAGTTTAGGTGTCCGAATATCATAAATGAGTCTATTGTTATCATAAATGATGATTTATATGTTTATAATGGGTGTTAATACTGTTTTCTTTGCCCTTCATACTAAATGGCAACAAATTAGAGTTGTCCTTTGAAAGTCACCTGTTTTTAATACATAGAACCCTGCTTTATATTGTTATTTAGACAGGGAATATTAACCAAACTATAATAATAGCCAAATGTAGCTAAATATATTGTGTCCAAGTGTGAAATGTGCCTGTTTACGTTCTGTTTTTAACAATCTATATCTAAACAGGTCAATTTTCCACCAATGCACTTCCGACCAGTTGAAATGCTTTCCTTTTTGTTTTCTTCCTATACTTCCGGTTTGGACTTAATATAACAAGGCATTCGTGAGACACTTTGAAATAGAGTGGTATTTTCAAAAGTGATTGCACTTGACAGGTGCACAATCTAAAGATACCCAAGCCACGTGCAGTAAGGCGTGACTTATCCTGTCTAACCAGCAATGTCGGTAATATTTGAAAGTGATTTGGGAAGTCGGAGTGTTTATACAAGATACTCGTAGGGGCTAGAGTTCAATGAAGCAAAATTTATAGTTAAACAGTGTTTTGTGGTAATAACAGACCGTCCGGATCCGAAACGCGACATTCCGGATATATGAGACAAAATAACATATCAAAAAATCTATTCTCAAATAAAATACCCGTAAACTGAAGCGTCCGGATATCTGGCGTCCGGATATCTGAAGCCCTACTGTAAAATGTTTTAATTAATAATTTATTGATACTTAAATAATCATCTAAAGGATCGAGATTCACCGGGTGGTAAATCTCAGGTGAAAGCGGGAATTATTTCCAGTAAGTAATGAAAGCCTCCGGGGCATGTACATGTAGTCCTTTAGCGGTCTGGAACACCGCTACTCCCTAATGTTTGAAAAGTAGATATAAGAAATACAGTGAATTATTTCTACAAAGATTAAGCGCAGCACATAGTGTTTAGCACTTGACTTTGTGTATCTAAACACACTCAAACCAGTAAATCAGTCAGAATGTAGAATGTACTTGTATAAGCAGCCATGTTACAATTGAGCACGTCTTTCTTTTTTTAACCCAGTTCCTGATTGTACCTTTATTAATTTCCCGTGAATAGCAAAATAAAGCTTCAAAAACTTATACGTTTGCATAAGAAATAATTTTAGTATGTTTGTTTAATATGTTTTTGAGCGGCTTATTGGACCATTGAATTGAATTTTAACTTATGATTAATTTTCACAATCGCATCATCTTTCAATAATTTCTACAATCTAATTTCCATTTCCCTTTTTGCTGCGAAGTGGGAGATAAGAAAGATAATTTTATTAATTGCCAGTAAAGAGAAATCCGCGGCCCCGGTCAGAACATACACAACATACATGTAAATGTAGTACTAGTGTTTTCTATACATATAGGAGTTTATATAGATACACAGAGAGAGAGAGAGAGAGAGAGAGAGAGAGAGAGAGAGAGAGAGAGAGAGAGAGAGAGAGAGAGTTTGCAGTTACTAATAGTTTACCCGGGAATTAATTTCCTAATAAGTTAACATACAATCTTAATTTCATTACCAATTCTTTATTATTATTTAGATTACCGGTAACTTAGAGCGATCAAATTAATTTTAATCCATCAATGTTTTATTTTACACCAATCAATTGATCAATGAACTTGAAAACACATGAAAACACAACTGGTTGATTGAAGTTACAGTTTCCAAAGGAGAGGATGTTGACATTTTTTTTCACTTGGTGAAAGTAAAACACGCTTATAACAGGTGGCAGGAAAGGGCGATTTTGCATCGTTTATATCAGTCAAGTATACAACATTTAATGAAGGCAAGGGATTGAAAATCACTTCGCTGTAAGGGTCAATTCATTATAAGCGTGTTCGCCATAACTGCCTTTTACTATGCATCAAAACGAATGGCACAATAAAACAAAGCACATTCTCTGTCATTAACTATTGGTCAAGCATACAAGTATATTGTATTTCCTGTTTCCCCACAGCATTGCTAACCAACCCAAATTTACACTGCTTGGAGATGGTTAAAAGTTAGAAAGTTGAAAGTTAGATACACTGCTAAGAAATGTAGTGATTCAAGTACTATAGTGATGAGGGATTATCACCGTCTCTGTATTGTCTTAATCTATACATACTTATTTTGTTAATCCAGGCTTTTCAATCTAAAGGCAGATCCTCTACATACCGGTGTTGTGTTGACTGAACTATGTCCTGTATTCTCTTCTGTGTAACAGTTTGCATTCTGAGTAATGGATACTGTATGAGTGACTGTTGGTATGAGTATAGTGCAGCCTGGAGGTTCCCTGTCATCTGTTGACAGATCCCCAGGATCTCCCAGGAGATATCTCTGTATATATCACGTACATACAGTCCCTGATCATAGTGGACTAGGACCTGTAGCTCATCTAGAGCTGCGTGGGATAATGTCGTAGCAATGTGTCTGTAACACAAGAACTCTAGGAATTGTAACATTACAAACACTGGGATATATAATGTGTTGTTCATGTATTAGTTCACTGATATAACAGATTTTGTTGTAAAGTAAGATATCATCTGCTACAGCCTGCCTGATCTTTGTAGACCAAGACTGTCCCCCTACAGCCTCAGTATACCTCTCTCTGTCTACATGTCTACTATACATCAGATATGGCTGTGCTAACGTGACCTTTGTCGTCTGTAGAACAGATAAAGCTTCCCTGTATCTGAGTATCTTGTAATAATACATGGCAATGTACAACATGTCAGAAACAAACCCAAACATGGCTGCTAATTTAAGCATGGGACAGGACATTTTGTCTGCAATATACATCAGTTTGTTGAAACCTCTGTTAGAGTACATGTTGTGTAATACAAGAGTAATAGAATTTAAAACATTAGCTGTGTACTTCTGTAATATAACAACTTGACAGTGTGACAAGGGTGTATGTACCAACTCTTCTATTGTGTGGATAGCTTTGGTAAGATCACATATGTCTCCTTGAGATACAACTTTGGAAAACTGAACAAAAGACCCTTTGAGAAGTTCTGCAACATAATCAAATTCAGACCTCAGTATACTCTCATCTGTACAAATAGAAAGTCTAGGATTGTATAGGACATCAATGATATAGGACCTGATAGAGGAACTCTGTAACAGACAGACCAGACCTTTCTTGTACAATTCATGTAAATGTAGGAACAATCTGTTTTGTGCTGAGCCATAGATTTTTGTCAGAAACATGTTGTTTTGTGTGATGAAAAAATTTTGGGCAGATCCCCTCATACACCCATTTAAGGAGGAGTTTAAAGCAGACCCAGAAACCGGCCAGGAGATTTTGTGGACAACAGTGAGGTAGTGTGTTTTGTTGAATCACCCAGAAAACTGTTGTCTTCATGTAATAGGAACACAACAGTTGATTGGTTTCTTCTGATTGTTGATTTAAAACTTCTTTTAAGAAAATTTTTAACAACCCATATATCAAAAACTGACAGTGGTTCATTGAGTAAACTATTTTATATTCTGCCCGAGAAAAAGAAATTCTCAATTCTTCAATTGCATGGTGTCCTAATGGGTGTCCTATCGGAAAACAGAACATAAGACCCTTTGAGAAGTTCTACATAATCAACTTCAGACCTCATTAGTCTTTCATCCGTACACATATAAAGTGTAGGAAGACCTCAGTATACTCTCATCTGCACAAATAGAAAGTCTAGGATTGTACAGGACATCAATGTTGTAGGACTTGATAGAGGAACTCTGTAACAGACAGACCAGACCTTTCTTGTACAATTCATGTAACTGTAGGAACAATCTGTTTTGTGCTGAGCCATGGACTTTTGTCAGAAACAGATTGTTTAGTGGATGAAAAAGTTAGGACAAAATCCATCATACACCCATTTAAGGAGGTGTTTAAAGCAGACCCAGAAACCAGCCAGGAGATTTTGTGGACAACAGTGAGGTAGTGTGTTTTGTTGTATCGCCCAGAAAACTGTTGTCTTCATGTAATAGGAACACAAAAGTTGATTAGTTTCTTCTAATTGTTGATTTAATACTTCTTTTAATAAAATTTTGAACAACCCATTCGTCAAACAGTGGTTCATAGAATACACAAGTTTATATTCTACCTGAGAAAAAGAAATTCTCCATTCTTCATTTTCAAGGGGCCCTAATGGGTGTCCTATTGCAACAAAGTGACATCCATTTCTAACAATGTCATCAACAACCTCAGGTTCAGGCCATGAGTGACATCTGTCTATCCATAAGGAGGCAGACGGGGGCCAAAAGTCACAAATAAAACAATGGGGTGTCATATTCTGTCCCTGCGTCCACACCACTACCAGGGGGCCCATATACTGTAGAATTAGGAAATGCTGCAGAACAAGTTAACTGTCTGTACATATTACTAGATATATAGACTCTGTCATTCATTCTGACACATGCTGATTGGACTTCTCTATATGTTGCTGGTGTCATTAAATGAAGTAAAGTGAATCTTGGTGGACTCTCAGAACTGTCAGAGAGAATCAAGGTTGTATTGACTGTGCTGTAATACTCAGACTGAGACATGTCCATGATCACTCGGTGATTATTTAACCAGAACATCAGGTCCACATCTGATCCTTTCAGTCTGAATCCTTCTCTTACACTTCCACTCAACATTTGAATGACCCCATCATTAGGTGTCACTCGGTTCTCTACCATCTCACTGATCTCCCATGTCTCCTTCCTGATGGCCAACTGTTGGGAGGTCCCCACTATCTCACACAGTCCCACAAACACAGAATCTGACATGTGCTGCAGTCCCTCACATAGGTTGTTATTTAAATGTATATATTGGAAACTTATCTTTTTGTTTTCCATTTACATTATTCGCAATTTTTACCCAAAATTTCGTCAAATTTTTATCAGCAACTTTTAATCTTGGATGCCTGCAATTTTGATGTCCTCTTTGTTTAATCATACCATGTGGTTGGAATCATTATTTCACAAATTTGATATCAACTTCATGTTTAAAGTTGACTTTGCTTATTTTGCATGCAATGAATTCTATTCTTCATTTACATTTGTAGGTAAATTCACTATATCTCCTCTGTGTGCTGTATTATTAACTTGTACGATAAAATTACAATTATTAACTTGTACAATAAAATTACAATTATTATACTACAATAAAAAGTGTTCAAAACAACTTTGTATATTACTGTTGTAATAAATAAGACTGCTCTTTATTGTTCAAGTTCTTTATTTCAATTAAGTATTAAATTTATTGGCAATGAGCTACTATATGAACAAAATAACTGATATTACAAATAGACACTCAAAGATATACAAATAATTCATAATACAAAATTTGCATTTAATTCAAATTATGATTTATCAACAAACCTCCAATATATGGCGGCGGTGCCACACCCAGGCAAAAAAGAGTAGACTACGCACTTGCATTAAGTTTGACTGTATATAAAACATCATATATATTTACGTTTAAATCTATAAAACCTACAGACAAAGTTATCATTACACTGTATGTCAGTAACACAAAATATCATTACAATTATTTCATTTTATTTCAAAGGTCTTATGAAAAATGTTTAAATGAACTTGCAAAGTGACAAATCTTAAAACTATCTTTTAAAGATTTTTTAGAACACAAATTCGTTATTAAAATGATTTTGCCAGAGCAAGTATGAAAATTTCACTTTTTAAGGTAATACACTACTAAGAGATGGAAATAGTATGTAGTGATGATAGTTTGATGTGATGAGTGATTCAAGAACTATAATGATGGGGAGGGGGAGGGGTTGGTCACTGTCCCTTTACTGTAAACGTATAACATTTGGCTGTGTATTCTAACTAGCACTTTTTGGCGGAATGCGGCTTCCGATAAATTAAGTACATCACTAAATGCCATTCACATATGTATAAGAATAGTTACATTCAGGAATACCCTAATTCAAATCCAGACCAAATTGTTCAAAAACTAATTAATACCAAATTTTGTACACGCCAAATATAATACGTTTACAGTATTGCCTTAATCTCTACATATTTTTTTTTTCAATCTAAAGGCAGATCCTGAACTATGTCCTGTATTCTCCTCTGTGTGGCAGTTTGTATGTTGTAGAATGGATGCTGTGTGATCTGTGACTGTTGGTATGAGTATAGAGCACCCTGGATGTTCCCTGTCATCTGTTGACAGACCCCCAGGATCTCCCAGGAGATTTCTCTTTGTACATCATGTATATGCAGTCCCTGATCACGGTGGACTAGGGCCTGTAGTTCATCTAGAGCTGCTTGTGATAATGTTGTATTAATGTGTCTGTAACACAAGAACTCTAGGAAGTGTACCATAACAAAGGCTGGGATATGTAATGTATGATTTCTGCTCCGTAGAGCAGACTTTTGTTCTGGTATTAGTTCACTGATATAACAGATTTTGTTGTAAAGTGTGACATCCCATTCTACAGCCTGTATCTTTATTGTAAACCAGGACTGTCCCCCTACAGCCTCTGTATACCTCTCTATAATTTGATCGTTCATCAGATATGGCTGTGCTAACTTGACCTTTGTCATCTCTATAACAGATAAAGCTTCCCTGTATCTGAGTGTCTTGTAATAATACATGGCAGTGTACAACATGTAAGATACAAACCCAAACTTGGCTGCTAATTTAAGCATGTGACAGGACAGTTTGTCTGCAATATACATCTGTTTGTTGACACCTGTTTTAGTGTGTATATTTTGTAATACAAAAGCAGTACACTGTAAAAAAAGAGCTGTGTACTTCTGTAATATAACAACTTGACAGTGTGACAAGGGTGTATGTACCAACTCTTCTATTGTGTGGATGGCTTTGGTAAGATCACATATGTCTCCTTGAGATACAACTTTGGAAAACTGAACAAAAGACCCTTTGAGAAGTTCTGCAACATAATCAAATTCAGACCTCAGTATACTCTCATCTGTACAAATAGAAAGTCTAGGATTGTACAGGACATCAATGATATAGGACCTGATAGAGGAACTCTGTAACAGACAGACCAGACCTTTCTTGTACAATTTATGTAACTGTAGGAACAATCTGTTTTGTGCTGAGCCATAGACTTTTGTCAGAAACATGTTGTTTTGTGGGATGAAAAAGTTTGGGCAGATCCCCTCATACACCCATTTAAGGAGGAGTTTAAAGCAGACCCAGAAACCGGCCAGGAGATTTTGTGGACACCAGTGAAGTAGTGTGTTTTGTTGAATCACCCAGAAAACTGTTGTCTTCATATGATAGGAACACAACAGTTGATTGGTTTCTTCTGATTGTTGATTTAAAACTTCTTTTAAGAAAATTTTTAACAACCCATATATCAAAAACTGACAGTGGTTCATTGAGTAAACTATTTTATATTCTGCCCGAGAAAAAGAAATTCTCCATTCTTCATTTGCATGGGGTCCTAATGGGTGTCCTATTGCTACAAAGTGACATCCATTTCTAACAATGTCATCAACAACTTCAGGATCAGGCCATGAGTGACATCTGTTTATCCACGAGGAAGCAGACGGAGGCCAAAAGTCACAAACAAAACAGTGAGCATTATCATATTCTACTCCTTCTACTTTGGCACTTCCACACGGTCCATGTACAATAGAATTAGGTACTGCTGCAGAACAATTTAACTGTCTGTATAGAGAACTAGATATACAGAGTATGTCATTCATTCTGACACATGCAAATTGGACAACCATACCAATCATACGTGTTGTTGGTGTCAGTTTCTGAAGTAAAGTGAATCCTGGTGGACTCTCAGAACTGTTAGAGAGAATCAAGGTTGTATTGGCTTTGTTGTAATACTCAGACTGAGACATATCCATGATCACTCGGTGGTCGTTTGGCCAGAACATTGTGTCAATATCTGATCCCTCTAGTCTGAACCCTTCTCTCGTACTTCCACTCATCATCTCAATGTTCCTATTATTTTTTATCAGTCCGTTCTCCACCATCTCCTTGATGTCCACTGTCTCCCTCCTGATGGCAACCTGTTGTGTGGTCCCCACTATCTCACACAGTCCCACAAACACAGTCTCTGACATGTGCTGCAGTCCCTCGC
This sequence comes from Magallana nippona, assembly GCA_033439105.1. Taxonomy (NCBI): domain Eukaryota; kingdom Metazoa; phylum Mollusca; class Bivalvia; order Ostreida; family Ostreidae; genus Magallana; species Magallana nippona. The sequence goes on along the minus strand of CM065923.1, from coordinate 49,850,291 downwards.
ATCTGTCAAATTTGATGTAAACGTTGAATACTTGTTTTTTTTATTCACACTATACATGTATATAAGAAATGCAGTCATAATGTCTACATTGTAAAAGTAAATTAAGATATTTATACTTACATTTCGGTGGAGCAAGACTCCATTTTGAAGGATGTGAAAAATTTTCATGGTATGTAAATAACAAAGAAGTGTGCTTCCTGTTAGTCAGGAAATTATCTTTAAGGATGTCAAGGGTTCTCTTGGTTTCTTCCAAAATGAGTATTTACAAATGATTCCAGTTTCAGTTTATGTAATTTTTTATAACAATGAGCCCAAAGCTGAATCAAATAGGCACCAGCACATAGTTATATAACCCTTTGATTTTATTACACCCAATCCACAACTGAAACTCATGGTCGACATGTAGTATTCTTTGTGTTGTCAAAGATTTTGCACTTTTATTCCTTGTATTAAGTGCATTTTCTGTTTGTATATAATTCATTTACCAGTATGTTTGATGTTACTTTTCTCTCAGAGTAAGTACGTTAAACTTGATAATTTCATTGCAACTGAGGAACATGACAATGCAAGTGTATTTACACATAGCAAAATACTTTGAACTGTAACGGGGTCTGCAACTTATATATATAGAGGTTGTAATAATAGAACCGATGAAAGAGAAACATGGCGGACAACGCCTTATACAATTCGTGTTCAGATTTGCTTATTTGTGGGGATGAAATTAAGGAATAAGGAATCATTCTTTGAGTATTATGAGGAGGTTAGATATGGTCGGCGTGATCAAATCCAATAAAGCCTGAAGGGCTTAATGATAGATTTGATCACGCCCGACCGTATTTGATTACCTCATAATATTCAAAGAATTTCAGCAATTGTACGATTAATTATTAAAATAGTCATTGAGGAAATGTATGCTTGCGTAGATTCAGAGGGTTTTTTTTTTACTGGGGGAGGGGGTGTCCGAGGCATATGTTTTAAAATTTTACTAGGTAAATTTAAGAAATTTGAATTTCACAGGGGGGGGGGGGGGGGTCGGAACGTATCTCTGGGTAAAATTAAACAAATGAATATTCCCTAGCCTCTTTATTTAAAAAAGATTAATTCAAAATTATAAATTGTTTATGTAAATTATAAAGATTTCTAATTAGTCATTATATTTTTAATCAATTGCAAACTCATTTTTTGTATAGAAGAAATAACCGTAGTGTTGGTTCCCCTTTTACTTCCTTTATTATAATTTATAATCAAGCACCGGATCTTTATTTTAAAAAAAATTAATAAGATAAAAGATTTTAGCTGAGTTTAAAAAAAATCGCTATTATATATTTCTTCAGAATTTACACTTTTTATTTATGAATTTATTTAAAATCTTCTTTTATAAAATTTTAATAAGTTCCTTTTCTCTTCCTATTTTCTTCACAGAGGTTACCTTTCCTTGCATATGGCGTTTTATTTTAAGCAATTTTGAATTGCGTGCGAAAGCTTCACTGCTTGCTGAACCTCCGAGTTTACATAAGTAATTTAATTTTGATATAGAAAATTATAAATGATAGAACTGTAATGAAACAAGCTTTACCTTTATTAACTATATTGAATTATCATTCAATTAAAGTTCAATTTATTGTAATAAGAGGCTCATTGGTCACATCGCTCACCTGTGTTTACTGACAGTGCCAAACGGTGACTCATCAGCTAACTTAAGCTTTATCGAATCCAATGCAAAACACACCCACACTTGTTCCAAATGGAAAAGGGGTTCATTGCTCAAAAACGATCTTCACAATAACTACAAAGGTGCCACCCTTGTAGTTATTGTGCAAGTTGTTTTTAAAAATTCCTGATATGGATATATCTTCTCTGTATTAGAATCATTGCAAGTATGATAATCATAAACGACATCCTCGTACTTTTTGAAATCCATCTTTTAAACCATGTTCCTTGTCTGTTTATAAGTTTAAATCCTCACCCCGTCTGGGTCCCCGTTATTCGTTTCGGGGCCAAGGTTTAAACATACGAAAGCACATCATATCAGAGTCAGTCACAAAGGTAGTCGAGGAAATTATTCTTTTCAATTACCATGTTAAACTATGACCATTTCTTTTGCCTCTTTATTTTTACAAAGATCATAACTTGAACAAGTTTGAATATAAATAATTAGAATAAGAAAAGTTTGAATCAGTTTTGCCCACTGGTTCCGATAAGAAAGAAAATGTTTAAAATAACTTAATGCAGATGAATAAACGGATTGTAATGGTGGCATATTTCTGCCCCCTTTTTGCAAGTTATTTTTCTATAAATTATATCAACATGCAAGATAATTTAGTCGACATGAGAATACTAATGTCAACATGCATATAAAACATAATTAATATGTTGATATGTTAAATTACAGAATTTTAATCGGATAAGAATTCGTAAAAGGTCAGAATATCCAGTATCGCAACAAATGACTTCCAACATGTGATACACAACTTATTAATGTCAATATGCTATATTCTAGTTTTTATATCGACTTGCAACTATTTTGTCGACTTTCGACATATTTATGTCGACATGCAACTTATCTATGTAAAAATACGAGATAGATATGTAAACATGCAACTTATTTATGTAAACATGCAACATAAGTTACATGTCGACAAAAAATAAGTTGCATGTTATCATTTTTTTTCGCATGTTAACTTGAATAAGTAGAATGTCGACATTAGTAAATTCCAAGTCAACACATTTATCGCAGAAATCAACATAGATAAGTTGCAAGCTAAACATCTATATCGCGTGTCTACGTAAATAAGTTACATGTCGATATAAATAAGTTATATTTGATATGTTTGAAGTCACATGTGTACAGTCATTGGGTAATTTTCTTGCATGTCAACATAATTATGTTGCATTTTGACGAAATTATCCAGGATGTTAACACAATTTATAGAAAAATAACTTGCATTCAGATGGCAGAAGTATGCTAACATAGATTACAGACAAAAATATATCAGTAAAATCTTAATTGACCTTTCCCCTTAGATGAGATAAAAAATATATTTACCTGAATACAATCAAACCAGATACAACGACGTATGAAATTGTTTATTCGCATATGCAAAGAGTTTATTGTTTTATACATATCTGATAGCATAAATATGTTTATCCAATACACATCCACTAGGTGTGAATAACTTTGGCGGAATGCGACACATCTCGTGGAATGCGAAACCTCTCGTGGAATCTCGCACTGATGGTTTTGTAGAATCAGCTTGGACCATAATTAATTAAAACCACGAGACTCCGGCTAATATGTGATCAGTACAAACAACGAATCGCCAGTAATAGTTTATACGATGAATATGGAAACTCTAATACATACATGCAGTAAGGGGTAGCAATGCAGCCAAAGTTCAGATTCATTTATGACGTCACGCATCGTTGCCAACATCGCTGGAACCTTATCTTTGACAGTCTATTGTCAACGCTATCAAATGGGCTTGATGAAACTGGCCAATACTAGATGTCAAGTAGCAACGATATCTCCGTGGTTGTCATAGGGCCGGATAGAGGGAATCACCACCAATAGGATAATTGTTGAAAACACTGTACCGAAGATAAACACCCAGAACAGACACCTGTCAATCACCTCGGCGGCCTCCATCCAGCGCTTACAAACTAGGTCACTCCTCTCCTTCTCCTCCTCCTTGTCCACCAACATCTGGAGCCGCGCCAGGATCTCCCTGGTCACCCATGAGTCGTTACACACCCCCATCTCTCCTCGCACGTGCTCTGTGCTGTTGCCATGCATCTCACATTTCTGTTTTGTACTGTTGTTTTCATAATCTATTAGAGCACATCCCGAGTCGTTGGAGAAGGTCGTGTGCATCTGATAGTACTTTTCTTTTCCGTGCTTATCTTCCATGGTTCCGCAGTCTGCCGTTGTAACGTACGCTAGTTTCATACAATTAATTTTAGCACAAATTATGATTAATTTGCGTAACCATCTGGGTAGATCCACCTCTTTGAATCCTCGTAAATTGATGTTTGACGTCACAACGGCCATGATGACGGAAAATGACGTCAGAGCCATGACTGTGGTAAGATAGATACCTGCCGAAAATTGAGTAAATGAATATTATTAAATGTACCGCATATCCGATAATTTTCGATTTTTCGCGATCACGTTCACATCGCAAAATTATTCAATATGCAGACGTTATATAAGGTATTGTTTGCCATTAGAAACTTTTTAAATCGCAAAAATGACTGACGCAAATAAAAATAGTTCTACATATTCCTCATTTTCGTAAATTGTGTGACACGCGAAAAAACCCAGATATACGGTATTTTAAGTAATAGATCTTATCAAGTAAAGTTTACGCGATTAAGAAGGGGGCTGAGGGATCCAAAAAGTTTTGTGCCAATCAAATATCACCTCTCTTTTGTTTTCGGCTCTCTAAGCTGTCGATCTAAATGTGACGTCGCTGTGAACCTAGAGAAATTCTTAACGATTAAATACATCACTTAATAGAATATTTAGCGATTGCTGAATGGATGAAAAAGTGGGTTATGTTCTAAATCTTCTTACGTAAATAAACACAGGCTTGCGTCACTCATAAAAATATCCAGATATCTACATTTAACGCTCGGATATCGTTTCTATGTAAACGGCAGTGGCATGGACAAAATGAAGATGATGAATTAAGAATTATTTAACAATGTAGTTGTGAACGATCGGTAACAGATCAGAATGAATCAAAAATTCTACAGTAACACGGACAAGTATAGAAACTATTTGATTAATTAACCGGCCATAAAACAATTGCCCCCGCAAAGTCAAAACCAAGATGGATGGACGAGTTGTTCGTGCTAGATGGATGGTAGTTTGCAATAACAGAAGCTGACGCTACAATCAATCGGTAGGCCGGCAGCCAATCTGGCAGACCAAATCTTAGATCAGAGGATGCCTCCAGCTCAAAGACAATATGTAATTATTTGTGTCAAAATATTTGTTTTGGAGCACCGAGCGCACACAGCTCTAAATTATAAAGATATTATCAGAAAACTCCGCAAAAAGAAAGTCTCTGTTAAACCTATACATACTCATTTGAGTAACCAAAAATATTTTGCGGTATATTTTATAAATGCTTTTTAAAAAGTTTTTTCCCTATAAGTATATAAAGTGCAATTTAAAAAATAGCTGGATTAATATGAAAATTAGTATATAAATTGAAAAGAAAAATTATAGTTAATTTGAATAACCAATCAATTGTTTTCATACATTTAAAGGGAAAACAAAATACCTTACAGTTTACAGGGTTCGATATGTTTATTGGATGTACGTTCGTACTGTGATAATGAATACCAACCACTTTATAGAGTTTTAATAGCAAGCTTTCTATAACACCCCTGTGAAGCTTCAACAGTCGTACCTATGAGCGGAACAAAGTTGGAGGTGGCGGGCATGTTCTCTGCAATGAGGAGCATGAAGACAGAGAACGCCAGCAGCACGGTCAGACCGAGGGACACCTTCTCCCCGCTCTCGGGGCGGATCCAGAACCCCACCATCGTCAGAATGGACAGCATCACACACGGGATTATCACGTTATACGTGTAATACAGCGTGCGCCGCTTCAGGTGAATCCAAAACGTCACATCCGGGAACATCTCCGAGCAGCAAGGGTACCGGATGTTGTGACGTATGGATTTAACACTGAGAAGTTCCCACTCCCCGTTACGTACAAAGTTCGTGAGGTCCACCCCTTTCGTCGTGTTAAATACATCGACTTGAGAGCCGTCGTAGGCCCAGCTGCCGAACTTCATCTTACAGAGTTGGTCATCGAACGGATAGTATGTGATGTCAATCTCACACGTGCTGCGGAACTTGACGATAGGCGGCCAGAACACCGTGCCGTCATAGGATACCATGGCCAGCGCCTCCATGTAGCCCCCGGTGTAATCCTCGGCGCTAAAAAAAAAACGCACGTGGTAATAGTTTGTCCCCTCAATTTTATGACATGCAAGATGGAAGTACTTGGCTTTGATCTTTGGTATTCATATTTTATACACAATAATTTGATTTTGCAAAATTGACGAAAATCAGTCATAGTTTTCTGATAAACCTCTCCCAAAAATTGTTCATGTTCATATCGATATATTATAGAAGGTATTATTAGTTTTAATAATCCAAGAAATACAAATTTCTATAGAACATGTATATGTTGTTACTTGGAATCGCTGACACTCATTGAGTGTACTCACCTGTTGTAGAGTACGATGTCAGGTAGCTAGATGTTGTTACATGCAATCCCTAACACTCATTGAGTGTACTCACCTGTTGTAGAGTACGATGTCAGGTAGCCAGATGTTGTTACATGCAATCCCTGACACTCATTGAGTGTACTCACCTGATGTAGAGTACATGATATCAAGGAGCAAGATGTTGTTACATGTTACATGGAATCTCTGACATTCATTGAGTGTACTCACCTGTTGTAGAGTACAATATCTGGTAGCCAGATGTTGTTACACGGGATCCTCAGGACGGTCAGGTTGTTGTAGTGGGCGGGGTCCCAGCCAAGCTTCTCGTCCACCCAGCTCTTGAACATTCAGGATAACCATTAGTATTCAAATATCTCTCTCTCTCTCTCTCTCTCTCTCTCTCTCTCTCTCTCTCTCTCTCTCTCTCTCTCTCTCTCTCTCTCTCTTACAAAGTAAGCTTTTTTAATCTGTCGGTCATTGTTAATAGATTACGATGCTTGTTTTTTTTTTTTTATATTTTTGTATGTGTGTCTTTTTCATTATATAAAATGGATTAGTTACCTGATCCAACCAAATATTGGTTGTAAGCACTTGATTTTTTTCATCCTAGAAAGAAAGAGATATCATAGAACAATATGATTAAGCAACAGTTCCCGTGTCTATCACTTAGTTTATTTTAGGGTATGAAATGTATGCAATGTATGTATTGATGTTTATTATTAGACTGGCATTTACATGTAGATATAGTAAGTATACTAGCGTATATAAGCTGTGCACTATGACTGTAGTACATATCATTTTGGTTAATATAACTAATTTCTATCCCAACATCTAAATTGCGTTCACTTTACATCTATATATCTTCTTCTGTCCTAGCATGTTTGGGAAATATGATTGCATTAAATACATATCCGGCCGGGGTAATGTAAAGATGTCAGAGTTAGAGTAACCAGCCTAACTATTCATCGCTTTATCTGACAGATATATGGTAACTGAAGCATTAACAGCTGCAATGAAGTTACTCTGGTATACTTAAACCATATCAAAATAATAAATGATATACGGAAACAAAGATATCTATATCTAATGTTTCTAGAAATGGAGCAGCCATTTTGAGTAATGTAAACTAGTTGAACCCATTAAGATGAGAGTCCATTTGCTTTAACTGAATCAACAAAAGATGTATAGAAACGGGTCACGATCAGCGAAATCTCGGCTGAATATTTCGTACATAATGTTAAAAATACCACCTTTTTAGTACTTTCAATCCCATGTTTGTGCCTTTTATATCGTTTTCGTGCCTTGAACTTTTTTTCATATGAAATTAATTTCTATCATATTTGTCACGTGATTGGAACACTTGAACTTGTTTCACCGGAAGTAACAGGAAAACCTATCAAATACTCTCATTTGATTTTCACAAGAACGAAGTCGAATTGAATTTGTAAGCACAATTAACTTGAATAATAAAACTATATCATAGTTTCTGAACTGGAAAGGGGATTATTATTTCTCCCGCTCCATGTCAATTAAATAAAAGTCTGATCGGATCGGGCTAAAAATAACAGTAAATCAGCAGACGAAGCACGTGTTATATATTAACGTAGAATTTGAGACGACTTTAACTGCTTTTATGAAAAGATATATGGGAAGTCGATCATGATTCAGGGTTCCAAAAGTGCAAATGTTTTATGTAATTCAATTCTTACCGACGTTCGTTAAATTTCTAGTCTACTAACTACTTGTACATGTATAGAGGAGAGTTGTATAGGTAAGTATTTCTATAAATAGACTGTACTGACCACGTCAAAGATCTGGGTGAGGGAGATGCTTATGTTGACATTGACGGGGTGTGAGGCGTTGTAGACGGGCCGTGTGTTTCTGTCGTAGTTACGTAACAACTCCTTGTACAGTCGCTGCTCGTCCGTCAGCCGAGCCTGGGGGTCGTCCATACCCACTGCATCAGCTGTAAAATAACAAGCGTCTGTTACAGGTATAGATTAAAACTAGATTCTGTAACGGATACGTCTAAATCTATGCCTGTCTAATACTAGTTGTTTGTTAGAGACACGTGTCTAAATATACGTGTCTTTTACATGTACATGTCTAAAATCACGTGACTCAGATACCAGTCTTAAGATACTTGTCTTTTACAGGTACATATTTATTTGTAAAACCTTATTAGAAAAATGCACTTTCCACTGTAAATACGGTGCGTATTTCCATTGCAATAATCAATGTCAATCAATGGCATGTTCATTAGCTGACTTATATTAATTGATACATCAAAAGCAACTTCCTTTATGATAACTGATGTTTTTCACGCTAATGCCCAAAGCTCAATTAAGATGTAACCACTTCTGATACAGGTTTATCAAGAGCCAAAGCTCTACAATCTCACAAACAAATTACCTTATCTGAAGCCTCCGGAGCAAACGTTTTCTAATTAGTAATCAAAACTATGAAAAACTATATACAACTGCTTTTCTATTCATTTTTTTTTCGAATGAAATTGAAGATTAAAACAATCTAATTATAGGTGCCTGTCTGCCGCCAAAAGATAGATGGGTTGTAATATATACGTTCACATAGAAAATTCCTTCATTTAATAAAATCATCACGTGATAGTTTACGTATGATTTTGGTGTCCTACACATGAAGATATAAATCAACCCCTGATTAGAGAGATATTAGCTACTAGTATCACTGGGGTCAAAGACTTATATTCCTTTATAGAGGCATCAAGTTACATACAAAAATGGTTTAAATTTCTGTAGAAGTCCACGCATATATCATTAGATCTGAAGGTACCGGTACATACATGTATGTAATCTGTTTACTAAGAAAGCAATTACATATAAACTGATGAAGCAATCTAAATAGATCTGTAAGACAAGATAGTCTGATTCAAATCCAAGTTAAAGGTAAAAGTATCGGAAAAAAGTACTCAACTATTTCCAGTAATGTTTTAAATTAATTAATTTCTGACACCTCTTTGAAAACAAAAATAAAGAAGTGAATTTCATTTCCAGCGACAAACGAATCTTAACTCGAGAGTCTACCCACCTCATCTAATGAAATAACCACTATCAAGAGATTGACGAATATTGCAAGTGCAGCGATGAACAAAAAAATCTGTTCAATTATTTTGACATTGATAACGACTTCTGAAGAGACGGAATGCCCTTGAAACTGTGCATATTGAATAACGCTGGAGCGGAGATCTATTTCTCTTCCTAAATGGTCCCTCGCCCCACACGCAAAGCACTTTCTTTGCTTTTAGTGCCGCATTCCGAGCTCTTTGTGTGAATTCTGGCTCTGCTATTTCTTCTCGTTTTATTTGTTAAACCTTTTGCTAAAGATCATCTAAATAACTAAGTAAATAAATGAATGAATTAGTAAGTGATTACTTAAGTAAAGGTGTGTTTTAAAAACGATCGTAATCGCAATTACGATTGAATAAATAACAGATACCTAGAATCGCCCCCTCTACTCTATCTCTCTCTCAAAAAAAGCCCGGAAATAAATCAATAGTAATAATATGTTCTGTAAAAAAACGACGTAGGCATTCTAGTTTTTAGCTAAATGAGGACAATTTTACAACATTCAAGAACTAAGAATTGAAGAAGACTTCGGTTTTGTAGTAAAATTTTTGGTTGCATCGAATTTTGAAATAAAATTCTTATAAGGTTATGTTGGATTATCTATTTGAAAACACTCCAAAAATAATCAAACAAACGAAACTTACCTGATGTGACCAGAAACCCCAAAATGCAACAAAATGCACTGATCAACGCAATCCGTGACGTCATCTTCGCCAGACATTCGGAAAGACCATGAGGAGTCTGAAACAGGTGAAAATTACACAGGTGTAAGTTATGCAGATATTAAAGGTTGATTGGTTCCTCTGGACGGTGTAAATAGTACCGACCACACCTTGACACCGGCAAATGTTCAAAACAGGTAAAATGTCAAGGATGAGGCAAAACCTTTTATTTTTTTTACACATCATTGAAATCATCCTATCTTAAAAGTATCAGATTTCATTAAGAAGAGACGCTAAATTCTGCGTGATTTGTGAGGCGCACATTGAGTCCAGGTGACAGTTCGGACCGGAGGGGTTGATGCTGTGTTTAGACGGTAAATACGCAGAGTTTGCTCTCGAGTGTTACAGTCACGAACACGCATAAAGGTATGTGTAAAAAGGACGTCAGGTTGTATTCCTAACATGTTGTTTAAACAAAAGATGAAGCCAAATTCTCAAGATAAAAAACCATTTTTGATTGATTTGGGTGGTCTTTGGTTGTATCCTAAGACTTGTAATCATTGCACGTGCTATTTTCATATCAAATATAAAGTATGGATTTGGTTGGAAAAGATATCTCCCTGTCTGTCTGTCTGTCTGTCTGTCTGTCCGTCTGTCTCTCTATAAATAAATAAATAAATTATGCTAAACAAAACTATGTTATTAGATGTGTACTTTTTTTCTACATGTATATGAGTTCGAAATCGGAATTTGTTACAATTTATTTTGATTAGGGTATGTATTTTTACTTAATTACAACAATCATTAAATCATAAGCTCGTTTTTTTTGCCTTTCAAACGTAAAATGAACAAAGCAGCTTAGACGACAATTGTTACGGTTCCTCGTGGTTCATCTTCAGTTCTGTTTAAAAGATTGTTTTACAAAACGGTCAACCGATAAGAAACATGAGATACTGAAAGCCTTGATCTGTAAAAAGGAGTTATTATAAAGAAAGTTAATTAATATACTGAAAACAACACTAGTCTTGTATCAACCGCATGGGTGTGCGCCGTCCCTGTGCTAGCAAAGAGAAAACAGCCATGTTTAGAAAAACAACATCATTCACGAGTTTATCCTAATTTCAGAGCAAAATCCAAACAGTTTCACTTCTATTTTGTTAAAACATGTGTACAGGTCATTGTAGTTTAAGAAAACAAGAATTACCATTCACAAGATTTGCAAAATCAGTGAAGTTACAGCCTAACATTGTGTTAACGCTGTAAATTTGTTGCAAAGGAGGATGTCAGTTGTACTGGATCTTATTTTATTTTTATTTTTTGGTATTTTATTTTTATTTTTTGTTTTCAAATGGAAAACAAAACCGATGTAGTTTAGCTTAAAACATTCTTGGTGTAACTTGCACTCACACGAAGCATCAAAACAAGTTCAATTGATGTATGGGCGTTTACAGATTACTTTGGCTTGTCATCAATAAGTAGATCTAAGTATAATATAGCAGACATTGTTCTCAGTTAATAAAAAAATCCTTGATATATTTTGTTATAATGATTTAAAAGATTGAAAGTTTTAGTGGACCTTTTACAGCTCAAAATGTACACATTATTTTTTCAGTGTATCTTAACATTGAAAGTTTTATATTCATTTAAATAGTTTGACAACAAAGAAATAATTTTTAACTGTTGATAACGTAAATAGGTTAGACACAAGAGAAAAAGGAATATTTTGAAACATTTCAAACAGAATTATTATACAAGACACATTTCATAATAATGAGGGTGCTGGGGAAGTCCCATCACGGTTTTCATTTCAATACAATATAAATCAAAACTGAATATCGACAAAAAGAATGTAGTGTTTTAAAAGTAATGATTTCCTTGTTCTTAGATTTTCATTCACCTTTATTTGGCTAAAATAGCAACAGGAAGCGGTGCTGATATAAGTTTAAAACAAGAATGTGAATCTTTCACTATTGCCATGAAGTCTTCAGTTTTATTTGTATTTCAATGTTATTCAGCGGTTTCCATGGTAAAATTCATTAATATCGATACACTAACCACCCATGGTTTCCTATAAATAAAAATGGCCTAATAAGAAATGTTAAGAAGCTCAAAAATTCCATTTTATTTGGTCTCCGTTACTATAGAAACGAATATCCATAGCAACCGATTTATATTTGTATACTGTTTTTTAACATCGATTGTATTTATACAATCGATGTTAAAATATAAATCAAAATCAAATACAAATCGGTGGTTAGTGTATCGATATTAATGAATTTTACCATGGAAACCGCTGAATAACATTGAAATACAAATAAAACTGAAGACTTCATGGCAATAGTGAAAGATTCACATTCTTGTTTTAAACTTATACCAGCACCGCTTCCTGTTGCTATTTTAGGCAAATAAAGGTGAATGAAAATCTAAGAACAAGGGAATCATTATTTTTATTATTTGTATACTGTTTTTTTAACATCGATTGTATAAATACATGTAATTGAATAATAAAAAAATCGGTGACTGACGGGGGTGTCTCTATTTAAAATGTTTGTTCAGAGAATCGACCAAAGCTCGTTACATAACAAAGTCATGATGTAGACAAACGTTAGCTTTAACGTTTTTCAATCAAAACATTGCATGTAGGCGTTATTTTTATGTCTTGCGATTTTAATGTAAGAAGGGAGACCTTTCGTTTGACTTTCATAGAGATGGAGGCAATATGGTGACATCTGTGATGGTCGTACATAACTTATAGATAAAAAAACCAATCAAAACTTCCAATCAAATAAACCAATTAACTTAATTTCCGCGAGGTTAACGGTGTAATCTGCATAATGACGCCCCGATATATATGATTAAAAACTATGGATATTAGCAAAGTTGAAATAACAAGAAACAGATTGAGTTGCTGGAGTGCCTTTTTAAGGAAAGTTTGAAACGTTGGCAAATATGACAATTTATCAAAATCAATACACGACTTTCTCTGAAACGCATCAAAAACAAATCTTTACCGAGTTAAACTTATAAAATGTAATAAAAAGACGACTTATCAGAGAGGATACGCAAGCAGTATGCTTTTATCGTTCTCAATTGAATATGAATCTTGATCTTCAGAGAAATAGTCTTGCTGGGACGTTAAACTTTACTGTAAAACCATTTTATGTCAAACATTTTTTACATGTAAAGCATGCTTGATACATCTTCACGCGCATACTTTTTGATTTCCTTTGTCCGTTAAGAAGAGAAGCAAAAAAAATATAACGCAACAAAACAAAACAAAAACTTCTACAAACTTCTGTTATCGTATTTTTACAGTGTGTATTCTTGTATTAAACTGGATTTTATGCATTTCATTTCCGAATCAACAACTTTAATCATTATACCTCTACTTATTTTTCACTATATAAGAGTAATTCGATATATTTCGCCGATTCCCTGATAATCACAGTAAACAGACTGATTCCCTGAAAAAGGTGCGTCAGTTCGATGAACTGATACACACCTATTCGGAACACTTACTAATTTCTGTTAACCAAAGGAAAAGTTCCGAAATATTCCGAATAAAATCATGAATATTCATAACAATATGATTTATTTCTAGTTGCAACGTCCTTATTGATTGGCTATACTTATTCATCATTATCGTAAAACATAACTTGCGTACGTCACAATACGACACGCGTGCAATTTAATTTTACTTATTTTGACGTTATAACTTGTTGGATACACGAAGAATTATATTGATTTGAACATTTTCTAAATGATTGTTTGTATCGGTATAATAAAACAGTTAAAGTGTGTACCATTGAGGGAATCTTGCTGACTCCCTCAATTGTATACTTTAGTTGTAAGATATCTTATACAAGCTGACACTGAATTCGTAAGTCTAATGTCAAATGATGGGAAATGTTTTACCTGTTCAAACCTCTTTCAAGCGTCACTACACGAGGGTAAGCCGATTCAATACAGTGGTTAATGCGGACAAAATATTGAGGACATTTCAGTAATATTTGATCGGATAATCCAATTTGCTTTTGTAAGATTTTATTTATCAAGATTTACCACGTACGTGTGATAATTTTTTTTAATGAATGCAGCATTTACTGTGATGAGATGTCATATTAACCTCCTAAAGAATTAATTGAATTGAACTCATGTCCCTTACGTTAATAGAAAAACCAACGATGACTGTGTATAATTGGATTTGTTGAAGATGAAACGATAAGACGAAACAGATGCGCTCTTTTTATTTCTAATCTTTATACGTTAGACAAACAATGGAGCAAGGTTCAATTTTTCAAACAAATAATTTTAATAAGTTCCTTTGTGGCATTCAAAGTAAAAGTGTGTTTATAGGGTCATGGTACTCAGCTCACGAGGCTGGATTTGAAAACGAGAAAAAACGTGTCCACGTGCAGAGAGCCGTATCCAAAACTTCAATGCAGGATTAATAAAGAGATAAACAAAAAATTGAATATAGTAAAACGCATCACACAAACAATAGAAAGAGTGCTAGATACAACAAGTAGGAAACTATCGTTACTTTAACTGTTAAACAATAAAACATTAAACACATTATAGAAATCCCATTATAGGAATCTTAGAAAATCAACAAAAAACTAGATGTAACCATAACAATGGAAATACAACATATAAAATCGTATAAACGTAAAAAGCAACAGAAACTACGGAGTTTTGCAAAGTTTGAAAAATACCACATGTATATCTAAGATGATATGTTTTGTTTTCTCATGCTACAGCAATCAAACAAATTGTTACCTACGGACAATAACCCATGATGATAATGGAAAGACGTGTCACCAAGAAAAATAAAAATAAACGCTAACGTATATCATCTTTTAAAATAATCATATAGACCAAAAGCACTCAAGGATCACGCTACAGGTCTAATAAATGGACACGTGATTTAGACCTTTGAGATACGTGATTTAGATCTTTCATACTGTAAAGTTTAGACTGTTTGATATATCTACAAGACTAATAAATGGACACATGATTTAGACCTTTGAGACACGTGATTTAGATCTTTCATACTGTAAAGTTGAACTGTATGATATACATGTACCTACAAGTCTAAAACATGGACACACGATTTAGACCTTTCATTCTGTAAATTTTGGATTGTATGATATACCTACAAGTCTAATAAATGGACACATCATTTAGACCTTTGAGACACGTGATTTAGACCTTTCATACTGTAAAGTTGGACTGTATGATATACATGTACCTACAAGTCTAATAAATGGACACACGATTTAGATCTTTCATACTGTAAAGTTTGGACTGTATGATATACCTACAAGTCTAATAAATGGACACATCTTTTAGACCTTTCATACTGTAAAGTTTAGACTGTATGATATACCTATAAGTCTAATAAATGGACACATGATTTAGACCTTTCATACTGTAAAGTTTGGACTGTATGATATACCTACAAGTCTAATAAATGGACACATGATTTAGACCTTTCATACTGTAAAGTTTAGACTGTATGATATACCTATAAGTCTAATAAATGGACACAAGATTTAGACCTTTCATACTGTAAAGTTTGGACTGTATGATATACCTACACGTCTAATAAATGGACACATCATTTAGACCTTTCGTACTGTAAAGTTTGGACTGAATGATATACCTACATGTCTAATAAATGGATACATGGTTTAGACCTTTCATACTATAAAGTTTGGACTGTATGATATACCTACACGTCTAATAAATGGACACATCATTTAGACCTTTCGTACTGTAAAGTTTGGACTGTTTGATTTACCTTTGCCAAGTCTAATAAATGGATACATGGTTTAGACCTTTCATACTGTAAAGTTTGGACTGTATGATATACCTACACGTCTAATAAATGGACACATCATTTAGACCTTTCGTACTGTAAAGTTTGGACTGTATGATATACCTACACGTCTAATAAATGGATACATGGTTTAAACCTTTCATACTGTAAAGTTTGGACTGTATGATATACCTACACGTCTAATAAATGGACACATCATTTAGACCTTTCGTACTTTAAAGTTTGGACTGTATGATATACCTACACGTCTAATAAATGGACACATCATTTAGACTTTTCATACTGTAAAGTTTAGACTGTATGATATACCTACACGTCTAATAAATGGACACATCATTTAGACCTTTCGTACTCTACAGTTTAGACTGTATGATATACCTACACGTCTAATAAATGGACACACGATTCAGACCTTTCATATTGTAAAACTTGGACTATGATATACCTACACGTTAATAAATGGACACACGATTTAGACCTTTCATATTGTAAAACTTGGACTGTATGATATACCTACACGTCTAATAAATGGACACACGATTTAGACCTTTCATATTGTAAAATTTGGACTGTATCATATAACTACAAGTCTAATAAATGGACACACGATTTAGACCTTTTATATTGTAAAGTTTGGACTGTATGATATACCTACACGTCTAATAAATGGACACATGATTTAGACATTTCATACTGTAAAGTTTGGACTGTATGATATACCTACATGTCTAATAAATGGACACATCATTTAGACCTTTGGTACTGTACAGTTTGGACTGTTTGATTTACCTTTGCCGAGTTCAGACAGACATGACACTTGCGTACACAAAGTACTCTTAATCTTTTTATTCCTGTTAAATGTACAAGTTCATAACAATGCGTCGTTAAAAAGTTCCATTTGAATTTCTGCCTATCTGCAAAACTAACATCGGTCTTAATGATATACTAGAACAGATGGAGAAGGGTTATAATACAAATGAAAAACAGCTTAACGTACACATTTCTATATTCTTCAATAGCTACCAGGCGTACATATTAGAAATGAAACTTCTGTATGAATATTTGAATAAACAACAAAAATTTTTTTTTCGTAACTTACAATTTTTTAAATGTCAGACATTACTAACCTGACTGCGCGATGAATAGTACCTGTATATCTTACCTGTAAGGTGGGCCTCGGCAATGAGGGGACACAGCCCTATGTGCTGAATGGGACACTAAACAATGGCTTACGTAAATACGGGTCCCTTCGACGGTCAGCAGTGCGTGCTAGAGTCAGAGCGAGATACTGATCTGTACAAATGATTTGGTGATTAGCCATTTAGATGATCTATCTACGTCAACAAAGACACAAGTAAAGAAGGCAGAGCGAGATGCATTCAACGATAATTACAGAACCTTTACGATTTAAATCTCCGCTAAATGATTAAAAAATGTCCATAATTGCACTGTTAAATATAATTAAACTTGCTATCGGTTACTGACTATGGGCAGTGACAAGCTAGATTTCCCAGCTGGAAACTAATTCAATTGGCAAAAAAGGTTTACAAAAGAAGTTCTAGCATAAATGAATAGTCTGTTTATTTTCATGCTGACTTACAAAGACTGTACAGGAGAAGGAGGGAACCGAATAACAAAAAAGATCTTAAAAAGAGGCAGACTTTATGAAGGTAACAGCGGATATTGAACTGGTTCAGGATATAGGAAGTAGCGAGAATAGGAAAATAAAGGACAGTGGTCGAGGATATATGTAGGAAGTGTTAACAGATAAAAGACTACAGTTCATTTTAAAGGACGTTTGTTGAGAATAATGGTAAGGGATATAGGACAAATGTTTAGGATACAGAAAGGGGTTAAGGATACAGGAAATACCTGATAATATAGGAGAGAGGTTGTAGATACATAGGAAGTGGCAACAGATTAAAGACTGCTGCAGTTCATTTAATACACAGAAAAGAAAATTTATTGACTTTGGTTTGAGGTTTAGAAGGAGTTACAGATAAAAGACAGTGGTTAAGGATACAGGAAGTGGATAAGGATACAGGAAGTGGTTAAGGATACAGGAAGTGGATAAGGATACAGAAAGTGGATAATGATACAGAAAGTGGTTAAGGATAAAGGAAGTGGATAAGGATAAAGGAAGTGGATAAGAATACAGAGAGTGGTTGATGATATAGGAGGTTCATCAGAAGATGTAGGTAAGAAAGCTAGAGGTCAGCAACAAGCGCTAAATGGAACGTGGCTTTTACACTCAAATCGTAATCTTGGCAAGAGACGAAGCATCATTACACGCGTTTTAGGATTTCATGATATCCATGATGTTTACAAGGTACAGGATGACATTATATGCATGGCTTTGGGAAGAATTCTCATTTAACCATTTAATACAAGTGTTATTAAGAATGCATATGCTTTCATCTAAAGGACAAGATAATCTCCTTCCCTCCATTCATTAATTAATTCATTCTCTCTATCGCTCTCGTGCGCTTGCTCTCTCTCTCTCTCTCTCTCTCTCTCTCTCTCTCTCTCTCTCTCTCTCTCTCTCTCTCTCTCTCTCTCTCTCATAATTGATATCAGATCAAACAGAATGTAATAGAAATTTTCCTTAACAGAGAACAAAATACGATCGAATGTCATAATTTGATGTTGCATTTTCTATATTTTGAAAACAATTGTTACAGACGCTAGAACTTGAAACAACAAACTGAGCATAAACAGATTGAACATTACATAAGAATATGCATTTTCTGGTAATGTTATAAAGTCAACTGAAATTTTTCAAATCATTCGTAAATGTAGTTTTTGGTAAAGTTATCAAAATCAACAGAAATGTTGTCAATCATCCGTAAGCCGGGTGTTTGAAGGGTTTGTTGTGTGACTATCACGGCCACTAAAGATGGATATTTCGTCTGTTTATTGTATAAACAGATCGGGCACCTGCCACTAAGATTATCACAATTCATTCAGAAACATTAGTGCATGTATATCATTCTTTATCTAAGTTTTAAATTTCGTTCCTAAGATTAATTTTGTTTGTCAACCCTTTCTTTGCTTAGGTACGATTTAATGTTCGTTTATGATGTTTATGTTGGAGTAAATAGTTGTGAAAATTGCTGTCTCTCTATAACAATTTTTGGTTTTAAATTTTACAGAACGTCAAAAGATATATTTGTCCATATTCTGAACTTAAGTTTTAATTTTTACTGCAAGCAAGAGGCTGTGGGAAGACACAATTTATATCTAAATTTGAGTAAATTATTCAAAAATGGAAATCAAGACAATAATAATACAACGATCAAAAGAATGAGGTGCAGTGAACATGTAAAATGGGCTTTGAAAACACACATTATACAAGTCATAAAACAAATACATGTACATCATTTATAAGAATTTTAAATTGCGTCTGAGGCATTCAAAGATCGCCAAATGAATTTGCAAAATCAGTACAAATTTCATTTTTATAAAAGATATAAATTGAATTACTTCTTACCGTTAATTTGGCGCTTCTCTTGATTAAAAAGCCACAGGTCGACGGTCCAACGCAACACAACGGCAGACAATCCAATACATTCTCAGAATTGGCCGATTGTTCAATAAAGATACAGAATGCGTGAGTTTATTACTGATCGTTAAGGAAAAGTATCATCAGCGCTAATATTATAGGTGATCTAAGCGGGCCTTCTGGTTCCGGAAGAGGCAACAAAGCAGTCAAGGGGAAAAATACTGTCGCTTAAGTCCAGATGATCCGGGAAACAGCTGATCGTCCGGAATGATCCGCTGTAGTTCACATTAGCAGTCAGTAATTATAAATTGCCAGAACTCTGATCCTCTCTTTATACACCCATCATTTACTCCCTGCTCACCCACAGACATCAATGATTCCGCCAGTAGACAGAGGAAGCGTCATTTGATGAATTAGGGTTTTTTTTATTGTCTAGATGCTTAAAAACAACGGGCACCTGCTTGGACATATAGACGGTACTCCAGGGGTGCGACTTTGTGTGGTTATTTCCCCTGACCAATTTTGTGTATTCCTGCTTAGATTTTTGGACAACATAACATGGGTTTCGGTTTCCTCTAGAGGAGGACTCCAGTGTCAATGTACAAAAGAAGCACGGCCAATATCTCAAACAAAAGATAACATATGCATTTCTTTCATTTTAATTGAAACATGCTGCGGACTGATTGCATCTACCTGCTGTACTTTTGTTCTGTTTGTATTTTGGTTCCTGCTTATACACTTATATCTCACTTCGTACTGCACGACTGTGGGGGTAGGCGGACAAACATTGAAGTATCCCTTGATAATTGTATCTACATGATACCAAAAGATGGTAGCATCAAATCAAAACAATAGCTATACCGATAACTGGCCACTAGAAGGAAAAGAACTTTGGTTCGAGTGAATGGCGTGAGCAACACACGTTGTTATTATTTGCCATCAAAACAGTGATATATTATCTTAAGGGTTTTTTGTGAAAAGATCTCGTAAAAAGCAAGAATCTGCACATGGCTCTGGCTAGTGGTTAATTTTTGCTCTTATTAAAGTGCTGGATTTTTATTTCTTTAGCCACTTGTAACTTCTGTTTGCCATTTTGCGAGAGAGTCATTTGTCTGCCTATTATTTTTCAACAACTTTTTCAGTTTAAGAATAGGTTCAATCCCTTTTTATTTTTTACGGTTTCCTTTAGATAATGAAGATTATCTGTATTCGTATTTGTATCAGATACTAAACTTTTAGATTAGTTTTAAGTGATGCCAACTATGATGGTTGTCTAGAGATCTCCTTTTGGGGATATTTTACACACATGGGTCCCTATCATTCACTTAAATGGAGGTCGTTTTATTTTCCTGATTGACAGAAATGTGTTTTAATCCCCCATCATTCGCCCATTGTTTATCAATCTCCCCTCCAGATGTGGCTAACCTTTCACAATAAGTCTCAATCCAAAACCGGATACGGATAATCAGAAGTTTCAGATGCGCAAGAACTGCCCATAGAATAAGCATGCGTCGGGAGTGTGACGTACACAAACAGCTAATGACAGGCCAAAATTTCCCGGCATTCACAGATCACGGTTTTGTCCCTCTGCAAGTTACTTTCATTGTATGCCCAATCTGGAAGGCCATCAAAAGAATTAAAAATTATGAAATCTCTTAAGTGAGAAAATTCGGTGACTCAAAAAGAAAATCAAATCGGAAATTCATCAATCCGGAAAACTAACCAATATCATTCCAGGAAAATTGGAAGATATTTTGAAAGTTTATAAAGTACAACAAAGACACTTTGTACGAACCGTTTCAATGTGTACAAAATGACAACCTTTGTCAAAATTTCGAACGCTTTAGCCTAATAATTTCATAAATTTTGTTCGTCTAAAAATGTATTGAATAAAAAAGAATTAGATTTGAAAGGCCATCAGAAATGCATAGGAAGTAAAAATGACATGATTTTGAGAATAGAAGAACTTTATAGGGTTTGTAAAATACGTATCGAAGTATACCATTGATATTTCTTAAAAATTCAAACAATTCCATTGACTTGTGATGAAATAGAGCCTTCATACAAATTGCAAACAAGAACCATATGTCACTGGTTAGAAATATCAATGAATTAAATTAATATCATAGAATTTATACTAAAACATTGTACATCCCCCTTTCAACAGCAATATTAAAGGTTATTGATAAAAGGTACATATGTATACAAGACTTAATCATGGGGGCTGTCGATGTTCACCTCCTACCAGATAAAATGCATTCATCGTTTTTGTGATTAAATATCCGGACAAATTAAATACAACATTCCAAACACTTACACAAACAAGACGGAAAAAAAGAAGGCAACGCGTTGATAGACATGTATTATTTTCTCAATAGCCTCATTGCTTTATAAACATCATGGCTTGTTTGTGATATGAAGGCTGTCATAACAGAAAACCTGGGTTTTTTTAATCTACTCCAGGGTGTTACTGAGTGGATCGCGAAATCCCCGTACATCTGCTGAAAAAGGTTATTTGATTGTCCGGGGACTTACCTCACACCTGTCTTTATCTTGGATCAGGTACAAATTTTGTTTACCTTAATTACGGAATACCTCATTAACGGACGCTCAACATCCGGTGTAGATTTGGATGACAGAGGAACATGTCGTATATCGCCTACCATTGGATGATTAGATCAATGTCGGGCTAGACAGGTTTATCGGATTAGACAGGCTGTCAACTTAGGTAATTTCAATAAAACGATACTTAGTTTAAATGTAGAATTCGAATTGTCAGCTGAAAGTACAGATTTCGGAATAAAATATTCCGAGTTTATTTTCTTCGTTTGCTTTATAAATATGTTTACTTAAAATATGGGTGTATCATATGATCTTAGCCAAAAATGAGTCATCGACCCTTTTCTAAATTATTTGAATGTCTATAAAATTACAATTATATATAGAAAAGAACTTCTAATACTCATGCTTTCTCAACAATTAAAAAGTATACTTCTTCTAGCAATAATATTTACAGTGAAAACATTCGAAATAAAAGTTACGTGGTCGGATGGTGCTTTGGATATTTTATGTCGGGCTTCTACAAACACATCGTATAAAAATCGTATAAAAACTAAAGCATCACAGTACAGATGGCATTCACCTTTTATTCATTTTGGCTGTAGCGAGGCTAACTGTTTTATCGCGTTCGTCAAAATGAAAGCTAAGTATGTCTACAAGCTCGTATTGGTTTTGCTCTTGTAATGAAACCTCATAACATTTTATTTGAAAAAATATTTGACCAACATTTTGAAGATACTGAAAGTTCATTTTTTTTTCTTCATTAAATATTAATGAATTATATAGTAAAACATAAACAGTACAGAAATCGGGCAAATATTTTATGTTGTTAATCGTGAGGACAACAGACAGACATTCCAGAAGTCACGCCATGATTTCGACTTTGTGCTTAATCTTTGAAGATGTAATTGCAATTTTTTAAACAAAGTTAAAAGTGGTCTATAATTCTTTGAGTTTGGGTTATGAAGAGTGAACAACTTTCCTTCTTTTGAATACATGCTAGTACAACCTATGTGTAACTCAGAGAATCAAGGAATGTCTTTACAAATAAGATCGAAATTTAAAACCAACACGTACGTTTATAACATCCCGCAGCATAGCTGTAAACTCAGTCCTTATTAGTAGAATAGTCTATCAAATACCTGAAGCGGAAAATGCTCACCGGTTGGTGAGGCGAACGATTATGGAAATAATAACTATTTATTTGTATTTCTCTGGGCATTTTATAGGTTTGTTATTGTTCCGTTGTCTTGCGGTGGCGACAGATGGCGTGACAGGCTTCCCCCGTCACAGCCTCCGCTGCTGGTCGATTGCCCGGATTAAGTGGACGGTGCGACCTTCCGTGGACCTATACTGTAAGTGTCCGTTTCTTTTTCAATCTCTCTAAAGATGGTGCGGTGTGAGGTTAAAGTTCACCCCTGTGTCGTAAATATCTCTGCTAAGTGAACAGGACCACTAAAAGCTCTCTTAGAGTGTTTATACCAATCACCATTTATTTGCTGGGAATATTTTTTTTTAATTGTTATTAAAAAAAAATTAAAATAAAATAGATTTTGTTAAAGTTCAATAGGAAATTTATCAATGAATCATCATAGAGGTGACATTTTGGTCAGAGTTATTGTTTTCCAGTGATTACAATGGTTTCCTATATAGGGGTTTCAAATATGAATAATAATTTATTAACTTTGAAAAATATAAGTTTTCTTTGATCGAGTAAAATTAAGTTTTACGTGCCATGAAATTTTTTTTCTTATACTTGTGTTTTCCAAATACTACTTCCGGTCTTAGATCCGGAACAAATCTGTTTCTTCCTTCCACCTCAATCTATCAGCGCCCCAGAAAATCCTCCAATCATTTCGAAATTATGGAGTAAGGTTTGAAGCGTTTTGGTTTGGACCCCACTTTAACCCTTGATCGTTTCTCTGAATATTCTGCATGTGGTTAAGCTTTAGATAAAGTCATTCCTGACAAGGAATTATGAACTCTGTATATTTCTTACAACTCTACGACTGAATCTCAAATTTTGGTTTATCATTAGAAATGCACAACTACACCATTGTAAACAATATAAATAGAAAATTTCAAAAAAAAAAATCATGACCATGCCCCTCTCAAATAATTTGTTCAATTTATCTTATATACTATTAATAATTTGTTTTTCACCCATATTTGTACAAAGATATTTCTTATATTCACGTTACAGTGCAAATATCTGCAAGGTCCGGCATTTATGTCCTATGGACATATTTCTAGTTCTTTACGCGCTTGAACACTTTTTTGATATAGTAGATTTTTTTTTTGCTGCTCTATTCAATATAAAAGTAGCGTTTTTTAAATATAAATATTGTTGCAATCAATGTGTTATCGTTCAATAAACAGCTGTTTTCTTTATTCAATGATAGTAAAATATGTTTTATAAATATCGTTAATAACTGTACTACATCTGAAGGCGGAAGGGAGTACTACAAATTATTTTTTCATCCTGATCTTTTTGGCCAGATTTCTCTTAAATTTAGCATATTTACGATGGATTTATTGATTATTGCTTGTGGTACAACGGTGGAATAATAAGTGTTGCCTATGACAACTAAAATAGTAGTTTATATGCATTTAATATGCATTTGTGTTGATTATACCGGAATTTAACAATAGAGTAGAGAGCCCAAACAATAAAAAACACACAAAAAACAAATAAACGAACAAACAAACAAAAAGCGTTTCAACGTTAATGTATTAAAACATTCATGTTTTAAAATAATGAAATAATTTTATCTGAAATGATAAAATTCACCTATTCAAAGTTAATTTTTTTAAAGAACCAGTGTAGTCATAGAGAATCTATAATTGACCGAGCTTGATGATTTAATGATGATTCGATCATTCAGAATTATTGCAACTGTGGTTTGATTCTCTTCAGACTTGAATCGATTTTCAGACGTTAACTCTTTGTTTTTGAGTAAATTTCCACAACAGTGTTTTAATTTGAATCATAATTTATCTAAAACAAAATCTTCTTCCTTGGAAAATTCTTCTTCTTCGTAATCTACTTTTTGTTTCGTTTTTGGGAAAATAAAAATCCGTTTTACCAAAGAACAATTTTGTCGTAACTTTTGCAAAATCCCTGTCTCATAATTGTGTTGTGGGACAAGATGGGACAGGGTTATTAGTATTTGTGTGCAGCTTCTGTAATTCTATTTCTGTCTCCAATGTACTACACTTCATCTGAAATATCCCTCTCCGTGTATGATCAATTGCGCAACAGTGAGACTTTTCCCAGCATCAATCCAGAACACCATTCACAGGCATTCTAATTCATATCAGAAAAAAAGGATGATTTCATCATTCTCGATGGAACCTTGTTAGAGTAATTTACTGCAATAACATCAAAGCCTGAATCCTTTGGGTTTATTTTTGCAAGAATTGAGACACAATGATTTAATGAAATGCGGCATTAAGATCATGAATTGAGGATATCATATAGGGGGAAAGTCGCTAAATATAGTTGAAACGATTGTGAAAGTGAACACGCCTTTCCGAAGGTTGTTTGATGGTAACCACCTAGATCAAGTTGTGTGATGCTAAAGCTTTTGATTTGATAAACAAAGACCCTGGTAACACTAAGACTCCTCTGTCTATTCGGGATTCTGTAATACGGATTTGGTCTACCTTTTAGACGACGGTAGCCCTATCTAACGCACTGTTAATCTGATTGGAGATGTCAGATCAACCGAGATCTCGCGAGAATGGTGATGTAGTTTTGTATCGTAGTTCCTGGAGGTAACATGTTTATTTCTTGTAGAAGATGGCGGAAATTCCCCTCTGGAATATTATCATCCACTCTATCAAAACACTGGAAATTACCCACACCCAAGGGACGTTGTTTTCAATAGAAGTGTTTCTTTATTCCTATGTCTCTTTCAATATGACCGACAACTTGCAGTTATCGAAATATAAATTACGCGTCTTTAAATGAGAGGCACAAACAGTTCATCTTAGTTTTTTCGCAGACAATTTTCTTTAATTTTCAACTTAAATATTTTCAATCTACAAATTAAATTAGTTTTTATTTCAGTGAAATACTTTAATCTTTCAATATAATGTTGGATGTGAACTTGATGAAAATCTCCAGTGCCCTGTATAGTGTGATTGCTTTTTACAGTCGTTTGCACTCTTATTGGATAAGGTAGTAAAGAAGCGTGTCCGTCTCCAAGGTAACTAGCACGTGCTGTTTTCATCCCAATTAATTCATGCATAAGAACTAAAAATAACTTTCGGGGGAAAAATTACCACTTCTCAAAAAGAGCTTATAACCTGCAAGTTCTAAAGTACAATCAGCATTTACCAGAAATCATTGTTTATCTGAGTACTAATCATCAAGTTTTAGTTAAAGAGATGATAAAAAATACGGTTACATACAATTTAGAATTGTCAAGTCAAAGTACGAAATGAAAACGTATTAGACCTTAATCATCTAATTCTGATAAAATATTCATTGGAACTAATGAAAATACGAACATTTTCGCACCTTTTTAGCCCTCATTGACAATGGACGAACTAACAATTGAACTTTCTTAAAACTACAAGTAACTGCTCTTTAATCACTTCAGTATGAGGAAAAAATTAAAACTGGGCAAAATCTATTAAAATTGTCATTGGGCGAAAATAGCAACCTAATTTTCTGTTACTAGTATTAAGATTCAACTGCGCAATTTTTTTTTCCAATTTTTTGTTGTTGAAGAAAAAGATCGTATAATCTTACGACTGAAATAAATGTAGTCTGAGTTTCTACAATACATAGTAAGTTTGTATTTTCTTAAAGGTATATGTGGCGTATTTGGAGTAAAAGGTTTGACATGAGTTTGAGTAAAAATATACATCATGCTTCTTATAATTAGATGTTTCACCAACACATAAAAAATGTTCTATCTTAGTTATCTGTCTTTAAACTTTGCTACATGTCTGATGAATATTAATGTGATCCGCCATTTATAACGCCACTGCGCATGAGTGCGGGAAAACCCAGCATTGAAAACACGATGGAAGAACTGTTTGTTTACAACTTAGAATCACGTTTTTCATGTCTTAAATGAGATAATTCTTACATCAGAGGATACTGGAAGCATTATTATTCCGATATTCATATATGTAGAACAATATAATTTGTTAATTGTGTTTAATAAAGGTGAAAACGATTTTAGCTTCATCGACATGGTAAACGGAGTAAATACCCCTCTCCCATAGAGATGCATGTACTGAGAGTCTTTATTTATTCTTTATTTAAAAATTCATCTAAACGAAAATCCACCTGTGGTTTATAACTTATAAAGTAAAGACACAAAACACATGGAGCACGAACCTGACAAGCAAAACCCCTAAAACTTCATGATGGAAACTTAAGTTCAATTCGGCTTTAATTCCTATTCCATCAATCTACACACTCTCCGATGACGACCTTCCCTTTGTTCCTATCCTTGTCAGTCTGTCTCTTTTTTATTTCCTTGCCAAATCTGTCACACTTAACGGTCTACCCATCTTTCTCATTGTCGCCATTGTTGTTGAGATAGACCGAGATGGATGTCACGTGACCCATTTAAGGCGGGGTTATTCAAATCTTTTGTATTTTTTAACAGCACGTAAAAAAATAAAAATATGATATGTTTTTTTCATTTCTCGTATTTTTGTTAAGCGATTGACTTAGACAGCGTAATTTATGTGAAAATCCTATCTTTAACTAATGTATTGAAACAAATAATCAGATATTATTGTTATTCACTAAAAATACGCCACATATACCTTTAAGATTTTTTGAATGGAGTAAGAGTACCACGTGACACGTGTATCAAACCCATGTGATAAGTGGAATCCATGTTAATATATATAGATAACCACAGCACTCAGTTCCCTGTAGTGACTTAACACTTTTCCTATCTGTGTATCTTTCACACAGCTTCCAATTAAAGGGAGTACATTACACTACAAATCAAGTGTTTACAGGGACTGTATCGATTTAAAGCTTGATTGAGATATTAAAGAAAATACCCATAATGCAAGCGTATCTTGGAAATAAATTTCCTGTGTTTGAGTTCAAGGCAAGTTCAGAGGTGACTGATAAAAACTGGGAGAGAGAGAGAGAGAGAGAGAGAGAGAGAGAGAGAGAGAGAGAGAGAGAGAGAGAGAGAGAGACGGACGGACGGACGGACGGACGGACGGACGGACGGACGGACGGGCAGGCAGGCAGGCAGGCAGAGGAGAGACTGAGTATCTTGAGTATCTTCTATGTTCACTTTAGTTTTCTTGTTGTGTAAGAATGCAATCGTTATGTCACTTGCCTTTGAGAATTCCGCTAACGAGTTGTTAATATATAATTGCCAAGATAATCACATTCAATTTACATGTAGAATTTGTACATTATGTATGTTTATATGCACGCTAGGGGATTAATTAAATTTAACAAAAAAGATTCAATGATAGACCAATAATAAACATAAAAAAATTATATTAATTAATCAAGTTTACCTAGGTGGTGATCATGAAATGAATAAAACGGCCTTTTATATGGTATTGTACCGTTCTGGATTAAAATCTAAAAGGTATCTTATTCAGTGAGATTGATCAAGATTGGACTGCAGATAAATTCGTGTAATGTAATTGAAGTTGTAGAAAAGTACTGGTTCCAACATTTACTGGTAACAGTAATGACATCCAAATTAAATCCAAAGCTCGATTTATGGTATCTCTTGACGGACCAGAGCAGTTAAAAAGTAAATTTAACTTTTTTTTTTACTTGTAATGAACAACACGATATTTGTATCATAATTAAATCCCTTTAAAAAATACTGGTTGCAAACACTAGGATATCGCCATTGGTAGCTCGTGACCTGCCTAAGATGACTTCCGGTACACTCACTGACCGTCAAACCGTTACGGCGGAAGTACAGAACCTAATCAGCTGTAATATTTAAACATGAAATCTAGTTCATTGAATACCCAGACAGTGACCTGAGACGTGTCCTGTCTAACTGGTCACGATGCACCGAGGGCGGTGGTCGAGGGCTAGAGCTCCAGATTTATCTTTCCACTTCACCAATGTTAAGTCAACAATTTTTTCAATTCATTGAAACCTCTTGTCCTTATAAGATCTTATCTATGTCATCTCAAAATTGTTAAACACACAAAATCCTAAGATTTAGATAAAAATAACTAAATTTGGGTGTTTTTTTTTTAAATACTTATTATCATATTTCTCTGTTTTTGGTAATTTCTAATTTGACTGCATCAGCAAAGTTGATTGTCGC
Source organism: Magallana nippona (assembly GCA_033439105.1). NCBI lineage: Eukaryota > Metazoa > Mollusca > Bivalvia > Ostreida > Ostreidae > Magallana > Magallana nippona. The sequence goes on along the minus strand of CM065923.1, from coordinate 49,821,081 downwards.
CTTCTATAAAAAAAAAAAAAAAAAAAACCCCTCAGGGTAGATCTTGATATGTTCGAAAATAAAATAAAGAAAATGTCATCAGAGAGAAGATGGTCGTGACTATAGAAAAATAAATCTTTATCTTGTGATATTTCATTCATTTCTTTATATTATGATAATGGGTTTTCTGATAATTTACCGTACCTCTATATAAGTCTGTTCAGTCACACTGTGATTAATTTTGCAATACACAGCAGACTACTGTTTAAATTCGTCCACATGTTTACATGTAACCATCATCAAACAAAGCTGTCTACATGTAAACTTTATCAAACAAAGCTCTAACGTCATTAATTGTCTGTTCTTGGCCAAACATGCAATGTATATTGCATCCATTGTCTATAGCAGCATATAAGATACATTTACCTATTATTTGTGGAGTAATATTTCGTATAAAGTACATAAAGAATGCTTCGAAATGACATAGATAGTTGTAACATGCATGCACGTGCTCCGCTCTAAACCCCGAAATCTGTAGATAACTTCTTGACCTATTGTCATGGGACCTCCAATTATAATTAACATCTGAGGTCATTTTATACTACAGACTAATTATAAGATTGTAAAAGCCAATGACTGCTGTCTACGGGAAAACTCTCTTCAGATTTAAGATAAATGACTGAATGAGGAACTTTAGAAAACAGGTGCGCGCCCTAGACGCTATAGTTATAGATCTGCGGTACAAGTCTCTACAGTTCCTGGAAGACCAGAAAAAGATGAACAACTCCTTGAGTTGTCCTCAGCCAAGAATTTTAGTGCAGTGATAGAGATTGGCGAATTGATGATACTGATCAACTCTGTTGGAGAATTGAACTGTTGGCCGTCTGTTTGTTTAGTAATTTACGAGGAATCCAGTTCGTTCACCCGGTCTTACCCCAAATTGTGATTTTATCATTTACCGTGCATGTTAAGATTTTCAATGTTACATTAATTTCCCCCGATCGAAAATCAGTCAAGAAATGTTGCGTTTTGTTATCACACTTCTGAATGTCTGAATAAAGATATGAATGTCTTTTATCAATATGGTAATATTATGTTTGATCAAATGTTAATAAGATACAATTCATAAAAAGATGGTTCTTGTGAACTGATATGATAAGGATGCAAATAAAAATAAATTTGATTCTTGATTAAGAATGATAACAACAATCACCATATATCTGCCATTCCTCACCCTAAGTACCGCACCGCATTGTTCTAATGAAGCAGACAGACAAAAGGAAGCATTCAGAGACTTGGTCATCTATCAAAGACTACCCGCCAGATTCATTTAAACAGACAATACCTCCTGAGCGGTGTGTTTACGGAGAAACCCGACCCTCATCAAAGCAGGGGCCGCTTTGTAGCGTATATTATCTATATATTTATGTTATTGTCGGGCGAATTTTGCATATCAAGTCAGAAATCTTTATTGCTAAATGTTTAGACAAGCTCGTGATGAATTTGTTCTATTCTTTAATAAGAGCCCGAGGTTTGTTTTCACGCTAAAACCACGTGCGTTTTCCCCATAATCCACTCCGGACTTGAATGGGCCGGGCCGGCGGATCTAAAGTCTGGACACAGAGTCAGTTTTTTTTTTTGTCTTTGGAAGGTTTAATGAAGAAGAACTATGAGGGTAGGTATAGCTCTCAAATGTTCCCTATTTGCGTCTAAATTAAATCTATTTTAAAGTTTAAATTTCATAAATTACGTAGCACAATCCACTGATCATAAATTCCTTTTGATTTAAATCAGTTTAATTTTTATTTGTCATTTTGTTAATTGCATCATTAAAATCAAACTGAGTAATCGGTGATGATGTCTGAAATTTCTATAAGTTAAATGATAGCTATATTAGATATTTCCTTAGAGATGAACCAAAAATTGAATACACAACAAAACTTGTTTTTTGTATCTGTATGTGGTCGGTAGTGATGTAAATAAATCTCATTAGCGCGTGTTTACAGTTGCATGGTCAGCGTGTTCATATAAACAAAATAAACAAAGTACTGAGCACAGATCTCGCTGACAGACGTCTGCAGGATGCAGAGAGTCGGGGGGAGGGTAGTACATGTATTTACAGCTTGACTGGCGAAAGTAAGTGACCCGCAAAAGTTTAACAAAACACCTGTCATCCACAGTGCCAAAAATATTAGTGTTTTTGTAATATGTTTTTTTTAACTTTTGGAGTGATGACTAAAGAAAGAGAGCTCTGTCAATGAAAGTGAATAAGCGGCAGGACTTTTTAGTGTGTGTTGTGATTTTGCATTTACAGTCCATTCATAATCGGGTGTTGAAAAATCTATCTGGGATTCTGGGATAGACAATATAATTACTGTACCACTTTGTAAGTTAATTTTCATTTAGTTAATTATCAACGAACTCACTAATCTTAAATCTTTACAGTATTATGTGTCCACAGTTTTTGGTTTTTAATCAAAGTTTATGTGATTATGAAATTACTTTAAGACTATCTTATATAATCAAACCTTTTTTGTTTAAAAATACATTTACTGTATCAAACAATTTTATCAGAATTAATCTAAAAGGTCACATCTGATTAGGTCAAAACCTGACCACGGGTTTTGTTAGAAGTAGATGTTAAGAGGGCTGTATGGTCGTGGCCATTTTTAGGCTATATAAATCTCCTTAAAAAGAAGAGCTCTGTATAAAGACATAGGTAAACATTCAAGTTTTAAAGTTAAAATAATTAAAATTTTTAGCTATGAAAACAAATCAATTTTGAAAATGAGATGAATCTGATGGTTAATTTGTTGACCACCTAGCCTTCTTAAATTCATTCTTAGCCGTAGAAGTCGTAGAAAATTATCTGCATGACTGAAATATACCAGATAATACATTTTTTACACTTTATCTTAGCAGAATTACATTGCCCGGGAAAACTGCAATGGCGTGCAAGACTCCAAGATTGCAATGTACTGACGGAATTATCCGATTTCATTCTATTGACAAAACTTAAGAAAGCAATTGTATTACCGAGATGCAGTAAATCAGTATTGGACGGTCATTGACGACAATTTACGCTTCAAACCCCGGAAGATTTAGAAAAGTTGACGCGTGCATTATTGTACCGAAAGTTGTTATCTGACCACGTGACTTCCTTCAGATCGTGACGTCACGCTCTGCGTTCTACTGTTCTACCCACCAGATGTACAGTAGAACCTTTCTGATCTGATTAACCAAGCTCAAGCCTGTACATCTTGAGTATCGGTTACAAATAATTACCTAATAAAACACACCTGCTTTATTTTAAATGTAGATAATAGATGACTAGACCACCTTTATGTCTTTTATATTTTTGCCAATCCATCGATCAGGCATGTCGGAATTGGTGCTGTTCTGGAATTAAAAGTCAGAGGATGATATGGGTTACGGTTACTTGTTTGGCTTTAAGGACACGGGGAGGAGAAGTTTAAAGTTGTTGGTGCTTTATTAAGTCGGTGGTTGTCGAGGTCTCCGCTAAATGATTCTGTGCAAGTTGTAAACATGGTAACTTTAATCTCGGGAAAGGTAAGGTCATATCATGAATATTAAATGGTTGTGTTCTGTATTAAATGAAGTATAAGAATTGATTTATCTTTTCAAATTAATTGACAATGATTTTATCCTTAATCTATCAAGTCAGTAATTCTAGTTCAGACACATATTGATGATGTTTGTATAAAATGTGATATTCAATGTAAATTTTATTTACATTATTATTGACCAAAAAAATCGAAATGAGCATGTTGTTTCCTGGTGACAAGGACCTTGCATTTATGGGTTCAGTTACTTTCAATAGATAATTAAAGAATACATATTCAATTGATAGACAAAGTTTTTCTTGAGCTTATTTTATAATTTCTTTTTTTTAAACCCTCATGAAGAAAAGGCAATACAGATTTTTTAAGCAAGACATTTTAAAGAGTCTTGTTTACTTATTCAAATCGATCTTATTACATAATCACGGTGTTTTGAAGAAAATAAAGCGGTGATTTGGCTCCTGTCGTCTGCATTTTGACAAGTCTGCAGTGAGTTGTCAAAGGACAAAAGACGTCCTACAACCTTAAATTTCACTATAACGCAATTAAATAAACTTATCGTAAAGAGATTTTTGAAACAAATTAAATTTGTAAAATGAAATCACTGAGTAAATATTTTCTCTGTAGACAGATAATCCACAAAAGTGAAATAGCTTCGAATTTTTACATAAGTAGTTGGTACTAGAACTTGAATTTTTACATTTTATTTGTTGGATTATATTTCGTTTATCGGTTTGTTAGTAATGGTCAAGTTTTTGTTTGTTTGTTTGTTTGTTAGTAAGTTACAGTGTATATAGTTCGGTGTATGTACATAGTCTCGTTTGTTTCTAGCGTCATGAATGCACTATTCAGACATTTCATGTCAAATATTAGGGATTTTTCGATTTTGATGAAACCCCACACAACATTTTCTTTGGGCATCTCAAAATCACTGATTTCAGAATACCACTAATACTTAAGAAAACTATTACGTAGAGCCTTGCTTAATATTTATGAAAAAATTAAAGGGAAAGATGAGAAAGAGAAAGAATATTAACATTGATGTATTAAAAAGCGCTACGTAATTTGAATATTTTTTGGCACCATTGATTTCATACTTAATTTTCTGAAAATAAAAAAAATATGGATTATATTTTAATATCAGTTTAATAGATAAAACCACTATCTTTGGATAGGTGATTGGTATTTGGTGGCGTTATAATTGGTCAATATTTGACCTCTGACCCTTGGCACTGCTTGTCACTCCCTGTCTCAGTCTATCCGTTCGTGTACACCACCTTCCGACCTTCGGAACATTTCACATCAAAATAGCCTTATTACAATCGCAATAGTTCATGTTTTGTACTCCATTAAATTGTTCCTTAATTCCGACATCAAAGTGTTTGAAAGGTATAGCGTCGTAGAGTCCCGAGAACCAAACCATTTGGAGTACCCTGGCGCTAAAAGGCAGTGCATATGGTGGCATTTTTACACACCGATGAATGGAGACTTATCCGATTAACACGGCTAACCGGGCAATTACCACATGTACCTTAAAAAGGTGGATCAAACGCGCTCTGTCTGTTCCCTTCACGAAGTTTAATTTTCGTTTCATTTAGATTCTGCCTTGAAGCGAGCTTCGTCCGTTTCCGGTTTCTGGCGATATTAACATGGCACATTGATTGAAATGCCGAGTATTCGAGAAAAACATAGTGCTTCTTTCAGTCTTAATCATGTCCATACGTGATTTTGAATTAATAAGTCGCATAAAAAAAACAATTAAAATACAAAAAAAATGTTCTCTCCATTTATTGCCACTGTACACATCGTCTGTCTGTCTGTGTGTCCGCCGTTTGTGTTTATCAATCATAGTACATTATACACAAGGCTGAATAGATGAACAGCAAATGTTTGAATTTTACAATAAATTATAAGTAACTTGCCTAATTGCTTTGACTGATTTATACTGACTACCTCGCAAAAATTATTAAAAAATAAAATTTAGTTTATTGAATGCATATGACTGCTATTAGTATTTTTAACAGAAAATGTGGGGTTGACAATAGCAACTAAGAACTTTCTTTCACTTCAGAGCAGGTGGGAGGGGGGGGGGGGGGGCTTGGTCATTGATTGATTTTGACAAGTTTTCTAATTTTGTTAGTCCCCCAGGAGAAAGCTAGCTTAAGAATGTGGATTACATGCATTCGTTAAAAAGATAAGAAACTTTTCAATAATAACAAAAAAATTACATGTGTAAATATATAGAGATTTTTATAAACATAATAATTGGTCCGTTACCGATTTTCTGAAAACCAATTTCAGCTGGAATCCAGAGGTGTTGCCGACCTTTGTATTAGGAAACCTTTTTAATTGCCAAATACATTTGTAGGCGAACTTTCTTGTCCATTAATTTTTGTATAGTAAATGAAGACGGGCGTTTAATGCGAAAAGTTCATAACAATTGCATGCTTGCGCTTCTTTCTTGTACCCCATGGAATTTCACGATCAGAAGGGACCAATGTCGGATTTCAATGCACTGCTTTAAATTGTTACGATTCTTTCACGCCATCATGAAGTTCCCTCCATACTTTATTGTAGTGCCCTGGCCCTGCTATCCAGTTTCCGCTTGCTAGAGCCCATTCTTACACACATATGATCAATTTTCTATTAAAACAAGACTAATGCTGTAATTAGAAAAATGTGTTTGGATGCACTAAGCAGATTGTGAAATCAATTAATAGTTTAAACGAAATTCCCCCGTGCTGCCTTTCATTATCTAATCATAACATAAAATATTCCTAAATCCCTATCAGACACTGAGTTTATTTTTCTTTTAAGAAGGGGGTAACTAAGTGTCCGCGCTAGAACCAAGGCTGGTCTTGTTTACAGCACGGGTCGGCTGGAATCGACAAGTTTTATTGAAGCTCAAAACTTGTTTTAAGAGCTTGTACTGTTTTGACATAATATATAGAGGCATGGTACTTTAAGAGCTCCTACCGAATCTTAGCATTCAGAACATTTAGTTTTAAAGGAGCCATTCGAACAATTGTTTAAAATTCGAAGGGAAAATTTTGTATTCTATAGAAATATATTGATAAATCACTTAATTTCTGAATAATTCTTTTTTTCCAGATTTTGACCAATCGCAACTGACGTGACAAACCATGACTTTACCCACGAGAAGCCAGGATGTCACGTGACCTATTGTTTGTTCTTTACATCCTTTTGCACCCGTCAGTCTTAAAAGGTAAATTTCTAATTCAGATTCGAACATATTTTCCCCGTTTATAATTTCCTCCAAACATTGTACAATACAGCATGGGGACATGGCAACATGTATTTGCTAAGCTCTTGTTTCCTGAGACGTTTCGGCAGACCTTGAGAGTCTTGTAGCTGGTGTTTGATTTATCACTTCTTTCAGCTGGCGGTCCATCTCCTAATGTCAAGAAAACGGATGAACAGAGACTGCTTGAGGTTCTGTTAAACGGATATAACAGTGACACGAGACCCGTATTTAATGCGTCACATCCGGTCCAAGTCTCGCTAGGAATTACTCTCACTCAGATATTTGACGTGGTAAGTGACACAGACCCTGGCAGTGATTATCTGTTAGCAGTAGCTAGATTACTTGTCATCGGTAGAATCTATGAATCACAAGCTTTAAATTATTATCTAATTACACCACCTAAAGGTAAAAAAAACCAAACCTTAATTGATATAAATACATTATATGTTTTAAAACCATAAAGAAACTAAATCTTTGGTGTCTGTTCCAGGATGAGAAAAATCAGGTGTTGACCACCAATGTGTGGCTGGATCAGGTGAGACGTTAGGCTCGGGATAGCACCACTGTTTTAATGTCCATTATTCTTAACACTGTACAAAAGTCCTATGTTTGACTCATCAATCACGGGCTCTTATTTTGCGTATATTTTACTTTTTAGATCGTAAACTGATACGATAAAAGTTATTTTGATAATTCATAGTAGAAAAAATTCCGGGCTCTTAATTGTCTCTTAATGGGCTGTTAAAAAGCCTCTGTCATAAATTATATAGGTTCTTCTTGATTTGATTGAAAATATATACATTGTATGTGGATATAAATAGTACCAATGGGATTAAACCATCTACCCGAGTCAAGGGTTTCTGATTCGCTCCGTTACTCGCATACTTTTGTGGGAAGCGGTGCAGATCAGAAACCTTTGACTTAAGATGATGGGATAAGATTACTGACCGATATTTCATCTCCTTTCTATCAGGAATGGACGGACGAGAAGCTGACGTGGGACCCCGCTGATTATAACGGACTGGAGGTGATGAGGATCCCGTGCCGGAAAATCTGGCTGCCGGACATCGTTCTCTACAACAGGTGCGTGTCCGGGGACAGCCAAACTATCGTCCGCTTCGTCAGAATAGTTAATGGAGAGTTAAGATTGAAGAAAAAAGTCCATGAACTGCAATTTTAACCAATGATGATCATATCGTTAAGCTATGAGTTATAAGTTGGCTTAATGATAAACAGAGTTATAGAAGATACAAGTATTTACTCGAAAATTCATCAACAAGATCCGTTTGTTACCATTGTTTTGTTACCATTATCCCTCCCCTTCTTTCCTAAACGAATTTATCTTATGAAGTAAAAGAATTGGATGCGCTTTTGAGAGTGCGTTTTTGTTCGATGTTTCGCTGCACGTATACGTACAACGTGGAACAAAATTGGCAAACTTTTTAAAAAAGAATTTATAAAGAAATAAGAGGCAAATGCCTGAACGTAACCTGGTCCATCATCTTTTATTGCAGCGCCAGCGATCACAATGAGAAGTACATGGAGGCGCTAGCCATGGTCAGTCACACGGGGGTCGTCTTCTGGCCACCCATCGTCAAGTTCCGCAGCTCCTGCCTGATGGATATGACCTACTTTCCGTTCGATGACCAGATATGCAAGTTAAAGCTGGGCTCCTGGGCCTACACTGGCTTCCAGGTGGACGTCCTAAACCGCTCCAACACCGTGGATCTGTCCAGGTTCGTGGAGAACGGCGAGTGGAAGCTGATCCGGACGTACGGTGTCCGGAATAACGTGTACTACACGTGCTGTCCGGAACCGTTCCCGGATGTAACCATTACGCTCCACATCCGGCGGCGGACCATCTACTACATGTACAACGTCATTATCCCCTCCATCATGCTGTCCAGCCTGGCCCTGCTGGGGTTCTGGATTAACCCTGACTCTGGGGAGAAAGTTACGCTGGGGCTGACCGTGCTGTTAGCGCTGTCCGTCTTCATGCTCCTCATCGCAGAAAACACGCCGGCCACCTCATTCTTCATACCTCTGCTAGGTACGTATGAATTCGTCACAGAAACTTTTTCGAATTTTTTTTCATCCTTAAGAGATCGTCACACTCTATTTAACGATCTCTTATATGGTTCCTATATTCTATTGTAGATAAGTTGCAACTAGTTAATTTTCTAACCATTACCCTCAAATATTTTGGTCATCTTTATCGAACTTCTATTTTTATATCTCAGGAATTTACCTCATCACCACCATGTCCTTTACCTCAATATCTGTCATCTGCTCCGTGGCTGTCACAAATCTCCACATCCGGGGATATGCCAATCCTGTCCCAAACTGGCTGCGCAGTGTCCTATTGGTGGCGTCACGTGTACTCTGTATATCTGTCAATCATCTTAAGGAGAGGAGGTCCCACTGGAAGCCAAAGCACTGGTACCGCGTCCCCCAGACATCAACCGTCGGTAACCATTCCTCGACCAACGGCCGTGTCGTACATGACTTGGGAGAAGGGACTACCGTCGTAAACCATGACGACATGCTCCAAGACGGAGCGACGCCTGGTGACAGGCTACTTAAGGACGATAACTCACAAGTGAATCATGCATTACTGGAAACACTGAAGTGCCTTATGAACAAACAAGAGGAGACTGACCGAGAGAACAAGATCCATGACGAATGGAAGGAAGTTGCCATGGTGATCGACCGCGTCCTGTTCCTGGTTTTCCTGTTGGGGATGATTGTGGCTTCCGTTTATATTCTCGTCGCCTTGCCATTACAAAAGTTACAGAGATTTGGTGGTTCTTAATTTTTCTCTGTTACTAATGAATGTATCTGTTTATATATGTGAAAAGATTGTCTAAACGATATAATGATATTATTTAAAACTGATTTGTGTTTGACCTATTAAAGCCGCACAATTATTCAGAAAATACATATATTTTTGTATATCGTGGTTTAGTTGATTAACTCGTAACACACATGAATATATGAATTTTTTTTGGTAGGTCAAATCTAGTTGAATGTTGACAATTTTGATTTTAAATGGAAATTATATGAATTTGATATAGTTTAATTATGAATTTATCAATTAGATTAAATACGATTAATCATTGTGTCTAAGTACAAATATTTATGTTACAAAACTTGCGGTAATTTTGGACCTACCTCTACTATTTCTTCACACATTCTACTGAGATGTTTGATACTATAAAAACAAAGTGTTTTTAACATTCCAAAGAATTTCTTTGAACGCATTCAGCAACCTCGAAAAATTCAGTTGTCATTTTTACCTGTAAACACTTTGTCCGGTTAATGATAATGTTGTGAAGAAAATCGGAGACAAATACGCGTACATGTACATGAATATATGATGAGAGCATCGGTGGTAACAATCTAATAAATGCTTTACACAGTTTTTGTTGGGAAATATCCCAACTTTAGTGCACGTCTTATATATGTGTAGCTCTACGGCCTTCACAGCCGATTTGTCTGTAGCGGTTTTGCAGGAACTATCTTTTAATCCGCCACTCCAAAAATTTCAATCAATCTCAGTTTCATTAAAAAACTTACTCAACTAAGCAAACTGATGTTAGTTTGTAAACGGAAAACATGGTGAATTTCATTTCTTATTATTTATACGACAATAATGAAATATACACACCATTTAAGGAACATAAAAATTGCTTGAGGTTTGGCTTCCTTAGGGTCGGAAAATGTTTAGCTTAGAATAGAGAAAATCACCTGGCGATGACAAAAAACTTTATTCCATTAACTGAAATAACAGTTTTGAGGAAATATGCAAAGTTCAATATGTACAACCTATATGCAGATAAACACGCAGAAATCTTACCAGTAGAGACACACATCACGTGTTTCTCTTTTGGGCTCATAACAAACATTAATTTATAATCAATAAGCATAAAAAGCATAGGAAACATTAATTTATAATCGATAAGCATAAAAAGCATAAAAGGTTCTTTTGTTAATTCATTCCTTTTATAAAGGACATTGAATTTGATGAATGATACTTAAAATGAAAAAAAAAATGTAAAACAGTGATAAAGCATTACGCCACCAGTCCGAATTTGTACACCGTGGCGTGACGGTAGGTTTGACCCGGGCGGAGGATCGTATTGGGGAAGTTGGGCTGAAAAACAAAAGGTTTTTCATTAGGAACCAATATGTTTTACTGTATACAAGATTATAGTTCAACTCAACTGTGTCTCTAATTACATTTCAACTCATCAACGGCAAAATGAAAAATTAACATTTGCAAGAATTGAATTGACTTGCCTGATTCACACTGTTAGCGTAGTGCTGGGTCTCTAAACAAACTGAGGCTAACTTCCGGTATTCCACGCATCCCTTCCCGAACACTTCCGGCTTCATATTACATCCGGTGTAGCACTGCAGTCCAGGCTCTGTTGTAAAAACGTCCATTTTTCGACCGGAAGGCGGGTGTTCTAAGCTACAAGAAAAGATAGTATATGTAGAACTTAGATGTAAAAATCCGGCGAGTACTTTGTTTTGGACATTGTTTCAATATGTTTTTAGAATAATACTATAAATAACTAGATACATATTCCTGTCCATCATCCTATTTATTAATTGACTACCAATATACATGTACAATTATTCCGACAACTAGCTTGATAATGATGGATATTTGTCATAAGAGTTGAACTACCTAGCAACCCGCGTGAGTTTCCCTTGCTGTCCTCCCACGCAGAAGTTCGTGTCGTACCCTTTGCCGTTGTTGACGTTCTTAAGGCGGTCGCCGAGTCGGGTGGGCGTCCTCAAGTCGTAGGCTGTTCCCGCCACTGGAGCTATGATCCCTGAACAGAGAAATATCTACAGGTCAGGAAAGCTGTGTGTGTGCCTTAAAAAATAACTAACACTAAATAATATCGGAACCAAAGACCATAAACTCTGAACAGACCAAGTCTAATTTAGTAAGTAACTTGGTGAAATTATTTTGAAAATAAAATAAAATTTTTATTAAAGTTTTCACATTTAAAATGTTACTAAATTACAACATTTCAAACATTTTAGTTGAAAATCAAATTATTTTAGATATTTATAATCTAATAGTTGTCTAAAGTCTAATGACTTGAGCTGAATCGTGAATTTAAAAATGATATAACTGCTTCATGTAGCAACAATACCGAATTACTTCATCCAATTTAAATTACAAGTAGTAAATAGAATCGATGGGCATAGGCCAGTATTTGATAATTTTTTGGTTTTTCTACTTACTGAAAATTGATTTTGTTTTATCCGCGTTGAGGAAACACATCAATCTCAATGATAATGACAAAAGATAATTCTTGATAAAGATGACCCGTCATGTGTGGTTTTAGAAATTTGTAGACTGAACCCGAACAGACTAGGAACTTGATGAATTAATGGAGACCTTCTCATAGGATCATAGTGTGAACGGGTCAAAGTGGGACTCCCTCAGATATAACTGGCAGCATGAACTATTGGACGATTGATCACTTTATTCGGAAAACGGAACCGTTTGATTTAATTTAGTTCGTAAAAACACGAGCATCTGGTGTTGATGAAGCTGTTCTGAGGAAGCAATGAAGTTCACAGGGAACGTCTATAAATTACAAATGCACTCTTAAAACAATATTCTCTCTGACTTCCGTGTGGATAGATTTACCAATAAAATACGGAGGCCGTGATATCGTTTGTGATGGATATAACCAATTTGTGATAAGATAATGGGCGACAGAACGTGGTCGAGTTTTATTGGAGGTAAATTTTCACCTGTTGGAATGCTGTTCTCATCCAGGGGCGTGTACGTGAACGCATCAATCCAAAGCACGTGGTCCTCAAGATTGGGATAACCCTGGAATATAAACCAATGGGCTATTTATGTTTTCTGTATATTAAATAACAATGTAAAAGAAAAAGATTGTGTAAAAACGGAACATAACAGGGTATTTTTAAATATTTGCTGATTATTTAAGAACACCCTGTTATTTCCAATTATTTTATAATAAGACCACCCACAATTTGCGAATACTCTTTTAATAGTTTAATTCTTAAACCTGCCAAGGGTTCATCTGTGATGCGCACAAAGGGTTTTATATTATTCCAAAATGCAATTTAATAAAATAATAAAGTCAATTATACTGGTTCTAAGTTGAAACATAAGAGGCTTATATATAAAAAGCAATTATAAATTGGTCGTAGGTCTTAAGAGATTTTGTTTTATAAAACACAGTCCTGGAATAAAGGACTTTTATTGCAATATCTCCACCCACCTGCCCAGCTAGGTTCAAGTAGGCGTGGTTTGTAAGGTTGATGGGCGTGGCCTTTGTCGTCGTTGACGTGTAGTCGATGCTAAGCTCGTTCTCATTGGTCAGTCGGTATCTGACCTCAGTAGTTAGCTCCCCTGGGTACCGTTCCTCGCCGTCTGGACTGACGTACCTCAAAACAAGCGTGTCTCCATCCATCCGGGCATCCCACACCACCTTGGTATAAAAAATATATCAGGGGTTAAGAATACGAGTTCTTCATCAGCATTACTTTGATTGGGAATGATAAAACTTATGTCAGTGGCATTAAGCTACATTCATATTCAACATATATAACCTTATCAAAGCCCTTTACTCCACCATGTAAGTGATTTGGACCGTTGTTAACCGGAAGTTGGTACTCTTTTCCGTCCAGACTGAATTTTCCGCCGGCAATTCTGTTGGCCACCCTGCCGCAGATTGCGCCAAAATAGGGATGGCGGGCTTCATATCCTATTCAATAGGCACATCAAATATTACATGTTTAAGCATATACAAAAACACATAGTAAAAGTTGAGCAATACCTTTGATGTCATCAAATCCTAAGTTGATGTCAACTACTTTTCCGTTTTTATCCGGAACGAGAATATCGGTGATGATTCCACCATAGTTGATAATACGGACTGTTACATTGTTCTTGTTTTTAAAAGTAAATCTACAAATATATGTAAAAAAAGGGGGGGGGGAAATATACGTGTTTTATAATAATTAAAACATACATGTAATTAATGAAACGCCAAAATAAACCACTATTGATAGTACACCAGTTTGATGTGCCAAAGAATTTTGTTGTTTGTTACTTAGTGTCATTTCATGTATTTTTAACCTGCATTGGCCACCATACTTATAGGTAGAATATTTTTTCCTATCCTATGATATTGTTATGCACTATGTCATCATCAGTTTATAAACTTCCCGTCACGCCTACCTGGTCACTAGGGTTGCTACAATTTTTCTCACCTGCTGATTTCCGTCCCGTCCTGCAGACGACCAAAACTGTCCCGTGTCGGCACAACCTTTTCCGCCATCATTGGCCACTGGGTAATAATCAAATATAGGTCAGTGTTCTTGTCATATCTCCTCGGAGATAAAGGAGACAGCTACGTGCACAACACCGAGTCCTGTTTTATCAACAAAAATTATTTTACAGGATGAATGAAAACTTTTAAAATTTCAAAATGAATAAAAACTTTTAAAATTTCAATATATGATAGTGCAAAAGAGCTCACTTGCACTTTACGACATTTTAGGCAAAACTACTAGCTTGTGTTTGTACATGTATTTGGGATTAAGTAAACTAATCAATCCCTCACGGGTTTGAACACTAACGATTTATGTCTGTAGATTTGTTGATGTTAATATTACTTTACTAGAGTGTATATATTTATACATTTCGAGACGTGTGTATCCAAGAAAAGTCACACACTTCTCATAATTATTACAAAGTTTACATATGTATTAAAACACTTGTTCATTGACCATTGACAATGACTAAAATCTTCATAAATAATGAATATTTTCAATATAAATGAAAAAATTCAAGTTAACATCCATTCATATTCCAACACAATCTTAAATATTCACATTTCTTCGTGGGCTGACAAAAAGTGTATTAAACAGTGTATCTTAATTTCAAACACCGTAAATTTTATAAAACATAATATTAATAGAACCTCTTTACCGACCAGAAAGACCCATTACTTCTTAAATACACATATTATATTTTTTGTTACCTCGCTTGTTACCATCTGCATGATTGTTTTTACCCAGTTTTTATGGTTTTTATATTTTTCAAAATAGAAATATTAGGAAGTGTCAGTCTATCTACTTTATCAAGCGAACGTTAATCTTACTGTTAATAATGAAATCCAGCTTTGTGCAGCATTGTAGATAAATAAATCTGGTGTCAATTAATTTTTTTTTAAGATGCTTTTATGTTTATGAAACAAATGAAGAGTGAATTGGTGCATCAATACAAATGACAAGTTTAAATAGGTATTTCATAATAGGTACAAGTTAGATGTATAGTTACGAACTATTGATTTATCATTACAGCTTAAAAGTACTAATTGTTTTATATCTGTTTAGTGGAGAGTAGAGAAAGGCCAGTGTCTTTCCTGGTTCACCCAAAATGGGGAGTGAGTTTGAAAGAGAAGATCTAAATTATCTGCATAAATTGATTCTGGCTCGATTGAAGGTTTGAATGAGATCACTTGGACCAATAAATACGGTTCATATCCTCTTAATATTCCCACACAAACAGCTGTTTTATTTGCTATAAAACAATACTGTACTACTAATGAAGCTAGAATTTATCACAAATCTGATGAAGTTACTTAGAATACTATGGTGAGTTCAATTTATTCAAACAGAACGCGATACTGAAGACCTGATTGAATACTTTGACCCTGTAATGTCGAAATATCTCCGCAAAGTAACAGTCGGGGGAAGTTTTAATTCCCATAAAGCATCGGATTCCGACAGCTGCCCACGTCATCAATTGGTACGTAATGGAGGCCGTGACTAAATAAATATAAAGAAGTAGCTATCTAAGACCGCGGCCATCACGTTGATGACTTTTAACTAAAGGGGGCGAGACCGGTTGCCATTAGACGTGTCAATCTCTCTCTCTCTCTCTCTCTCTCTCTCTCTCTCTCTCTCTCTCTCTCTCTCTCTCAGGCATATCGTGTAAAATGTTGTATTGTTTACAGCAAGACATCAACAAAGGATCTCGGATCAATTGTTACGTCATGACACAATGATTGGCTACTGAGGATGCCTGACTTTAACACCTCCATCACAAATTAATTATTTCTGTCCTCCGTCTGAACTTTCTGTTTCAATTTCACCAATTTCCGTCCGTTGTCATTCATTATTTTGATCGCTTCTTTGCAATGTATCCCAAAAATTTACAAGACTGAATTGGGCTGTCAATATACACCACTAATTAGTTTAAGACAATGGCCGTACTGTCAGCGCATTAGTAATAACAAAAACATTCCTGATATTTCCCCCCTGACCTCTTCATTGTAGGTAGTGATGATAACCACTGACCAATCACAGCGTCGCACACAATGACAAAATGGTCCTTGTCTGTGTTGTTGAATCCAACACAGCTTTATGCTCCCCAAGATCATGTTGGGTTTCTTTAAAATAGTTCAGTAACATATAAAAACACCAGGCCATGATTGTGTTGGGAATTCTACTTCATTCAATTGTTCTCGTTTTCTACCGTGTAGCTTCTAAAAATTCATACATCCATCACATTCTCATTACTAAGTGACAAAACCATAAATACTGGCCAAAAACCTTGTCAGAGAAATCAGAGTATTCCATCACCACGCAATTTTGTTGCTGACTTTTTCTGGGTTTTTTTTTTTATTATCTATGAATGGTAATAAATGTTTGTGGGCATGATTGAGCGGAAAATGTAGCACTTTGAATCAATTTACTTTGCATATTTTTAAATGCATTGTAATTAATCAATCCCTTGATAACAAAATTAACGGTGAATCATTTCTCGTCAAAACTCAAATCCTATGTTCGAGTTAACAATACAACACAATAAGGTAGCAAGGGACAGTTTTGTAAAATTGAGAGTTGCTGTACTTGAAGGGTTATAAGTGTTGCTAAAATTCATGAAGTGATTTTAGTGATGATCATTAGTTAGAGGGATGTCTCATGTTGAAATTGGTATGCAATATGTAGGCCCCTAATGTTAAGTACATGGGAATCAGAAGTAAAATGCGAAACTTGCGGCTAAGACTGTTGTGTTGACTTTGCACAGTGAAATTGCAAGTTACAGAAGGGAGGTAAAATAACGCGAAAAGTAGGTGGACGGGACATAGTAAACTATACACTGTTAGGTGTTTGACATGTGATAGTGCAACATGCACATGGTACGGAATGTCAACCCCTCTGCTTGGAATAAGCTGGGGGAGGTCTAAAAAGCTGAAAAATCATGAAAAAGGGGGAAATATGAAAGGGTCAAAATCTTACAAAAATTTTACAGGTTCTGAATAGTAATTTTCCTCAGAAATTGGTGATTGGCTTTATAAGGAGTGAATTAAAGGCATTTGTACTTAATGGGAACTGAGAAAATTCTAGTTACAGAGTTCCGAAGACACACATCCCCTGGCTACAATGAATTGAAGAAGAACAAACTGTTCTGTGCTACCTAAACAAATAAGCTTAACTCATTCGAACAACCTTTGACCCCCACGTTTTTTGTACCAATAATTCTTAAATCATTTCCTTTTGCAAAGGGATGCTTCTTTTGGGAGTGCTCCTAATTTTCAGTTTTGTTTGCTTCAGTGAGTCATGAAGCGGAGGTTAGGTTTGAAACGACACACAAAAGAGACAATCATGCCCAGCGAACTTGTATCTCGTAAACGGTCTCTGTTTGGGTATTTCATTTTCAAGATCGGGATCATTCTGCAAGGCAAAAAAACATCTTTGTGACCAAGCACAAAAAGCCATGTACGGCATTATTAGAAAAATACGATTATATAATTTACCTTTTGACTGTCAGCTTGATTTATTCGACAAAGTTGTAACTCCTGTCCTGTTATATGGATGTGAAATTTGGGGTTTTGAAAATGTTGATATAATTGAACGTTTACATTTACGTTTTTTGAAATATATTTTAAACCTTAAATCTAGTACTCCAAATTTTATGGTGTATGGAGAAACTGGACGTTATCCTCTTTATATAAGTATTTTTACAAGAATGATATCATTTTGGGGGAGATTGATATATGGAAATGATAACAAACTGTGTAGAATTGTTTATAAGCATTTGTATAATAGATATACCAAAAACCAGTCCACCAATCCATGGATATCATGTATACATAATATTTTTAACACAACAGGAACGAGTAATATTTGGATGGATCAAGATTTTTACAATGTAAAGTGGATAAGTGCTTTAATTAATCAAAAGCTTAAAGATCAGTTTCTTCAAAAATGGTACAGTGATATCAACAACTCTAGTAAAGGAATCAGTTACAGAATTTTTAAAACAACGTTTGTTTGTGAAAAATATTTAAACACACTATCTAGAAAATTTAGAAATATTCTTGTAAAATTTAGAACAAGTAATCACCGTCTTCAGATAGAGGTTGGTCGCTGGAATAATTTACAACGCCACGAAAGAATCTGCAATCGTGTAATAATAACCAAATTGGGGACGAATTTCATTATTTGTTAGAATGTAATGCATTAGCTTCAATTAGAAAAGATTTTTTAGCAAGAAAATATTATGTCCAACCAAATATTATCAAGTTCAGTAATTTATTGACAAATACCAATTCTTTATTTTTACAAAAACTATGTATATTCATTACAAAAAATTATGAGATCTGTTCTCCATATGCAAAATGAGCAAGCTCTGCTCACTCAGACTTTGTATATATGTATATATGTTATATATTTGTAATGTACCTCTTGTACCATTTATATGGTTTTGAGAGAATAAATGAATGAATGAATGAATGAATGCCTCCTCTATTTCGTGGGGGCGGTGTATGTTTTGTCTGGGACCCCTTCCCCGGGAATCTGGTGATTACTTTGGACGTATGTGACCCTCACCCCCTCCGTCGTAGTGTAAAGTGATATATTTCACAGATCAATGACCTCCGGCCGGAGGCGCGGGAATGATCACGTGATGACCCGCTCCGGTGATACAAACCCTGTATGGTGATCGATTCCACGTCACGCGCGTTCTCACTGTTAACGAGCAAGATTTATTTCGCTCTTTGTACGATTTCAGGGAATTATCTATCTATTCATTAAGAAAACGTCGATTCGCCAAAAAGAGACTGATTAGTCAAGCCTTGTAGTTCAATCTGGATTCTAAGAAACGTTTGTAAACTAGTAACAAATGCTGGCTCGTGGTCAATAATATGTTTAGATTTCCCCAAAGTACCAGGAACACGAGAAATTAGATGAAGGACCAGAGAGGGCCGTGTACTACACAAGGACCCTCAATTACACACGGGTCTTTATGTTAAAGAAACAGAGGCGAGAAAGACACTCAAAGAGATATTGAAATCAAAAGTCAATTAACTTCCTGATAGACGATAGTAAATATTTATCAGAGCGGCTTTTAGTGCGAACTAATTTCCGCGTGTGTTTTAATGGAATTGCGGGAAATCCTCAAATCTACATACGCGTCACTACTAAAGAAATAAATACAAAGGGTTTTGTCAAAAATAATGATTACAGAAGAAAACGTTCGGCAGACATGTCCGTTTGGTGTTGTTATCAATATTACTGCAATCAAGAAAATCATCTTAAGGTAGTTGCCTTGTTCTTCGATAATGATTTGACGCTTCTTTTTACTGTCGTACTTGGAATGAAAACATTTTCTCGGATTTTTTTCACGTGCACTATCCGACTTTTCCCTTTGAATTGAATAACAAGGGTGTAATTAGTGTGCATGTTGCGTGACTCCAACATTATCTATCATAAGGATGTCGAGAACCGCTCTTCTCATTAACACTCTCTGTTATGGAATACAACAGTAATTTGAATCTATGTAACATAGAACAAATAACAAATGTTTGAGGACAGTTGATAGACTAAGTATCTCTGGCGATAAGAATCCCCCCTCCCTCCAACCTCCGAGCTGGAATCAGTCGTTTATGGATTGAACAGCTTTTCCGGGATCAGTTGACAATTTTCGAGGTGATTAAGAAATAAAAATAATGATTACGGAAAATGAGGCTAGTAAAAAATTCCAATAAAATGATCTTTGATTACTTTACCAAAATATATGGGATATTCTGCAAATTCATTGTGACCTTGAATTTAATTCAATGGAAGTTCACACTTTGACTGTTTTGTTTGTTGTCATTTTTTGGTATAGTTAAATTTTGATCTGACATTTTTTCAAATTTAATTTTTCCATATTTTATTTATGTTTATAATGCTTGAATGAGCTATTTCTAATGGCCAGCCACAGTTTGAATGTCAGTTGTAGAGTTACTAAACTGTAAGCTCAATTTATTTTTGTTATTTTTGAAAAAGCTCTTATAATGTCGTTGTTTGTTAAAATACTTCGTTTTGAATTTCCCTGTTATATTTATGGTCACTATAAGTATAGATTTCACCAACCAGTAAGGATCCATCGTGGCAACGTTACGCCCTAGCATATAAAAACAGACATTATGAATGCATTTTTAATTAAAAAAAAATAAATTTACTAGAAAGTGGTTTAAATTGAGTTGAATTTCATCGTCTTTGTTGCGATTTTATTACTCTCTTTATTGTCATGTACTCTTACCAGGTATCTGTATATTTCTAAGACAAAGAATAAACACAACCGCAAGTTTTCAAAAAGAAAAAAGGAACTCGAAAGATAAGAGACAATTAGCATATTTGCCAGGATTTCCCTAGTTCAGAAACCAAAATACGCTCAACCGACATGCAATGATAAAACCAAAAAAATCGACATGTATAAATAAACACAGAAAAAAATTCTATCAATGAAAATAAACACAACATTTACAAGAACAAGATTAAACCACCTCCATTTTTCTCAATTTTAGCGAATACTCAAACGTCAGATTAGAGCTGTAAAATCGGCTACAAAGTTCAATCAGGGGGTGCAGCCTCCCCCCCCCCCCCCTCTCTCTCTCTCTCTCTCTCTCTCTCTCTCTCTCTCTCTCTCTCTCTCTCTCTCTCTCTCTCTCTCTCTCTCTCTCTCTCTCTCTCTCATAAACAGGGATCAGGAAGGACAGTCGGACTGATTTGAATATTTCACCAGTGACGCGTGTAATTATGACCAATCAAGGCTGATATAAAATAGATCTTACAGTTGGAGGAGCACATTCTCCATTAAATGTAAAATGAAATATATTCACAATCAGCATTAATGAGCCTTACTTTTCTGTTATTCATAAAGTAAAAACTGAAAATAAAATCTGCTATTAAGTATATCATCAATATAGCCGACAATCTTGACAATCTGCAGCTGTATAAAATTAAAAATTCAAAACAAATAACAAAAAAATATTAATTTCTTCTATAACTGTTACATTTAAAGTTTAAAATTTATCAATTTAAACTTACATTCATTTTCGATCAATCGTGTCATTACTTAGGAAACATTTTATAGGTAAGCATTATGCTTGCTCTTGTTTTGATTTCTTTTGATGTGCACGGAACTTTACTTTCACTCGTGTTTACATGTTTGTTTACATGTGTGTTTTTGATAGTAATTTTAATCTTTTAAATTGTACAACTTTATATTTTTTATATTTTCTATTTGATCACTTTCCAACTTGCGGTTTCCTGAAATAGACGTCTTTAGATTAACTTCTACGGATTTTGATTTTGATTCTTCAGGTATTGTGAATATGAGTATCTCACACAGCCACAAATTAAAAAAAAGAGTTAATTACCCAAACATCACGAAAAAAGAATTAATTCCCCAAACATTACGAACGGTGCAAACCAGAGTGTGATATAACATTTGACTTTGACTGGACAATTGTTTGTGTAATTGTAATAGTATTAGTATTATGCAGTTGTTTGTTTGCTAAAATAACTGTTGCAATAGTGTCTTAACTAAAAAGAGTAGATGACAGTCTAAATACTTTTGAATCTGTAAATTTCACTTGATATTCTGTCAATAAAGTATGTTGTTCGTGAAGACAAAAGAGTACACCAGACATTAGCTGTTGTTGTCTGTATATGTTGTCTGTGATGTCATAGAATGCAGAAAAGTTACAGACATTGTGTAGGCTGTGATGTCACAGAAAGCAGAAAAGTTACAGACATTGTTTAGGCTGTGATGTCACAGAAAGCAGAAAAGTTACAGACATTGTGTAGGCTGTAATGTCACAGAAAACAGAGAGTAATTGACATTATGTTGTCTGTGATGTCATAGAAAGCAGGCAGGTTATAGACATTATTTTGTCTGTGATGTCAAAGAGAGCAGAAAAGTTACAGATATTGTGTTGGCTGTGGTGTCACAGAAAGCAGACAGGTTATAGACATTGTGTTGTCTGTGATGTCACAGAAAGTAGACAGGTTATAAACATTGTGTTGTCTATGATGTCACAGAAAGCAGACAGGTTATATACATTGTGTTGTCTGTGATGTCACAGAAAGCAGACAGGTTATATACATTGTGTTGTCTGTGATGTCACAGAAATGACTAAACAAAACATGTAGCTGTTGTCTGTTGTAATGTCACAGATTACAGGCAACCGCTGTTGTGTGTTTTTGGTCTGCCAATGTTCTAATTCAACAACAGAATGAAGTCTTGAACTAACCGATGAACCCCTCAGCTTTCTACGAATTAAAACTGAATGTCTAGTCTGTTATCTCTAATTAATAGGTATTAATTTGACACTAAATCTCTATCAAACGATTTTAACTCCTCTCTAAAGACTTGATAAATATGTACAAGTGATAGATCGAGGGAAAACATTGGAATTTAATCGATATACATTGATGTACAAGCTTATATCAAACATATTTCTTTATTTATTTAAAAGCTACTACAGTGATAAAGTCAGAAAGTTAAGATTTAAAATCTGGTCAAAGAAAGATTAAAAGCTCATATCTGTGAATTAAATGTGTAGATTAGTTATTTAAAATAAATTAGCAAAGCGCCCTATGCTATATTTACTTGTGTGGTTATTTGGTGAAAATCATGTTTTAGTCAAGAAGAAAACATTGCTGAAAACAAAATCAAACGATTAACAGGCATCCTCTTAGTTCCCATTCAATGGTTCGAAACTCGGTACACGTTTATATAGACCTAACCATTATTATTATTTGTAGTTGTTTTTTTTTTATTGCAATTTCTCTCGGGAAAAAAAAATCTTTTTTTGAATTCACCGACTATCAAGAATCGATGGGTTTTTTTTCAACTGAATCCTAATCGTCGCTTTCTAGAGCGCCGTGTTTGTCATTCTATAAGACATCGGGGAAACGGCTCGTTGTTTGACCAGGAAAGCTGAAACTACACTTTGTTTTTTACTGTATTCCAAGACATCAAGAGGATTAGTGGCTTGATCCCCTAAGTATGTAATTTCTCGGATTCTCTTTCACACAGAAGCGCACACCGACTACATGTATCCTATCATAAGGCAACCGGGCCTGTAGCTGGTCATTGATTCGGAGTACGGACGAGGAGGAGGCGGCGAGAGAGCGGCCGTACAAGTGACTCGACTCATCATGGAGAAAACCACGGGGGATGTACGCAGACCCGGAGTCCGCTAAACCCCTGCCCTCAACTCCCGCCAACATGCCACCCTGGACTTTATTAGTTGTGATATTCCAAATACTGGAACTAAGTACAGTGCTTGCATCAGGTAAGACTTTTTTTTTTTACTTCCAAGAATCGGGTAGCAACACCTGAGGCCAGTAGACAAGCCAGGTGTTAAACAGTGTGTTGGATGACGCAGATCACAAAATTATATTTTAAACATAAGCTTTTACTTACATGTACCTATAGATAAGACCATTCCAGGATATATATACAATAACTGTTTTATTATAAACTCAATTGTGCGGATAAACCAAAATTTATTCGTTTTTGTGTTTGTATTTTTAACTAGGAATAAATGCGTTTCCGATTAATCCAGGGCTTATAACCCTCAGTGTGACTCCTCTTGTAGTCCGATTCACCAATTCTTTTAATCAAGGTTTAACTTTACAGAGAATTACCCCTAAGCATTACACTAGTTGCTATTGATGTTTCCGTCCAGTTGTTTTTAATTACGCACATATTACATATTGATGAAGCAGCAGAACCATTGTAACAGAATGCATTGTTTTATATTTACGGTTCCTTACTTTATTGGTAAAACAGAATATATATCATGAAAGCAGAGATAAACGAGATAAGGTTACAAACAATATTTTGAACAAAACCGTTGTCTACTCAGACGCATGTGAAGACTATAGAGCAACAGTGCTGTCTTGCAAAAATAACCTTTTTGTTCTTAAAAAGTCGTAGAAAAACAAAACGTCACATATAACGTGTTTCATTAGTGAATTGACAGTTCAGGCAGATATGTTGTAGACGGTTTTAACGGTCAGTCGTGTTGTTGTAGACAGTCAATTTAGACGGTCAGTTATATTGTAGACAGTCAAGTTACACGGTCAGTAGTATTGTACATAGCCAAGTTGGACGGTCCGTAATGGCGTAGACAGTCAAGTTAGACGGTCAGTAATGTTGTAGACAGTCAAGTTAGACGGTCCTTAATGTTGTAAACAGTCAAGTTAGACGGTCCTTAATGTTGTAGACAGTCAAGTTAGACTGTCAGTAATGCTGTAGATAGCCAAATTAGACGGTCAGTAATGTTGTAGACAGTCATGTTGGACGGTCCGTAATGTTGTAGACTGTCAAGTTAGACGTTTGTTATGTTGTAAACAGTCAATTTGGACGATCAATGATGTTGTATACACGAATGTTAGACAATTAGTTATATTGTAGACAGTCTAATTAGACGGTCAGTAATGTTGTAGACAGTTAAAACATTTAATTTGTTGATAGTTATATATACAGAAATATTAAGCAGTAAGTTGTGTTGTAGACAGCTTAAACAGTCTTCTTATAAACAGCCTAGGCTGTCATGTTTTAGACAGCTTTAATTTGACACAGTCATATTTTAGACCGCGTATGTAGTAATGCTGTAAATATTTAAGGCAGATGTATTTATGACAATAAATAATGGTGTAGACTTTAACTTACCTGTTGTAGACAGCTTAGACAGTTATGATGAAGACAGCTCGAGCAGTTATTTAGGTTCATGTATTATAGTTATGCTAATAGCAGCGAAGACAGTCAATTAAATGTATATATAAGTCAGAGTAGACAAAATGTAATGCTGTTGTCAGAATAGAAAGCCATCTTCGTTATGGTCAGCTAATCCAGTCATGTTGATGAAAACTTGGAAAGTCTGTTATTTTTGCCAGTTTAAACAGACAGTTAATCTGTAGATAGCCTACACTTAAACAGTTGTGATTTAACAACTTACGCAATGATGTTGTAGACATACTGTTGGCAGTTTTATTGTGAGAAGCAGAGATACTGATCTTGCAGATACCGGTATCTTAGACAGCCAGTTATGTGTACACATCTATGACAGTCTGATATTTTCTATACAACTTAGACTGTCAGTTTTACAATTTAAACAGTCAGTTATACAACTTGGACAGTCAGTTATACAACTTAGACAGTCATTTACACAACTAAGACAGTCAGTTATACAACTTGGACAGTCAGGTATACAACTTGGACAGTCAGGTATACAGCTTGGACAGTCAGTTATACAACATAGACAGTCATTTTTACAACTAAGACAGTCAGTTATACAACTTGGACAGTCAGTTATACAATTTAGACAGTCAGTTTTACAATTTAAACAGTCAGTTATACAACTTAAACAGTCAGTTATTCAATTTAGTCAGTCAGTTTTACAATTTAAACAGTCAGTTTATACAACTTGGACAGTCAGTTATACAACTAAGACAGTCAGTTATACAACTTGGACAGTCAGGTATACAACTTGGACAGTCAGTTATACAACCTAGACTGTCATTTTTACAACTAAGACAGTCAGTTATACAACTTGGACAGTCAGTTATACAACTTGGACAGTCAATTAAGTTGTAGTTAGCTTAAAGGCCGAGGTTTTTAACCGGGTGGTTTACCTCAGGTAAGTTCAGGTGGGGGTGGAGCCTATTTTGACAAAGGCGTGAAGCCCCGAGGGAAACAGGCTCGCTTGTGTATACATGTCTATATACACGGGGTGTTAAAATGCTCTCAACAGAGTTTTATCGATGATCTAGAAAAATATTGTATTTATATATGTACTAGGAAAAACAAATTGTCGATCGTTAAAATGAATATAAAAGCATGAAATAACCGCGTGCGACGTGGGCAAACAAGTTTCTGAATCTAGTGAGAATTTATCGCGATGTTTTATGCAATACGTGATCATCGTACCCTTCTCAAATACTAATACAACATTTATACAGCATACGTTTGTATTACTTCTCTGATCAGCTGCAAAAGTGCACATGATTATACCAGCTGCGCATGTACCAAAGTTGTCTCTAACTTGTTTCTTTTCCGGTTAAATTTCGGCTCGTGAAATTTTTCAAAGAAATATGATAACCATCGTTATAAATTGTGGACGCAATATTTGATTTAATTTAATTCTGTATTTTCAATTATTCGCAAACATCTTTATTAATAAAAGAACGTTTTCAAAGATGATCGGCGCCACGTGATTTTGACAGACTGCAGGTGATCAGCGCATTTGGTGTGATACATAAACCAAGTACGAGTAAATTTTTAATTCATATATTTCAATTTTCAAGAGCAGATAGTCTGTGTCAACTGTAGTTTCTTTTGATTATAGTACTAAAAGACATGGCGTTTTATAATCACGGTATGCATCAAAAGACAGAAGTTAATTGCACGATCCTCGCGAGCGCTAGACATGGTATACACAGGACGAGTAAACAAATGTCAATCATTTTCTAACACCCAATCTGGGGCCTCAATTCCGTTGATTGACAGGGGTACACTGGCAAGGTAAATTTGAAGGCGGTGCTTATTTTCTCGGTCTTTAAATTGTTACCTTTTAAACATTGCAGAAAGTAAGTTATTTGTAGATAAGTTAGCCAGGTAGTTATATTCTATTAGAAATTGTTCTTATCGAGTTATCTTTAAAATATCAAACAGACATGTATTGATAAAAAGACGAATAATGGCTGGGTGAAGTTTATTTTTCGATTAATCACATGTTAATGATGTGAATTATACGAACAAAACGGTTAATTATCATGCAGATGTTGTCATTTAGCTACAGGAATATTTATGTGAGAATCTTTCAATGGTTTTAGAAATAGTTGTAGCGCTGCATTTAAGCAGAAAAAAGTTATGAACATATGAATATTCTGTAAATCCTGCCAAGGGGATCTTTAGAATTGCGGATTGCGCCCAAGGGAAGGAACATTCAACGAAGATCTCTTATAGACGTTCGTCATCGGAAATATAAAAATTAAAATCTCTCAAAAATTATATCATGTATGGTGGGAAATCTATATCTTTAAATCTTCTAAATCTGTCAGAATTGCCTCTAAGACAGTTGGAATGTTGTATAAAATGTGGTAATTACTTCCTTTTTCATGAAGCGGAGTAATAAATTAAGTGATACGTTCGATCCTTTCTATCACAGAAAAAGTTGATGCTGTGAAAATTTTGTAAATGTTAGAATGAGTCACTACAGAGAAATGATCCAGTATCACCAGTATCATGGTTTTCTTACGTCACTTGGATGTCATAAACGTTGTTGATTACATCGTAGAAATCTGTTCCTCGCGTGCAATAATGCCGATGTAGCACTCTTTTATAATGGAGGTAATAAAATAGATATTCGACAGATTGCATGAGTAAGTGAAGTATTTCCTGGTCATTGACGGATTCTATTCTTGAATTACATAAAATATTCATAGTACATTACTAAATAGCCCGGTCCTATTTCTTATATAATTATATTGCCTGGTCATTCTTGAATAAGCCTTCCGTCTGAGTAGGGCATATCGACACTAACTTCTATATTCCGTATATACAAATTAGATTTCATTTTTAAATAGAAGAATAAAAACTAGACGGAAATCATTAGTATGGTATTGTCACATATGATTCAAACTCAATTTTTTGCTCAGAAAAGCAATAATGAGCAAAAGTACAACGCTTAGCTTTTGTAACTTCTTTTACCATCTAACTACTCAGAATCAATTGAAAGAAAAGGAATTATGATCAATGTACCAAATCTAAATCATTCTTCAAAAATACATATATAAATATATGGAGCTAGTATCAAATTTAAATAAACGACACTTTTGCAAATTTCAGTGATACATTACATAAACAAGTTTGGCTGTTGATTGCTTGTCATCGTTCTGATTTTTTTAAAAGAAAAATTGAAGCTTATGTTACAGAGTTTTTTTTAAGGATAATTATCATTTTACCTTAATGTTATACACTTAATGGTAGATAAACATATCTTTAAATTAACTCGATACCGAAAAAGCCAAATATAAATAAGTTAAATAATTTGGACAAACATCATATCGTTTAACGGAGTAAGCTAACGAGAGCTGAGCGAAAATCAGAGCATTGATAGCACTAACAATACTTGATTGCTTAATTGTATCAATTTATTATCATCCAAGCACTGCTAATTCAGTGACAATTCGATGACAATAGCTTACATATATGATCGATGATAAGATATAAAACGGCCAACATTACAATGGAAACGGTTTCTTAATTCTTAACATATATATACTGATGAAAAGCATTGCATTGGTTAATTAGATGTTTCCATAGAGGGCTGGATTAAAACTTATTGTACTGAATAATTGTGGATTGGGTTGGAAGCTTTACGGTGGATTTAAAAACTTATAATATACCGGCATTCGTGCAAAAAATGGATTTGATGCAAAGGAACTATCCCTCGAAATACTAAACTTGAAAATAACATAACTGAAAATAGAAATTGATGGGATTCACCACCATTAATTATAATTGAGATTTTTTCCTTGCTTCTACATATATTGTTAATTGTATAAATTCTTCTGTATGATACATCGGATTATTTTATAAAAACACCCGTTTATCCGGTTCTGAGCTTAAATAAATACTTCGGGTAATTGTAAAATGATCAAACCTTCAAAGTCAATAGATGATGGAATCAGAGTTAATTAAAACTAGGCAAGCTGTTTGGAGTTTTGGTTGTCACCCCACCCACCCCCGACTCTAGAACAATAATAAATTTTTGTATGCACAGTTTATATAAATATCCCAAAATTGTGTTGACAACGACACCTCATTTCCCGGTCGTTCTGTCTTTAATAATGTCACAGGTTCAGACATTAACCGCGAGAAAGACATTATCTACATTTTATATAGAGACGTTGCAGATGAAATTCAGACCAAAATGAACACAATGTTTCTTAAAATGATTCCAATATATACCCAAAGGCCGAGGATCGTTCTGATTACGTGGAACAAAGATTTATGATGCCAAGAGCCTCGTGTTTCCCCAGATTCTGCTGACGTCATAGTGTATCTTGGAATTTATTTGTTTGTTTTTTACATTATATTACTTCATTGTTTATTGAATAAAGACAGTATCTCTACTTCGAAAAGAAAATTGAATTTCCTTCACAATATATTAGCTGTAGTTTTTAAACTTCAAAATCCAAATATATTTCGGACAACACATCCTGGTGCATTCATCCTGTGGCGATTAAACAATTCGAACTTCTTTATTTCAGAGTTATACGGACCAATTAAGAAAAAAATCCTTTCAATTTCAAAATTTGCACAATAAAACCCCCGTGAGGGAATCAAGAAAAATTACTTAATATGGCGAATCGTTAACCATTTTTTAGACTTTATCACGTGACCTATTGGAAACAGTCATGTGACTTCCCTGAAATTGAGACATGATAATCACACGGCCTCAAAGCGATTCATCGCGACAGTGCGCGCTCTGCTGATGTATACCATTGAAAACAACTTGAATGGCAGAACTGGTTATTTTTTGCAGCGTTGACCATGACGAAAGTTTCCGTCTTTTCAATTAAACAGAAGACATGTCTTTTTCAGTGACGTGACGCCGGATTGACGAGGTGACAGACCGCGCCATTATAGCAACATTGATCAGTCTGTGGTATTCTGTGGTTTTATGACATATTGGACGTTTCATTACCGAGATTCTTATTAGTTGGGGTTTAGATCCGTTGAAGACATCGTCCTTCTGGAATGGACCTGTTTCTATCATTTTGTTTTCTTTAACGAAATCATGTATACTTTGATATTGCAGGGAAGACTCCACGGCATGGCCGTATGCCCCAACAACTGTTTTTTATTTTCAAGCTTTTTTGTTTGTTATTTTTGTTGTTTTTTGTTTTGGGTTTTAAACATTCTTTACTTAGTCAAGGAACAGAATTTGAAAGTTATGAGTTTTCTTTAGTTTTACGAAAAGGGCCATGCAAATTATCAACGAAATTTAGTTGCATGTAATTTTTATTCATGTATACTAAATTGGAGAACCTGAAAACGACACGAACTTGAATCTACATGTTCTATCTATAAACATGATTAGCAGCATAAATACTCTTAAAAATATGCAAATTCATGAAATTACATGGCATATACATATCAGTAAATAGATTGTGACTAGAAACAATATAAATCTTAAAAGGTTGTTTTCCATATAAACAAAAAGGACTCTTGATAACATTGCTTTTAGTCGAGGAGGCTGAGAAGTTAACAAATTAGCCAATTTTTAGATAAAATTTCTAAAGCTTTAAACTATTATTTAGTAAGGAAAAAATCCATATAATTTTTGCTTGATATTTTTCTATATATTTATACAGACTCTTCTTCTAAGACAGATCAATATTTTCTAAAAATGGCCATGTCTATCCAGCCCTCTTTGTGAAAACCGTAAACAAGTATGCTGCTATGCCTCAGCTGAGGGATAAAATATGTTGAAATAGTGATAACGTTAGCCAATACTTCATTGAATCGGAGACTTTTACAGTATTAACGTGTATGCCAAGTTATTTGATAACGATTGCTTCTCTGGCCTAGTATACTTTTAATGAATTCCATTGCATGCTTCAAATGATATTCTTAGTGAATCTAACATAAATGTTTTTACAATAGACCGATATCTATTATGCATATTTTGATTTGATACGTTTCTGCGCTTAATGGGAATATTGGGATATTCCTGTAACCCCCCCCCCCCCCTTAGTTAAATTAATAAAATACAATTCATTATTTGCAACAGACCGTTTTAACATCTAAATATGCTGATCAGTATCCAACAATCGTCATGTCGTGTTCCCTAACACCGATTACCGAGTCCCATGGAGTCTTTAACTCCTTTCTGTTGCATTATATCACTCGAGTATCACATCTCACACACATGTAGCTATCTAATGCTGATGGCTATAATCGATTTCCGAGAGAAAGAAAAATTATTAGGAGTTTAAGAAAGGAGATTTTGCAAAGATTTTTAACTTTTCTTACATTTTGGAAGATTGCAATTTAACAAGATGGAAGATTACAGATTCCCTGAAGGATCTTGACTTTGGAACACGAAATTAATTTATCCACACTCGTTAGGAATTGATGGCTCAGAGCATTTCAATGAGCTACATACATTGAAAAAGAAATCAAATTTTTTCCACACGGATAAAATCTTTGCCGACACTACCATCTTTGACAATGTTGTATATCGACTATCGACAAATCTCCATCTAATCTACGTCATAATTTTGTGAATTTAATTTTAAGATACAATTCAATTATTGATGCTTTATTATTTCATTCAGAGAGATGGCGTTAGATATCAGAGTTTTTCAGTCAAACAGGGAATTTGTTCTTTTGGATATATGTACTTTCTTGACTAGTTTCCTCCGATTAAAAAACTGATTTCTTTAAACCTGTGCATGCCACCATGAAACCATTAACAAACATGAACCTGTCAAAAGAGGACGTAGATGAACGTTGATTACAGAGGGCGATATGAATCAACTATAAACACAGCCAGACAGACGGACAAACAACCAACCCTCGCTTCCGACAGACCGGATTTACCGCCGAGTTCTGTCCCTTAGTGCTTTTGATCTCAAAGTTTAATAATTAAAAATAATTAGTTTTCTGGTCGCCATATGCCACCCACCATCCTCTTCCTCCACAGGTTGTTTTAATTGCAGTACATTTGATCTTTTATTTGTTCTGAAGATTTTGTGAATAATGCATATAGGAAATAAATCACACCCCCCTTATCAATACAAATATTTACGTCTACATCATTACAGTCTATACAACCTTATTATGAAGATATAGAACTGATGATTTACATAAGAGAAAAATAGAATTGGTTGACCTTTTTTATCGTTTATAACCCCCCGAGGACATAGAGAAGAAAAAAAAACCATGCATCATTAAAAAAAAATGTTCAACATGATTTGAATATGGATGTAAAAATAAATAAGATAATACAGCCGTAAAATTAAACCTTTTCACCCAAAGAATGACGAAAATAAAGATACTTACTGATTTCCTGCTAATTTTGCCTTGACCGTGAGTTGATCACGTGGAGTTATCAGTAGCAATACGGCATGAGGTCTGCGTTTCTGCCACGCCCAAAATACATACATCTTTATCGTATCTTAATTTTCATTCTTTATTTTTCATTTTCATTTCTTACTTTAATGTAAACATTCATTCATATAGTATGCAACTTTATATACTTAATTCAGATGCCTGCCATCTTTAAATGATACTAAAACTGCTAAATAGAAAGTAATTGCAATTAAGATAGATCAAAGCCAAAAACAACAACGGGGGGAGCTATAAACCGGTCGATGTAGATTGTAACAAAGTGCTTCTTTTTCATTCAACGTTACATATGTATTTGTCTGAGTGTCCGTTTGTAATACAACTTAGTCTAAACGTGAAAACAACTAACCACCCAGAATTGTCAGATAGGGGGGGGGGGGGGGCTCATTTAACTTTACAATCTTGATTGTAGTGAAGCTGATGTTTAAATATCTGCAGACAAATATTCAAGCAAAAACATAATAAATAAAGGCAACGCTATCAGATTTAATACCAGTCATTTTTTCCCAGAAGAAATGTTTGAAAAACTACAATGTTATTTTTTCGCACAATCAAGAATTCACATTGAAGAGGCACCCTGAGAATTACTCAATGCAAACTTCTAAGAAGAACGGGTTACATGATATCCAATTTTGTCTTTGAAGACGAATATTTCCGACTGGCTTTGGGAGCGTTGGGAATTCTCTGTTCTTGTGGAATGGTTATGTACATGGCAGATAACACCCATCATAATCAACAAGATCCTAAACACTGACATTGTTTATACTGCTGTGAATAACAATCAATGTACCAAAGAAAGAATAGTTGTGTCGTTCTAATAAATAGCTCAATACTCGAGCGCCTTGTTTCACTATTTTTGTTATGAAACTACAGGTATATAAGATTTTATTTTAACAAGGTCATCTTATCATAAAACTGTTAATCGATTATAATTATTCAATCTTTTCTATTCTGTATACCAGCTGATGAAGGACCCGCCTACTGGAACAAGTTTAACGACGTCTCGCGGGACGAGATGACGGAGGAACAGCGCCTCCTATATTTTTTACTTCGGACCTACGATAAATCGTCACGTCCGGTCATCAAGGCCTCTACCCCCGTCGTGATCCGTCTGGGAATAACCCTCACTCAGATTCTTGATGTGGTACTATTTTTTTCCTCTTTCTATTTATATAAAAAATGTTTTTGTCACATATGTTATACCTGATTTACAAAAATTACTTTTTATTCATTTAAGGATGAGAAAAATCAAATTCTGACAACCAATATTTGGCTCGATCAGGTAAGACCAAGTCGAAGAGTCCCCCTAAAATATCCGCGCGCATTCTGTCTGCATTTGAATTAGTTGTCATGGTTATGGTGACTTTATTTGTTATAACTGAACAAAGCGTAAATGTTGCCTAGTTTGTAGCCTTTTCCCGGGATTTTTTTTCAGGAGTGGATGGACGAGAAACTAGTGTGGGACAACATTACGGAGTTCGCACACATCCAGAAGATGAGGATCCCGTGTGATCTCGTCTGGTTACCCGACATTGTTCTGTACAACAGGTGTGTAATGGGGTTAGGTCTCACTGATTCTTCTCTTTACTGACGTCTATGCAGTGGGGTTATGTCACTGGGGGTCTTGACGTTGGCGTCTACGGAACTCCCCCGCTTCAGTTTATGCTAGAAATCCTTCTCATTTCCTTGGTTTTCGAAGTGATACATATTGGATTTAAATAGGCCTGTGTGGCTTTATGTTCTTTTTGTTTTATATTCACGTACATGTATCGTTTTTATAATATAAATGCATGTATTACAATAATACTGCATGTTTCGAAATTTGTGTTTACATTTTACAGTGTTGACAGTCACAACAAAGGGTACATGAAAAGCCTGGCATTCTTGGACAGCAACGGGAACATATTCTGGCCTCCAATAGTCAAGTTCCGGAGCTCCTGTAAAATGGATATCACATATTTCCCGTTCGACGATCAAGTGTGCTCGTTAAAACTGGGTTCGTGGGCGTATGACGGGTACCAAGTTGACGTCACGAACCGTTCGCTGGATATTGACACGACTCGATACGTGGATAACGGCGAGTGGACACTAATAGGCACAAAGGCCGTGCGCAGAGTGGTTCGATATCCGTGTTGCCCGGAGCCTTTCCCTGATGTGACGTTTTACATTCACATACGACGTCGAGTGCTGTATTATGCGTTTAACGTCATCATACCTTGTGCTCTTCTGTCTTCGCTGACGTTGACAGGGTTTCTGTTGCCGCCAGATTCGGGAGAGAAGGTGACGTTGGGGTTAACCGTTCTCCTGGCGTTTTCTGTGTTTATGTTGCTGATAGCAGAGAATATGCCCGCCACTTCCGAGTACATTCCACTCATAGGTGAGAGAGAGAGAGAGAGAGAGAGAGAGAGAGAGAGAGAGAGAGAGAGAGAGAGAGAGAGAGAGAGAGAGAGAGAGAGAGAGAACACACAGACAGAGATGAGTCGCAGAGAAGAGAATAAAAGAAAGACGCAGAGAGAGAGAGAGAGAGAGAGAGAGAGAGAGAGAGAGAGAGAGAGAGAGAGATAAAGACGCCGAGAGGGTCGTATCAGAGTTGAAATATTTCAGATTTCAGAATTTTTTAAACACAAATTAAGGTCAGAAAGGAAATAAATCTCCGAACATACCATCACTAATAACTCTGGAAACAGAAAAACAGAAAAAAATAATAAAATGAAATAACAAACAAGCAAACAAAACTGAAATCAGAAGCTCTGTCAAAAGGATCAATCCCTCGCGGCAGGTAATGATTTTAGAATTATGATCGAGTACGAAGAGCGTGGCGGTCCAAAAGTTGTTCCAATGAGTTGCTAATAAGTCAACCCATTTGTTTATTGTGTTGTTAACTCAAACTTGTGATCCTTGCCTGTTTTTGTGTTCATTTGTATATGTCTATGTTGAACCTCATATACCAGTGAACTGGTCTTGAGTGGATAAAGAAATGAATTGAATCAAACATAGGATTTGATTTTTTACGATAAATGATTCACTATTAAATTTGTAATTAAGTAATTGATAAATTACAATGCATTTAAGAGTACGCAAAGTTATTTGTTTCAAGGGCTACAGTTTCCTCTCAATCTTGCCCATACACATTTAAACATTGAAAAAATAAATCAACAAATAAACACAATAAAACACACACGTTTAAGCATTGAATCATTATTTTTTGTAAGATATATAGTCTCTTAACTGCAGCGGTGTGTGCATACAAATTTTCATAACGCGCCTTAGTGCGTTATGAAAATTTGTATGCACACATCGCTGCAGTTAGGAGACTGTATCTCTAAAAAAAAATAATGATTTAATGCTTATGTTTACATGTTTTTAACCTCTTGCCTTGTCTGCAAATGTGATTTATACCTTAAAATTCTTATTTTATCCTAAGGGTAAGTTCATATTAATGGAAGAGCTACTGTAACAGCCACAAGCGTGAACATTGATTTTTGCTTGTGACGTTGCAGTTTACAGCGTTCAACGTTTGTGACGTCATAATAAAATTCGTCATTTTAACCTTCGAGTACCCTGTGCGTGTTACAGTTTTATAACTGCCGTAGCTTTCAACACACTTTACAAGTAAAAAAATATGTGGACTGTAAATATAGTGTTAACGATCCTTCTTCCTTTCCCCACGAAGTTGTGTGAAGGGATTAAAAAAATACGATAACCAAATTACGTGGCATCAGAATAATAGAAGCTCTATTGTGATTTCTCTTACGAAGTGTTTGACTACAATTCGTCACTTAGCAATGAGAATCGGACGATGATTTGAAATTTTAGAAACTACATTGTAAGATACGAGAATTATTAAAATGAAGTAGAATTCCCAACCCAATCACGCGGGTGGTATTTTTGTGCTGCTAAACGGTTTATAAAAAGAAACCTAACATGATCTTGGGTAGAATAAGACTGTATTTGATTTAGTAGCACAGACAAGGACCAATTTGTCATTGTGTGCGACGCTGTAATTGGTTCAGTGGTTACCATCGCTCTCTCGTCATCTTTAACAATGAAGTGGCCACGGGGGAAATATCAGGAATGTTTTTGTTATTACTAATGCGCTGAGAGTACGGCCATTGTCTTAAACTAATTAGTGGTGTATATTGACAGCCCAATTCAGTCTTGTAAAGTTTTGGGATAGATTGCAAAGAAACGATCAAAATAATGAATGACAACGGACAGAAATTGGTGACATGGAAACAGAATGTTCGGGGGGGGGGGGGGGGGGGCAGCAATAGTGGGGGTCATGATGGACGTGTAAAAGTCATGCATCCTCAGTAGTCAATCATAGTGTCATAACGTAACAATGGATCCAAGATTCTTTGTTGATATCAGGCTATAAACAATACAATACTTTGCATACACAATATGTCTGAGAGACAGCGAATGAGAGAGAAAGTAAGAGAGAGAGAGAGAGAAAGAGAGAAAGAGAAAAAAGAAAAAGAGAGAGAGAAAGAAAAAGAGAGAGAGACGCAGACAGAGATGAGTCGCAGAGAAGAGAATAAGAGAAAAACGCAGAGAGAGAGAAAGAGAGAGAGAGAAAGAGAGAGAAAGAGAGAGAGAGAAAGACGCAGAGAGAGAGGGAAGGAGGGAGGGGGAGTATGAGTAGTGACAAATTGCTTATCCAACCGAAATTTAAAGTAAAAATAATATATACATATAAAGATATATTCACAATCATCATTATTATATGAATAGATTTACATTTATGTGTTTTAAAAAAGAAAATTGCCAATTTTTGTGTCAATTTATGTATTCATTTATTTTTTGCAATCCGCACTTACATCACATTCGAGAATCCTGACATGTTTTGAAAGTTTAGCTTTTCGTTGGCAGAAAACATTTTAAATCTTGTAGGATTTCGCCTATCTGTTTTGTTTGGATTATCACAATGTTAGATATTGTCTCTTGCCAAGATATTGGTACTTTCATCTTTATTTATTTTGTCTTTGACTAATTTTATATTGACAGTCGTTTGCTAGTTGATTTTGTTTTATGGGTTATTTCAAATTCTTTAGAACCTACAAAAATAACTTATCCTTGCTGTTTTCGTAACATATACGTTTCTATTGGTAGCATAAGAAAGTCAGCATTTGTCAGCTGACAGCTGAATCAATAAACTGTTTTATTTTAACAGGGATATACCTAACGGTCATCATGGCGATGAGCGGGATGTCCGTGGTCTTCTCTGTCTTGGTACTCAACATCCACCACAAGGGCGTCCTCTCCAAGTACCCCCCGCAGATCCTCAAGTGTGTCACGCGGATCTTCGCTCGGGTCCTTTGTATGAAGGTTCAACTCGACGACAACGCGAATCCGACCTCTGTTCGCCGCAATACGTACACACCGGTTAACTACACGTGCAAATCCCATGACAACGAGAGCTTGTTGTACAACGATATGCAGCGTCACACTCCAATCCACGTGGACCTACAAGACAGTGACGCCATTGATGATGTCATGAACCAAAACATGCCCCAAAGCGT
The DNA here is from genome assembly GCA_033439105.1 of Magallana nippona. Lineage (NCBI taxonomy): Eukaryota > Metazoa > Mollusca > Bivalvia > Ostreida > Ostreidae > Magallana > Magallana nippona. Next base: position 49,783,233 of record CM065923.1, on the reverse strand, counting down.
GTCTGGGAAATCTAACTTTGACATGGAGATTCTGAATTATTTCACACAAGTGATGGCTAGCCATGAACAGTCTTTGGTCGAGAAACAAATAATTCACGAATGGCGGGAGATCGCGCGAGTTATGGACAAGGCTTTCTTCTGGTTGTTTCTGCTTGTGACGGTAACATCAACAATCATTATACTAGTAATCAGCCCGATGACAAAGGAGATCAACCTAGACGAAGTCAACCATTCATATTAGGGAAATTGGAACTGCCTGTAACCAGTTTCCGCGTTATGTACCGTGTGTGTTCTTCCGTACTGAGTTATCCTGGTTTTTGTTTATACGTATTCCTTTGAGAGAAGCATAAAACTCGTCAACAAATGTTTACTGTGACTTTTGTTTCTTTTCTGGAGGATACTTATTTCTGGTGGAATGTGAATGATTCTGAATCAGTCCAATTGATTGGCTAAGGAAGTCTTATTTTTTATTTTTTATTGTGTTTATTGAATGTCCATACAAAGAACCACATGATCAACAATGTGGACATGTGCTCTCATTTTTTTCTCTTTTGACATCATAACGATTTCTTTAATTTCCTCAGTATGTTTTCGTATTGAACAAACAAAAGTTGTAATTCGATTTTGCATGTTGTATGCAGATTTAACTATTGTATTGTCATAGTTATTATTAGTCATAATAAAATTCAATAAATCATCAAACAATAAGGATTAGCGGGAAAGTCGAAGAAGGAATATTCAAGATAAAGAGTGGGTGTTAAATGGAATTAAAATGTTCCAGTAAATTAACATTCCGTAAAAGTTTGGATCCACCCTTTGTAGTTAATTAATTTTGAGAGAGAGAGAGAGAGAGAGAGAGAGAGAGAGAGAGAGAGAGAGAGAGAGAGAGAGAGAGAGAGAACAGACAGACAGACAGACAGACAAATGTGCACTTCTGACGTAGAGACATCGGGGCTGGGTTTCACAAAACTATCGTAAAATCTATCAGAAGACATATCATGAGGGTGTCTTAATATCTTCCCTTTACAATCATAAGATCTATCACTTATGTTTCACAAAACTATCTTGAGTGTAAGTGTATTTCACTAATTCTATTAATGAGTTTTATGCTCTAAAACTATTCTAGTATTTGATTTTGCATCAACTGAATATATTCTACTGGAAAGGGGTGGTTTTACTTAATTGAGCTGTATGATAAAATTTGGTAATAAACCATGGATATGTAAACAGTATTTAACAATACAATTACGATTTACAATTTATCATTGTTTGTATGACAGTTTTTTCTCGTTTTTTAGGCAGCTTAATTTAGCAATGACACTCTACGTCCCGTATAGGATATTCAGTCGGTGCAAAATCAAATATCATTTCAAAGCACAAAACTCATATAAATAAGTATGATACACTAAATAAAAACTAAAACTATAAGCAAAATGAAAACGGCCTTCGCGTAGGTATAATGTTTTCACTATTCGCAATGAAAATTTAAGTAAATGCAGGTGTTAAGTGTGTCTTTTTTAAAAGAAATGTTTAAAAATTTCTAACACTTAAGAGTTTTGTGAAACGGAAGTTATAGATCTTATGATTGCCATAAGTTGGAGATAGATATGAATTTGTATTATGATAGGTCAAACCAAGAACAGAGCTCAATCTTTCTGCTCTCGAGCTCACTACTCAAGCATGTCCACTTTTTAGCTCACCGGAGCCAAAGGCTCAAGTGAGCTTTTCTGATAAAAATGTTTCCGTTGTCTGTCGTCGTTATTGTCTTCGTGGTCTTCGTTAACTTTTCACATCTTCTTCTCCAGAACCACTGGGACGGTTTTGATTAAACTTGAGACAAAGCACCACTTGGTCAAGGGTATTCAAGTTTGTTCAATTGAAGGGGCACACCCTTTTTAAAGGGGAGATATTTTAGAATTATTAAAAATTTGTTGGTATTTTCGAAAATCCTCTTCTCAGAAATTATTAGGCCCAGAAAAGTTCTTTGTATGGAAGCATCCTCAGGTATTGTAGATTCAAGTTTGTTTAAATCCCCGGGTCCCCGGGGTTAGGGTGGGACAGCAATGGGGGGATGAATTTTTACATAGGCATATCTAGAGAAAATCTTTAAAAATCTTCTTCTCAAAAATTATTAGGCCAGAAAAGCTCAAATATGTGTGGAAGCATTCTCAGGTAGTGTAGATTCAATTTTTTTTTTAAATCATGATCCCCTGGATTAGGGTGGGGCCACAATGGGAGGATCACTTTTGTTCAGTTTGTTCAAATCATGATCCCGGGTGGTAGGATGGGACCAAAAAAGGGGGTCTAATTTTAAAACAGGAAGATATAGAGCAAATCTTTAAAAATCTTCTTCTCCAAAATCATTTGGCCGAAAAAGCTTTTGTGTGGAAGCATCCTCAGATAGTGTATATTGACGTTTGTTTAAATCATGATCCCCGGGGTATGATACGGTCACAATTGGGGGGGGGGGGGGGGGCTCGCTTTTTTTTTACATAGGAAATTATAGAGACGTAGCATATCTTTTAAAATCTTCTTCTCAAAAACCATTTGGCCAGAAAAGCTTTAACTTGTGTGGAAGCATCCTCAGATAGCGTAGATTAAAATTTGTTCAAATCATGATCCCCGGGGTATGACAGGGCCACATTCGGGGGGGGGGGGGTGTCAAATTTTTTTACCTAGCAAGATAAAGAGAAAAATCTTTGAAAATCTTCTGGAAAAGCATTCAGTCCAAAAAGAAGAAACTTGTGTGAAAGCACAGGTTGTGCAGATTAATAAAGTTTGATCAAACCATGATTCGCTAGAGAAAAGTCGGGGCCACAAAGTTTTTTGTTTTTTTTGGGGGGGGTTATATAGGAATAGAGAAAAATCTTTTACAAATACTAAACCAACAAAAGGGACTTCTTATTTACCATAAAAATACGTGGATAAAAAATCGGCAGATTTTTTATAACCTTTTGAGAAAGATCTACTGTACTAATTGTCAAGATATTTTGATTTTGATACTGTAATGCTGATTTGATCAGAGTTATGGCTATTGTTGTTAAGGTTCGAGAGTTAGATATTGATAATCTTATCAATATATTAGTATACCGGTATTATTAATATCAATGACAATATTTTACCATAATTTTTTAAACAATAACCCCCCCCCCCTTCCTTGTAAAAGATAGTCAGCTGGTGCAAAATCAAATATTAGACCATAGAATTCATTAGAATTAGTAAGATTCACTATCTAAAAATTTAAGATATAAGCAAAAGGTAAACAAACTCCGAGCAAGTATTTTTTTTTTGAAACAATTGCTATAAAAATTTTAGTCGAGAAGGATTTTTAGAGGTTTAAGTTAATGGTTTCAAGTGTGTTTTAAGAATTTAAGATTTTTAATTCTAGTTTTGTGAAACGAAGGTGATAGATCTTATATATGATTCTTATACGTCAGAACCTATGACAATCGAAGGATATATCTTATGATAAATTTTACTCTAGTTTCGTGAAACCAAGTCCTGAAATACATCCAGCACGAGTTATTAATGATGTTTTCATGAACAATCAAGTGTCGTTTTAGAAAAAAAAATGTTACACAGGGGTGCATGGTAGGGAGATATATAACGAATAGGTACATAGTTTTAAGAATTTAAGATTTTTAATTCTAGTTTTGTGAAACGAAGGTGATAGATCTTATATATGATTCTTATACGTCAGAACCTATGACAATCGAAGGATATATCTTATGATAAATTTTACTATAGTTTCGTGAAACCAAGTCCTGAAATACATCCAGCACGAGTTATTAATGATGTTTTCATGAACAATCAAGTGTCGTTTTAGAAAAAAAAATGTTACACAGGGGTGCATGGTAGGGAGTTATATAACGAATAGGTACATAGTCGCGAAAATAAATAGTCGATTTAGAATTATGCTTTGTTATTACTTCCAAAAAAGTTTTATGATATTAAGTTTCTTAGCCTTAAATTACCAGCAGGCCAAATTACGTCGACCATACCAACACACAGTTTCATAAATTTCGCAGTCCTTTATTAATGTTATTAACAAATGAACCTGGGATTTTCTCACCTGCCGCATAACTTCCAAACAACAGTTGATTTTTCTGTTTGTCGAAAAGGGATAAAATTACAGCATAGTTTATCATCTTTTTTGTCACCTGAAGTATTCAAATTTGGCGCTTTCTCGATGACGAGCTCACAGTTCCCAGTAACTGTGTTTTGTTATTACGTGATTGAATAATGACGGGTTATGGTGTTTAAAGTGATTTTTTCTTTGAAAAAAAAATAAATTATTGCGGAAGTTTTTTAGGGCTGCGAGATTTAGTTCACAATAACCAGAGGTTTGGTCTTTTCATTTGGTTCTTTGGGGTTTGGGGGGGGGGGGGGTTGTTGTTTGTTTGTTTTTGGTTCTGGGAAATTATGGGTCGTTTAAGATAGACCCTGATTCGCTTTGCTTATGAGGGTTGTACAACTTGAATTCAGTCTTTGAGAATTTCTGGCCTTAAAAGAAAACAAGTTGTAATGGTTTGTTAGTTTATTTCAAAGAAACCGCAACTCCCAATACAATAAAGTTTACAAATAAAAATAATTACTTAAACAATACATCCTGAAAAATAAATAATTAATGAATACCATTTCATTTTCCAATCTATAAAAATCCTGTTGCGTTAACTTTTAAAGTAATGGTTTATAAATATGATTAACATAAAACTTATTGAATATACACTGAGTAGAAAGATTATACTTGAAATGTGGTAATAACGAACAGTGTTCAAAAATCAAAAGTCCAAAGGAAAAATACAAAACAGGAGCAGAGCAAACACGGACCTCTAAAAAATTAGATGTAGGATCAGGTGCCATGGAGAAGTGAGCATCATCTGCTGACCTGTCACACCCGCCGTGTGCTCTTTGTCGTAATCGGGAAAAAACGGAAAAGTCCGTAGACAATTAGGTGATTAATAATTGCCTAACAATAAGTATGAAAAAATACAAAGATTTCTATATTAATACCATTAAAACTTTTCCAAAATTTGTTTTAAGCCTTTGTAGTATTGTTTGCATATATTACATGTTTTAAAACCTCTATAGCAAAACATAATCATAATTAACCGTGTCACAATGAGCGGGTAACATAAAATGTCCAAACTTCTTAAAATTCTGTCAAAATTTATCAATACAACAAGTGATGGTTATAAACACACAGAGGCTACATGTCATTGCTCTGCTATTGGGCTTTAAGTTTAATGTACATAGCAATGCAAGCCATCCTACATAGTTCTTTTAAGGAAGGGTCTTGTCTGGTTTTCTACTTATCAAAATATCAAAAGAATATTCGAATAAATGTCAATTAAATCAAGACGTAAGAACTTTTAAAGATCTTATTTTTTTATAATTCCTACAGTTTTACAACTTGGTTTATAACTGGTAATCAGAGTTTACAATCTAACAAGGACCACTTTTTTGGCGGAACAATAAACTACATCATTTATACGACAAAGATACCGAGAGTACACATAATGAAAGATGTAAGAATTGTGGAACAAATTGTTAGCAACCATTGCACCAAGAGGGGCATGAAGAGCTCGTACAGAGGACCTCAGAGAGACGATTGGCAAAATTGTGGCAGTTATTGGAGAGAAAATTGTAGTTTCCGAAATTACACTTGTAGTGTAAGGCACACTTCTTAATGCACTCGACATCCAAATAGCTGTATCCCGCTGGAGAGCTTTCAGGTCCCCCTGAGCATCTATGGCTGTCTATCCTGTACCTTTCGATGAAGACACCTATTTTGCACGTAGAAGATAAAACAAAATGTTAATGTTTTGATATACACTCAACAAAACTTCTAAGTGTTCACCCTAATAAATAGAATAATTTTGAAATTACGAAATAAAATGATGTGAAATTTTCAACATTTCGTAACTGATATGTCTTCTCATCAATAGCACACATAAAATAAAACAACACCGATTGAAGTAATTTATGCGTGACGAAACGTCAAAGCATAAAATTGGTATTGTTCTGCGCATGCTTAATATGATTGTCATTATTTTGTGATTGATTTTAGTCTTTGGTGATAGTTTAAAAAGAAAACCACTTAACATGGCCAACACGATCACTGCAAACACAGTCAGAGCCGTGGGAATATTGGTGTCTGCATTGTTTCCACAACAGATCGTATTCACTTTAATTTTGCTGTTTGTTTTGACCTCCACATTGTTTTAAATATTAAGCAATCCGAAAGAAACGTTATTTTGATATAACTGTTTTATTTCGTTAGCGTAATATCATTTTCATCGGCAACTTTAAACAATCCAAAAGCTCTGAGCAAAATTCAATGAAACCGGAAGTGTTAGTGATATTTAGCAAAGATCAACATTTCGGGTCGCAACCTGAGGTCAAGGTCAATGCATCATTCTTAACAATTTGAAAGTTAAGTGGAAATCAGTCACCCTGACGGCAAGACAAATAAATGTGCTTTTTTCATATATGAAATACAGTCATTATACTGGGTGAACACTTAGAAGTTTTGTTGAGTATATCTAGCCCAGTCAATTTAACTTTGGTTAAAACTTTAGTATGACATCATTCTTTTGCTACCTTCCATTGCTTGAAATGACAAATAAAATCCAATACGTAACCGTATAATAAGTATTAAAAATGGTTTATTATTAAAAAAAATAGACGCTTATTACAACTTATTGAAAAATTACCAACAAAAGTTCTTTCTTCTCACAGAATGGCAGTTTTCGACATGTAACCTTAACTTATTTGTAGTATGTTGTACAGGTGCTTGAGGGCAGGACCGCCACTCTTCCACCTCCACTCCCAAGTATATAGACCACCGATACTTTTCTCTTCCTTTTATCAAATTATCCTTTCATGACATATTTCTAATCTAATTTATACATTCATTGCACAAAATTACTTAAAACAAATATTTTTAAAAATCAAACCCTCTATATAGCTTGGAAGAAGGATCATAATTACATTATAAAACAAACAAACCACATGCCCCTAAATTACTTTAAAAGACACATGCATTATATATATATATATATATATATATATATATATATATATATATATATATATATAGTTTGATAAATGCTACAAGTTAAGTGAAATTGGTGCCTTTGAAATTATCATGTAAAATACCAAGATAGTGAACGCTAACATTTTTGAGATTTATAAACGAGTAGGTAATACACCTGTCTTTCACCGCACGTGTAACAATTTTGAAAGCAAAAACAATGTTAATACTTACCACGGTTGCTAAACTCGAAATAAAATCCTTTGTAATAAATAAACCGATGCGTGTATTCCCAGCCCCCTCTCCATGGCGCTCTACGTTTGCGCTTCCCTTTGAGCATACAACTTAAGTCGGTTGTGCCAAAGTAATATGGACTTGCCGATCCTAAGATTTATCACACACGACAAGTTAATGACGTTGTAAGAAGTATGAGAAGTAAAAAGTCAAGCATAAAGATTTTTTTTTTAATTTTGTAAAATATGTTTTTAAATAAAAATAACTGTTCCCCTAATTTATAGCATTCTATAAATCGAGTAAAATGTGTTAAATAACTTGACTGTAACGATGTCTGTTTTGGGTCTACAGTGAAACACGCCTATTACGAGGTGCCGGAGATTAGTGATTATGCTTCGTTATAAGCGTAATTCGTTATATCCGTCAAGTTGACAAGTAAAAAAGTCATGGGGAATTATTTCTATCAAAGCGTCAATTCATAATAGGCTTGTTTGCTATAACTGTTTTATTTGTTGAATTTTTTGATTAGATAATAAGATAATTGATGTAGGTATTAGTAAAACAAATCAATATTTTTAAAGAATTTAATGCAATTACTAATAACCAAGTACTGAAACTTTCACTTCACCGATTTAAATACTCGAAATGTTTTTTTTTATTCATCTGAATGACGATACCTCTTCTTGAACATTGACGATTGTTCCCATTCTTCCCGACGAGCCACCATGCATCCAGCGCAGGCAGGATGGTAAGAAAGACAACCAACAGCAACTTTATATGAAATGATAAAATATTAAGTTGGCACATCAAATATGAGAAAATCATTGAAACAATTCAAAACTTCATGGTAACACCAATTTAGTTACATGTATTTTCTTTATATTTACATTTGTCAGTTTTGCCGTGAATGACAATACAAACAAAATTAACATTCAATTTTGCATTAAAAATATTGATTCATCCATTTGATTTGAGAGTCAGTTGTAATTTTAATTCTGAACACTGTTCGTTATCACCACATTTCATCCAGTTTGTATTTACATCATTCGCATTTGTACTGGATTCCAAAGCTTCACAAAAGTCCTTACAAACAGAGATACATAGCAGGTTCCAGTAAATGTTCTACCAAACCTCTCTCTTTACTCCTTACTAAAATTCTTACAGTAGTGAAGGAGAAACTTCAAGAGTACTGTACAACAATATACTCCAGAAGTGGTGTGAATCAGATGTGGATACTAAAAAACTCTGAAGAATTATTAGAAACTTTGAGGTCACAAAATCTTACCAAAATCAATAGCATCAAAACGTACGATCTTTCAACGCTTTATACAACCATTCCCCATGACAAATTATAATCTAGGCTTTTTGATATCATCGACAGTTGTTTCTTCAATAAAAATGGAAGTCGTAAAAATGCTTACCTTGTCATTGGAAATCTAAAAAATTATTTTGTTAAAAACAGTTCTGATTGCACACACAAGTACTCTGAGGTTGCTCAGCTTTGAATTTGTATTTCGTTTTATGGATTTTTGAGATGGTTGACGGTTTGTCATTGTCATTTTTTCATTAAAAAGATGCTTGAGTTTCTGATAGACAACATCTATGTAGTTTTTGGAAATCAAGTCTTCCAAGGATCTGTTGGAATTCCCATGGGTACCAATTGTGCCCCATTGTTAGCAGACCTATTTTTGTATTCTTATGAAGAAGAATTTATTCAAAAATACGTGGAAAAAATAAATCACTCGAAATAAAAGATACCACAGAGTCTGCGTCATCTGCTTCATATTTGGATATTTTACTGGAAATGGACATTGACGGTAACCTAACAACAAAACTTTATGACAAACGCGATGACTTCAATTTTTCTATACTCAACTTTCCTTACTTATGTAGCGATATACCTTCATCACCTGCATATGGTGTTTTTGTCTCTCAGTTAATTCGATACGCAAGGGCATGCTCTTCGTATGAACAGTTTCTAAGGCGAGGCAACTACTGACAAACAAGTTGATAAACAGGACTATCAACAGGCTCGTTTGAAGTCATATTTTCGTAAGTTCTATGGTCGATACAACAACCTTGTCAGCAAATACAATCATCCACTGGGTCGCATGCTGACTGACGTTTTTCATACTAATTGTTAGACCATAATTTATCACCTAATTGTCTACGGACTTTTCCGTTTTTTCCCGATTACGACAAAGAGCACACGGCGGGTGTGACCGGTCAGCAGAGGATGCTCACTCCTCCTAGGCACCTGATCTTACCTCTATCATTTTGGAGGTCCGTGTTGCTCTGCTTTGAGTTTGTATTTCGTTTTATGGATTTTTGAGATGGTTGACGGTTTGTTATTGTCATTTTTTCACGTAACAAAGAAGCAGATAATAAAAAAATAAAGATATAAGGCATGATTAATTTGTGTATCAAGTAATGTTGATTTTTAGTTTTCCCCTTATAGAAATAAATTGGAACCAGCTATCCTATCATAATGGTCATTGGAGAGGGTACTATGTAATTGTACAGCTTTTATTTATGTGTAATTCAGATTTCTGTTATCAAATCTATCAAACCATAAAAATATGTCCAAAGATGGTAGAAAGACGCATACATACAGGAATAGTCTTCACTTTTAGGATTTTTAAAAAACATGCCAAATTTATTGCCTGAAGAAATTAACATTCCAAGTCTATTGGGTTATTTTTTCAAATCTATAGTTGCAAAAGCTTTATCTATCATAACAATGCTACAGAAATAATACATTTCCTCACATTTAAAAAAAAATGTTATTTGCCCCATTTAATGATTACCAGATATTTTCTTAAAATGTTTCAAAAGTGATAGTTTAGTTTTGTGACTACTAACATTCTTATAGATTTGATCTGAAGTTGTCATTTTCATAATATTTATAAACGATGTAAGATATTGAATATTTTTTAGATAAAGATATAGCGATTTACTTGATCTACATAATATTTCAAATAAAGTATACTCACGATAAAATTGTTGTGATGCATCGTTCGGATGAGAGAAGCTATATGGTTAGGTATCGACTGCAACGATACCCTTTCTGGCTTTATAGAGTTTATCGAAATTTATATAAAGCTTTCCTATGGGGGATTTTTTGTTGGTTAAACCTATTTCTAATCATAAAAGTGAATATTCCCGTTACTTGAATATTTCTACGAAAACTAGTGAAATTTATTATAATTTTTCAAGTGTTTGGCTCTCTTTAACCCCATATTAAAGTTTAACAAAGTTTATATAAATCTTCCCTAAAGGTCTTTTGCTGGGTAAACTTTTTCTAATCATAAAAGTGGATATTCCCCTTAAATATTTCTACGAAAACTTAGTGCTTTGATCTCTTCAACCCATTACATAAGTTTATCAAAATTTATATTAAGCTTGTCTGTAATATTTCTGCGAAAAATTGCGGAATATATGACATTTGTTTATTTAAATTTATATTAAGTTTGCCTGGGATTTTTTGCTTGGTAATTTAGTTTTAATTACAAGAGTGAATATCCTGTTGCTGACGGGAGTTGATTCTATTCAGGAGTAAATAAAATCAAAAGATTAAGACTTGATTATGTAACATGATAAAATTTAGTAGAAAAAAAATAATATGAATAATATGTTATAGATTATTAATATTTAAATTAAGAAAACAAATATATTTTAATATGAAGTACATATATATGTCAGCTCTAAAACTACTTTATTGAAACATTCATCACTGCATTTGCGTCAGTTTGAAAAATAGATGGTGTTCGAATGCTTTGATTTGTGACCATTAATCGGGTACAAACTTGGACGCCCGTGGGGTCAGAAGGTATGTGTAACAATGTCTACGAAATCCGATGTCAAATTTAACTGACGAGGTAAAGAAAAGTATACGATATCGTCCAAACCGAATTGATTTGTTTTGAATACTCTGAGATAGGATAGGATACTTTTTATCATTAACTATTAGTAAAAAAGGAACCAAAATATTTTAGTTGTAAAATTTGAATATTTTCCTATTAAGGCTGTTTGTTTAGTCTAGAAATAGCCCCAAACAACCACTCATCTTAATCTGATTCAACAGTACTACGTGTAAAAAAAATGTCTACGCGATTTAGAAGGTAGATTATCATAAACTACATGTATTAATAAGTAGAAAAAACTATTTTAAATTTAAAATTTGAATATTTTTTCGTCAGTCATTGCCTGCAATTTGTACAAACATTTGTATTCGAGTTTAAACAATAAGATTATTTTAAGCATGGTATATTAGGGATGTGAACACTCTGTGTTGCTCTGTGCTTAACGGTTATTCTTCTACCTTATATCCGTTTATCGGGTGTTTTATATAATTCACATTAAATATTTCATATTTAATTTATATCACCACCAAGAAAAAAAATAAATAACTGTTACACTGGTGTCAAACTCTAACTAAATATTAATGTGATGAATAAAGACCTAAGTGTGGCTAAACTTCTTTCTAAGTACAGTCAGTGCAGACAAAGCGGGCACTTCCCGGTACATCTCATGGACGCCTTAAGGTTTGTTTGGTGATTTAGTTTTTACATTTGTGTTAGTACACCTCATGAGTGCATAATATCTCAAATCAAAATGTAAGTGGGTGAAATTTCCAATTATTCAGCTGGCACGTACCATCGTTTTTGAAAGGGGGGGGGGGGGGGCAGACTTCACAAGCAAAATAAAATTAAAGGCATATAAGGCAACTTTACGTAATCATGAAAATCCTTGTCCATGGGAGTCCGTGGGGGTCCCATGGGGGGGGGGGGGGGGAGGGGGTCATAGAATACCTGTAACGTCAATTTTACTGTTAATTTCCTTATTTTCAATTCAATTTTTCACATGATCCTAAAACGTGTGAGGAGTGAGGGGCCAACTCCATGATGAATTGTGGTGATAACGAACAGTGTTCAAAATCAAGAGTCCAAAGGAACTATACAAAACAGGAGCAAGGCAAACATGGGCCTCTATAAAAACTGGATGTTGCATCATGTACCATTGAGGAGTGAGCATCCCCCGATATGATATGCTATGTTAGTTCTCTTGTTTATATGTAAATTTAAGAAAAATCTTTGCTGTGCCATAAAGGGGGGGGGGGGGGCAGATCCCCTGATCTCCCTGATGCTACGTGCCTGAATTCATTAAGACAAGTAATTGAAATGAAAAGTTAAGTTTGTCAGTTTGTTTTTTTTCTCTCTCTCTCTCTCAAAATATCTTTTAATATGCAGGTGTTCATGTCTTTGATCGATCAAATCGTTTCTTATTTTTCACTTGTGTTCTGTTTGTGAGCTCCCTCAAAAAATCATTAAACCAGCAAATAAAGAGTTTACACAAAAGTAAAAGTATTCTTTTTTTAGTACAAGGTGACAAGAAAAAATGAAGAGCCCCATGGGCCACTTCGCTTACTTCGGTAACACATCGATTTTTCTTTTATTCCTTTCAAAACTTTTGTAAGGAACAAGTAATCATTGGTTGAGGTGATCATATACGGTCGGTGTGATAAAATCTAATAAAGCCCTTTGTGACAGATTTGATTACGTTTTGTAAAAAGGTTGAGTTGTAGCCGGACCATCATTATGCATATTGATAGATATACAATAATTAATATGAGAATAGTAGCTTATTGTGCGCTCCATATCTGTTGACTGTGGTTGATATCGATGGGCAACGTAGACAATGAATGAAATGTAGTGATAATGAACAGTGTTCAAAATCGAAATTCCTAAGGAAAAATACAAAACAGGAGCAGAGCAAACACGGACCTCTACAAACAGTAGAGGTAGGATCAGGTCCATTTGAGGATTGAGGTATCCTCTGCTGACCGCTGCGTGCTGTTTGTCGTAATCGGGAAAACGGAAAATCCTTAGACAATTCGGTGAATAATAATGGCTTAACAATAAATATGAAAAACATTAGTCAGCATTTGACCTAGCGGAAGATTGTATTTGCTGAAAAGGTCGTTATATCGACCATAGAATTTACGAAATTATTACTTCAATCAGGATTGTTGACAATCTTGTTTAATCAACTTGTTTGTCAGTAGCTTGCCTTGTTTTAGAAAATGTTTATACGTAGAGCATGCCCTTGCGTATCGAATCATCTGAGAGGCAAAAACTCCATATGCAGGTGATGAAGGCATATTGCTACATAAGTAAGGAAAGTTGACGACAGAAAAATTTAAGTGATCACGTTTATCATAAAGTTTTGTTGTTAGGTTATCATTGATGTCTGTTTCTAGTTAAATATTTATATGAAACAGATGACTCGCACTCTGTGGTATCTTTCTTTTTAAGTTCACTGGGATATATCGAGTCGACGTAAGAATAAAGGTAGCAATTGTTAATTGATAATACTTCGTCGATATACCAAAATGTTGAGTTGAAGGCCACAGTTAGTGATTTCTTTTTTCATGGATAAGTCTTTGAATAAATTTTGCTTTATATGAATATAGAAATATCTGCTAACAATGGCTTGCAATTGGTGCCCATGGGAATTCCAGCAGATTGTTGGAATACCTGATTTCCAAAAACTACATAGATACTGTCAATCAGAAAAACAAGCGTCTTTTTATATCAACTTCAGAGTATTTGTGTACGCAATCCGAATGGTTTTCAACAAAATAGTTTTGTAAACGACCGATGACAAGGTAAGTAAATTGACGAGATTCATTTTTATTGAAGAAGCAGCTATTAATGATGTCATACAACCTGAATCTTAATTAATTGGGAATGGTTTTATGAAGTGAAAAGTCGTAAGTTTTGTTGCTATTGATTTCGCAAAATTTTGTAATTTCAAATTTACTAAAAGTTCCATTTGAATTTTTAAGTATCAACATCTGATTTACACCGCTTCTTGAGTATACTGTTTCACAGTTCTCTTGAAGTTTCTCCTTTACTGCTGTTAATATTTCAGTAAGGAGTAAAGTTGTTGGAGATAAGACTGAAAGGGACCTCGCTTTGGCCTACAGACGAAACATTGCTGTTTGTTCCAGTACATTTGGCCTCCGTTAGGCCAGTGCAATCGAATTGCATTCTTTTAGAGATGCAGATTGGCAATAATTAGGCCCTTGTTAGTAGGTCAGTTGTTTGGTATCCGAAATCGGGAAAGTTACTTTGGTCATCGTAGATTGCAAACGTTGGCCGAACACATGTCCAATATAGACATGTTAACTCGCATAACGTCATGATGTGGACCTTCCGCGTTTGGCAAAAACATATATTCTTTATATATTTTATCAAGTTGAAACATGTTTTTGTCCTTTTTGTTTTTACGTTGACACATGGTATTTGTCTCTTACCGACGACAAAAGGCTATGTAGTTTTTTTTTTACTTATCGTAAATGCCACCATATATTTTCATTTATAAATTGTATGTTATTCACTATCATATATAAATGTAACCTATCAATATTAAGGTTAGGCTTAATTGGTTAGGGATTGAATAAATCATAAATCTCATTCCCTAAAAATGCACCACTCTACATTTATCTTTGCAGTCTATATGCAAATATTTTTTTCCACTCTTCAACTTTTCTATCTTCGGGGTACCGTGCAGTTTTTATGTATGCCGAAGTTTTATGGGTAAAATAAACAATGGAAACTGCCTGAAAATATTAACAGTTAATTGCCAGGGCTTAGGTGACATAAACAAAAGAAGAGACGTTTTCAAACTCCTTAAAAGCAAAAATGATCATATTTATTTCCTTCAAGATATTCATTTTTTTAAAAAGATATACAAACACAATGGGGATGTAAGGCTTTTTTCAATTCATTTAAATCTAATTCAAGAGGCGTTGCCATACTATTTAATAACAATTTTGAATTTAAAATAAACAAGATATATAAGGACAGCTCTGGTAATCTTCTAATTTTAGACATCATTGTTTAGGAGATAAATATTTTAGTGATTAATATATATGGCCCAAATCTTGATACACCATATTTTTATAGTAATCTATCACTCAAACTTGAAGAACTACATGATGACCAGTATTATACTTGGAGGCGATTTCAACCTTGTAATGAACATGGACCTAGATTCAAAAAATTATAAAAACCTTAACAATAAAAAAGCTAGACAGGAAGTTATAAAATTAATAGATCTATTTAATCTTAAAAATATCTTCAGACAAAATAATCCAGTAAAAAACGAATACACATGGAGGAAAAAAACCTATAAACCAAGCAAGGTTAGATTTCTTTTTGATATCAGACACACTAAAAACAATGAACCCAATAATAACTCATAATAATAGTTATCGCTCTGACACCTCCCCGGTAACACTACAATTTAAATTAAATGAATTTGTAAGGGGTAGAGGATTCTGGAAATTCAATAACTCTCTACTATATGATAAAGAATATGTAGATATTGTTAAAAAGAATATCAACTCTGTTAAAACTGAATACTCCTGTCTTATTTATAATAGAAAAAATATAGAAACTATCAAGCTAGATGACATTCAATTTACTATTAACGATCAGCTCTTTTTGGATACCTCACTTATGGAAATTCGGGGTAAAACAATATCACATTCCTCTTTAAAAAAAAAAGAAAATGTTACAAAAAGAGCACAATTTGGAAAAAGATTCTTGAACTGGAGCAAAATCTTTCGGAACAGTGTTTAATTACTTTAACAGAGAAGCAAAAGGAATATGAAGATATAAGAAGAAATGAATTAAAAGGACAATGTATTAGGTCAAGAGCAAAATGGGTTTAAGATGGTGAAAAACCATCAAAATATTTTATTAACTTGGAATCTAGAAATTATACATGCAAAACAATACCAATGGTTGAAAGAGAGGATGGTTCACTTACTTTCTCACAGGTAAAAATTTTGAATGAAACAAAGACTTTTTATGAAAAATTGTATAAACGTAGAGAATCTTTTGAATCTATTACTATTCAAGAAAAGTTAAACAGCTATGATGTTCCAAAATTAACCAATGAAGAGTCAAATTCTTTAGAAGAGAAGATAACTAGTACTGAAGTACTTAATTTTCTTTTTAAAAAAATGAAAAATGACAAGAGTCCAGGGCCTGATGGTTTTAGTTGTGAATTTTTAAAGTTTTTTTGGAAGGATATTGGAATTTTTGTTACAAGAGCAATCAATGACTCATATAAGCAACTACAATTCTCAAGCCCCAATAAATTAAGCATAATAACATGTACACCAAAAGCAGGAAAACCCAAACAATTTTTAAAGAACTGGCGTCCTATTAGTCTATTAAATATAATATATAAATTAGCTTCAGGTTGTATTGCTGAAAGAATAAAAACTGTCCTTGATAAATTAATAAACAGAGAGCAGACAGGATTTCTAAGAGGCAGATTTATAGGTGAACATAGTAGGTTGGTCTATGATATTATGCACTATACTGAATACAATAATATACCTGGCCTCTTGAATTAATTGACTTTGAGAAAGCTTTTGACTCAATCTCTTGGAACTTTATATACACAGCTTTAGAATTCTTTAACTTTGGACCATCAATAAATAGGTGGATAAAAACTTTTTATAATGGTATTAAAATGTGTGTCATTCAAAATGGACACATCTCAGAGTATATATATCCAGAAAGGGGTTGTAGACAAGGTGATCCAATATCTTCATATCTGTTTTTGCTGTGTGCTGAAGTCTTAGGCATAATTATAAGAAATAACCAAAAAATTAAGGGTATAGTAATTGATGGAGAAAAATATAAACTTTCTCAATATGCAGACGACACGTCTCTAATATTCGATTGGTCACCAACATCTATGGATGGCATTCTCCAAGACTTAGATTATTTTGCAAACATATCAGGGCTAAGAATTAATTTTTAAAAAACCAAAATAATTTGGATAGGAAGTATAAAATTTTCAAATGAAGTTTTCCATCACTCAAGATGGAAACTTGACTGGAAAAATAATACTTTTGATATGCTTGGAATAAAATTCTCAGTAAATTTGTTAGACATGGCTGACCTAAATTATATATTAAAGTTGATCGAGATTAGAAAATTACTTAAACCATGGAAAATAAGAAGGATGGCCCTAATAGGCAGACTTATTGTTCTTAAGACGCTTATTATACCAAAATTAAACCACTTAGTTCTTGCATTACCAACGCCTAATGATAATTTTTTAAAAGATCTTGAGAGCGAATATCTATGGAACACAAAAATATATAAAATTAAAAAAGACACTGTTTTTCAAGAGTATAGATATGGGGGGTTGAAAATGATCGACTACAGGAAATTTATAACTGCACTAAAATCCACATGAATCAGAAGAATACTGTATTCAAATAGTAAATGGGTTCCATTACTCGAGTCAGTAATCCATTGTAAGACTGATAATCTATGGAAAAGGCGATCGTCGTTTGTTTTTGATTTATGTAAGACTATTACAAATCCTT
Organism: Magallana nippona; assembly: GCA_033439105.1. Classification (NCBI taxonomy): domain Eukaryota; kingdom Metazoa; phylum Mollusca; class Bivalvia; order Ostreida; family Ostreidae; genus Magallana; species Magallana nippona. The sequence continues at coordinate 49,765,543 of CM065923.1, read as the reverse complement.
TCTGGAAAGAGGTTTTCTTATGCTGGACTCAGGTTGATGAAAATATTAGTCAAACAAAAATGAACATTTGGTATGAACAAATATGGGACAACCCAAAGATTCAATAGAAAATAAACCTATCTTTCTTAAACACTACTTTAATGCAGGCATCTTCTTATTGTGTGATTCATATAACCTTGATGGAAAATTTTCAAGTTATGAGCAATTTTTAGAAATGAATATAAAAACAAACTTTATTGAATATTGTGGAATTAAAAAGGCAGTGACCTCGAAAACACAACATATAGCACTTTTTGATAAAGCACTTGGGCCACATATACCCCTCTTCTATAATAATATTTCTTAAAAATGAAAAAGGATGCAAAGATATGTATCAATTATTGGTATATATTAGTAAACAAGTTATTACAGCAGTGACAAAATGGCAAGCTAATGGAAATATTTTTTCAGAAAAAACATGGAGAAGCATATTTGAACTTCCTTTTAAAGTTACACAGGAAACAAAAAACTTCGGTGGCTTCAATTACAAATACTCCATAGAATACTTCCAACAAATGAATATCTTTTCAAGTTAAATATTTTAAATTCTTCATCATGTACTTTTTGCAAGAACTACATAGAAACAAATGAACACCTTTTTTATGATTGTATACATGTAAAAGAGCTTTGGTTTAAGGTAGAAGAATGAATGCTAAATAAATTCAATATCTCAGTTTGCTTTGATAAAATATATGTCTAATATATAAAATATATGAAAATATACAAATAGAAAGATTTATAGACTGCAAAATTTACTTATTCTTGCTGTCAAATAGTACATTTTTGCATCTAGATACAAGCAAACGACAGCTCCATCCCTGTACTTTGGTTGTCTAGAGAAAATGATAATAGATAGGTTTTATATAGAAAAATATTTACTATTGAAAGATTGTAAATATAATGAATATGAAAGACACTGGCAAGACATCTGTAATAAATTATAATTGTCTATTATTATAAAATGATCATATTTCAAAAACTATATTTGTTCAAAAGATTTTTTTAGCATAAACATAAAACCATATACCCCTTCCCCTTCCCCTCCCCCAGTTACTCATATCCCCTTTCTTTATCTATCCTTTCCATAAAACCCAATCTCATTGCACGTATATATACAATAATGTTATACATGTTTATATTGTGCGTATCTGTATTGTATAGTGTTAGATAGGCATCATTTTTGTTAATGTAATTTTTCTCTACTATATACTGTGCTTAAATCAAAATAGTGAAAGCAGAAATTATGTACTTAATCTATGTTTATATGTGTTTTGACAATGATATAAATAAAAAAAAATTATAAAAAACAAAAAAACAAAAAACAAAAAAAAAACATATATACTAGACGGATCTGACTATGGACATTAAATGTGGTGATAACGAACAGTGTGCGAAATCAAAAGCCCAAAGCAAAAAATACAAAACAGCAGCAAAGCAAACACGGACCTCTACAAAAATAATAGGTAGGATCAGGAGCCTTGGAGAAGTGATCATCCTCTGCTGACAGGTCAAATCCGCCGTGTGCTCTTTGTCGTAATCGGGAAAACGGAAAACATGTATGTTTATCTAAAATGTGTGTTTCGATTTGTTCACGTAAATCAAACAGAACTATCTCGTTGAAACTTGAAATGTGTATTCTGATTCTATGTTGAAGTAACAGACACACTCTTTACGTGTGTTTTTTTTTCAAAGAAATATTACAAAGAGCTTTAATTAGAAAAGATCGTAATATGTTTTTTAAGATCTTCAAGAGTTTCTCGTCATTGAACCTAGCAGGCCAAGCTACATCGACCACACTTATACACTATTTCATAAAGGATCACTTGTATATAACAAAAGAATTGACCTATAGGGGATTTCCCGAAGAAAAAAAACACTTTTAAAAATCACAGATCATTTGATATTTACTACTGTACATATTTCTAAATTTTTCGAATTTTCATTTAGAACCTAGCATATTGCGCTTGTAATTTTTAAATTAAGCTTCAAAGTTGGCTACAACATCATTTTTTCAGTAAAACAGTCAATTTCTACATAAATTTTGGCCTAGAAATCCATCAAAGCAGTCCTGCCCCTCAAAAAAATTTAAATATTTTGATCAAAGGAATAAATTAAGATAGGATTCTTTAGGGGCACCCCTGCCCTGAAGCCGAAATTTGCAAAAAAAAAAGAAAAAAAAATTATTTGTATTATTGCGGTTTATATATACGTGTTACACCGGTAAGATCTGAATACCTCGATTGGTTTTACCGCTGTCACTTGCTGCATATCTAAAAGTTTTGTTTGTTTTTTTTGTATCCTGGTTCGATTCTACCTGTTGGCGTGATTTTTCGTTTTTAAAATTATCAGTTTGTATTTAATCCAATTATTCTCCGATAATTAAAACAATTTTCAAGAATTATGAAAACAAATTTGATCTTAGAGTTTGCCGATATATGAAACAAGTACAATTATGTACCCCCTCGTACAATAAATACTCAACAAAAGATTTCTATAATCAGTTTATAAAGAAGAAATTTCAAAATACCAAACATGCAATTAAAATACAATAAAGAATTTGATATTCTCAAAAGCGATTCAGAAATATTTATATGAATAAAATTGTTTTGCTACAAGACAAAACGATTTCGGAATTTAATTACAAATTGTTAAATAATTTACTTTCAAATAATTATTTTGTAAGTAAGATTAATAAAAATTGTGATTGTATGTGTAAAATATGTACAGAAAAAGTTGAAAATTCGCACCGCCTTATTTTTGAGTGTGTGAATGTACAACATACATAGAAGTTAGTGAGTAATATTTTGGGTTTTGATGTTAAATGGAAACACATAGTTATTGGTTTTTACTCTGTTAGAAATGAAACCACTGCCATGTATAATTTACTTTTATCTTTTGTTGCATTCAAAATTTACAAATATAAGATGTTTTGTAGACTAGAAAACATTGTTGAAACATCAGAAGGTAATTTGAAACAATGCATTTAGAAATACTTAAAAATTCTGATGTACTGAACTGAAAGGAATCAACCGTAACTATACCTTAGTGTAAGTAAGCTTTGTTTGAGGACAAGAATCATTCCTCTGTGTTACTCGCTACAGGTGCCACGAAAAAATCATGCCGAGCAAAAACTGTTGTGTTTGCCTTTCTAGAACATCTATAGGCAATTGTACAATTGTGGGAGAAGTAATGCAAAATAGATGGAGTTCGTTCTTTGCAAAGAACGTGTGCACTTTGACATTTTATGCCAAAAATGCAGGAGGAAGGTTTCTAGATTAGAAAAAAATGGGGGTAGGTCAGTTAAAGTTTTCCGTCCCCTGTTTATCAAAAAGGGATATTCCAAATTGTAAACTTCTGTCCTTTCTTTAGCAGTTTGCAGAAAATCAGAAGCAGAATGTAGAGTAATTTTTATTAATAAATGAGGTAATAAGCCTTTTTAGTAGTAGTAAGCTAATTTGTTGGGTGATCAATCGGACGCGGGCGATAAGCACCCCAAAAAAATAACAGCTTAGTTTTAAGCAAAAATCCAGGCCGAATTGACTGTGTTCAATAAATCCAATATGGCAGCGATGGGTATTTTGTGTATTTTTAAGTAGGGTTATTAATTTTTTTATGAGAAAAATATATAACTTCAGGAGCCTGTGAACAGAACAGGGCCCTCGCCAATTGACAAGAAGCGGTGCTATTTCTATAATGAATAGCTGGCAATATTCTATAATTCGATCGTGTTTTCAAGCTGTAGGGCTACATTTCAGAATCGACACAACTTCTTAAATTTCATTTTTTTTTTTTTATAATTTGCATATCTTACCCCAATGACATTTTTCGAAATTAAACTTATCATCTCCAAAGAAATGAGTCGTAAAAGGACGTATATACACTAACGGGATTAGCAACTTCTTTACCACCATGTTTACATTTACTTCCGAAAATATCATGCACGTTATGAAAAAAAAAATTGCGTTATGCTCCCACATTTAGGACCACACAGCGTAAAACATCCTTACCAACGAGAAATAATATAAGAACTTGCTTGTCAATCGTTGTGAAATAAATATTTTTTTTTAAAAATCTTGTAAAAACTTTGCTTCTGATTAAAGCAAATGAATGTGTTCTTCTTATTGATACGGATCTGTTTTGAATTTTTGAAATTTTGAATTATTATGTTCAAAACTTAATGAGATATAAAGAAAATTAATACCCGATTTTAACGTCAATGTGGATCCGGCATATGTGAGAATTTAAACTTCGTAATTATGATCCTATACGGGAATGAAGTAAAATAACACATTCCTTATTTTTAAAAGGATGTTGTGTTAATGATTTCAATAGAATAAAAGAAAATTGATGCATAAAACGACCTTTGAAATCGCGTCACGCAAGACTTTTGATTGTTGCTTATAGGTTGTAAATAAATGCATATAAAGTGCATGTATCTTGTTATAGAAAGTAAACTGAAAATAAAATTTAAAGATAATAAAGTAAAAAAAAAAAGCGTCCAAAATTCATACTGCTCGGACAATGACTGTAAATCTTTTTTTTTCAATCACTATACATTATGAGAACTAGAACCTAAGAGTTTACTGTGTATGGCCTAAAATCAAGAAGTGCATCAATATGCTTATTGTAAAGACAGAAACCAATACCGGCCCTATAGTTCAATTTTCTTGTTATATACATGTTCTTTTTGCAATCTATTATAAATGTAAAGCACAAATGTACTGGGTTTTTTTATTTCATGACTGGGGGTGTTATTGTTTATTATTATTATTATTATTATTATTATTATTGTGAGTAATATGATATACTATGAACAATTTCCGATTTTCAGGGTATTATAAATATTGTGTTTCAGAGGAAAACACCACCGTAAGTGATAAAGTGATGCCGTTCATATCAACCTCAGAGAAGAAAATAAATTGCTTTATAGCAAACAACATGAGAGAGATTTTTTCTAATTCTTATTCTTGGAAACATTATGATAATAACACTGACGGTGAACAGGTATTCGACGAGAATGCAGACCAGGGCTGTGTTTTGCAAAAGAACTTAGATGGAGTCGTATATATATTCAGATTAATGGAATGATCTTTAAAAAATATATTTATAAAACCAATTTTTTTATAACTATTTTGATTTCCATTATTATATTTTACAGCCAATAGAATAAAACATTGATTAGTTTATAATTTATGAGCATTCAATAATTTGGAAGTAAGATCTTTTGTAAAACAAAGCACTGGCCCAAAGAAATGCAAGATTTCACTAATCAGTTCAGTGGACTATAAAATCAATAAATAAAGAAACACAAAGCAATGACAGGAATCGATTATCTCACATTTGGATCGATAAATAGTCTGAAAAAAAGTGTCGCAATTGCTCTCCTAGAGCACATGTGAAGGTAAATCAAAAGGTTTATTCTATATTGTACTACAGAATGTAAGAATAAAAAGAATTGAAATTTTTAAAAGTCTTTTATTACATTAATCTTTGTACAATTATTATTTTTATTTATATTAATTTAAGTCTGTACAAACAAGAGGGTAACTCATAGAAAGTGAAAAAAAATTGTAGTACGACCGTTTTGTAAGGATAGTTTTTTAATAACATTTTCTGCTTGATATCATATAAAATCAATTACATATTTTTCGTATATGTGTATACCTGGGTATACATGCTTCGTCTTTAAACTTTGTTTAAAAAAAAATTATTTGTATTTTTATTTGATCATACAATACAACAAGTGATGTTCATATTCATAAAGATGCTGCATGTCATTGCTCTGTTATATGGCTTTAAAATTAAAAAGTTTGATGTACATTGCAATTCAAACCATCCAACATAATTCTTTAAGGTCGGAGTATTGTCTTGTTTTTTTTTTTACTTATCAAAATGTCAAAGGAATATTCCAATAAATGTCCATTCAATCAATTTGCAAGAAAATTGATAGATCTTAGTTCTTTCCTTCAATTTTACAACATGACATAGCAATATAAATCAAAGTTTACACTCTAACAAATACTACTAATTTTCGGAACAATGGCGTTGAGAGTTCTGTAATTTAATATCTATGAATTTTAATCAACATTTCCTTAAGAATAACAATTATGCAATATTTTTTTCAACTATTTTCAATTAATAATTAGGGACATTGGTTTCAGAATGTGTTAATTATGTAAGATTTTCTAAACAGCTTACTCAGACTATAAATAGATTTGTTTAAAATAAAATTCTATACAACCAATATGTTTTCTCTTATTTAATGATTAATATATTCGTTTTGTTTTGTTTTGTTTATTTGGCTTTTGTTGTATTATTGGAAGCATAAAAATAATGAAAAATAGCTTTAAAATTTTGGAAAATTAGAGAAATTTGGGCTAAGCAATATTAGTTTTGGGTAAAATATAATTTTTAGTACTATTATCCATTGTAAAATAGAAAGTAGATATCAATGCATCCATGGGCATACTGCTCTATCGTCAGTGCACCAATGTGGACATTGTGTTGTTGTACAGAGAGCATTAGAAAGACGATTGGCAAACACGTGGCAGTTGTTTTCAAGAAAGTGGTAGTCTCCAAAGTAACACCTGTAATGTGAGGTACATTCCTTGATACAATCGAGACTCAACGTACTGTATCCAGCTGGAGTGCTTTCAACTTCCCCAGAACAATCACTGTAGCTCCTATTCGTACCAATGTGGGCAGCTGATTTTCATGTTGGAAGATAAAAAAGTATTGATAACTATTCAGTCTAAGTCGATTTAATTTTAACTATTTGTAGTATGGTGTAGAAAAACCCCAAAGACATAGAAATTAGCAGAGTAGGTATTTTTTACAATAACGAGTTAAGATGACAAAAAAGGAAATTGTGAGCTCTGTATCTTGCTTATATCTCTAGGACTGACACTCAAATTTTGGATGACGTTTAATAAATAAAGATTAAAAAAAATGACCAAAAATTGTGTCCATGCCCTTTTAAGCACAAAAACAGAGTTTATACTTACTATTGCTCCCAAACTCAAAATAATATCCTTTGTAATAAATAAACCGATGCGCCCATCGTCGTTCGTTTCTATGTGGCAGTTCTCGCTTACGCCTCCCCGTCATCATACAAAATAAGTCGGTTGTACCAAAGTAATATGGGCTTGCCGATTCTAAGAAACAAAACATTAATAATGCTGTAAGATATATGAAAAATACAAAGTGAAGCATGAAGGTTTTGTTTAATTTTGTAAAATAGTTCACCCTTTTCATTGCATGAAACTATCTGACTAATCTAAAGTTTATTTGTTGCATCTTGTTGAAATTGGTATGCAATATTTAATTAGTCCCTGATGTTAAGAAGGCCTACATAAGCTAATTGTACAGCTATAACTATCGGGTTGACTTTACACAGTGAAATTGCAAGTTAAAGACGGAAGGTAAAATAACACGAAATGTATGTGGATGAGACATAGTAAATTAAATACTGGTTAGTTTCTAAATTGTAAAGCTGCGACATGGATCAAATATATGCAGGGAATTAGCTGGAGTGGGTCAAAAAATCTTTTAAAATCATGAAAATGGGCTAAATTGGAAAGGGTCAAACTCTCAGAATAACCAAGACATAGAAGCTTGTACGCGCCTTGTCGTGTGAATTTCCTCAAACATTAATGTTAGGCCTTATAAGGAATTAAACTAAAGGTAATTGTTAATTAATTCAGCAGTAAAATTGACAACTTCAATTGTTCTAGAGGTTTTTTATATAAAGTTTACTGGTTAAATATCTATATATCAGATCAGACCTTTTAAAGACATCTACAGTGTTGTTGATTTTAATTGTTATATAGATATACATTTTATATGGGTTTTTTCAATACCATTTTTTCTATCTTTTTTTAGCCTGTAATATACACGATTCCATCAAAAACTCTAAAAATTATAGAGAATCTAATACAATTCCTAATATGTTACTTTTAAGACTTCCAATAACTAGAGTTGGGTTTTTATTCTGATTAACTTTTGGGCCTACCTCTTTCCGGACAATAGTCTCTGGTGTCTTCATTCCACCATATAAATGCATCCACTTTATGTAAGATGATAATTGTGTCAATCAACAGCAGCTATATATGAAAAAAAAAAAAAACATATGTTGGAATATCAAGTAAGAGAAACCATTTTAACTCCGCTATTGTTAATTCACAAAATGCAGGTTCGTTTTATTTTGAACCTACAGTTACATGTAACGTAAAAATAGCGAAATAATGTTTAGAAAGGTTTAATCAGAAACATGTATTTAATGTTTAAATAACATCAACACATTTCTAACAATCCATACTGTACCTATTTATATTCATTATAAAGAGGTTTCTTTTTACAATTGCAAGTGCGAGATGTTGAGTTAAGTGACTACCAACAGTCTGTATTTGGTCTTAACCATCCTCATAATATTCATAAACGACGTATGATATTAAATACTTGTAAATAAATAAAACTTGTTCAATTCGACTTAGTAATACCTGGTCTACCTACAAATGATTAAACTTTGTTTTTGTATGCCTTGTGTTTTAACTTTTGAGGTAGAATCATGATCAACTATTTAAAATCATAACACAATTTTAATTATTAAACTTAACATGCTGTGGAACTGCAGCTCATTGGGAAATTCGAGTTAATATTCCGTGTCAACCAAAATTTTCCCGTATAGCAATATGTACAGTTCTGCAGCTCTCTATTATACATAGTATGTATAGAAAGCCACGATTGTGAAAAAAAGACTGTCCAAGATTGATTGAATTTCCGTGAATATTGAGAGCATAACATGGGTGCACAAAGGCTTTCCATAGGATCATTTAAACACTTAAGAACTTTTATTATGAGCTAAACCTCATGCACTTGAAACTTTTTAAGGAGATATCTGCCCTTTATGAAATTAGATAAAAATTATTTTAATTTGTTTACGATAAACAGAGCTTGTGCAACTTTTGCAAAGAGATTTGTGAGACAATTAAGCGATTTACACGTTATACTTAATAATATAAATAATATATACTCACGATAATAGTGCTGGAATGCATCGCCGTGACGAAGGAACCTCTTTGGATAGCTATGGACTGTATCGATACCCTCTCGGTTTTATAGCTTTATATAGAAGCTACATAAGAGCTTCTTAGTGGTAGAGAGGATGTTCTCGTTGCTTTAATATTTCTTTGAAAATCTGCGTAATTGCTGAAACTTTAAGTAGTTTTGCAGACTTTGTCAGCATTGTGACCCCATTACAAGGGTCATGTTGTTAAAACAATGTCAATTGCCCTCCTGTTAATAATTTGATATCCGAAAGAACGTCATCTATGACGCTTTTCTTTAAAATGTATCCCACATAACTGTTGTATTTACTAAATTAGGTAAGATTTTTTGCATAATAAAATATTAAAATATTTCAATGATTATCTTCAGTTTGTATTTGACAGAAACATCACTTAAAATAGTTTTTCCTTTTCTTTTCTCTTTTTCCTTTAATATTTCTTTAACATGTCCTTGAAGAGATATGGATAGTTGCCGACTCTCTGAATGAAATGTCAAATAATACAAATTAATGGTTTATTTTATGCCTATAACATGGACATATCCAGATGAAAACTTATTCATATAAGATCATTGTTTTGGTTTTCTCTATTTTTGTGTAGTTTTTTTATTTATTTATTTTTCCTCAATTCTTATGGGAGGGTAAGTTTTTCAAACTTTATGTAAAGAAAATTCAATTATGATATTTTGCCATACATTGGAAGAGTTGGACAGCTGTTGAATTAAAATATCTTTTTAGTCGTGAAACAGAATGGTCTCGTTACTTGAAAATTTCTACGAAAACTTGCAGAATTGACGATAAGTTTAGAAGTGTTAGGCTTTGTCAGCATTGTGACCCCATTACAATAGCCATGTTGTTAAAACAATGTATGTCTTGTGTTTTAACAATTGGTTCTTCCGTAAAAAGACATCATCTATGACGCTTTTCCTAAAAATTTATTCCACAGAACTGTTTTGTTTACTAATTTAGATTCTTTGCATCGGGGTGAAATTATGATGTCAAGTTATCAAAGAATTGTATTATTTCACCCTAAAAAAAATAGCAGTCAATAGAATAATTAATTCTATATTTATTGCAAATTTTGATTATCGACATCAGAACATATTTAATGATAATAACACAAATAGTTGCTTCATTAAAAAGAACATAAAAAAACTTATATATGTTTTATGACAATGTAAGGATATTGTATTTTGGTATTTGACAGAAAAATCGATAAAACATACTTTTTCCATTTCCTTTATTTTTTTTATTTAATATATCTTTAACCTGTCCTTGATTTTTCTTTCCCGATATCTGCGGTTGTATTTCCGCTCTTTAAAGTACCATCGAGATCAATTAGAAAATCATGTTTGCCAGATTCATTTTACTATGTTACAAATATTCAATTTATAGAGTTTACCATTTAGACGTGCAAATTTCATACATGAATTTTTATAATCACATTTTTAATCACAGGTATTATTTGTTTCGTATTTATTATATGCATAACAGCCGTGACCAAGCATGATCCATGGCACCTGATCCTACTTCTAATTTCTGTAGGGGTCCGTGGTAATTCTGCCTGGTGCAGACAGATAGATAACCATGCACAACACGTTTAACAAAAGTCACACGGTTTCATACTTTATTGTGTGGTACACGTTGCCGTCGTGCAAAAGATTGGTAAAAACTACAACAAATAGAAATAACAATTTACAAAATAGGAAAATGTAAAACCATTACTTTATACCATAGAAAAAATATGTAAATTATTTCAAAGACCATAATGGCGTGCCATACTTTTAAGAATGTTTTATCTGTATAATATACTTCCATCTGTAATTATACTTCAAAAATATGATTCAATACTGACAAATTAAAGCAATTACTACTTTAAAAAAGACTTACAAAGTGGTTTGAGGCACGCATCTAACAAGATGGAAGAAGATTGACAAAGTGTGACCGCACGGGTCAGTAAGGCTGACAGGAAGTGAGTGCTTGACCAGAACTAAATAGATAACTTGTACCAAAGATGTTTATATTAAACTCAGAGTAGTTAGCTTGTACAAAAAATACTTCTCATGAATTTTAGAATAGAACTATAGACAGCACATTGGTTGCTCTGCTCCTGTTTTGTATTTTTCCTTTGGATTTTTGATTTTGAACACTGCTCGTTATTATTCCATTTTATGTGTAACAGCCGTGACCAAAAAATTCATTTAATAAACTTTTAATGTTTATTGAATAGTTTCTTCTCATTATGCAAGAAATTAATATTGAAATTTATCCTATATCAACAATATAAAAACAACGCCGATAAAAAATTAAATTAACGTCCTTATTAACTATATCCTTGTTATATTATTCCGATAATAAACATTTTATTTTCATTGATTGATGATATTATGAATAAAGTATAAGATTAATGTAAGTTTAATGAAACTAAGAAATGCACGGAAATTGCGCTTTATACCGGCGTCGATACAACGACCTTGTCAGCAAATACAATCATCCACTGGGTCGCATGCTGACTGACGTTTTTCATACTAACTATTTGACCATAATTTATCACATAATTGTCTACGGACTTTTCCGGGGTTTTTTCCCCGATTACGACAAAGAGCACACGGCGGGTGCGACCGGTCAGCAAAGGATGCTCACTCCTCCTAGGCACCTGATCCTACCTCTATCTTTTTGGAGGTCCGTGTTGCTCTGCTTTGAATTTGTATTTCGTTTTATGGATTTTTGAGATGGTTGACGGTTTGTTATTGTCATTTTTTCATTATAACGTCTTGAAATGATGTATGTATTTATTAATGTTACTTAAACACGTGGTAGTGTTTGTTTATTCTTTACATCAATTGGTTGTTATTGTCACCTAGTCAGGTGACATTAATATTCATAGCACGGGCTATGAATGACCGTGAAAGTTGTTGTGTACTAGTAAAACCATTCGAAGGCTTTTAGTGCAGTCATATAAGTCCCACCCACCCGCCCATTGCTTCGTATTGTACAATATATAGATGTATACACTGTCTAAAATTTGTGATTTTATTTTGTAAATGTGGAAGATGTGGATTTGAAGGAAAGAAATTGTAGTTATATTGAATGTAATTAAAACTGCACTCTCAGAGCACTTCACATCCTACTCACGAGTTTGTATTTATTTCATAAATATTTTATCTTCGTTTGAGTGAAACGAATAAGAACATAAGTATAAAGTTCCTTATCTGTTATTATTACCTGTTTTTCAAATTCTTCGAGGTTCTGCATATATTTCTTTTACCAAAAACATATCCATCGCAACCAAACGATGTCGATATAATGATGTATATGCATGTACAAACTTATGTGCATTGTCAAATACATACGTGTGTATAAATTATATGATTGCTAATGGATAATATGCCGTATTGAGTTATTACTTTAAAATAAAACATGTGAGCTTTCAAAAATGCTGCCATTGTAGTAGATCTGTTTTTTTATATGAATAATCGTCTTTACATGCGTTTGTAACTTTACTGCTAGTCATGGATGCCTAGATATCTGAAAATTCTGGTTTTAATGAAATAATGACAATAACAAACCGTCAACCATCTCAAAAATCTATAGAACGAAATACAAATTCAAAGCAGAGCAACACGGACCTCCAAAATGATAGAGGTAGGATCAGGTGCCTAGGAGGAGTGTGCATCCTCTGCTGACCGGTCACACCCGCCGTGTGCTCTTTGTCGTAATTGGGGGGGGGGGGGGGGACAAAAAAAACCGGAAAAGTCCGTAGACAATTAGGTGATAAATTATTGTCTAACAATTAGTATGAAAAAGTCTGTCAGCATGCGACCCAGTGGATGATTGTATTTGCTGACAAGGTTGTTGTATCGACCATAGAACTTACGAAAAGATGACTTCAAACGAGCCTGTTGATAGTCCTGTTTTATCAGCTTGTTTGTCAGTAGCTTGCCTCGCCTTAGAAACTGTTCATACGAAGAGCATACCCTTGCGTATCGAATTAACTGAGAGACAAAAACACCATATGCAGGTGATGAAGGTATATTGCTACATAAGTAAGGAAAGTTGACTATAGAAAAATTGAAGTCATCGCGTTTATCATAAAGTTTTGTTGTTAGGTTACTATCAATGTCCATTTCCAGTAAAATATCCAAATATGAAACAGATGACGCAGACTCTGTGGTATCTTTTATTTCAAGTTCACTGGGATATATCGAGTCGATAATAGCCATTTTGAAAAATGAAATTGTGCTTTTAACGTTCGTTAACGAAAACGCATTTGCTTTATTTAGTGGTTTTTTTTTAAACATAATTGCCTTATTTAGTTTGAAAATTGTTAAAACATTAAGCTGTAAAACTATCAAGTAAGTTATATAGGGTGGGGTATATAGAACATTAACGCAGAAAAAAGCAGTAACACTTCTTAACTGATCATTAACTCTTTGACAAGGAAAAGACTCGGATAGTTGCTTTTTGAACCCCAAAATGTCATAGCTGAATAAACGGATGGTATATACGTATGTGCCTACAATAAAAACATATTTAGATGAAATCTTGTTTATTAAGATCGTTTTAGGTTTATTCTTATCGGAGAGTAAATTTTTAAAATACATATTAATTGAATAAGATCCAATTATCCTTTTTTTTACATACTTTACAATAATTGGACTACTCATTTGTAAAATTTGGTTTCAAAATCACGACAGCAAGGTAAGAAGTAACAACAGATGCGCGTTTTATTGCCTTTTTATTTAATTGTTTTACACAGTTTAATCATCATTAGTATAAAACAGTTTCTTTATACTTTCTTCAATCAATCTCACTCTATGCCCCCCCCCCCCCCCCCCCCCCCCCCCCCCCGTTTCTCACTGTCACTTCTATTCCTTTTGTATTTTCGTGGTTCCTTAATTGTTTCAGTTAAGTATATTACAACGAGGCACACTCATTCAAAACAACTTATTAAGTGAGTGGTAATAAGGGGCTATTTCCAGTTACCAACTAACAGATCTAGCTGAATTCAGTCTTTGTTCATTTTCTCTCTCTTTTCTTCTCTTTTACTTTGATGAAACGTGGCAATAACAAACAGTGTTCTAAATCAAAAGTCAAAAGGAGAAATACAAAAGTCAGGAACAACACGTAGACTATTCGGTAAATAATAGTGACCTAATAATAAGTATGAAAAGCGTCAGTCAGCATTCGACCTAGCGGAAGATTGTATTTGCTGACAAGGTCGTTATATCGACCATAGAATTTACGAAATTATTACTTCATAGAGATTGTTGATAATCTTGTTTAATCAACTTGTTTGTCAGTAGCTTGCCTCTTTTTAGAAAATGATCATACGTAGAGCATGCCCTTGCATATCGAATCAACTGAGAGTCAAAAACTCCTTATGCAGGTGATGAAGGTATATTGCTACATAAGTAAGGAAAGTTGACGATAGAAAAATTGAAGTCATCACGTTTATCATAATTTTTTTGTTGTTAGGTTACATTTAATGTCTTTTTGAAGTAATGTATCTGAATATGAAACAGATGACTCAGACTTTCCTTCTCTTTTTCTCTTCATTTCTCTAATATCATTACTTTCTTTTTCTCTTCTTCTTTGAATGCAGCATACCTTAGAAAGCATGATTAATAAAAATAATTAATTGGCTTGACATTTTCGTCTAAGATTAAAAGAAATCTATTTATGATAACAAATTTATTTCAAATGAGTGTAAGTGTGCGTCAACTCATTATAACTACTTAAAGATAACTACAGTTACCTCATTAAAAAGCATATTATAAATTTTTGAGAGAGAGAGAGAGAGCAAACTTAAGACCGAGAGATTGGGTTTTTTTCCTCAAAAATATTTGTGTTATTCTGTGTAAGAGTTGGAAAAACCACAATCCTCTTGAAAAAGGCAAATTCTATGTATTTTTGCACAACAATGTATGAATTTGTTTTTACATACAAACCGCAATCCTCTTAAAAAACGCTTAATATTGCTAACAATGCATGACGTCAATTAAAACACATAATATTATCATCGTTCGGTATATAGGAAATCTAATCATATTTTTTATTCATTAAAGAGTTAGATCAAAAAATCATTTTGAAGGATTATCATATCAAAAGAAATAATTAATTGCTGAAGATAAAGTTTAAAAACAATGTGTAAGGTTTCATAAAGTTATAACAGTTTATTACAACAAGAATGAATCCTAATCATAAAATGAAACCACTTGAAATATGTAACGGTGGTTTCCATGACAGGCTTATAATAGCCCTGCACTCGCTCATGTCACAAAATAATTTTCATTATTTTTTTATTAACTTCTATTTGTTTTTTGGGTTTATTGTTTTTGCTCCTCTCTCTCTCTCTCTCTCTCTCTCTCTCTCTCTCTCTCTCTCTCTCTCTCTCTCTCTCTCCTTTTCAAAGTTAAGAATTCATATTGTTCAGAAACATCAATGTACAGTGCTTTACTTATAAATTCTTTGTTTATATTATGTTTTCGTTTAACCATTAAGTCATGAGTACTTTTTACTTCCATATTATACAACCGACTGCATTCTGGCGGCCGAGAATAATCTAATCTGGTATCCCTATGTATAGGGGAAAATGCTAATTTGTTGTGAAATAAACTGATTGTATACGTCACAAATAGAAGAATTATTGTAATGAAAAAGGACTCATTTTTGGCCATAGTATCTTATCATTTTTTGTTACAGCAAAGAAAAAAGGAAACTGGAAATTAAAGAAAATATAAGATAATACAATATCTTCCTTAGCTGTGCTTTTGATTAATTAAAGATATTTAACATCGCCTCATAGATAATAGGTTAAATCTCCACAGCGTCGTCCTAACAACTACCAAGAAATCAGGACAAAATCGTCCATTGATACAGAAGACTACGGTGATACAATTTGCGAATCTCTGGCAGTTGTTGATCAGGAGACAGGCGCTTCTAAAGTGACACCCCCTATCATGGTGGACTAGGATGAGTAGCTCATCTAGAGCTGCTTGTGATAATGTTGTATCAACGTGTCTGTAACACAAGAACTCTAGGAAGTGTAACATTACAAACACTGGAATAACTAATATAGGCATTTCGTTCTGTTGAGCAGACTGTTGTTCTGGTATTAGCTCACTGATATAACAGATGCTATTGTCAAGTATTATATCCTCTGCTACAGGCTGTCTCATCTTTATAGACCAGGACTCTCTATCGACAGCCTCAGTATACCTCTCTCTGTCTACATGTCCATTATACATCAGATAATTTCAGCATGTGACAGGACATTTTGTCTGCAATATACATCTGTTTGTTAACTCTTGTGTAAGTGCACAAGTTATGTAATTTGAAAGCAGTATTTTGAAAGAATAAAATTGTACCATTTGTATCGTGACACCTTGATAGTGTGTCAAGAATGAACATACCAACTGTTCTATAGTGTTTATGTCACATAAACTTTCATGAATGGAACCATTTAATTGAGACTCTTTGACCAGTTCTACATCATAATCAAATTCCGACCTCATTATACCTTCACCTGTACAAATAGAAAGTCTAGGATTGTACAGGACATCAATGATGTACATGCGCGGATCTAGAGGGGGGGTCGGGGGGGTCCGGACCCCCCCTGGAATTTTCAAAGAAAAAAATACAATAAAACAATTTATAAGAAAAATGACTCGACTGTTATGTTATAGATATTTCTGAATTAACTTTTTTTTGTATTGTAATCAAATCTTATTATTGCGTGATTAGAATCAAAATCACAAATGTTATTCGGGTTTCGAAACGAATTTAAAAAGGTACGATTTGTTTAATGTCCTATTACGAGTCATTGACGTCACAATCTTGTCATAATGCTAATGCATCGTCATTAACTAAGTCATCGGCTGTATTATAGCTCTGCTTCAGACTCAGTGTGACAGGCTGTCTCTCGAATTCTGTTATTCGGTAACTGATTCCAATTATTTGAATAATAGTTCTCTCAAAATAATCTTGATTATCATTTCCTTCCATGTTTAACGCTTGCTTGTAGTTTAGTTATAGATGAAAATATATCATGGGTGAAAGGGATTTTGATCTTTTGCAAGCCACCTTGCTGAAAGCAGCAGCAAAAGGCTGGCAAGCCTTGCAGTTCGATGTATCTTTGAGATACACAAGTTTGAAGAAAGACTACACCTATGATCTGAGTAAAATGAGGTCCGATGTATTGCCCAGAGACGGTAATGCGTTGCTTCAGCCTGCAAATTACCTCTTGTAAGGAATATGATAGATGTCCTTAATTCAGTGTTTATTTTCTATGACAGTTCCCCCAAAAGACAAGGGTTTTTTGAGAATATTATAGAAAATGACGGGTCAGTAGATTTTTCCAAAAAGAAACTAGTAGGACTCTGTAAGACTAGGTGGGTTGAACGTCATATCTGCTTTGATGTGTTTTACACTATGTACAAGTTCGTCATCAAATGTCTTCAGCACATTATCAATCAAAACCTTGATGAAAGTACCAGTGAAGACTGGTCTTGGGATAGACAAACTAAAGTGACAGCACAGGGACTTTTGGCTTCGTTGACGTCCTTCTCTGTGTTGATAACATTTGTGTTTGTAAGGTACGTCCTAGACACAATAAAACCTTTAACTCTGAAACTTCAGAAGAGAGATATTGACATTTTCACTGCAAGTAAGCTAATCGAGGAACACGTTGATAGAATCAAAGAAATTCGTACAGCGGTAGATACGGAATTTGAGTCTTGCTTTGAAGACGCCAAACAAATTGCAGATGACCTTGATATAGTGATTAAAATTCCAAGGGTTTGCTCAAAGCAACAACACAGGGAAAATGTCTCCACAACTAATCCCAAAGATTATTATAGATCTGTCGTGGCCATTCCATTTCTGGACTTTCTTCTCAGTGAATTAAATTCAAGGTTTCAGAAAGAAGATCTGGTGGCATATTCAATATGCACTTTGTTGCCTATCAATATGACAAATCTCTCACAAGAGGAATTGTCCAAACTTGCCTCAGAACTTACATTTTGGGAGAGCGACCTACCTTATCTTTCTGTAAAGGACTTGGAGAAGGAACTTGCAGATTGGAAAAGATATTGTGTTAACATGAGGAAAGAAACCTCAGAAAAGCTCTGTAATTTGATCTTTCTTTTCAACTTTGTCGATGGGGACGTTTTTCCGAACGTAAAAATTCTTCTGCACATTGGATGTGTGTTACCTATCACAACATGTGAGGCTGAAAGATCCTTTTCTGGATTAAGACGCATCAAAAGTTATATGCGCAGTACTATGCAAGAGGACAGATTAACTGGGCTAGCACTAATGCATCTTCATCATTCATTAGAGATTGACCAAAAGGAAATAGTACAATCATTTATCAGGCAAGGGAAACGAAGATTATTTCAGTCAAGTCTTTTTAGCTAAATGACGCTTACAACCAAAAAAAAAGTTCCGTACGTGATGGAGTGGTCATCTAGGGCGTTTCGTTCTTGAGTTGAAAAATAAAAGGGTGAACATTTTATATATTGGGTTTGGTTTTCTGAAAAGGTTCGACCCCCCCTGGAAAAAAATTCTGGATCCGCGCCTGATGTAGGACCTGATAGAGGAACTCTGTACCAGACAGGCCAGGCCTTTCTTGTACAATTCATGTAGCTGTAGGAACAGTCTGTTTTGTGCTGAGCCATGGACCTTTGTTAGAAATAGATTGTTTTGTGGGATGAAAAAGTTAGGACAAACTCCCTCATACACCCATTTAAGGAGGAGATTGAAGCATACCCAGAAACCGGCCAGGAGATTTTGGGGACACCAGTGAGATAGTGTGTTTTGTTGAATCGCCCAGAAAACTGTGGTCTTCATGTGATAGGAACACAACAGTTTATTGGTTTCTTCTGATTGTTGATTTACAACTCCTTTTAAGAAAAGTTTTAACAACCCATATGTCAAAAACTGACAGTGGTTCATTGAATTCACAAGTTTATATTCTGCCTGAGAAAAAGATATTCTCCATTCTTCATTTTCATGGGGTCCTAATGGGTGACCTATGGCTACAAAGTGATCCATTTCTTACAATGTCATCTACAACTTCAACTTCAGGATCTGGCCATGAGTGACATCTGTCTATCCATGAGAAGGCAGACGGAGGCCAAAAGTCACAAACAAGACACAGAGCAAGGTCATAGTCCATTCCTGCTAAGTTACCACTACAACAGGGTCCATGTACAGTAGAATCATGAAATAACGCCGAACAAGTTAATTGTTTCCATATACAACTCGATATATAGAGTCTGTCATTCATTCTAACGCATGCTAATTCGATATCACCGTCTGGTGTTGGTGTCAGTAACTGAAGTAAAGTGAATCCTGGTGGACTCTCAGAACTATCAGACAAAATCAAGGTTATATTGAATGTGTTGTAATACTCAAACTGAGATAAGAACATAATCACTCGGTGGTTGTTTGACCAGTACATCGTGTCCAGATCTGATGCCGTCTACGCCCCATATCCTTATCAACCCCATTGTACATAGTCTATTTTCTGCTATAAATGAGCATACAAACTTAAAATCAAGAGTTCTAAAGCAGTAATTTCTGGGGAGTTTAAGGTATAAACAACTTCATTGAACTTATTTTTTAAATATTTTCTCAAATATGCTTATAAAATATAAAATATCTTATATAAATCATATCTCTTATTTCTCAAAAGCAAAGAAAATAGCTTACGTGCATGTTGAAATAGCATTCTATAATTGAAAAAAATGTGTAACTTTGGTTTTCTTTTTATTAAAGAAATGACCTAAAATTTAAACTAAGTCACCACTCGAGTTTAGAATTTTTGTACATTAGATTTCAAGAAATATATAAAAAATTGTATCCACTCTCCTATTCGAAAACATAGCATAAAGAAGTTGCCCTTTTTAAGGCCGATCTGTTGGATATATGAAATGCGTTAACGTACATGTATCAATTTTTTGTACCATACTTTCTTATGAGAAACTTACCAGAGGAAGTGGATGAAGAGGAGCGTGTGAATGTCTAGTCTCTGAGTGTAACTAGGACTAGGTAGGTAAATACATGTATAATTATGTAAAAGTTCCTCCATCGGAGGCACAAATAATGTTGTCTGGAAAGAGTTTTCAGTAAGCAAGTACAGAATACAAGCACAGAATCGATTCGATCAATTCTCATCTGCACACGTTACTAAGATCCTATTGCAAATGATCAAATAAATAACAAAAATTGGATTTGATGACAATTGCACCACAAAAACATGGAAATTTACTGTATAGTAAGAAAACATGAAGTGATTAAGGTTTAAGAGGTCGATATGGTCGTGGCCATTTTTAGACTTTATCGATCTCCTTGAGAAGAAGAGTTGTATATAAAGTTTTAGGAAAACACAAATTTTAAAGATAAAATATTTGGCGTTCATCTGTTTAAAAAAAAAAAAGATTATAGGTTTAAAAATATTTATAAAAAGCTAATACTGTCATTTTTATTAAAGATGATTTTTTTTTTTATCAAATGCCAGTTTATGGTTTAAAATATCCTGTCTTTTAAACTTCTTAGGAAGATCTGATGGATATTTTGTTGACCATCCAGCCTCCTTAAAAAAAGATCACATTTTCTATTGCTGGTGTGTAAATATGTTAAATGTTGAATTCCAGTCACACCAATCCATAGTATTTGGATGATATAAGAATGAGAAAAAAATATCTACGTGTGTAGGAATATTCATTACTTTCCTGCATGAAACATTCAAATTTACATGAAGTGTTTACATTTTTTTTATTTCTAATGTGCAGTTGGTCATCAGTTAATACACTGTAAATTTATTTATCATGACTGACCCTTTTTCACTATAATTCAATTAAATCATATAAAAATACTGAACACGGGTACACTCAAATAATGGGAATTGAAGTTCTATCGATTAATACTTTTTAAAAAAAAAAAAAGATTTTTGTACGTAAATACCATTTTACATCAAAATAGTTTAAGAATTAAGCTTATTACTACTTAACAGTTGACATTTTTTTTTCAAAAACATGTATTTAAGGAATAAGGAATCATTCTTTGACAGTATTATGAGGTGATAATTTTTGTCGGGGCGTGGTCAAATCCAATAAAGCCCGATAGGCTTTATGATAGATTTAACCACGCTCCGACCGAAATGATCACCTCATAATTCAAAGAATGATTCTTTATTACTTATATTTATATTATTTCCAATTTCTGCACTTTAAAAACATTTTAATATCACTATTTTTTCATGTAGCACATGTTATGTATTACTACGCAACGCAGCCAATACCGTTTTTCGGTTATGCTATGACACGCCCATTTTTGTGTCGCGCAGTAAATTGCTCTTTAAGAAACGGTAACTTTTGTCACTTTACCCCAAATTTTTCGTCGGATTACAGAAAGATTGGAACCGCTCCCTTCTAAGTAGTGACCTCCTTCTGAACCTAGCTTTGATAAATAATGATTTCTTTATAAGAAGCTTACATCTTTGTAACTTATACAAATTACAAATATATTTTCTCATAATTACTAGTAATATGGACTCCCTAACCCCATTGATGGCTTCTCTGTGATCCCCAAGATTGACAATCCAGCTCATCCTTGAAATTCTCTATAATTAAACGCTCGCTTATGTTAATATCCTAAATCATAGCCCTCATTTAAACAATTAAATGTTTTCTTTGGTGATTCATGCTAGTATGAAGGTAGTGATATTTTTTAAAAAGTCTAACTCACGTTAGCGGGTTATTTTAATTTTTTCTGCAATAATCGCCACCTTTACAGCCCGCATGAATCATTAAAGATTGTTTATGTATATTTACATCCACCAACTGAAGTACGTTTCCTTTTATTCCAAAGCACGATCTAGCTGTCGGCGTAAAAATACACGCATTCTTCTAATTTACAAAAACTGCAATAGATGCTTTGATAAGCTTTTTTTATTTCAATTTTAATACAAGTAGCTACAACTAATGGCTTTGCGTTGTTGAGTGGTGTTTTTTTTTCTGCTCATTTGTGTAGATTATTTCTTGATCGATCCAAGCTAAAGCTACAATGAGAGCACGAACTCCACGGACTGACCTCAAGCTTCAAAGTAGACTGTGTAACCATGGCAACCTTTACATATATATGGAAAATTCGCTGTTTCTTCTGTGTAACATTTCAATTGACAACGATACAATAATTTAGGTACTTTTACTCACTTTTTACAAATGGTGAAAAGATGTAAACATTTCCCATTATAAATCTCCGTAAGAAATTTGTTTTCGTTCCTGTGAACTTTTATGAGTGAAAAATGATTATGTGTCAATGAAGATAACTTGGATATTTTCCCTTTTATCGATTTCAACTGTATTTCTTTCACAGGTATGTGTATTTTTATTAAAAATCATCAACAAGTGATGGAAGCAATAACTTGGGACAGACTACATGTATAGCATTGCAGAAAAAAGTACAGAACCCACTAACAGTCTTATCTTTTCTTTGCTATGATCACAACTGAAAAAAAAGAATAAGAAAGAAAATTTCCATGACAACCAAGTCTCAGTTTATAACTAAATGTGAATTTATTAATTTCATTAAATGAAAGATAATCAACAATGTTCTGCATCTAAAAATATGACGTTTATCCTTCAGTAAATTGAAGAATCCTTCAACTTCAATAAATAGAATTTTGTACACAACTTCTCGGAGGCTCCGGTCACATGGGATCCCCTCAGCCAATCATAAACAGCCAATTTACATGTACTGTTAGAGCAATTTGCACAATAAGCCACTTATTATATGGTAATCACAAGAGGTTATATAAAGTCGTCCTCGTAAAAGTCATCGTAAGCGCCTGTAGAGGCTGCAGCAAGGTCACCGAAATCATTGTCACGCTCCGCTTTTATCACAATCTTCTTCTTGTTTTTCTTCTTCTTATCCTGTTCCTATGCAGAAAAAACATAGTTTATAAAATCAATGACATCAGTATTAAAACACAATATCTTTGGTATTTTTGTTAAACACTTAAATATTCCAAACAAATATAACTTTAACCTAAAATAAATTTGTACTACATGTATGTCATTACTTGACATAAGAGCAAACACCTTGTAGATATGAATATCCTACTTCAGAAAACTGTGTGCAGGTATTACTGTCTTAATGACAACAGGCTTTGAAAATTTTAAAACACCATTAACAATGAATAGCATACAGGGATGGGGTCGATTACTTTCAAAAGTAATCAATTAAATTACAATTACTTTGGGTTTTAAAAGTAATCGATTACAAGCTGATTACATCCAATTTTAGGAGTAATCGATTACATTAGATTACTTTTCCTTCTTGTAATCATGATTACTTATGATTACTTTGGATTACATTACCAGTATTTGGGGGAGGGGGGTGTCTCTGTTTTTTATCTTAGTTTAGAAGTTTAATATTTTGGAAAGAAAAACGCATTTTTGACAGGAGTATTAATTCTGATATCAAGTTATTAATTTTTACAAGCTTTTTTGGTACACTCTATCATCATTACTGTGGAATCATTTTTAATCTTGGGGGTCAATGTTCGTGGGTAGCCATCATATTTCTGGTTCGTAGGGATGTAATTTTGTTGGTAGCAGGTCTGGGATAATTTTTATAATTATTAAACAAATGCTTGTATATACTTTCGCGGGGATGTAAATTCGTTGGCAAGGGTTACCCACGAAATCCACGAACATTGGTCCCCCACGAACAATGATGATTCCACAGTTACTATCTTTTTGAGTAGCGTAAATATCTCTGTGTTCTTAAAAGAAAGGACATTAATTCAACCACCATTAAATAAGACACAGCTTTAATTATATAGATTAAACAGAAAACCGTTTATGGCGTATCAAACTGCAGGTAACATAATCAGTGTATGATGCAAACGACGTCCCCGATATTGCTACCAATTATTATTAATGATTAACATTTAAACAGTTACGTTTATACTTGTGCATGGTATTTTCAATTACCGGTAACATCTATAAAATTGCTTGCATGCAATTCCCGATATCGCGTGTTATACAAGTTGTAAGATTGTAAACAAAATATACGTTGTCAAAAATATGTTATTCCATGTATTAAAATATTTATCCACTCTGACCACTATTCCTTGCATCAAACAAGTTATCGCCAGTGTATTCGCCATTACGTAGCCAGCGACCTGTTGACTCGGCGCGTGGTCAATGTTTGTTTAACAATTTCCGGTGTCAGAAGCATGCACCTGTCTCGTGTCGGATTTCAAAGAGGGATCTCAAGTGCAGGAAGATTAGCAATTATTTTGATTCGATTTTACTTGTTTACTTTGTGTCCAGGTATGCAGTTAACGTTATTGCTTTACATACACAGTTAAAAATATATCGATCATTTGTACGACTTGATAATGACGATATACGACATACATACGTTTCTTTACAATGTTTATTTAACAACAATCAAAGAATTGGACTATAATTAATCAGTAAAATATAAACACCCTTATAACGGTACACTTTATTTACACAGGGAGTGAACACGTACAAAACATATAGATCTCCGCCTTATGGCATGATTATTAACGCAATCGGTGTCAGCCTACCGTGAAGTTTACCATAAATGCAAATATTCCTAGGATGATTATCAATTAAAAAATGAACCCTAATACAACTTACACACATTTAGTAATACGTACTTTAATATCTGTTATAATTAAACATTCCTGGGATACTGCAATAATTTGTTCCATTCGAATTTGGTTCAATTTTACTGCGCAATGTTATCTTCCCACTAGTAATATATGGATACCATGTGACGATGTGTTATATCGGAACGGTAAAACTTTTAATTGATTAAAGACATGTACCATTTTTTTAATTACCGGTATTAATATGAATACTAGTGTTAACAAATGAGTTAAAACGACAATAAATAAAGATGAACAAAGATTTCAACAAGGTAATATCCAATCACAACCAATTTTAGACGATTAAAACCAAGATTTTTAATGCTATTTTTGTAAACTTTTCCGATCTCGAGCTTTACACAAGTCGATCTGGACGATAAGTCGGGTGCTCTGCTTCAGAGAAAAAAATATCGTTCTATCGTCGGAAAAATACGGTACACATGATTGACTGAATTGATATGTATTGAACTTGGACTACAAATTGGTACAGGCTTTTACTACAATTATCACAATGGTTGACTAGGAACACTGTGGTATATCATTGTTGTTATAACTGTACTTTCTTAGGGTGTTCCCGTTTTGCATACATTTGTTAATTAGGTACAAAACAATAGATGTGAATTGTGTTTTGATAACAATTATAGTCTGCTTTTTACCTGAGATTTACCTATATTTTTCGAATGCATTTCAAAGAAGAGTTTAGTGTATTATACTGTACATGTATTCTAGTGGTGCACTTTATTTAGATTAATGATTTTTAAAAAATCTGAATTCTTTAAAGTTTTTAAATTCATTCTCAGACTGATAATACAGTTTCCTTGTTATATTCAGCTACTGAAATACGCCAAGCTACTTGCACATATGAGTTGTTATTCACAATGTTTAAATTAGAAATGGGAACAAATCCATCTTAGCTGACTATCTTATCTTAACACATCTGTATTGTGTATTAACACAGCTGTATCATCTTAGTTGCAAAACACATACTTACACTCCTTCCTTACTGAAATTATACCTACAATTGAACCTTATTCACCAAAAATTTCTTATGAACTATGATTTAAAGCATTTTTATTTTACTCTTGTAATCATAAAAGTAATCAAAAATTAATCATGATTTCAGGCCTTTCTTCAGAGTAATCGATTAAATTACGATTACTTGTAATCAGAAAATTGAATGATTACTGATTACTCATGATTACTCAGCAACCTGTAATCGATTACAGCTGATTACGATTACTGATAATGATTACCCCATCCCTGATAGCATACCTTCTGTTGTCTCTGTTTTTCGTGAAATACCGTGTTGAGTGTAGCACCAAGCCTCTTTACGTCATCCCCTTCTACTGCAATTAACAATTAAAAGTCTTACTACTGTGGAATCATTCTATTTGTGGGGGCTCAATTTTCATGGATTTCATATGTTTCCCTTACCCACGTATTATCATCTCTAAAAAATTGTAAAACAGTCATTATTACTTATACTTAAAACCAAATTCAACAAACCTTTAGAAAATTTATAATCCACAAAAATTGGCCCTCACTAAATTTAATATTAGAGTAATCACTGCTTTCCTCATTTGATTAAAATATCACTCTTTAGATAGAACTAGTGAGATACTGAAACTAGATGCTGCATACTTACATGAAACCACTAAATCTGTGAATAACTTTTCTAAAAATGGAACATAATTTTTGGATTTCTGAAACAGATCAAAGATCATACTTTTTAATAAACAGTAACAAAGTTTGAAAAGTCAATGGTATGACTCATTTTTAATTTTTAAGACTTACTTCGAAAAATGAGATTTTTGTTTTTAGTGCCTCTTCAAATCTGTTGTATTCTTCTTCCGTTTCGGGGTACATGGCATCGATTCCAGTTGCATCAACTCCTACAAAAGATAGATCTCACTAAGTGAGGCCTGGGGAAGCCTGGTATCAACACAAACCAACTCACCAGGAATTTATGTTAATCTTTTGAGTTGCCTTTTTTTCCCCTTTAACACCGAAAAATCAAGGAAGAAGGGGTATGATTCAAATATTCTAAATTCATTTCAATATGTCCTACTTAATAACAATACGATGACAAAAAGAAACAGAATCTTGTAAATTTGAAATAACTTGAATGAACTAGTCCAATACCTAAAGTCCTTAGTGGGTTTATTTTTATTTCACTTTCTCTCTACAACTCTCTTGAGTAAACTTTCTGGTTTCATAATAAAAATGGACATTGCAGTGTATTCTTCATTAAATCTCCTTTATCGTAACTGTATAATTCAATGTCCCTGTCGTATGTATATTTATCACACATTGTTATTGTTAGCCCATCTGATATATAAACCAGGTAACATCCTCCGCCATTCTTCTGTTAATTGTGTTTATCATATACCTATGAGCCACATGGCTCCTTTGGTCAATAAAAAAATAACTCAATTACCATTATAAGTACCATAGCTACCAGGTATGCAGTGTTTAAGCCCTCTATCAAGAGGGTACCTGTTTGTTTTATGCTTGTAGCCAAAAAACACTACGTAAAGTGTATTGTATTATTTTACACCATTATATAAATACCTCATGATGGTTACAGGTAAAAGAAAATGAATTTAATGATTTATTTATCAGTATTAACATAAAAATAATTTTTAGGAAGAAAATTGCATCATGATGTATGTTAATCTGCTTGTGCCTGTCAATAAAATAAAAATTCATGTTTAATCATTATAAATTTATCTAGAATTAAAAAATAAAAAGAACTTTGTTAAAAATGTTGGCTTACTGCCAAAAAATATGATAAGTTTTAGTATTTAAAGGAAAATTAAAGATTTAAAATCATCATTTTAACACTAGACATCAATTCCCACAAATATATCTTAACCTTTTTGTTTTTTCTTATGTAAGGGCAACTCTGTTACATAAAAGTGTTTTCAGCATCATTATTTAAACAAAATCCATCCATTAGTTTTTAATGAAGTGTAAATTTTCATGAAATTTCAATAACCAATACTTGTTACTGAAATTACACCCATCAATTAATGTTCTAAGGTCACTTTGTCAGATATAAGTCACAGTATATTTTGATTTTTAATAAATTACACTAATTTTTTTCAACATCTTTTTGCTATCTAAATAACATTGTCCAAATCTAGTTCATCTAAAGAAGTTGTTTCAATGACATCAGTATGAAAACTAAATAACATAGATAGTTTTGTTACATAAACACCAGACATTTAAATATATCAATCTATAAATAATGCTACAAATATTATGTATTTAAAACTTGTCTTCAGCTTTTCTTTCACATGTACATGTATGTTTAAATTCAAATCTGGACAAGGTAGGAAATTCTAAACCATAAATTTAATGTACAATAAACCTCTTGCAAGAGGGAATAATTTTTTGGTTTATCCTTTTTAAATCGTAGACATTCTAGTATCATTCATATAGCTAGGCTAAAGGGTTTAGTTATAGATTGTACATTTAAAGGGGGTGGCTATAAAAAGAATCATTTAGTCTATTTTTAAGTCACTAAATTACCGAAAGCTTCCTTAGCCAGCTTTAGATCAGCCTCTTTCTGAATTTTTTCTCTGCGTAACTTTTCCGTGAGTTCCTCTTCCGCTGACAATGGTGTATTTTGTTTCTTCTCTTCCTCCTTGAAAATAAATGATAGAATTTCAAATCATCTTCACTAGCCAAGAGTTTACAATCCACTCGGCTCCTCTACAACCCTTGGCAGATTTAGCCGACAAAATCAAAACTCGCACAACGGAATCTGATTGGCTGCGAAGACAGGCAATCGCAGGGAATCTACTAATTGCTGATGTAGTTTGTTGTGTTTTTATAAAAAATATAAATTCAATCATTCTTACAGTTTTTACGCGATAAATAAATAAAATACGATATATAATTACAAATATATGGGTTTTCTTAAAAATTCTTATTCTTTCTTTTTTCACACAACCATTTCTTCTAAATCTCTTAGATGAAAAACTCGTAATTTAGCTGCTCCAATTTAACTCAATCGCTAGACGGCATTGTGCTGTTTCTGTAAACATTGGCTTAATCTGCCAAGGGTTGCAGAGGAGCGGAGTGGATCGTAAATCCTTGGCTAGCAAAGATGATTTCAAATAAGCATCATGGTTTATTTTCCCTTAAATTTGCTGTAATAAATGCTCTTGTGGAGGGTCGCTATTGTTATTTTTTTTTTATAGTATTATCAATTATAAATAGGAAAGAGATAAATTCAATTAGACCTTGAATGAAGTAGAAAATAAATCATTATGAATGCATGTCATCAAGATCTGATGACAATTCTTCACCGAAGTGTACCTACTTCTTTTGCCAACTTTGCAGCTTCTTTTTCCGCTATTCTCTCCGCTAATGGTTTCTTTTTCTTTCTTTGGAAGGGTTTTGAATCTGAATCTGCAAAATAACCAAAAAAACCATTAATATTGAAACAGGATTAACGAACACAAAATTACACTGTCATAAAACATTTGTTTAACATCATGTATTATCTGAGAATGTTCACATTGGAAGGGTTTTGATCAGTTCAAGGCACAATGTCTTCTGGTGTTCCTTGATAAATTGTCAAGATTTTGGCAACTTAACTGAATTGGTACGAACATATACTTGGACGTCTTTTGGATTTGGGAATTTTTTTTTTACTTGCAAGGGTTCCTTATGTTGTTCTGATTCTTTTGATTTCACAAGGGTAAAATAAGAAACCAAAAACATAATAAAACATATATCTTGGAACTAATTAATGTGTACAATATTTAAGAACATCCACAGGATGAAATGAAATGCACGTTCATGCTCAGGAACATCACTCCCTTAAAATTGGAACCGATTATAGGACCGATTATAGGACCGATTATAGGACCGATTATAGGACCCATTCCCAATGGCAAAAAGAAACAGATTTTTCCAATTTCATGATAAAAAATTCCCAATTGCATTAATAATTTACAACTTGTGCAAAATGTTAGCTTTTTTAAATTTGCCCTTATTGGTTGAAGCTGACCAGTATTCTGAATAAATGATCAAGTAATGGGGAAGGCACTGATTATTATCTCCATCAAAAGGTTTTCACAACTGGACTTAGCCCCTGTGGTCAATAACAAGCCTAAGCAGAATCATTTTTCAGGCCGGTTTATAAATACAGCATAATGAGTAATGCAAATTTAAAACAGTGCTCAAAAAATTATAATCGATGTTGATTGATATCTTGTAATTAGATATTAAACCTTCCAAGTAAATGCTTAGATCATAAAAGCATTTAGACTTCTGAATTACGGCCGTAATTGGGTCAATATACACAAAACGTCAGTAATATATTACACAGAATTTTTTGCTATACAAAATTTAAAATTACTATAGCAACATTATCTATAATTTATTTCTTCAATTGCAGCCCAGGGAAAATCCTTAAATTTTCTGACTTGACATAAATTTGGTAATTTTGGATAATTGGTCAATTTCTGTTAGATGTTTCTGGTGAATTCAATAGAGAGTCCTTTACCGAACTGTTCAGCTTACAAAGGAAAAAAATAAAGTTACAAAGCTGTTGTAGGTTCGGTTTTCTGCTAATCATCTGTCAATCAAATCTGACCTGATTTATCATCTTTCTTCTCCTCTTCATCCTCATCTTCCCAGCTTTCCTGTAATAGAGTTATAATTATACAGTAATACTACGATAAAACATGTCATATTTGATAATGTCAAATGAATAGCTGTTAAATGATCATTTGTTTATTTTTCAATAAACGAGGGTTCGATCCTCTACTTAAAATTCCTAATAAATCATCATTTTTAATATGAAAATACAAATTAACATGCGATAAAAAGAAAAAAGGAGCGACCCCTCTAAAAAGAAAATCATAAATTATCTGTCAAAGTTTATTGTTTTAAATCCATTATTAATGATTTTTAGCTATTGAAATTACACATGCTTGTCAAAGAAGTACAATTGGAAAGGATATCAGGGATAAAATGTGAGGTTTTTTTTTTTATTGAAATGTCATCTTTTTTTGTCCAGAATGACTGAAAAGGTCACAAGAACGAATAGGGATTTCTTATGGAGATTCTGAAATCTTTTTTCCATTCTGAAATTCTCAGACACAAATCTTTAACTTTAATACCCGGGTGCTTTCGAGTAGCTTGCATTAATTACAAAATCCCTTTAGACTTTTCATTTCTTTGCTGGGTTCTACATCATGACAAGATAGAGGGTGCATTTTAAAGAAGAAATTTGTGGATTTCTTCATACAATTGAATGTCCATCATTTGAACCGTGAGGTATTCATAGATATCATTAAATGATTAAATGATGGGATAGGTGTTGTCTGTATTTTTAAATATGGTACATAATGTCTTGGTATACATTAAATTCAGTGTCATAGTAAATATTATAATAAGATTGAAAGGAAATCTCATAGGTCGTAATATTCATTGTATGAAACATCCACTGATCTATGGTTGAATACCGATAAGGATCACAAGATCTTGTTGAGTGTGAATCGCTTTGTTAATTAATTTGAAGGCATTTACAATTTTTTTTAAAATAAAGGATTAAATACAGATACAATAAGATATTGGTAAAGCACATTACTGGTAATTTTGAAAGGAGTATTTGTTACGGTATTGATGACAAGTAACAGTGTCCAACCCTAAAAACATCCTGTTACCCAAAGGGGGCAGGGCCAAGATATTCATTTAAGATACACAAAACTTTGGTGCATCTTGTTCAAGCCATTACAGGAAAGCCTGTACCAATTTCATTGGTTTTACTCATTGTTATCAGACTTTCCCTAAACTCTAGCTATACCAAAGATAACTGTCTGACATGGTGTATACTAGAAGGAATTATCTTACCATGACCAGGCTGCACTCAGGCACTGGTAACAGTAAGAATTTGTCGCATATACTTAGAATGTAGCAGCCGCAAAGCGGATCTGCTTCGAATCAATTTTAAGTCTGGTAAAAATAATCTGCTGGGGAAAAACACATTTTTATATATAACAAACCTTTCTGAACATGTATATGTAGATAAGTCCACAAAATATCCATTTAATGGGTCATACCAAGGCATTAATTAATACACTATTTCTACGTTTGAATTTGCCTGCCATTTTGCCAAAAATTGCACTTGAAATGTCTCGGATCAGATCATTAACATGGTGACTGTAAACAGCAGATTT
Source organism: Magallana nippona (assembly GCA_033439105.1). Taxonomy (NCBI): domain Eukaryota; kingdom Metazoa; phylum Mollusca; class Bivalvia; order Ostreida; family Ostreidae; genus Magallana; species Magallana nippona. Next base: position 49,733,547 of record CM065923.1, on the reverse strand, counting down.
TCAAACGTGATGCAACGCAATATTTTTTTTCATTTCCTTCGAAGCTAGTATAGGGAACAAATTCTATTGTTTAACCGGGTCCGTAGGACATCTGTCATTTCAACGATAGAACATTTTATCTAGGTGTACACACAATTCAGTACTACCGTACAACTACATCACAATGAAGTGCAATTTCAAAATACCGGTGCACACAAATTCAAAGTTTAATTCAACAGCTGTTTTCTAGTTTGACATAGTAATAAATGATCTGTACCTGTATCTGTATATTGTAGACTTTTTACGCCTAATGAAATACATTTCAATCAAATTAAATTCGTATCAAAGTGTTTTCATTCAATCTTTTGCGTCAATCCATAGTCAGATCCATCGAATGACTAAAATTATGACGCAGATTTCCTACTCGATGAAAATATTACCTTTACATCGTCTTCGTCCTCTCCTTCCCATCGATCTGACGGTTTGTTCTTAAAATCCTCAGGTTCGAAGTCATCTGCGTCTACAAACAAAATGTAAATATTTAAAATCGTCTAAAAATACATAAAAACACAATCGTAATTTTCATAAAATCGCCACATGAGTACCCCATGCGTCCGACATTTTGGATGGCAAAGAATCTCGCTCAAACGAGAATTAACTTATATTACATTCATTTTATATTCATTTTATTTTAAATCTATTTTCATACATCTATTTTAAAATTTAGAAATTCGTTCACTCTTTATTAGTCTCAATTTTCAAAAAAAAAATTTATTAATTTGTTTTGTCCGCATGGTTAGACTAAATTATTCCGAAATAATTTTTAAGTTGTCCCGAAAGAAATCGTTAAACCTTATTCTGAAATTGGTCAATTGACACGTGAAAAATAAGATCCCTTATCGTTAATATATACATTTCTTCAGATGAGGTAATATCTCTGAAGTTGTTAAGATATTTCACCGGATATTTTCCTTCCATCAATTTATTTTCAGTTTTATTGACTCAACAACCTGTTGTTTACATATGGCTGACAGTTAAAAGTCCGTGTGGTATGTTCAGTGTTACTTCACAGATTGAGCTCAGAAACTAGTAAAAAAAAATCAGAAAGATGTCAAGCGGAAAAGTGCCAACTGGAGCCAAACCAAAACAGGTAAGTGCATTCTACCATCAGACGTTTTCCTGGCTTTTTTTTTTTTTTTTTTTTTAAGATTTTGATATTTTACTTGCCAGGAAAAAGTAAAATATCAATCGTTAAAAAAGCCAAGAAAACGTCAGATATTTCAGACTACATTCTTCCTAGTTTTGTTCTTTTGTTATCGCAAGGAATCATTGTGGTAAAGCAGTAGAAGAATTTTATTGATTGAATATTTGCTGTTTTGATTTCTGTTTCACTCTGGACTCTTTAATATCACAAATCAGGACTCTACCAGACGCGGATGAACAACTTAGAATTTACAATTATTTTTTTTACATGATGAATTATGATCCTTTAAATGATCAACACAATTATTTATTGATCCATCTGGTCTGTAGCAGGTTACTGTTTCGTCACACTTGGACAATTTCCAATAAATATACATTTACCTTTTTCAATAAGTACTATGAAATTGAAATTTTTTGACATTCATCATTTGGGCTGCGTTCAAAATTATAGCAGCTAGCCTAGCCGGTAGGTCGTCACAGATATCTAAGTCTATTGAACAGACTGCTAGTTTAGTAGCTTTGGTCTCCGATTTCAAGATGGAAATATTCAACTAAAGACTAATTACATTGACATTATTTATTAATTTCAACAGCAAAGCTGCTACGTAGCCCCCTACGTAACAACAACAATCTTGAACGCACGTCCCCTGTTTTAACTGTTCACAGCTGGAAAGAAAAGATATTTCTTATGCCCGCCGGGATTTAGGTGGTATGGGACACCTCCATATTGTGATGACATGTACTTCCAATTGAAATAAACAATAAAATCAAGCATAATTTTGTAAACTTTTTCTTTCCCAAATCTGTTACCGAACAGCATAGCGCAATGGGTTAGAGTTTTAACTACGAATCTAGCTGTATGTCATGAGTTCAAATCCCGCTGGGGCATTTAAATTTTTACCTTTCCAAAAAATTTTAAAACATTTCTTTTTGGTCTAATATTGTAAAATTTGAAAATATTAAAATGATGATTTAAGAAAGTATTTTGATGATAATGTACTTTTATCCCCATTAATATCGACAGGTGTCCCTTCCACCTTAAGTCAGTACTGAGCCTATCATTCACACTATTACACTCTTCCTCTTTTCTTTTGAGATTTCTATCTCTGAGAAATCTGATATGATCAGACTCTAAACCACTCTACGTGGGTTATTTTTTGGGCGCCAATGTAATAGAAGAGGAGGAATGAGCTGGGCTTGAACCCAGGACCTTTCAGTTTAAAGACCAAAAAATAACGCTCTACCGACTGAGTTACCCAGGCCAATATACGAGGAATGTAGTAGTTTTTGTTATGTGGACCGTTGATATCGGCCTGGGTAGCTTATAGTGTTAGAGCTCCTAACTAAGAGTTGCAGGGGTCCCGGGTTCGATTCCTGGTCCAGCCATGTTTTCAATGTATTTACATATATGCTCATTCCTCCTTTCCTAACATTCTAACATCTTTAATAATTCAGAAGTCACCCAGAATACCTCGCCCAATTTTTCTTTTTAATTATTAATATTGGTCTATTTAAGCAAAACAGGCTGCAAGGATAGCTAAAATTGGGACAGGTAAAGTATACATGTATTACATTGTCAATGTTCATGTTGATCATTTACAATGAGTCCTCAGTATTCAGCTGGGTGCCAACAGTGCAAGAATAATTTTGAAACAATGATTAAAATGGTATAAATATGGGAGCATTCAATCTAACATTGGGAAATTCAATAAGTTTCCTGGATGAATTAGATTACACAATTTGGTTCTCAATGGGAACAAAGGTGTACGTCTGAATATATTAGCAGACTCAATTGTACAAGAATTGTTGAACATCAATTCTCGACCTTCATTTGTCTGAACATCAATTCTCGACCCTTATTTGTCTTCTCTGTGTTAGGTCTGCAGTGTGTGATTGTCATTTTCAATGGCTCAGTTGCTAAAACACTGGCGTGGTATGCCGGAGGCCTCAGGTTAGAGTCCTGGGAGAGACTTTTTATCACCTAGCTGTTACATATATAAGCAAGCTACCAAAGACCTTATCAAATTTTATTTGCGAAAAAGATGTAGACTACGGGAAAAAAAATATACCAGAGGCATTTAAAGACTGATCGATCATGGCGATAAATATTCACAACAATGACGTTCTCGCGAATCTTGCAAATATTTCTCGCACACGACTAAAAGTTGGTGTGCAGTAAACAGTACACATGCTTGACCTGATCTGAAATAATTTTTTCATTTAGATGTGAATATTTCCTTTTCCCTGTAGGCTGGTTCACAGTCAAGAGGGTCCAACCAAGCTGTTGTTCCACGTGGTAGGGGTGCAGGGCGAGGCACAGGGAGGGGCACAGGAAATAAGGCTGTGGTTCCCATGGGTAGTCGACAGATAGCTATGACGAAGGATTCAGAGGGAATGCTTGTTCCTGAAGGTGCGTCATTATGTTTAAATTTTGTTTTAAAATTATCGCAAACATTTCATTATACATCAAACCCTTGACTCTTGTATACATGTAATTGTAAGAATAGAATAAAAAGTTATGGAATTCAGCATTGTTTTGTAGAAATGGAAAATAATTAATAACAAATGTTTGCATTTTACTAAATTCTCTGGTGTTCTTTGGTTTTGAATGATGGATTATATTTATGTTACTTAGGATATACAATGAGAAAAATTGAGCCAGCTAAGAACTACGATGTTGTGTCATTTGCTCGGGCAATGAATGAGGACTTCGCTCCTCGTCTGAAAAAGCTCTTTGATCCGGAAACAGAAGCAGCGCTGGAAGCCCAGAGAACAGGTAAAGACCAATCAACAGAGAACAGGTAAAGACCAATCAACAGAGAACAGGTAAAGACCAATCAATAGAAAACAGGTAAAGACCAATCAATAGAGAACAGGTAAAGACCAATCAACAGAGAACAGGTAAAGACCAATCAATAGAGAACAGGTAAAGACCAATCAATAGAGAACAGGTAAAGACCTATCAATAGAGAACAATTAAAGACTGATCAATAGAGAACAAGTAAAGACCAATCAATAGAGAATAATAAAAGACCAATCAACAGAGAACAGGTAAAGACCAATCAATAGAGAACAGGTAAAAACCAATCAATAGAGAACAATTAAAGACCGATCAATAGAGAACAAGTAAAGACCAATCAACAGAGAACAGGTAAAGACCAATCAACAGAGAATAATTAAAGACCAATCAACAGAGAACAGGTAAAGACCAATCAATAGAGAACAGGTAAAGACCAATCAATAGAGAACAGGTAAAGACCTATCAATAGAGAACAATTAAAGACTGATCAATAGAGAACAGGTAAAGACCAATCAATAGAGAACAGGTACATCCAATCAGCAACTGAAAATGTCTAAGAGGCGAGCCTTATATTTAATTATTCTTGATGAAATACCACTGTACATGTATTTGCAAGTTTTTTAAATTGTTTAAAGTTCAAGATATTTGATGTCTAGTCAGCTTGGAGTGGTCTCTTGTGTCATATATTGAGCAAACTGGTTAACATGTTAAGCAGGGAGTGCTGTTGCTTTGCAGGTATTTACATCGGATGGAGATGTCCCGAGTTCAAGCATGACTGTCAGCGAGTGAACAAAATGTCAAAGTGTTTTTGTGGACACTTGCTGGGGGAACATGGCAATTACACAGGTAATTACCGTTTGGCATATAGGAGTATAATAAAACAATCTATATATTAGATGATTGTAAAATTTACTCTTTGGCAAGTAATATCTCTGGAAGCAGCATACAGTTATAGAGTTAAGACTCTACAGTAACTGTTTCTTTATATAAACCAAAATGAATGTACCAGGTTGCAATATTAGGTCAATCTGATTCTGTTGCAGGTAAAAGTATACGGGTGCCATGTAAGCAGGGAGGCTGTAAGTGTAAAGCTTTTGCCTGGATTCCCTCCAGACCGGAGGATGTTGGGGAGTTTTGGTTCCAGAGGAGGCGAGACTTTGATCCCAGCACCTGGCGAGCTAAGTGTCGCTGTAAACACACCCATGAGGAGCATGACCCCGTGATGAGGCGATGCATGACCAAAGGTCAGACAACTGGGTTTTGATTTAGATATACTAGCTTCCATATAAAAAATCAACACTATCAGAATAAGTTTAATTCAAGCCTTTAGTTAGCATCAATTTTCAAAGTGGAGGCACCAGACAAAAAGTAGGGGGGCCAATTGGCTTGTAAACTTTTTTTCTGTAGATAAATATATAAAGAATATTTTTTGTTTAAAAAATGATTTAATTAGCAAGTCGCTATTTGTTGCTACAGAGCTTGTATAAAGATTATGTTTATTTACTGCCTTGTATTATCTCTTGTCTGTGTGCAGGATGTGGATGCGGATTGTTTGACTCCAACTTCCTGTGCGCAGCATGTGACAAACACTGGGAACAACACGAGACGTTCTTTGAAACAGAGGACGAGAGGAGACAAAATGGTCTCCCTGTTGGTGTGTTGACCTGATTATATATTTAATTTCAGAAATATTTTATTCAAGTATATATATATATATACACAGAAAATGATTGAGCAGCAGGCAGTATGCTTATATATACATTTGTTTTCCCTTGGACTGAATTGTCACACTTCCATTGGTTTAAACTTGGCACGTGACTGCCTCATATATCTCTATGTAGGTTCGGTGAGAATTTATACTAGGCAATATTGCCACCATTGGCCGCTGCTTCGCCTACTTATCTCGATATTTCATATTATTTAACACAGAAACAGTGTTCCGTAAATTCTCAAAATATTTAGAGTAGCTGCCCTTTAGAATTATTTTTAAATTAGAGTAGCTGCCCTTTGAATATTGACGTCACATTGTTGTGTCTGGAGCAGAACAAAATGGCAGCGTCAAGATTTACTCAAATCTCTGCAGAGGGAAAGGGGAAAACGTTTAAAATTGAATAGCAACAAAATACTGAAAGTAAACATAGGTGAAGCGAAGAATTTCAAAGAGTATTTGAAAAATGAGATTGAGAATTTTGAAGAGTTTAAATGAGTTAAATAAGGCGAGATGTATACATGGGTTTGCATAGATCATCGCTTTTTGTTAATAAATGTGTAACTTGATAGTCCTTGGGAAAACAAAACATTTTTTGGGTTTGTTACTGACTAACTACAGAAATATATCCGGTTGATCAATCTCATAGACGGCTTGGCTTAGTAATAGTATATGTTCTCCTTGTTAGTATATTGACTTGAATATAATTACCGTATATATAAATAGTATTACGTTGAAAAGGATTGAACTGCAGGCAATATGTCTAATATGTTTGCAATTGTATCAATCATGCTTGTTATTTGTGATCCATGAAAGAGCCCTAATTTGGAATAAAGATATCTATCTATTTGTTTTCTCCTATTATAAATTTGATTTTATGTTGATCTATTATATATAAAAAAAAAAATAAGCCACAAAAAGCTCTATGCAAAACTGCATGTTGAAGGTTACATCTTGAAATAAAAATCAAATTTTTCAAAATCATTGATCTAGTGACACTATATATATCTCCTGAACCATTGTTGTATAAGATTTTATACCTTGATAATTGATTTTTTTATTTCTGTTTTTAGGAGAAATGTACATACCGTTTGCAGAGATGCCAAATTTACGTAACATTGCCCTGACCGGTGATGAGTACGATGACACTGCTTACCTGGCTCTCACTCAGGGGGAGGGCTCCATCCCCCAGTCTAACAGGCCAGTTGGTAATGAGGCCCCGGTGAACTTTGGTGGTGGATCCAAAAGTGGGTTCAAGCCAGTGTATGACTGAAAAGCCCTTCCCAGGGGAATCTATATATTTATACATCTTTCTTTGTTTTGTGTTAATTGTTTAAAAAGCAGACACATTGTGGTTGATACTGAAAATGCATTATTGCTGATTCTGACAGGTAGTTGTGATATGTTAAGAAGACTGTATTTTTTGACTTTGTTATCCTAGTTGCACACATCCACATTGTTACATTGTTCATTGAATACTAGAATTTGATTTCATGGCGGCATTTAATGTTAGAAATATGTAATGAAAATCTGTTAATGGGAAAACCAGCTGTCATAATGATTGTTTACAATCATTGATTTAAGAAGAAAAACTATACAGACTACAAACAAGAATTGCCAGCCAAACACCTGGTTTTACAGTACCCTTCACTTTGCATTCATGAGCATGCTTAATATTGGTAGCCCCATAATATGCAAGGAGGTTCCATGTTGTCTCTTTTTGTTGTTCTATTCTCTATTTTTGATATTTTTATTTACTTTGATGCATTATGTGTCATGCATTGTTATTCATATCTAATTATTTATATCTAATTATTTATTTAGCTTTTTTATTGGTGCTTAAAATTATTTTGGTACATTTCCCAGCTTTTTATTTTATAGATACATGTATATCCTTAACTATCTGTATTAATTTAATTATAATTTTGCTCAAATTTGTTTTGAAATGTACACAATGATTTTGTTTTTCTTTAATCCTTTATCTGCAAATGCAATATATATGTCTGCTGTTCAAATTAGTCTAGTACTTTAATGATATTCAGATTGAAAGATTCCGTCCACTGAACATTTAATTATCTTGCCTTAATTAAGAGTACATTCTCCATTTAAGAAAACTTATGAATTGCTATAGCTGTGATAAAATTTTTAATAACTGCTGTATATATTAAAGGTATTTTCCAAAAGGTTATATATTTACATTTATATATTTTTTACCTGTTATTTGTTTCAGTTCTCAAATGAATTGTTTTACTGAATTACATTGTAAAGTGTATATCAAACATTATTTTATATTATGAATGAATATAGTGACATGTTTTTGCACTTTTCAAACTAGATTGTTATAAATTGTACAAAAATAAATTGTAAAAACTATATCTTAATTAATTATGTACAAGAGTATTTCCTTTTTTGTATAATATGTATAATTATAATACATATTGTAATTAAATTTGAAAGTTATTTGATACATTAAATTATAATAGCTGAACCGCTGGTTGCATATACATATAATGCAATACATACCAGGTATCTGCAGTATGTTTGATCATTTAAATTAATTATTATTGAAAGCTTGATCACCTGTATAGTCCTTTGTTGATATATGTCAGGTTCTATTACAGACTGAATGGGTTCAATATATTTTTGTTTTGACAATTAGCTGCGATTTGAAATTAATAAACGGTTTTGAAAATGAGCCCCTACTTAATTCTTACCAAAACTTAAAATAAGCTGCGTATGGCATGCCAAATTCACAAAAATGAGCTAATCATAGTTTCACAGTCGATAAACTAGGTTTAACGGTTGTAAACTATAGTTTACAGACAGAAAACTATAGTTAACGACGAGTATCTATATTTTACATTTGTAAACCATGCTTAACGCGACCACCATTTTTCAGAAGTGTAAAACTATAATTATAACACTGAAAACAATCATTTGCAATTGCAAAACATAGTTTATCTGATAAATATAGTTTCACGATTGTGAAACTATGATTAACGACTCTTAGCTATAGTTAACGAATGTTAATTATAGTTTACAGACGTGAATCTATATTTATCAGCAAAATCTATTGTTAGCATTTGCAGACAGATAAACTTAGATTATCATTCGTAAACTATAGTTTACAACCGCTAAATATAGTTTTACAGATGAAAACTATCGTTAACGAATCGTTAACTATAGTTAACGGTTCGTAAACTTTAGTTAACAGTCGATAAACCTAATTTATCAAATGTGAAACTATATTTAGCTAATTTTTGTGAATTTGGCGTGGTTTTAGGGTATCATCTTTCAAATAAGTGAGAGTAGCTTGAGTGTATGAGCTATGCCATGTATATTGGTTCCTGCATGAATATATATATATATATATATATATATATATATATATATATATATATATATATATATATCAGCCTTGTTTCACAAAATAGAGCTAGTACACCTACGGTATAAGCTGACATCTTATTTTTAAAATTCTGTAGAGGTCCCAACTCATTTAATAACATAATAAATTAATTTTTATTGTCTTAATTTATCTGAAACTTGTTGTGTATTTTCTACTATGGCAAATGAAATATGTGAGTATGAAGTACGTATCTATGAAAGTAGAAAGATCTTTTGTTAAAAAGATGGGGTTACGGTCCAGTAGTCCGAAGGTTCATTAGTCCGAAGGCCCACTAGTCCGAAGGTTCATTAGTTCGAATGCATCACATGTGATTAGTTTGAGAAATCTTTTCGGAATTATTTCCATGCAGCAATTTTTCTCAGGAATTCGTCCTAAACAAATACAGAAAAGTAGCTAAAATGATTCAATTTTAACTATTTAATATTGAATTAAGTATATTTTAATACCAAAACTTTAAGAGTCTCAAAGTACATGTAGAACAACGTTTTAACCCCCCTTTGAAATCTGTATTTTCTACTTTAAGATAAACAAACTCACATGTTACTTCTAAAATACAATGTATATTTTCCCCTTCTAAACATTTGTACATTTTTTTAATTATTTTGTTTTTCACTTTCGTTAAATTCTATTATTTTAGTTATTTCTATTCGACTTGAGTTCATACAGTTTCTTTAAAATTCGTTTTGTTTCTTTGTTGTATATTGTCCCCCGCTTTTACTCTAAATGGGGAATATATATTTAGCTTTGTCTATTCGTTCGTCTGTGTGTCATTCTGTTAGTGCATTTCCGGTTATCATAAATTATAAATTTTACAACGAACTTTTAGATAAAAAAAAATCCTGACCCCTACATGGTTTTTATTTCTTACCGATTGATAAAGCACTTCAACCCCTACCCCTTTCTTTTGCGGGAGATCAATTAACGTTCACATCAAGTGGCAGACACAGACTCATTGGATAAGTCCATTAGGTTTTGTTTCAATATGATTTTGTTTCGCACTTAATAGGTACTTAGGCGTGTAAAACCTTCCATCATTTAACTTTTTTGTTATTTCTATTAAAATCTTTACTATTCTTATCTTAACATACAATTGTTATTCGATAAAACATGATAAAACATCATTTCTATTTGATATGTTGATGTTTTTATGCAAAAATTTACTTATACTCAAAAATCATTATTCTAATTCCAAAAGATGTTATTTTTTATTGCAACTCTCCAACACATCAGTATATATCATAAAATATTTGACGAGCTTACAACAAATAGATTATAAAATAAACGTAGAAGAGTTTCTAATTTGGTTTTGTTTTGTTTTGTTTTTTTTTTGTTTTTGTTCTTTGTTTTTTTTTTTTGTTTTTTTTTTTGTTTTGTTTTGTTTTGTTTTGTTTTTTGTTTTTGTTTTTGTTTTTTTTTTTTTTTTGAGAGAGAGAGAGAGAGAGAGAGAGAGAGAGAGAGAGAGAGAGAGAGAAAATGTTATATAATTTGTTAAATCTTATTTCAAAATAGGAGATGCTTTTTCGATGACTCCATCTTTGCTATCAACAAATTCCATCACTTTTTTTCTTTAGTCCTATGATTTATAAGCAATTAAGTAACTTGTTATTTCTATTCGAAAAACTCCACTGCGAAAACATATCCTTCCTATTCTGGAAATAACATTCATGAGAGCAAAAGTTAAATTAAAGAGGTAGAAATCTGTATAACTGAAAAAAAAGTTATTATACATACAGGTATACGAAAATTAGGAAAATAATCTTGCAGATCTTAATAGAGATAACAATTCATATTAAAAAAACATCTCTTTTCATAGTATTTTGTGTTCTTAACCTCTAAGAGCCTGTTAAGGTGAAAAATGATTAATCAAACCTGGTCCTTTTAGTTACTTTAACCTTCACAACATTTACTACATCGAGTTTCGGACTAATGAACCTTCGGACTAGTGGTCCTTCGAACTACTGGGCCTTCGGACTAATGAACCTTCGGGCTACAGGGCAGACCCCAAGAGGGTAGCGCTAGTAGATCATAATTAAATGCCTGTGCACTTCTCCAAAGAGCTATACTCTATATTATCATGACTTTAATTCTAATGTACAGTGAAAAATTCCTTTATAATGCATGAATAAACTTATTATTTTTTCTAAGAACAGTTAACATAATTACATTGTTTATACAAGGCAGGTACGTGTAAATATTTTCATAATCAAAAATGGGTTAAAATTTAAAATTTTTATTTCTCAATTAAACTATTTGTTAAAATATCAGTGCCGATAAATCACAATATTTCTTGAGTTTGTTTGCTAATATTTATGATTCGGACCAAATACAGTTTATCATAGACAAAAGAATGCGTGAATTTTTTAGAATAAAAATTGCTCGAAATAAAATGGGTCCAATTACCAATTATTTAAAATTTACTTTCACTTTCAATTGCGCATGCGTCGATGATCCGACGCTCAGCTAAAAACATGTAAACAATTTTGGTTTGATTCTTGGAATTTTCTCACAGACGGCCTTGTTGTGAGCAGCGAATTTTAAATGAACGGCAAGTTTTATAAATGTACGATACATTCTTAGATGCAGTATGCATTATGATAATCAGAGCTTGATAAAAACACAGGCTATATCAGATCACGCGCTATTTTGAAACTGCACGAAAACAATTATATTTTTTTTACATGCATGTAACTTTAAAAAAAGCATTATATATTCAAACCTATGCAGATAGTGTTTAGAAAATAATTTGGTATATTGAGCGAGCTTATTTTCTTTATAAATAGGACTGATGAGACTGTCCGATTATCTCATTCTAATCCTACTATCACTTTTTAGTCAAACGTGTTACCTTTGTTATGGGATTGGAGAAAATGTGACAGACCAGACGGGGATTTGAACCTGGGCATGCCCCTGTTCGTCACATATCTCCTCCCTCTAATGTTTTTCACTCTCAATTAACATCCTAGATTCTTTCCCCAAGTACGAGTTACAGTATTACACCAACTGTTTATTTTTCAGATTCCAAACATGTTGTGTTTAGACCAGTTAAAAACCAAAGACAATGAAGAGTCAGATGATGTGGACCTGAATCCCTCTCCTGCAATAAATGCTCCTGTAAACTTAGATAATACTTATCCCTCCAGCAATGTTGAAGAAGAACTCAGTTTGTCAGCACAAAATGCCACAATAGACAGCCAAAGTCCATGTAAATCTGAACCTGTGGAGGGGGTTGTTCAGCATGGATCAGTGTGTAGTGTAACAGAGAGTAATGATTACTCATCCGTACCTGGACACGAGTCAGGTGTCAGGCCTGAGGAACCTCATAACCCTTCATGTAGTGTAATAGCGAGTAATGAGAACTCATCCGTACCTGTAAACGAGTCAGGTGTCAGGCCCGAGGAACCTCATAACCCTTCACGTCACTGGCACTCAACAGAAAATACGCATATTGAGGGACCTAAACAGTGTGTGAATTCAGAGGGGGGAAATAATTTCTGTAAATTGGATGAGAAACTTAGCTTGTCTGTAAACCAGCAAATGTCAGAGTCAAGGGGAAATATCTCACCTGAGCTCCAGCAATCAAATAAGTTGAGGGGAGATGTCTTACCTGTTGTAAAACAATCTGAGAAATCAGGAGATGATTCATCTGTCATTCACCCATCACATCATCAACAGAATGAGAAACCCTTGTCACAGTTTACCTGTGGAGACTTGGTGTGGGTCAAGTTGATGAACACACCTTGGTGGCCAGCAAAGGTAAGCCTAGCTGGTAATCAGGTTAAGTTATTATCAATCTGTATAATGTTTCACAATGGTACTTATTCTATTCATGGAAAAGATAAAATGAACAATTAAAAGGTACTTTTATAAGAAATTGATTCATAATATTGAAATATTCTTTGTTAGGTGGATGAAGTGCAAGATACAGGATATAAACATTTTATCAGTGTGGAATTTTTCAATGAAGATACCATGTAAGTTGTTCCTCTCTCATCTATTTCTTATCTAAGGGTACTTTTTAGGCTAAAATCAGAACAATATGAACCCCCATTTCAGATATATATATATTTTTTTGTTTTATGAACACAATCTAGATTCACTGATTCCTAGAGAGCAAAAACGTAGATCTATGGTTTACACAGTATATTTACTGTGGTGGTTTTTCCTTCTGTTTATTAGAGTTGTTTTTGACCCGACTGGGCATGGTATGTGCGTGCTGGGACTGTAGAGTCCGACCGGTCATTTATCGGTTTCATTTATAATGCACACAAAATGCATGCAAACTTTTACATACGAATGTATAGGGAAATATCTTTAAGAATCATTTGCCTAGAAAAGTCAGTTCAGATATGTAGATTAAAATTTGTCAAAATCATTATCTTCAGGACTAGGGTTGGGCCACATGGGGGGGGGGGGGGGGGGGGGAGTGGCAATTTTACAAAGGAAAACATTTAAATTATCCGCAAAAACTTTTTACTTATATGCAAGCATTTTGAATTATTGTTGATTCTTTAAAGTTGTTTAGACTCTGGCCCCTGGACAATTCTTTGACCTCACAAGGGGTTCAAAGTGTGATGTAGGTTTATAATCCATATATAAACAGTTGTGTAAGTCTGATCATTTTCTGGAGAACTGCAATGCTCAATATGTAATATGACTGTAAAATTATCCTTTTACAAAAGGGGTCAATGATAAACAGAAGAATATGCAAGGGAATTTTTTATATACAGGATCTATTATACGACATTGTTCAGATATTTTGTATATGACTCCATAAAGCTGATTTTATTATGTCTATCATTGCTCAGGTGAGCGATGTGGCCCATGGGCCTCTTGTTTTCACTTGCAATCAAAACAAAATTTTATAAGTATGAATTCTCACAGAATATTTTTTTAAAATGTAGATTTACTTTACAGTGTATTTTTATGTTTTGAAAAGACGATGTTTAAAATTCACTTAGTAAAAAATATGGATAAATAACAATGTATATTTTTCATGTGTTTTTTATGTTAATTTTTAAGAGATGTTTCAGTAAACAACTTCATAATACATGTACTCTGTACGAGTGTAGATGGTGTTTTGACATTGGAGTATACACAGTACAGGGGTACAAGCTTTTCCTGGCTATGCTATTTGTCTCCTGTAACATTTCCTGTTCCATTTTTATAATTGTTTCTACATACTTTCTTTTGATAGAGAGGTTATTAAAGATTCCAAGAAAATAAAAATGTTTAACTGTCAAGAGAAGGAAACCTTCGTCAAGAAAGGTAAGTGATTTTAAACTTTTAAAATTTATTTTTTTGAAATTTGCAATTTTCTTCTCCATATTAGACATGGTTGTCTAATATTTCTTTCTAGAAGTGACATGGTCTTTGAAGATTTTATCTATAAATTTAAAAAAAAAATTTAACAATTGAAAAATGTTTTATATTTTCATAAAAACTTTAAAATAATGTCATTCTGACTCTTTCCGCTCTGTGGGCGCCCTATAATGATCAGACTGTGCATCTGTTTGTCCGTCTGTCCACCTGAGATCGCTTGTCCAGAGCATATCTTCTCTCCCCTTGGCCTAACCTGGCTCATACTTGACCCGCAGAGTGCCTTTTGGTAAAGGGTGTGCAGTGACCTTGAACCATGTTTCTGGGTCTAAGGTTAAGGTCATAGCAGAATTATATAGAAAATCCTTGTCCGGAGCATATTTTCTCTCCCCTTAGTCCAATATATTTCATACTTTACTCATGGAGTGTCTATGGTCAAAGGATGTGCAGTGACCTTGAATGAAGTTGTAGGTCAAGGGTCAAGGTCATATTGGACCACACAAAATTCCTTTTTTCAGAGCATATACTTTCTTGTAAGCCCTATTTGGCTCATACTTCACATAAACAGAGCTTTTGAGTAAAGGATGTGTAGTGACCTTGAACAAATTTTCAAGGTCAAATGTGAAGATCATAGCAGAATGATATGAAAAACCCTTGTCCGGTACATATCTTCTCTCCCTTTGACCAAACTGGCTCATACTTCAACCACATGGTGTCTTTGATCAAAGGGTATGAAGTGATCTTGAATAATGTTTGTAGGTCAAATGTCAAGGACATAACGGATCACACTAAAATCCTTTTTTAAGAGGATATATATACTCTCCACTTAGCCCTATTTGGCTAATACTTTACTCAAACAAAGCTTTTTGGTTAATGAAGTGCAGTGACCTTGAACCATGTCAATGTGAAGGTCATAGTGGATCTCTTTATAATCAGTTTTAGACTGTAGATTATTTCCCATTTGCTTAATCTTACTCAGATTGAACAAAAATGTCTGTATGTAAGGGGTAATGAGATTGAATTAGATGTTCTATGCCAGCTGGAAAATTTATAAGTTATAGATCAAGGTCAAAGCAAAATTCTCTGAAATTCTTTTCATCCTATTGTCCATTATTTAAGCGAGGCCCTTTGAGATGGTCACCATCTAGTTTTAGTAGATTTTTTGTTATGATTCAGAAGTGTCTTTTTTGTAACTATAGCAATGTATTTGGGTTTTTTTTTTAAAGAAAATAAAAAATTGATCAATAATCTTTCAAAGGTCTTTTATCCTCCTTGAATTTATTTGAAACAATATTTTCTTGTCTTTTGTTTCATATTTTTTTAAACAGTTTATGTGATGATTTATATCTACAAACATTAGTACATTCTAATCATTTTTCAGGCATGCAAACAAAATCAAAAGACAGAGCAGCTTTATTCAGTGAAGCATATAACCTGGCTATGGGTAATGTGTCAGATGGGGAAAAAGTAGAACAATCGTCTTGTAATGGAAAGGGCTCAAATGGACTCTGTGAAACTGTAATGGACTCCTCAATACAATCCACCATTGATGGGAAGGGTTGTACAGATATCTCTGGTGAGGTGCTAGAATCTTCACCGAACTCTTCCGTTGATAGGAATGACACGGAGAGGAACTTGTGTGACAACCAGAGTTCTACTTCTTCAAGTGAAAATCAGAAATCTAAGGAAGTGTCACTGACAGCCGTCAAAAGAAAACGACAGAACGGTAGCAAAGGTGCCATCAATAGCAAAAAAAGGAAAGTTCAGGACACAAGTGACACAAAGGTGAACCAGTCAAATCTGCCAGAGACAGAGAACCAGTCAACCAAACGGAGAGGAAGAGGACGGCCACCATTGTGTAAAAACAGTGCTAACGGAGTACCAAATGTAACAAGTATTAAAACAAAAGACAAACAACAAAGGATTACAAAAGCTGTGTCAAGGAAAACTCAAATAGCTAAGGAAAAAAATGATTCTCGGCAAGGACAGAGAAATGTAGCGAAAACAAAGAGCCGTAAACAACCCAACAATATGTCAAAGATAAAAACCAAGAAGAGGCGACAAGAGAAAATGGAGACCTTGAAGGAGATTGAGGACGAAAGGACAGAGGAACTGTACGGAGGGACAGATACCGGATACTCAGAGTCCAGCTCTCCTATACCCTACAGAGGGGACATAGACTGGGATACATGTCATAGTGAACAGACAAACTCGAAACAACAGCAGAGATCTCGTGTCTCCGTGAAAACTCGTCTGTGCAAGCCAGAGACAATGGACTGTAAACCCAAACCACTCATTAAGTCAAAGAGAAAGAAATCCAGTGAATCAAAGGATCAAGACTCATTACCGTCTTTATATAATCGTACTGTATGCAGAAAAGGGCATTCTCAGAAACCATCAAAGAAAATGAAAAACAAGAAGAAAAACAGACGCAAGAAAAACAGCACACCAGAGGAGGATAACAACAATGATGACAGAGAACTGAATGATAATGTTGACTCTGTCTACACCGAGGCTAGTTCTCCAATACCATACGGAGGTCATGAGGATTCTGAGGGGATTTCAAATCATGGAAGAAATGCTACAAGTGTTCTAGAGGACTCCTTGTATCTGCCTACCCCCACACGTTCTTGTATCAACTCAGAAGCTGTTCAGTCAAATTGTGGTGCTGAAACCAATCAACTCATCGGCAGTGTCAGTGAGGAAAACAGCAGGTACTGTCATACTTAAGGAAATGTGTAATGAATTCTAGATGCAGTAATGTAACCCTGCCCATTTTATCAGTTGGGGGGGGGGGATGAAAGGTCAAGAAATTATTAATCCACTTTTGTTGTTTTTTTAGGGAGGGCTTTGACCCCAATCTTGATGTGGATGACTGCTATGGGAGTGATTCTGATGATGAGGATCTGCCTGACGTTCTGACCCCCTCCAGACAAGGTAACCACAAAGGTCAAAGGTCACTCCGTTACAAAATTGAATATCAACCAATACTTTGAGTCAGAATTAAATGCTAATCCAAAATATTCACTCTGGATTCTTCCCAGTCATGGATACTGTAAACCATATTTTATTCTCTTGTGAGATTTGTGAGAGCCTCATCATCAAATATTTCTCGCTGCGAACAAGTCTGTTATTACAACACTGGTGTGGATAAGGCTTGGTTGTGAAGTTAGTCACTGCGAACCAGTTTATCTCAGGTTAATCGCGAAATAAAGTTGTTGCAAATAAAAGTTGGTTTACAGTAAACTGTCAACAAAATGTACATGGTGAGTGTCTGTAGTTGGTTTAGTAGCTCTTTTTATATATGAACCTATTTGATATTTTACAGCAGCAGTAATACAGGAGAAAGACATCGTCTGGGTGAAGTGGAAGGGCTGTCCTGTCTGGCCGGCCATTGTAAGTACTTGAGTCTTTGGAAACAGTTACTGTGGAATCATTAGAAGTCGTGGTGGCTCAATTTTCATGGAATTCATGGGTACCTCTCTTTCACGAATTAACATCCTCCACGAATTAATTAATTAAGGTAATAAAGTCATATTTTCTTTTGTAGATATAAGAGAATACACAAAATCATGTCCCCATGAACCTATACAATTTAAAAAAATCCACAAAAATTGGCCCCCATGAAATTTAATGATTCCACAGTATTGTTCATTTACTGGCCCGTCATTGTGAGTAGACTAAACTCAATTTTTCATTTACTTGACGTGTGGCATTGTAAGTTCACAGGTCTCTTGGAAACAAACCTGTATTGTTCATTTACTGGCCTGCCATTGTAAGTACCCCAGTCTTCTAGAGGCAATCTTAGAACAGTCAAAAATGTGGTATATGACTTTTGTTGATTTGCTAAATAATAAGTGGTTATGATAAACTTATCAACAATGCACCACAATGGATCTGGGACTGTTCTCTTGACTGTGCCCCTGATTAACAGAGCATTTCTCTACTACATTCCCTACAAACATGGGGATGTGACAAATGTTCTTTAACACTTGATCAATTTTACTGCAGGTCAAACGACTACACAGGAAAAAGAAAAGGATTCTGAAGGTCTCCCTATTGGTTATTGAACCTCACAAATACATCCCAAAAAGGTACTGAATCAATTGAACCTCACAAATACATCCCAAAAAGGTACTGAATCAATTGAACCTCACAAATACATGTACATCCCCAAAAGGTATTGAACTGGGTAGAAAATATCACCATTATAAACCAAATCAGAAATTTAAAACTTGAAATAAATGAATGGCAGAATTAATTTAAGAAACGGTACAATTTTGGACCACTAAATTACCATTGGAAAAATATTATGTACTGTAGATTCATTTAAATATTTTGGAGCCGATTTTCAATGTCATTTATTTTTACATGTTTATCATGACATACCTGGGAACATGTAATTTCTTGAACTTGCTTGACGTATGTTACTACCAGGAGACCCATGAAATCCAAGAAAATTGAGCCTCCAAGAATTCTTGTGATTCTACATTATTTTATGATATAAACCATTCATTTTAGGTTCACCATGAATTACAAACCCAAGTCAATCCTGCCATACAACTCCAAGGAATCGGATGTTTTCACAGTGAGTTCTATACATGTCTACAATGTACAAGTACCTTGTAATCTGCATACCAGTACTTTGGGTAGTACAGCTTTTAAGCATGAAAATTTGTTGAATATTTTTACATTAAACATTAAATCAGCATTACTGATGATTCAGAACAATGTTGTTCATGTCATTGTCCATGAATCAAGACATTACTTGTAGAAATGTTTGTATAATGATCAGTTAAAAAAACCATGAACTTCAAGACCATATCATGTTAAAAAGTAAAGGGGAAAGCAGGGAGGGGTTGTTGTAGTGTGTATACGTATAAATCAGAAATTTATGTGTACCAATGGTTTCAATCTAAGAGAAAGTCTGAAGGAAAAGGGTAGATATTCTATGTGTGTAAATATTTTATCAAAATGAAACACAGAAATTATGTGAGTATAAGTGGTTAATTTTCTAGGAGCAGGGCTACAATCTGGAGTGGGAAGGGGATATTGTGTGCGTACTAATCATTTATCATATTGAAACGTAGACTCTTAAGTACAGGATGTTTATGAGAAGTTTTTTTTTTTTGGGGGGGGGGGGGAATATTATATTAGTAATTAATCAGAATATAATGGGACCATTATACCATTATACATACATGTATATGACAATTGTTTCTTCTCCAGAAGCAGAGCTACAGTCTTGCGGGGGATGTTATGTCTATATATTAATTTATATATATGGTTATATGTCTGTATATTAATTTATATGGATGGTTATTTGAATACAGATGTTTTTACTACAGGAGCAGGGCTACAGCCTTGAGGGAAGATATTATATCTGTATATTGATTTATAGACGGATATTTGAATACAGTCACATGATTTTTACTTCGGAATCAAGGCTACAGTCTTGTTGGGGAGATGTATGTGTGTATATTAATTTATGGATGTTTTACTTCAGGAGCAGGGTTACAGCCTTGAGGGAGAGGGTCGCCAGAGGTTCACCAAGGCGGTTGACCTGATCCACAGCTACATGACAAAGAAGATCCTGGGAACACTCAAAAAGGAGGATGTGGAGTTCATGGAATGTCCCGGGGGTCAGGACAATGCACAAACATTCTGAAATGTTTTATCATTGAAATCTGATAGCTAACATTTAAAAGGAATATTCAGGATAAATTTTCAAACAAACCCAAAATTGACTCAGTATAAATAGTAATCTCTGATTTTGACATAGATAAAACATCAATCATGAAGAAATGTATTGAAGCAATGATACATCAAGTTTTCTGTTGACCAAATAATTCATATGTACTTTTTGTTTAATAAATTTCTATGCTTATGTTTTTATACACTGTTTGATTATAATCTTGCTTACTCTCCAACAGTGAATACTGTAGATTCCTTATTTTACTCGAGTACATAATTCCGCGATTCCACCATTTTGCATCAAAGCGCGAGAATATAAAACAACGAACATTAAATTTTTATCATAGTTTCATTTAGTTTACATCTCTCCCAAATATAAAAGCGATATTATAAAATCCACGAGATGTGCTTTTCATGATTTCACGGGATTAATTAGGAATCTACAGTATACCGCTTCAGGTAGCCTAATTACACTGCTTCGTTTTGACAGACTTTCAGGAGGTGTGTGAGAGTTCCCCTCCTTCCTCACCGGTCACCGACCGGGAGGCCCTGCCCCCCTCACCACAACCGTCGGTGACCAGTGAGGGCAGCCAAGAGGACAGTCTGGTGTGTATGGGGGTGGAGGAACCAAAGTCAGACCCAGAGATCGCCAAAAGGTACACAACAGAATTTGATATTGGTTGAACAGTCTATAATACTGTGGAATCATTAGATTTCGTGGTGGCTCAATTTTCATGGAATTCGTGGGTACCTCCCGTCCACAAATTAACATCCTCCACGAATTAATAAATTATGCTAATTAAGTCATATTTCCTTTTTAGGTATAAGATAAAACACAAAATTACGTCCCCATGAATCTGTAAAATTTAAGTTATCCACGAAAATTGGCCCCCACGAATTTTGATGATTCCACAGTATTACACGATTGTATTTCATGTATCGTTTGATGTTATTTGATAATGGAAAATTTTGATTTGTTTTGATAAAATGCTTGATATATATGTAAATTTAAAGGCCAAGGTTTTCAACTGGTCATTTTACCTCAGGTAAGTTCAGATGGGGGTGGAGCCTAATTGATCAAGGTGTGAAGGCCCGAGGGAAACATGCTCGCTTGTGTATACATGTCTATATACACGGGATGTTAAAATGCTCTCAATATAGTTTTCCCCATGATCTAGAAAATTATCGTATTCATATGTGCACTATAGGAAAAACAAATTGGCGATCGTTGAAATGAATTTATTTAAAACATGAATAACCACGTGCGACATCCGCAAAATTTTTTGATTTTCTGAACAAATTTCCGACAAGATTGACTGAGTATTTATCGTGATGTTTAATGCAACATAGGATCATCATATTGTACTCAAAAACATTCATGCAACATGTACGTTTGTATAACTTCTCCGATCAAATGTGAACAATAATTCTACCAGCTGCGGATGTACCAGAGTTGTCAGTTCTTGTTTCTCTTCCGGTAACGGCTCGTGAAATTTCTCAAAGAAATTAATACCTATATATCGTGTGCACAAGATTTGATTCAATTTA
The DNA here is from genome assembly GCA_033439105.1 of Magallana nippona. NCBI lineage: Eukaryota > Metazoa > Mollusca > Bivalvia > Ostreida > Ostreidae > Magallana > Magallana nippona. The sequence continues at coordinate 49,711,890 of CM065923.1, read as the reverse complement.
ATGATATTTTCTCAGTTAATCACATATGACCATCTTTATAAATAAAATTACGTTTCCATGGATGATCGGCGCCACATGAATTTGATAGACTGGTGAAGTACAATTTTAATTCATATCTTTCAATTTTCAAAAGTAGAAAATGTTCTCTCTGTTGACAGTAGTTTCTACTAATTATAATGCTAATTAATAGGCATGGGTTTTTTTTCGTCACGGTATGCATCAAAAGACAAATTAAAGTTAATTGCACGATCGTAGCAAGCACTAGACTTGGTATACATAGAACGAGTAAACGAATGTCAATCATTTTCTAACATCCAATCTGGAGCTTCAATGCAGTTGATTGACAGGGGTACACTGACCAGGTAAATTTGAAGGTGGTGCTAATTTCCTCGGTCTTTAAGTACATGTATACAGGCCACTGTGCCTCACATGAATTTCATGTGAAATTATCACAGAAATTTCATGTGAAACTCACGACTAAAATTATCATGAAGACAAACACTCGCATGAATTTGACATTGAATAAAAAAATTCATGTGAATTTAAACTGAAAACCATTTAAAATTTTATTCAGTTGAAATTAGTGTCTATAAAAATTACCCCTTCCAGAATTCATATGTGAAAATTTTTACTGAAACTCTGCGAGTGAATTTCATGTCGAGATTTGCATAAATGCTCTTTTCACATCAATGCACAATTGGGTGTATACAGAGTGCTATGCAAAGCATTGTATGATGAGCATGTATCATCTTATTGCAAATTTCAATATACATGTATTTATAATATTTAGGTATGAGAAAATTAAAGAAAGGAATGAACCATTAGTTGAGTTTTTGAAGACCAAGGAAGTCAGGGTGTGTATTTATTTGATTCATTCAAGTAAGATCTACATGAGATCTGTATGTATTGTTTGCTGTTCATTTATTTTGTATCTTCATGTTTTAAGTAATTAATTGCATGGGACTGTTTTTTGCAGGAATATTTGCTGGATATTCTGAGGGAAAAGAAAAAGAGTGAGAAGCATACCACCTACAAGTTTGGTCTATCCAAGGCCAGGGATGCGCTAAAGAATCCGGGATTTGGACCCATTGCTGATGAAAGCCAGGTAAGTGTATAGTCATAGTCTCTTAGACTATGTTGTTATAATCTCATGGGTTTGGACCCATTGCTGATGAAATCCAGGTAAGTGTAGCGTTGTACTCTCTTAGACTATGTTGTTATAATCTCATGCGTTGGACCCATTGCTAATGAAAACTAGGTCAATGTTGAAATCATATGATAGTCAATAAGTATACCAAAGTTAGCAATGCAATTCTTTAGACCAGGTTACTAATTAAGAATCTCATCTTAATGTACATATATGAACAGTACATTCAGTTGCAACAAAAAGTACTGAACCAAATAAGCTGGTAATGCAAACTAACTGGATATAATTCCAAACAGGATTGGAAAGAAAACCCAAAAATTAGCAAGCAGAAAATCAAGTTGTAATGTACATGTATGTTGTGCACTCTCCTGTTTTTTTTTTTGCAGCAGGAAGACGTTCTATTTTCCATGGTGGACTGGTACAAACAAGAGACCAAGCTCTCCCACAAAGAGATCCCGGATGTGAACTACGTACTGGACGTCTGGGTACCAGAGGTATGTCTTCTACCGTAGAACAATCAAAGTCATATTTTACCAAGTCAGAAGTTTTACAAAATAATGTCTTTTGTTATACAATGTAAATGTTGTATTGATTCACAAGAGTGCACAATTGCTATTTTACTTTAGGGAATTGTGTACGCCTTGATCAAGATGAAGAAGTACTCGCGTAAGAAAGCATGGGAACAGTTTGAGAAGGGCGTGTTCATGACGAAGCGGGAGAAGGCAGAGGTTCACGAGTCTATACTGGAGAGTGCCTCGAGGATCTCGCCAGAGGACAGGCAGAGGTACGAGGAAAACCTCCGCCATAGGATGGACCTCATCTCTCACCTCAGCGGTCTCCAAAATGTCATCATCTGACCTCTCACCTCAGCGGTCTCCAAAATGTCATCATCTGACCTTTCACCTGAGTGGACTCCGAAATGTCATCTTCTAACCTTATTAGACTCCAAAACCATAGAAGACTCCGTACTAGTCTCTGACGCCTCAGCAGTCTCCAAATTGTCATTTTCCAACTTGCTCTAGTATGATGGATTCCAAGTCATTTTCTTTTCCGTAAACATAACAGACTCTGAAAATATCATTTTCTGACTTCCTAAAATATTAGAGGATTAAAAAAAGAAACTACCATTAACTGAACGAGAGTGAAAAAAAATAGAGACTATCAACAAAGAATGACTATTGTATATTGTCTTTCCAATACATCAGCCAGATTTAAAATGCAATGAAGTTTCACTCTTTGTGTATACAGCTCAGTGATTAAACTCCTGTACTTAAATGCTTACGTTGGTAACTAGAATTGGTGTACTTATAATAATCTATTTTTTTGCATTATATAAATCTAATTGAATCATTGACAGTCAAATTGTTCTAATTGGAATTTCAGTTTTACCATTTCCAGATTTGATCATTGTGTACGGATATTTAATGGAGAAATAAGGACACGTTCCACATTCATCATTATATTCTGTGAGGTTCCACTGCAATCTTTGTTTGTCCATTGTTATATTTATAAGGAGTCATTAATATTGAATATTGAAAACTCTAGTTTGTTCCAATATTCCCACCTTCAATGTGACCATTTATTTTTTCAATATTATGTCTTATATTTCCGAGTGAACGACGTTAAACATACCTGTACTAGTCTACCATAATATTAATTACCGGTAGTTGTATATACAGAATCTATATTTCTTTCAAACACACATATCCAATTGTAAGCGAGTTCTGCTGATTCTCCTCTCATAAAGAGGCCATGATAAATGTACTTGCTTTGCTCAATTACTTGGCAGATGAAATATGCTTAATTCCTTAAACAGTGTAAAAGAGTGTGTATTTACATATGTTGTGGTGTGTCTGTGATAATTTAAGAGTGCAAGAAGCATAAGGCATTAAACAGATATATACAGTGTGTTTATCATAGGATACAAGTGAGAAAGGAACTGTTTTGCAATGAACTCTAGGGTGAATTAAGCATTTTATTGACATTTATTCAAAGTATGAGGTGCAGAAAAAATAATTTGCCATGAATTATGTAAACTTAATTTGTAATATGTACAAATTTGTAATATATTCCTAAAGGATGTTTTCCCAATTGTGATTTTACATACTAAATTTTAACCTGTTTTTTTTTCCATATTTTATAAATCCAAAATAAAGGAAATTAACATTATAACTTCTTGGTTGTCGCTACAGATGGTCAATAAGTGTTGTTTTACATCTCTCGGTGTTTGTACAAGTTGTTACAATGGTACTTTCATATATTTTGCAACAATTCAAATTATACTGGGTTCTTTTTTAAACAATCTCTTTCACATCACAAAAAATGCAATACACAGAAATTATGTCTGGTGTAGTTTGCAAATAGAAACTCGCAAAAACTGACTAGGCAAATAAAAGAGGCGACACCATTTTCACAAATCGTAACGCACATAGAAAAACCCGAATATACATGTATACTTTATTCTTGGGACAAAAATCCATCTTGTAACAAAATCCTGCGACATTAAATAAAGTTCACATCAAAAGTTTGACATTATACCATGTATGTTCCAGAGCGAGAGTTGTGTACAATTGGATAAAGATGAGGAATTTTGAATCTCTATTTTGGTATGTCTGATCTTTTTACAGGTGTACCTTGGAGCAAATTCACAACAAAATTAATTTTGGAAAGCTTATTTCAGAATTACCTCTCAACTTATCAGTTTGCTTTATTGGCCCTTCAAGTTGGTGTTAAAAAATGCAAAATGGCAGATGACAAATATTTCGTTAGTTGATTCGTTTTTTTCTGTTTCAAAATTTTGAAAAAATGCCATGACTTGTAGTCATAAGCGGTATCTAGTACTGTGGAATCATTTTTATTCATGGGGGTCAATGTGCGTGGGTAGCCAAAATTTGCCTAGTTGGTGGGGACATCATTTCGTTGGTAGCAAGTTCAGGGTAATTTTAATAAATATTAAACAAATGCTTGTATGTACCTTCGTGAGGATTTAAGTTTGTGGGCAAGGGTCCCCCACGAATAATGATGATTTCACAGTATTGTTGTTGGAAAAATTTAAGAAAATGAAAAATTTCATGTTCAGTATTGCAGATTTAGGGATATTAATAATTTTCACTGAATATAGCTGATTTTTTGGTTCAATTAATTTTGTTAACATGCAGAAACTTCCCATATGGTATGTAATTTATTCAAGATATCTCACAGATAACCTAGCCCATCCATAGGAATCTGTGTGTGTGGTTCTACTGTAATCTGAACAAAGGATTATGATTTCCACAACAGTCAATGCCATGTATTGACAAAATGAATTATTTTATGGTATAGAGTCAAATTTTCAAGCACAAATTTACATTGTACAACAATGTTTTTACATTCATTTCTTAAAATTTGAAATGCAAAGTGTAAGACATTTTTTTTAAAAGTGAATCAAATACATCTTAATAGGTCAGTTGTATTAATTATACAAAATGAAATGTTAAGTCCAATCAAAAACCAGACTTAAACAATAAAACACAAGAACACACACAGAGTTGATTATTTAATGTCCTTTTCCCTCACTCATCACAAGTTGGTGCACACTAGATGAATGCCATGAAGATCGTTACAATAATTTACCGCCTGTGTATCGTGTCTATATGTAGGTCACCGGTTTACGGCTTGCAGCGCTCCACGAATCGTGGGTACAAGGCGACCTCACGGATGTGATAGCGGTCCAGCAGCCAACACATGAACCGCTCCAGTCCAAGACCGTAACCTCCATGGGGGCAGGTACCGTACTTCCTCTATTAGAAAAAATAAATACAATGTAAGTGATTATTTACAAGCTTATACTATTACATGTACATGGGGAAAGTTCCATACTTCCTCTATTACAAAATAAAGTTCCTATGAAGTTTAAACATAAAGCTAAGGTCTAATAAACATCTATAGATCTTGTTTCTTTCCACAAATTACATTTGACTGAAGTTTTTCCGACTTGTACAGCTTGCTGTGTAAAAATGTAAACCTGCCCTCTTTCTTCAAATAAAAACATTCTGTGTTGACATGTAAACTTGTCCTAAAAGTTGCCATTTTATGCTGCTCCAAACACAACAAAGTGACATTTATTTAAAAGGCAACTACTCCAATGTAAAAAGTAATTTCAAAGGGCAACAACTCCAAATACAAAGAACTCATACAGAACACGATTTCTGCATTAAATAATATGAAATGTCGAGATAATTAGGCAAAGCGTCGGCCATATTGCCGAATATAAATTTTCACTAGCAGGACATAGAAATATAGTATATCCTGTATACCCAGCAGTCACGTGCCATGTTTAAACCAAGAATTGTGACGTTTCAGTACACGGGAAACTGACATCTATACGTTCTATGTGTTGGGTGGGGCTTAGTTGTAGGGAGGATGGCGGTTTTACCTGGTCGGTGTACCAATAGTAGTTAGTGGTGTCGATTCCCTCCCGCTTGAATCCCTCCATTAACTCCTCATGGTTCCATATCCTCATAGAGCCCCCCACAATCTCTCCAACATTGGGCATCAGGACGTCCACCTGAACATTATATAAATCAGTTGATTCTCCAGGAATAATATCACATCAAACAGGCACTCTCAAATTATTACATGTATGTAAGCAATACATTCTCCTTCCGATATTTCCATCTAATGTAAACATTCATTAAGTGTCACACAAACCAAAAACAGTACGTGTATTAATGAACCATTGTTTGACTTTCGTAAATCTCTGAATAAGATCCAACTTTATCTTAAGTTTGTCATTAAGAAGGTTTCAGGAAATTTTCAAATTAGTTCTAGAAAAAGAGGCTGAAACTGAGTGGGACAGATTGACAGACAGAGAATTCTCTGAACCCATCATATGTAAAATAAAGTCACTCACAGATTCTGTCAGCCTGCGGTCATCTGCACACCTCTGCATGTAGAATGATTTGATTTCGGCTGGGAATTTACACAGCAAGATTGGCTCGTTTATCTGGTCTGTCATCTTCCTCTCGGGAGCCTCCGGAATATCCTACATACCAGGAAAGTCAGAAAGGTTTTTAATAAATTTCTAACAATTTAACTTAAACCAGGATCATATATACCTTGTACATTCAAATTTGCAGAAGGAATAATGATAATTAAGGGTACTACATGTACAACTGTAAAAAGTATTTAGTGTTTACCTCTCCAAATTCATAGAATGTTCCGTCATCTTTCTTAATGTCATGTTCTTTCAAGTATGTAATTGCATCTTTGTATTCCAGTCTTTTGAATGGCCTCTTTGGAGGTTGAAAGCTCTATGTGAAAAAAATAATATTTTCTCAATTAATAAACTATAAATGCAATACTTTATGGAAATTAATTACTGGTGAAACATGTAAATCTATCTAAAATTCAGAAAGTTTCATATGCAACAGATCTTGCAAAAAGTAAAATCGAAATTTTGCAAATAAATGCATAATTTTAGTTCTGTACAATGGCCAAGACCCTCTGTTAGTAAGTTACACCCAGACAGACTTACAAGGTTAAGTTCTTTTATGATTATTTACACACAGACAGACTTACGGGGTTGAGTTCCTTGAAGATTATTTTTACTCAGACTTATGTGGTTGAGTTACTTGACAATTATTTATACTCTGGCTTGTGGGGTTGAGTTCAATGACGATTATTTATACTCAGACTTAAGGGGTTGAGTTACTTGACAATTATTTATACTCAGACTTGTGGGGTTGACTTCAATGATGATGATTCACACACAGACAGACTTACGGGGTTGAGTTCCTTGACAATTATTTACAGACAGACTTACGGGGTTGAGTTCCTTGACGATGCTTCCATATGGTCCGTTCAGCACCCTGTCCACAACGTCACAAACAAGGTCCTCTAATTTGTTCAGCAAATCGTCAAAACTAATGAAGGGGCATTCCGCCTCAATGTGAGTGTACCTGGTGACAGAGAAACAAACACTACAGGTGTGGACAGGTGTAAATCAGTGGGAAATGTCTGTCAGACCTGTTGAGTTTTTCTGAAAGGTGCCCTAATTTTTTTTTATCATTTCTCTTTAGTACCTTGTTCTGTTTGGTATGTTGATGTAAATCTCCATTCAAAGTAAATGTTCAAGATTGCTAAGTGATCCCAGTATTTCACAGTGATCAATGCTTGCTATCATTATCAAACTCTCAGACTTACTCTGCCAGATGTCTCCTGGTTCGGGAATGCTCTGCGCGATATGACTGAGCTATACAGAAGACGTCCCCCATGGAGGGAATACACGTCTCGAGATAGAGCTGAGATGACTGGGTGAGATAGGCCTATAATGTCAGAAGTAGAGGTGCATGAACTAATAATTGAAATACATGTAGATTTTTTAAATCAAACTTAATACGTTCTTTTTTTTAAAAACAATTGTCAAGTTACATGTAAATATAGTAAAACAACAGAAACTTATGACTAATAGACTGACCTCCTCTCCAAAGTAGTTCAGTTTAAATAATGTGGAGCCTCCTTCTACCTGAGTCTGGACTAGTGTGGGCGGAGTCACCTGTCAAATCATGACATTACTTCATCTTTATACACCGGTAAGTACAGGGAAAACATAGTATTACATGTACATGTATGTGTTTGAAATTTTTGAATAGCTTTTTATTATCATGATTATGTTATTCCAACTTATGACAGATACCTGTACTTTAATATTATTAAGAAAATGTCCCAATTACACTAATTTGAAATTGCATATAGCACAAAACTTTAGGATACAAACATGTACCTTACATTTTCCTCATTTCATAGAAATACCCCAAATATTTTATTTTTTTTTAAATAACTCACCTCATAGTAACCTCTGTTGATGAAATGATCCCTAAAGGCCTGCATTATCACTGACCTCATCTTTAAAACCTTGGAGGTCTGGAATGAAAAAGTCAACATTTTCTCAGGCATACTCGAACCACCTGCTTTTACCATAAGAGTAACAAACAATGAACAGAAATCATGACTAGTTGTGGTATTCTTGCACAATCTTTACATTTTTAGATGGTGACACTAACTCTTTTTAGACCTACCCTATACTATTTACATGTATATGACATATTGTTCATCAATCAGTTTCATGCATGTGATATGTACAGGTGGTATGCAAAATGTACAGTTTATTCGACCCCATTCACGGTGTACCGGCGGGACACCAGAATTCACGAAATATGAAAATGTGTACAGTATTTTGAATTTCTCGCTAAATGCCGCCATTTTCCTTTTGTTCTCGCTCACAAGACACTGGAAAAACATCACCTGTGTTAACACGTGACCTTCCGATTCTTGTGTAGTGTGCACAAACCGGTGCGTAAGAAGTTGTGAACTGTCATTAGAGATGGGATAATTATCTCGCGATAAATCAAGATACCCCTTAGGTAGCATTGTTTTTTAAGGTGTTCATAATTATAACTGTTAATGTTTCGTAACTTGATCGACTAAATTAAGCCAACTTTAGAAATATACACGGATCTAACCAATCTCTCCGTACATAATATATACGATTATTAAACATGTTTATTACCATGGTTACGCTGAAAAAAGGAAATGGTTTTAAGTTTTATGTGCAGAAATTTATGTAAGGTTGAATTTGTTGCTGCTCTTATAAAAAAAAAAGAAGTAAATTGGAAACATCGACTCTCATGTTATACTATATATAAAGTTGGTAAATAAACTAGCATCTAAACTAGCTCAACTTATACGATTCGTGAGAAAATTGTGATTATAAAACACAATTTAGAAATTTTAACAAGACATTTGTGACAATATACATTTGTTGGTTTGAAATAAGGTGCATTATACGGAGAATTTAAGCGACATTTTGTACCGTTTTTTGTACCGTTTTTTGATGGGCAGTGTACAGTTTTTTCACCCAAATTCCAGTTTTTTCAAGGCTTGTGTACAGTTTTGTGGTCTTCAACTTATCACATGTTTGCAGTTTCTTGATGATAATCACAATTCCTGGGCCTCTTGGAAAGATTGTGTGATAAACTTACGTTTTCTCCACGGATCATCATATGCCTGTTGTCCAGTTGCACATCAATGTGAGCTTCCTGTTAAAAAGAAGATATCAAGTTACTTCATCAGTAATACATGTGACTGTGTAGTTCATTTTAATCCAGACATCACTATCTATTTACAGAAACAGTCTCATGATCCATGTACCTCATTGAGAACGGTGTCAGCACCACCTGGTGGGGAGTGTCCAACTAGTTCCCAAAAGTCCACAGTCAGCTCATGTCCGTCTGGTGCCTGGAATGGGATTAAAACCTCATCATAACAAGATATGAACATTTTTTAAAAATATGTCAAACATTAGACATTGAGATTTGTATAATACTAATTTGGGTAGAGAATTGATAGTCTCTACAAGTACACACCACTTTTCCTTCTGGTAACTTGGCTATCTTGCCATAAACACAAATGGAAGCTTCTGTTGACAGCAGAACAGCATCAAATGTCTGGCACTGAAAAATAAATACGGTAATGCAACGATATTAACGGGAACATAAGAAACAACATGCTATAAACTGACAATTTGTAAAGAAAGCATACTCTATAGGGTTTTTGCACATGTAAATTCATTTGATAAATAACTTAGATATTTTTAGATAAAGGTTTTCCAAAAGCAAGAATTAAAACAATTCTTTGAGATATAAACTCACCAGTGCATCAGAGAAAACACACTGTAAGAACCCAGTCCCGTCTCGCAACACGACAAACATGAGGTTCTTTCCTGGAAATAAAATGAACGTGTTACAGTAGAGGTTCTCTTACGGTACAGGAAGTTGTGCCTCTCAATTGAGACACATAAACAAATATCTATATATATATAGATTTGTTACCTTGACGACGAAGTCGATGTACCCAACCAAAGATTTTGACTCTCACATCTCTCATTTCAACAGAGTTACGAATCTTGATCTGAAAAATTTAGTTGTACCTATATTAGCTTGAAATGCAAACAAGTTTATATCAACAATTTACATGACTGTATATTACAGCAAAAATTGTTCAAGCATTTTTTTTAAATTTGAATTTATATGTATATTGAACATGTAAACTGTTATCATTTATCCAGATAAAATGTAAGAATGAGCAAAATCATAACTTCCATCAGCTTACATTTTTATGATTTACAACTCTTATCAACAAAACAGTTGTCTTAAATGAATTTTTGATGTTTTTTAATTTCATATGTTATTTTGTTCCCAAGACCCCTGCCCCTACTTGACTGACCCAACAAAGTACCTGTTTGGGGGCGGGCAATGACTTGTCCTCCTCAATCACTATCTTTTTGGCCTCCTCCAAGTTCTTTTCTCTTCTCTCAGCATCTTCTGCCTGAATTAAGGAAAATAACTTACCAAAAACACTGCTTAGAAGTTAGTACATCACTAACAAAAACACTGCTTAGAAGTTAGTACATCACTAACAAAAACACTGCTTAGTAAATCATTAACAAAACCAAAACTGTCCAGGATTTGGATAAACTTTGTGTGATTTTGGCATTTCATTTGACTACACCGACTTCACAGTGGAGTCATATCAAGACTGAATACTGTCAATTGAATTAAAGCTACTGCAGAAGCAGTAAATTTAATGGATATTATATTTTGTTGCTTTAATCTCATTGTTTAAAAAGCCGCCCCAGTGAATATGTTAACCAGTCCCACTGACCTTCCTCCACAATTGTGACATTTCATTCACTTCATTCTAAGTGATAACCTCCCTTATTGACCAGTAAATTTACCTCTCTGGCGGCAACATCTGCCTTCTTGTGCTGATCCCGCACAAACAGTTTAGTGATAACCTCCCTTACTGACCAGTCAACTTACCTCTCTGGCGGCAACGTCTGCCTTCTTGTGCTGATCCCGCACAAACAGTTTAGTGATCTTCTTCAGCTGTGATTTAGAGGCCACCTCATACTTCTGTTTAATAAAAAGAGAAAAAAAACTGGTTTAAGATCACACACATCAACTTCAGAATAAAAACACCTGAATGGAAGATAAGAGTATGGTATGTTTTAAGCCATAAGTCCCAGGATGTCTACTGTAACTGTTGAAATGTAAAATGATGCTATCTATATGATCTTGGCATATACTGTTTGTCAAATCTTAAATATTTCAGTCATATACTTTTCAATCATTTCATTATAATATTCTTATTTCTCCTAGTCCATCAAACTTTGCATTTGGATCAATTTTAAAGAAACCATTTCATATCTTTCGATCTAACTTCCTACAAAATTATAGGTTGTGGTGTTTGTTGGTTTTTTGTTTTGTTTTGGGTTTTTTAATTTAATTTTTTTTTAGGGGGGGGGGGGGGGGGAGGGGGTTCTGTAGCTTATAATATCAATAAGGAGAATCTCAAATTCAGACTGAATTACCTATGTTTGATAAGGGGCGTCTGCATTTTTTTTTTCAAATTTAACTATTAGCTAAGACTATAGATATACTGATGTACCATTTGGTAAGGCATTCCTGTCCTAGAACAAATTTCCAATTCTTAAAAAATTTAACCTCAATTTATATAAAATCATCAAATATTTCAAAGTTATATACAGACCTCATTTTCCTTTTTACTGTCCACATAAATAGGTGGGAATGGTTCCTGTTCTGCATGTTTCATTGCCTGTAAAAGAAATGGGGGAATAAAGGGCACCTGTAAAATTTAAATTCATTTAGCAACCAAGTGCTGAATTTAATGATATCGTGACTCACCCTAAGAATAGTTTTGAAAGGCTTTTCCTGACTGCCATCTCCAGTCTCATCATTTCCTGTGGCCTCTGAGGTGTAGATCTCACCTACAAATCATTAAATTACCTGTACAGACAAAGGAAGAAACAACACTGGTTCATGTCAAAAAAGATTGTCAAGTTTTCTTTGCATACAATTTATAAATTCAGTGGGGTGGGGGATCAAGAGTTTTTCTTCTCAAACAAAAACATGTACTTTTCAATGAATTTGAAAACATATAGATTTACAAAGTTTTTTCCTAAACCTATCATAACCAATTTGCTTATCAAACTTCCTGTATAAGTTAAAGAAGAAATTTTAGAATGCACAAAGCCTCAAATACACAATCACGAAATGGAACATTTGCATTTAAAGGCGAGAACATTAACAATTAAGGTGATTACTCAGATCATTTAAATCAAGTCGACAGTAGGCGTCTTGTCAGCGGTGTCATCAGAGAGAGGCTAACTTGTTCAGTGACACTCAAACATAGCTTTCCGACAAGTGAATGTCACGCCTGAATGAATTAAAGTTCAACGAAACAGTGACATCAGTGACTATGTAAAAGTATGGATACAGAGTATCCTGTAAAAAGTTATACTAAAACAACAATTTGTTTTCATCAATAACCACATTTAAGGTTTATCCAAAGTATGTGTGGCAATACATGTCAAAGTGATCAAAAGGATCAAACAGCTACACTGTAGATTGGCAATTTGACAATCTGTTCATTGACTCTGAATCTTTTGAACAATTATCGTTGAACAGCTTTGGTATATATCTGCGTTTATTTAAGAACACCCATTGTACAACTCATTTACATAAAATAAATAACAAGTGACACATTGAACATTTTAGACATGCTGAACTTACCGAGTTTTAACTGCTGCGTACCTTTCTCAACACCTTCCATGATTCTTTCTGTGTGTTTAACCAGTCAATTTGTGTTATATAATCAACAATATCGCATTATATTTATACTAAGCGCTCTGTATATTTCTGTTTTATTGCATCATCTGTTGACGGAATCCTCGTGTACACCGGTCTCAGAGACACAGGAAGTAGTTGTGGCAGATGTCGTAAAATATAGCAAATGTTTGAAAAAAGTAAATATGTCATTATTTATTTTGAAATATAAATATTTTGAAAGATAAATTGGATATTTGTGTTTAAAATGAATTTCTGGATATAAATATGAAACAACGAAATATGTCGGCACGACATAATGAACCCAGTTACGTTATTCGCACGCAAGGGAAGTAGAGCTCGGAAAAGAACATTATTTTAGACAGTTTTACCCAAATCTGTTGATACGAAAATTACATACATCATTTAAAGAGTTTTTCCGAAAATTACCAGTGGTCATATGTCAACTTTTATGGTGCAATTTAGCCCAACAAGGGTGTAAACCGCAAGTATCGACCACAAATATGGCGGACCAATTCTTTATATTAGAGTTATCCCCCTTAGAATATACAGGAATTGAATGAAGTGGAAGACAATGTTAAGATTGACATAAGTTTACATCACTGACATTAACTGTGACTTAGATGTTATTGAAGAATGGAACAAGCTTCACGATTGTCGCCTTCAAAACTCGTGTCAACGTCCGTACTGGAACCTAAGGATGAATTGAATGAGGTATTTACAGTAGTTGAAAATGGGTCAATTGAAAGTTGTACAAAGAAACTAAAGTAACAATATATATGTTCAAGTAATTTGTAATAGTCATATTGACCAAGATTAAATGATTATTACTAGTTGACGTTTGATGGACAAAATTTGACAAGTTTGATAGATAACAATATTTTTGCAAAGGTCTGCAAAAATAATATTGCTGCATTTTATTGCATTTAAACATAAGTTTGTATTTGTATAATATTATAGAAATTGGAGAGATGTTATAATACTGTAGCTGGAATACAAAATAGTCTATCAGAGAGGGAAGCAAATGATGCTCTGAACTCTTTTGTAAGTAGTAGTTGAATCTGTGAAATTCCTTACTATTTTTGTATATATTATCATGTCTTAATCAATGCAATGCTAATGAATACTCATTTTCAAGGCCTGTCGTGGAACACAGCAACATGAAGAGGTCCAGCTGGGATTACTCTATGGAATCCTCACAGATCCCAAAATGGCACCAAAGGTATACATAACTGCCATGATTTACTGTTATATAAATCACATACATCTGAGGAGCATGCATTTATTGCCTTCATTTACTTCCAGCATTACAGAGACCTGACCCTGGTTAGTCGTGATGGTCTCACCATTGTCCTAACCAAAACAAATCAAATCATATTTGAGAAATGGCTCAAGTTATTGGACAGCACCAGAGCACAGGTAGGTCACAGTAGACAGTAAATATACAGGTGGGTAACAGTACAGAAAGAAAATTGAAAATAAGTGAGGTTTATCAATTTGTTAGACAAATGACTGTAAACAATGTTTGCATTTTTTCCAGATTGTATGGCTTTGCAAGGAACTGATACAAAATGGAATTCTTGGATCAGATAGTGTTTGCCACAGCCTTATAAGGCAAATAGCAGGTCAGCAAAGCAGAAAGCTGTTAAAGATTGAAAGATAGTAATGAACATAGATTGGAATGGGAAGAGAGTACATAGATTTTCTTTTATTTTTAGGTGGTGATATCTCGCCTAAAAATATTTGGCTTACGGAGGTCATGGTCGACATTTTCACAGAAAACAGGTAAGTGTGACACAATTAGATATCCATGGAAACTGTTTTCTAATTCAGAATATTTGAAGAACAAAATCTGGGTTTCATTTGAAGTAGATTATTTAGCGCTTGTCTAGTCTTAAGAGAATTTCTGTAATCTGCTGATGATTGTTACGATATGGTGAATTGTCCTACAGGACCTGGTTGGATAAGTTCCCGAACCTCCTGTCCACGGTAGTGTACACCTACCTGAGGGTGATTGTGGATCACAACGGACAGGTGTTTGTCAATCTACGACAGAAAGAGGTGGAGCTCTGTATCTCTATTCTAAGAGAAAAGGTACAAAAAACAACTTGCTGTTCTTGGGTTAAAGGTAATCTGAGGACCACTAATCTAATGGAGAATGTAACACAAGTGACTTATAGCTTTTGGGGGGAACTCAATGGTAAATCAATTGTATCTCATCGTATTCAAGGAAAATATGTGTAAAGTAAACTGTATATTTCAATTCCAAGAAAGAAGTTAGTTTTGTGACTTTTGGCTCTGCTTAATTTGAAAGTTCTGTCTACTTAATGGTGTTGTCACATGCGAACCTTGATTCATTTCTTTTTCTGTTGTGTGATTCAGTGGACAGACTGTCAAGCGGTAGGAAGAGACTTGGTCCGTCTCTTGCAAAACGTGGCCAGAATCCCAGAGTTTGAAAAGCTGTGGCGGGACATGATGTTAAACCCCTCCGCCATCTGTCCCTCTTTTACTGGTGAGTTGCATAAGATGTGGAAGTGATGTTTGGAATTATAGAAGTATAGATTACGAAAACCTGATGGACTTGTTAGTGCACCTGTACCTATTTACCTGTATTGTAGGAGTCCAACAGCTGATGCACACCCGAACCTCTAGGAAGTTTCTTATCAGTCGACTGACTCCAGACATGGAAAACAAATTAGTTTTTTTAATAACAAAGGTATTCAATAGTCTCCCAAATGTTGTACTCTTAAAAAAAATGCGGTGTAAATTATAACTACATATATATCTAATTACATGCAGACTATTACAAATGATTGGAATATTTACATACCGGTAATGTGAACTTTGTAAACTTCAGGTGAAGTTTGGTCAGCACAAAAAGTACCAGGACTGGTTTCAAAGACAGGTGAGTCTAGAAGTCAGATCTGTTGTTATTCCATTGATATTGTAGGCATGTCTCTGACTATATCGTATTTTGATATTCTTTGAAGAAAATGATGTTTCCACACTACATATATCACTATAAATGAAAAATGATATCATTCATAATAAAGACTACCTACCTTACTAATCAGTGACTACTGTTATTCCGCAGTACCTGGCCACTCCAGAGAGTCAGTCGTTACGCTGTGATTTAATTCGTTATATCTGTGCCGTCTTTCATCCTCCTAATGAACTTCTGTGTTCTGAGATCATCCCTCGCTGGGCAGTGATTGGCTGGCTCCTGACCACGTGTACAGTAAGGATTCCTACCATTATCTTGTACAGTGTTTTGTAAACTAAATATCAATGGGGATTTTTGTAATAAAAACATTAAAGTAATTTATTTTACATGTTATTCAACAATTTTTGTTTTACAGTCCAATGTTGCAGCATCCAATGCCAAATTAGCTCTTTTTTATGATTGGTTGTTTTTTGACCCAGAAAGGGACAGTATAATGAACATAGGTGAGTGACTTTTTGATTACATGTATCACTTTTTAATATCAGGCTTTCATTGAGATCTGGTTATCTTTTAAGTTTGCAAGATTTCATAACTTTTTATTTTTTATGACAATTTTGTAAATATTATGTTTCAGAACCAGCAATATTAGTTATGTTTCATTCAATTCGTCCACATCCAGCAATCACAGCTACGCTATTAGATTTCCTTTGCCGGGTATGTGTACCTTATTCTTTGTTATTTAACATCAATGGAATGCAATGATTTTTGCCGAGTTTGAGTTTTGCTCTTTGCATGTAGTTAATTCTGTGGCTTGTGTTTGTAGATCATGCCAAACTTTTGTCTGCCTTTACGTGAACAAGTCCAGCAGGGGGTTTATACCTCTCTGAGAGTTATCTTGGAGAAGAGAGTGCTACAGTAAGTCATATGTATACCGCCCTGAGGGTTATCTTGGAGAAGAGAGTGCTACAATAAGTCATGTTAACACAATCTCTCCAATGAATGTCTTTGATGCAGAGAGGGTAACATCAAGCAACTTCTTCATTTTCCAGACATTTTGTTTATGAGGTTTATTTTCCAGGGTTTTAAATGGACCTGTTTTGTAGATTACAACGGCTTGTTTCTATTAACTGTTGATGTAGTTATACTGTTTATTTTGTTTGGGTTTATTTATCAATAGTTCTAGAACAGCTTTTAATATTTTTGCAGATCTTTATCCCCATTATTTGACAACAGCAAACTTGATCAAGAATTAAGAATCCTCATTCGGGAGAATTTTAATGAATTCTGCTCTCAAGAAGGTAAATCTTGTCCATCATAAAGACAATTCATTTAACAGAATGTAACAATAGATATAAATGTAGAAACCTGTCAAAGATATGAAAGATAAGTTTTCTTTATTGAATTTCATGAAACATTATCTTGAATGGGTTTTCTTGGGGTTTTCTTCAGTGGTGAAAGAAGATTCCATGAACAATAAAGATGTGATAGAAATAGACAATGGAAACCATGTTGAAAATAATCTGTCCGACGCAGCATTTAGTGATGAAGAGGATGATATCGGTATGTCAGGTGTTACTTTCTGATTTAAATTTTCCCACCATGGATTTATGTTTATAATTCAAATTATCTTGGGCAAAGCACTTTTCCTTTCAATGATATACAGTGTAGACATATTCTGGAAATGATGCTTAGCACGAAAGCTTGTTTTAGAGGAAAGCAACACCTTTAGAGCAACTACTTCTCGCATTAAGGGAATATTAGGATGACAACATACATTTGCAGCATACTAAAATGCATGCATTTGAATACATCTTGACTGTCTCTGTAAGATTGTTGTAAGATTATTGTTTATTATATTACATTTGATTAGTAGAAAAGCTGCCGTCTGACTGCACCTTCGTACCAATCAGAGATACGCGGTACGAGCCCGTGGATTTAGAAGAATACCTACAACAGCTGGGAGGAGATATTTACGAGTACACAGTTCAACTCAGAGACGAAAAGTAAATTACGTAGACTTATTACATATGCAATCTTATGCTCTGTTTGATATAATGGCGTTTTACATTGCCTTTTCTGTTGACAGAGATCAAGAGATTCAATGTGAGGTTATGGACCGACTTCTACAGACAATTCTTAGAGAGGTAAGTAGAATATCAATCAATTATTGTACCATGATTGAAATATTCACATTGATACAAGAACCAGTGTTAAATGAGGAACCTTCAGATGGAATATTGATGTACAATGTTCATTGTACTTGTTCAAGTTCTGTATATTTACACTGAGTGGCTGTTCTCTCATTCTTAACAGGACGAGTGTGATCTAGATATGACAGGTGCCCCCCTCGCCGCATGTATCTGTCAGATCCTCGCTGCCCAACTCAGCAACAATCTCTTCCCCAAGGAGCAGGATGAGGAGTAAGTACATATAATATACATCTTCCTTCTAGCAATCACTCCTTTTGGAATAGTTCTGAACATGTCCTTACATTTATATGTAATTGTACATTTCAGGTCTTTAGAAGACTCCATAGGATCACCCCTCTTTGTCATGTTTAGGTAAGAACCATTTGTACATTAACACTGTTGACTGTTTATACATGTATGTACAGACATGTATACAACACATGGAGTAAATTAACAGAGGAAGTAATGTTTGAGATCTGAAAGATCCGAGCACATTCTTGTGATTTTCTTTGTTGTTTACAAAAGTACAACTAGTTGTGACCAGAAGTACAATATGTTTTGTACAGATATACATGTACAATAAGTTACAGTTTGTACAGAAGTACTATATATGTATGTGTCTTTGTGTTCATTTAAGGTTTCTGACAACAATGCCGGAGGAGGACCCTAACAGACAGCCAATCCTGCAGCTGATGGGTGAGATGTACAACCGCCAGGCTCGGATAGGCTATTATCTCCTCTACTTCATCAAAGTCGGGTCAGTTACAGCACTCATAGTCTGACCAAAGGACACTGTGTCTCAGAGTCTTTTTAAATCTGAAGTAACATGTCTGTTACGTGAATTTTAAGAGGAGAATGTTTGAATCAGAGGGACTTTGGTTCTTTGACTCTGTAGACGTACAGTAGTTATGAAGATTAGGAGCACATGAATCTATACAGAGAATGTGTCCATTGGAAAAGGTTTCATTTTAAAGGGTATTCTTTTTTTTCTTTCAGGAAAGTTAATGATGAGAAAATGAACACGTACAAAGATTTTTGTAAAAGTTTAGACAACAAGGATCTGCCCTCCTGTTTGATGAGAGACTTAAAGGTCAGTTTATCTCCACTTCTAGTGATCTCTGCATGTACACGTAGATTTATCCTATTGTGCATGGGTGAACACCATACATGTACATGTATGTTGAAAATCAAATATAATGTATTTACATTAGAATGAGTTATTTATTATAAATAAGGTGATTTGCTAATCGTATCTTTGTTGATTTGTTCACAGCTGTGTCAGGAGGATGATGTTAGGCTGTTTATCTTCCTTATGCCAGATATTTACACCATTGTGAGTATCCCTCAATTTATTCAGCCGCTGATGTTTCTCTGTCAGAGAGATTTATATGTAGATTCTATATACTCTACATTTATAAGTCAACTGTAATCAAAGTACTAACATACTCTCTGTGATTTATGATTGATTGATAGAGCAAAGTGAAAGTAGAGTCTTAAATAATATGTTATCAAGACACTAGGTCAGCTGAAGTTAATATTTACAACATGTCAGTGAAATAATTCATAAATCTTTGATTATTTTACCTGTATTGGCCCACAGTAGATGTATGCGAGCCAGTGGTAGAATAAAGCCCAGCTTGGATCATTGTTATAAATATATATTATACGAAAGATGTGTAATTATACGAGTAACACAGAATAGACACCACTGACAAGACAATTAGACACAGACAAACATACACATTAGACAATTAGACACAGACAAACATACACACTAGACAATTAGACACAGACAAACATACACACTAGACAATTAGACACAGACAAACATACACACTAGACAATTAGACACCGACAAACATACACACTAGACAATTAGTCACAGACAAACATACACACTAGACAATTAGACACAGACAAACATACACACTAGACAATTAGACACAGACAAACATACACACTAGACAATCAAATCAAACAGTAATATTACAATGTAGAATGAACTATAATTTATTACATTAATTCTTACCGCGACAAACAATCCTAATGCTTTAAGTATATTGCTATACAAGAATGGTCTGACCCGTTCAAGGGCTAGGAGGAGAGTGCCAGTCCTGAGTAAGATTTTGGCGGGGAAGAGTGCATGCAGAATTAGTTATGTGACCCTATTGCCCAGTCTTGAAATTGTCCATATTAAAGATTTTAAATTCTCATACATAAACACTCACTCCACACACATATACAAATTAAATTCATACACTATAGCACTGTAATTTAATATGCAAATAATATACCGTAACTGGTTACTTGTACCAAAGCTTGGCGTGT
This sequence comes from Magallana nippona, assembly GCA_033439105.1. Lineage (NCBI taxonomy): Eukaryota > Metazoa > Mollusca > Bivalvia > Ostreida > Ostreidae > Magallana > Magallana nippona. The sequence continues at coordinate 49,691,595 of CM065923.1, read as the reverse complement.
TTTCTATTGTTAAAAGTGTGGGTTATCTGTACATACCCCACACTTTTTTTTAACTCCGCCCACTATCTCAGGTAAAAACAACATCAAGAATGTTGTTTTCTACACGTCCATGATACTGTTCGCAGTAAGAGATTCCTTTGGATCAAAATTGCCAATAACTCAACACAGATAACACGAATAAATCTCATTTGTAGCTTGGGACAAAACAATATCGGCAATGGCTTTGTCAGAATGACTCTATGTTGATATTGTGTGCGATCAAGTAGAGAAACGCGTGTAAGATGAAATAGGGGTATCCTGTAGAAAGGTTTTATAGAAAGTCATTCACGTGATAGGAACGCGTTTGAATAGTAAACTTGTTTTGTGGACAGAGTGAATAGCGGCGGCCAATCGGATTTCAAATTTATCATTCACGGTTTTGCGACAGACACATTTCTCACATATTCTTTATTTTTTTTTTGCTTATTGATTGATTTTTTAAAGTATATAAATGTATATGTGTATTCAGCCATTTTTAAAAACTTACATGTTCCTGTATATTATTGATACAGAGTATCAAATAAATAAAATTAAAAAGAGTAACTATATCATCAATTTAAATCTAATTTCAACAGGAGCATTGCAGAACTTAGCATTCGTAAACATAAAATTGTGTTAATTAGTTTAATTCTTTGAAGCAAATATCGATACTAGAAGTCGGAAAGTGAATAAATATGAAATAAAAATATGACAGTCGATTTATTCCTAAGCTATGAATTTTTAAAAATTACAGAATAATTAATGTTTGTCGGCGAAAGAAAATCAATTTAGAAATTCACGGAGCACAATGTACATATATAAGACCAACACATTGGCACCGTATTGTTTAGAGGCAAGTGCACTCTCGAAAACTGTAATAAGATACAATGTATGATGAATAATTGTAGACTATGGTACAAGTAACTTACCCCATATAATATTGTTGATTATGTGCAGATACCCGATGGGCGTGGTCATAATGACAGGAGGGAGTGTAGTAGCTCCCTCCTGTCATTATGACCATGCCCATCGGGTATCTGCACATAACCAACAATATTATATGTGGTAACTACTACATATGCACCATATTTACTCACTAGTTTTTTTTGTCCATAGAAATTCTACTTGCTCTCTCTTACATGTATCAATCTTGAACATTCACGTGTAGAACTTTCACTTAAGACATGTATTTCTATCTAAACTTATTTTTTTTTCAGTTTCCAAACATAGCAATAGGAAATGTGGAGTTACTCCACATGATAGTGTCAGCCATCGATGGAACACAGGTAAAATCATCTACAGGCTTTCACACCAAACAGTTCCTGTGTAATGGAAGCATTACATGCACTTTGCAGTCAAGTGACATCTAACAAATAAAATCCGTTTTCTACAACTATTCCTATTCAGGAACAGAAACTGAAATTTTCGTTCACTCTTCTGATTTTGTATGATCAGGTACTATGGTAATAATTGTTGTGTTCATGTTAAGATATTGAAATGTTTATATTGATGTTCCTTTACTTCTATTTGTGACAACAGCTCCAGGAGTTGATCTGTCAGATCCTACAGGGACACCTCGTCATGTTCAGAAAGGATTCCTTCCTCTCCATTCTGAGTGAGTGTTTAGATTGTTGTTCTTCTTGATTTGACATATTGATGTAGATGTACTGACACACACATTCCTCTCCTACAGATGGATTACGTTACATTAGTTGATATACACTGTTCTTCTATTCAAAGTGATATATTTATTTATGCCCTCCTCTTTCATCATGAAAACAAAACAGAAATTTACCCTGCATATGATAATTACCCTATTCATAATTGATCAATGAAGACAAAATGCCAAATTATATTGCACAAATTATTTACTCAAATTAAGGTAAAAATTTTGGACCGAAAATTTTTAAAGGTAAAAATCGTGTAAAACATACATGTAAAATATAAAAATAGTAATATATGATTACATAATGAACTATTACTAAAAACATGGAAAAACTTTTACAGATAACAAATACATAATCCTATATATGTCCATGCCCCCTCTTCTCATACAGACATAACCTCTGTTTTCTATTTGATGTTATATATATACATGTATATAATGGTTACACCCTCCCTTCTCTTACAGACATAACCTCTGTTTTCTATTTGATGTTATATATACATGTATATAATGGTTACACCCTCCCTCTTCTCATACAGACATAACCTCTGTTTTCTATTTGATGTTATATATACATGTATATAATGGTTACACCCTCCCTCTTCTCATACAGACATAACCTCTGTTCTCTATTTGATGTTATATATACATGTATATAATGGTTACACCCTCCCTCTTCTCATACAGACATAACCTCTGTTCTCTATTTGATGTTATATATACATGTATATAATGGTTACACCCTTCCTCTTCTCATACAGACATAACCTCTGTTTTCTATTTGATGCTATATATTCATGTTCGATACATAATGGTTACACCCTTCCTCTTCTCTTACAGATGGAAGCCTAGAGTGGGAGACGCTGGAGCAGTACTTCCTGTGGCAGCTCATCTCCGCCCACAACATCCCCGTCGATTATATCATGCCCGTCCTCCCCAAACTCGACTACACAGGTCAGGCTCCATCACAACTCACCATTCTACCTAAATAAAGATGAAGTTTTACTGTTATTTCACAATAAGTTTATTTTTAGTCTTTCATAAGTCTTCAAGTTATCAGATGGAAGACTTTAATCATGGTTTTACACATGTGCAAGTGTTATTCAATATTGCATGTTATTGGACATACTGATGTTAAATTTTGATGTTTTTAAAATCTCTAGAGCTTCTGCAGGAAATGATTACTAACTCCATTTCAATAAACTGATCAATGAGTAACCTTAAAGCTCAGTGAATTGAAACTAAAGATATCCAAGTAGCCTTTTATTTTTCCCCTTTCCTCTAATAACTTTTTTGTTGTTGCTGTTTCAGCTCATGCGGAGGCTTTATCCAGCATACTTGTGCTGCTCAAACAGGAAGGGTAGGTCAAAGGTCAACCTTGTGCTGCTCAATTTGTTAATGGCTAAATTATCATGTAAACCAGTGTTGGTTGTCAAGGCAAGATGCATACCTTTTACTTACAATATCTGTTTATTATCTCCCCTTCAAGGAGCTGTTTTGTTGCATAAAAATAAATTTAGGATATGTTTAACAAAGCACAAGCTTTTACATTCATGTACAGTTTACTGTACATGCCTCACATTATGGAGCTGAATCACTGTTTTTGATTGCAGACCCTCCTCGGACCTGATTCGGCCCATCCTGTGTAGAGATTACAAGAAGACGGACTTCTTTGCTGTGTCCATCCTCAAGTACTGGGCGCAGGAATATGAAGACAAACTGGCGGAGATTATCCTGGCTCAAGTTTCCAAAATGAACGGGACACCAAAGAAAAGACAGAGGTCAGATATAAATGAAGTCCCATGATGCAGTGCTCTCACTTTACAGACCAATTTAGATTGACAGAGCTTTGATTTGGAATAGATTTCTGTATTTGTATTTTGTTTTATGTTGTAGGGTTGGAAATGCAGGTTCAAAGAAGGATGGGATCAGCATTGAACAAATTTTGTCACATCTGGACCACATGAGACAAGTCTGCAAGAACATTTCCTGTAAGTGTACAGAATGTCTCAGGATTACTGATATTTGTGAAATCTTTTAATAAAAGTCACTGTTATATTGAAGAAAATCAAACCAAGTTGTCATTAACAACATTCAGTTTAGAATTGTAGGATTTTTTTACTTTACACAGTGTATTTTCATGTACATAATTATATGTAAATATGGTTTGTTAAAGTGCTTTCAGTGCATGAAAATACATGTTGGTGTCAAAAACTGTGATAATTTTATGAACATGATTTTTCTTGTTAATTTTCAAAAAATATTTTGGACTTTGCAAAGAATTTAGAAACAGATGGAACTTGTATGGCTACCCTTCTGTTAAAAGATTTTTTTGGAAAAATTAATCTGAAAAATCATTTCGTTTTAAGAGATATAAACAATTTTGTAATGCATGTGGTATATGATTTCTGATGTTTCTTGTGTATATTTTTAGTTTTGAACAATGAAAACATACAGCATGCTCTACAACAGGTGCATCAAATGTCCAACGAAACTTTAAAAACAAAGTAAGTCAAGTTCAACTAAACTCTAAAAACAAAGCACTTCCAACTTAACACTGAAAACATAGTATGTTATTCTAACCAAACTCTGCGTCATTTTATTGGGACCCATTGTGTCAGTGTGGGTATGGCCCCACTGAAATTGCATTCTGTAAAGGTGCGGTCACACGATGCAATTTTTTATCAGATTTTCCATCAGATTTTCTCGTTTGATTTGCTTTTGACAAAAGTCATACTGTGTGACCATCTAACTTAAAAGTCGAAAGTAGAAGTCTGAAAGTCGATTGAAAATCTGAAGTACGTCCGATTTTTAATTGGCTCTCTGGTGAGAATTATGATATCACAATGACTTTTCCCCATACATTAAAAATATTGAATATATTTTATTAATTGAAAATCGATTGTAAAATGCTATCCAGTGACCACCTCAACAATCGACTCAAATCGACTTACCTGAGCAAGTTTTAAAATCAAAGAAAAATTGCATGGTGTGACCACACCTTTAATCATCTGCCAGCAACTGCTTAATTTATGAAACTTTTTAATGGCAGACTCGATTTTATGCTTTATAATACACAAAATTTTATGAACAAATCTTGCTGACTCTGTAATAAAGAACACGAGATGTATTTTTCCAGATTCAGCGACCTTCTAGCTCTAGCAGATGACATAGAGGCGGACTTTAAATCGGTGAGAGTTTTACGTGGAGTACCGGCCAGGAAGGCTGCTAATGCTAGTGCCGCCATGGGACTAGACCACAGAAACTCACGTAAAATCACCAAAAAGGTTGTCCAGGAGACGAGTGGATCCTCAGATAGCAGCGATGTAAGTAAAACACCCACAATACGGGTATTATCAAAGCCTGTTGGTCTCAAGTTTAGGAAAGTTCTTAACATGAATTATTGACAAGCCATGGTTAAATATTGATCTGTATATTGTACAAGGTTTATATATGGCGAACATTGATATCTCATACAATAGATGTGTTGGAATGAGTTTCAAGTCCCAACAACTGTTTCTCTATGTACATGTATTTTTTTACTTCCATATTTCCAACCTTTGGATAGATATCTTGGTCCCATCAAGTTCGAGATAGCAAAGATTGGCTGTAATAGATATGGGTACTTTGTTATATCTACATGTAAATATTCATTTTCCATTTGAAAGGATGAAGAAATCAAACCAAGACCCAAGAAAAGGAAGAAAGCTTTACCAGTGGAAGAGGACAGTGATTAATCAATTTAAGGCTGGACCAGCCCTGTTGGGGGCCTCTGATAGATACTCTTATAGAGACAGATGTAGTCCTGTTGGGGGCCTCTGATAAAGAGATCTAGCCCTGTGTGTGGGGGGACCTCTTATAGAGACAGATCTAGCCCTGTGGGGGCCCTCTGAGAGAGACAGAAGGCCGATACCTACAGTTCCTTTATGGGGACAATCTCAATGCAGACAGCAGTGGTTTTATTGTGAAGTCTTTCATTTTATTGGGATGTGAGCAACATTTTACCTGAGGTAAGGAAGGGGAATCTCATCCTCCAGATAATGTGCTTTTCAAGGACAGTGGTGGACCCTGGAGAAGTGTGGGAAGTGCTATATAACAAAGTGTTCTGTGTCGGATCATTTATCAGAACCTTGATACTGTCCCACTGTTACAGGGAATGTTAACCAAGGGGTGTTAGCATCAAGGTACTTGGAATAGGGGTGCTGAGGGGTCTGTGTAACAAACAGAACATTAGTGACAATGGCTAGTGTCTACGACTTTGACATTCAGTATGCCTGGTGTCCGACACAGTGTAAGGTACACACCCCCCTTATTCTGAGTGTGATGGACTGTGCCAGTGTAAGGTACACACCCCCTAATTCTGAGTGTGATGGACTGTGCCAGGAACTTCAACTGGATATTTACAGACAGCACATGTTACAACATACGTGAGGCACGCCCCTTTATTATGTATGTAACTGGTAGTGTGACACAGTGCTACTTCAATCAGTTGATGTCTATAGACAGCACATGTTACAACATGTGTTTGGGACACGCCCCCTGAGTGTGACTGAAGTAGTTCAAGGTGGCTCAACTGGATGTCTTCAGGCAGTACAAGTTACAGCCCGCCTGGATCTCACATAGGCAGCACAGTGTATCCGGAACAATCCATTTTATATCTCGTTCTACGAGATTTCCAGTTTTTTATAGCAGAATCTGTGTTCTACACAATAAGAATGTGATGAAACCATCCGTCTTTGAATCATTAAACCTGATGTTTACTTTGTTTTTTGATACATGTACTTCAGATTAAAACAAATTGAATCTGATGTTTTTTTCTTGTTTCACAAGACATAAGAGGGGGTATTTCAGAGCAACACTAGTCGGTTGTCAGTATTAAAACATCATATGACGTATATCCGTAATCAAGTACAGAAAAACTTGTTAATTACGAACACTGATATAGCAAAGTTTTGTGGAGTCCCTGGAAGGATTCATAACAAATCCTAGCAATTTTTACAGCAGTAAAGAACTTGGTTATAACGAATTTACGGATATAACGAACTGAGTTTTGAGTCCTGTACAAGTGAAAAAATAACAAACTTAACACCTTTTAAAGCGAATTGATGTATAATTTTAACACCTTTGACAGCGAATTGATTTATAATTTTAAAACTTAGGAATGCCAATTGACACAGTGTTTGGAATAATTTATTTTTACATAGATCCTTCAAATTTCCATCTGATTATTTTAGTTTTCAAGCAAAAGTATTTCCTTTTGTGCCTTAATAAGGAAAAAGTGGTAGTAATGTGGAAGACAAAATGTATATAGCTAATTCTCTGTACTGATTATTACGAATTCATCATACGGATATAACAAATTATGGATATAGTGAAGTATATCCATAGGACTTGGCTGTAACCAATTTTTGCTGTATCCACTCAGCTTCCAGTCATTTCTTGACACACTGAATCGATACAAAGTCCTGGGTAAAGTGACCAAACATTTTTGGTCTTATTAGTTGTGCAAAAATTAGAAATGCATCTACTGGTACTTATATTTTCACTCCTTTCCTTTACCTCGATCAGCGAGCAGATTTTGTCAAAATTTTAATATCCTTAGATTTTTTAACTACATGTACGGTACATTGTATGTAGTTATCGAGGTGAACTAAAATTTCAATAAGCTCCTTCTTTGATCTAAAAACATTTAGGCAAGCAGTCCTAAATGCAAATAATCTAAATTTGGTTCCAAACTGGAACATTTTTATAGCCATTCTTACTTCAATGAACATTTGGTTTTGTGTATTCAACAATCAACTGACAATTGGAATCGGTGGATATTGATAAAACCACAATAAAGCTGTACTCGTAAAAGGCATTGTCCGCCATATTTCTCTTTCATCACTGCTATCCCTACAACCCCTATATAAACCGCATACCTCTTAACTGTTTAAAGTATTTCGCTGTAGAGGTCCCACCGTACATCTTGCCTCTCCGTGCTACTCAGTCCATTGAAATCAAATTTTACACACTTTTTCCAAACCAGGAGAATACTAACATCAAATAAACAGGTCAATGCATTATTTACAAACAGAATATGTGCATGAAACAGGAAAAAAATGCACAAAATCTAAGACCAGGGAAGGAATACTACACGTCGGCCACAAGTTTCAGGTGTGCAATCGGGTGTAACGAAATTGAAAGGTTTATATACCTGTGTGACGGTGCCTATTTACAAGCAGTGTTCAGCTTTAACTATGTGGGAGAGATAAGTAAAGAACTATATATAATTGACATTAAACAAATACATGTACTCTAAGATGAGCACCTATTATTCAATTACAAGTACTGGTAATTGTAATGTAATGCATTACTTCCATAAAAATGCCAGTAATGACCATTACTTCTCAGTTGCATTAAAATTACCTTTAGCCTAATTTTCCTATTTTATGAGATAATCTGAAACCCTTTTCAATGAATTTGATTAAGAAATTTCAAAAATTAAAAATACATTCTTTAATGAATTGATTAAAGACATTTCTTTTTTTTTGTACATGTATTTGCATGTATTTAATACTTTAAAAGATTTTTTAATGGAAAATTCTTAAAAGAAGTTATAAAATCAATTAAAGGAAGCTATGTAAAAATTAAAATGAATTTAATGAAGAGAAATCAGATTGGAGACATTTACTCAATACATAAAGTTCAATTCCAAAGATAGCCCATAGCAAGTGTTACCTGTTCACTTAACTAAGGTTGACCACTTTTCAGCATAAAACTATAAGTATTATCACTTAGCAAACTTCACTTTCCTGAAATTGACTCTGAAATTGGGATCCTCTATCAAAATGATCTTCCAGAGGACGAAAATGAAAACTTAAGGGCAAAATATAAAAATTGCCCAGCATTTATTTCTGGTAATTCAAGAGTCGCCTCAAACTTCAAAACCCATATCAAGTGCGTACAGATATTGTTTCATTTTTTTCTTGTAATGTGTAATGTAATTAATTACTTTATCAAAGTAATTGTAATTTAATTACATTTGTAAATGAAAGTAATGGTAATTGTAATGGAAAGATTTCCAATGTAATTTAATGCATTACATTTCAAATTATTTGACCCCAGGTCTGTCACTTGCATTAATATAATATCCAAAGAGCTGCAGTATAGTGACCGACTGCACCCACTGTTCTGACAGAAACAAGACTGAAGCCAACAGTATACTTGTAGAAATGTGTTTATTAGCCAATGTTTCATTAATGATGCATCACATAATGTCAGTAACTTTTGTCCTGAACACAGAATTCATCAAAAGCTAGAAAAGACACCACACTGACCTCGAGTCAATTATCCCCCCTTGTTAAGATTACCGAACAAAATTTACTATCAGTCATTTAGACTTTCATTATGTTTTAGAAGAGAATGCAGAAGGAAGAGAGAGAAGAA